>CP034460.1:12500-1212500 GCA_004217705.1 Metschnikowia aff. pulcherrima | reverse complement strand
GGTTGAAACTTAGAGTGGGGCGGGCTTTCGGAATTCTCTGATGATGCTAGCCAAGGATAGACCACAAAAAACACTTGTATATACTATTTATTTCAGGTAGCTAAGTTCTTGCTTACGCCGCAGCCGAAAGATTAACATTTGATCGTTTTTTTTTTTGATGAATGTTTCGGGCATTGATCATCATTTAGTCGCTCTTAACTTCTATTCATCATTACTATGTACCGTGATATGCTGCTCGCCACTCGTTTATCTACCCATGAATTGACCAGACTGGCCCAACTTTTGCATGTTCTCGCCGACCTGGACATTGGTCTCAAAGTATTTCGAGACACATCTGTCTAAACAAAGAGCTTCTTGCTTGTTAACATCGCCCTCGGCATAGGACTTGTTAATGCATTTAGCGTGACACTGCTCAACCAAAGAATTGAACATGCCTGTGACCATGTCCAACTCCGCCTCGGCGGCTTGGATTTTTTGCTGAGACGAAATTTGAGGAGATCCACCTAATCCAAACATTTTGTGTTAATGAAAAACTTGAGGTGACGATTGTGCGGAGAACGAGACTGTGAGTTGCCTCCGCTTGAAAACTTTTCTGAGGGGGTGCACGGGTGGAGCGAGCAACCAAATTTTATCGCTATTCTTAAGCCTGATCACACTCCGGTTTACATCCCAGGAAACGTTAAATGGAAATGCCCACCCAAGAGAATGTGCGAGTTTTCCAAAATTTGTTGTATAGAATCATAGTCTCTTGATTTCTCGGGCACAAATTGCACTAGTCCGTGGCAAAAGGTCAATTGCTTTCCAACAATCAGTAATCCTCCCCCACTGATCGCCAACTGTGCATTTTTCATACAGTCATGTTTCAACAATTCAACTAGCTCCGGCTTGGCCTGCTCAGTGAGATCGTAGAAATATCGTTTGAATTTCCAAACCTGTGATCTGATATTGAGAACAGGTATGCGAAGTAAGTTCGGATTTGCCGGGGCGATCAGAAGCTTTGCCAAACGAGAGACATCGAATTTGGAGCTTTCGTAGGGAATCCGATCGTGGTGTCTCAAGAAATCGTTATTGAAACCCCCAACAAAAGCAACGTATTCTTTGTCACCCTCCCAATATACCATAGCCTTGTGATGGCAGATTCGGAGCTCAGCATCAACTAGCTTTGCGTTGTTCACTTGAGTCTCTAATTGAAGCTTATCGCCGTCTTCATCCTCGTAAGGTTTCTTGGGGATTTCGTAGTAGTCGAACGCGTATGTTTCAAGAGGAATCCAGCATTCCTTTTCAAAGTTGAAAAAGAAGCAATCACCAAACACATGTTGATTATGATCCACACCCCCGTGAACGATCAAATTCATATTTTCGTGCTTGGCGTAACTTTTGCTCAGCTTCTCTGTCTCGATAGATCTGTCTGATAACACATCAGAGATACTAACCGGCTCTTGATTATACTGAAAATCAAGTTGACTCCTTCTTTGTGGACCAAAAATGTTGCATGCTTCGTTTGTTAATTCAGCCGAAGTCAATATGTGAGCAAAGTAACCTCTTGGACCAGGGACTGTGTCGCTTTGTGGACATATCGCATCCACTAAAGCTTCGGGGTGAAAATCAGACACATGACTGTCATTTATGATGAGTTCGAATTTGAGTAGCTCATTGGATGCTTTGAAACCTTGACGTCCATCTAAGTCGGACACGAGGAAGAACCCACCAAACAAATAAATGCAGATTGACGATATACCAGACTTCTGATCACTTTTCTCTGTCTCAGCATCAAAAATGAAAGCTTCTGGTTTCTCAGACTCGTGCTGGGGATTCTTATGCTCATCCATATGTGAAACTTCACCCAATATCGAGGATGCTTGCGTATCTTGGGTATCAACGCGACTTGGCGGCTGCTTTAAGCAGTCAACCTCAATCTCATGAGGAGGTGATGTGCCAAGCGGTGATGTCGATGGTCTCAGTGTGTCACTTTGCCCCGCAGATACAGGGCCTGACTTGAGATTCTGTATTGGTTTAGACCTGTGTTGTTTCACCTGATGAGAGTAAGAGCTAGAACCTGGAGGAGCCAGAGTATGTGAATGATGGGATTTTTGCGTATTCCTGTGAAAAAACCGACTGGGTTTTACAAACATTGCTGGGACTTTGTGATTCGAAGATTGCTCCGAAGCCTTGTGATTCTTTTTTTGCGAGAAATGTGAATGAGAAGTCCCGTCTACTTGCTTGGATTGGATTGAGATACCCGCAACGTTGCCCATATTTGAGCTCCTGGGTTCGTTCACAGTATCGGATATTACCTGGTTTGTCTTTAGAACTGTTGGCATCGCTGAGACCGTCTCATTCGGCATAACAGACGTGCGCTTTGATAGATTTTGCGCTTTCATGTCCTCCAGGCTCCTCGTATCTTGAGGTTTAAAGGATGCCACCGATGACTTGGACGACAATGAAGGTGACGAGCTTTGACTAAACGTATTTCGGTGACTTGATGTTGTCGTTAAGGGGGCAGGACCTGGAGATCGAGGTGATAGCGGGGAAGCCGGCGACGACAGAGAAGTAGCATTCCGTGTGTTGACTTTGGACGAATATTCGTTTATCGCGGCTGAAGATGGAAACAGCGATTCGAAGATGTTTGTCTTACGCTGAGGGTTTTCGGCAGAAAAATTAGAGCATATTGCGGTCCCTATGCGCCCACTATACTCGAGATCGACCCGGGATAGAAGGGAGATTTTAGTGAACGATAACTTCCGAACGTCCAAAATAAACCCGTCTTTATTCGTTGAGATGCTTTTTACCACAATCCATCTGCCAACGTCCTTGTCGAACTCAACTTTATCGACATTGACTTTGAAGCCACCGCAGAAGAATACTTGAAACTCTGAAATCTGCGTCCCTTTCATGTCACAGAAATGCCCTGGCTCAAATTCCTCGAAGCGAGATCTCAGATAATCATGTACGGTGCTTCTTGTCGGGTTAAAAACAAAAAAACACGGGTTGCGCAAGAAATACGGCGACATTAATACCTCCTTGTTGACGAAAGGGGGCATGTCACACGGAAAATGCACAGAAATAAGCGAAGGGTCCGTTGAACGCGGGATTCCCAATTGCTTCAAAGCTTTCGATGGCTCCGACTGCAATCCTCCAAAAAAATAAGTGATTCCATTCACCTCGAAGTGGGAATGTAGAAGATATTGACTGATATCTATCTGTGGTTTGACATTGTCGGGTCGTGTGTACGAAAAGGAAGGTACGCGGAGAAGCCCGGAGAAAGGTGATTCAAATTCATCACTCTGAAGTAAGCTTTTATCACTCGAAGATCTCTCCGGACAATTCGTAGTATCTAAAGAAGAGTGCCGTGTGGATTTCCAGGAGCTGACATCTGTTAACGTGAGATTTGGCATCATGTGGGACTCGTACCCAGAGCCTCTATCTGAGCTGGGGAGTGATGTATAGGTGATAAGCGAACGAACATTCGGTACTCCATGAATCCAATCTTTTTGGCGCTCCACTTGAAACTTGCTGGCTCTAGCAGACATCTCACGGGCTTGCCGAAACTGTTTCATTTCCAAAGAATTCTCAGTCATCTCAAGAATGGACGATGCCTCCTTCATTTTGATGTATTCTATTGTCGTCCAGCGAATAGGTGACACAAAGTGAATCAGTCTGCAGCTATGGATAGATCGATATGCGGACCGATGAGCTTCTTGAAATTGGGAGATGTATGTTTCTTCGCTTTGGGTGTTTGCTCAATTGAGTTTATGTAGGCGGGTGTGACAACGTTGGGATTCTTACTGCCCTTGCCTTGCAACTGGAATCCAGCCAGCGTCGGTCGGATGGTCAACGAATCTAGAGGATTGATTCGCGCTATAAATGAGGTGCTTGAAGAGATTCCAAGCACTTTGTGTATGCTATACAGTTGCCCGAGGCGTTGGCACGAATTGATGCAAATGATAAAGGTGAGCTAAGGCTACTTTTTGTGCTGGGGAATATGCGAGTGAACATTAGGTGCGAAGCCTCGAATATGGGGTGACTATGAGGAAGTGATTTTGTTGATAACAAAAATGCTTACGCCCCGCAGCTTTTTTTTTCTGGAGATGTGAAACCCATAATTTGAATAGACAAAAATACAGCCGAGTTACAAGATACCCAAAACTACTTCTTGAGTTGCTCGAGTAGCCATGATGCTCCGATCTAGAATTGTGGCTGCGACAAGTCGTGCGGCTGAGGCGCACGAAAACAAGATCGAGCTGCTTAAGGAAATGAAAGGATGGTTGTCTCGTCATAGCATGCAATAGTCGAGATATTTGTCTACATGGCATTGCAAATGAACAATTGCAACTTGACCCGATGTGCCGGAGCTGTTTTGAAGGGATCGATAGGGTTGTCAGCGAATCGGAAATTACGAGCATGTGGCAAGCGCTGATTTTTACTCTATTAATTGAACGTGGGCTTCATTTAGTAAAGTATTTCACTGTGCAGAGCGATTCATTTATTCGACCCCGAAGGTTTATGTTACTTTTTTGACCAAAATAGATATTAGAGTGCGTGTTGACAAAACACTGGCCTCATCTTTCTTTACAAACCTTTGTAATCCTCGGCGCTCTCTTCAATAATACCCTCTGACTCTTCGTTCAACTCCAACCATGTGACTGAGTTGAAAGCCGCGTCAGACTCCGAAGCCTTCTTAAAACTCTCGACTTGAGAATCTTCCACAAGCAAACAGACTGCATCGTATCCCCCCGCACCGGGGACAACACCACCCAAACACCCAGGGAGTTCCTCACACTTGTTTAGCAAATGCGTTTGCTCTGGAGGCTCGACAGCAGCACCAGATCTCAAGGTGAGATCTTGAAGACCTTCTCTGATCGCCGAAAGACAGTTAGAGAGGGACATGAGAAGTGTGCCTGCCTCTAACTCTTGCTCATACCCAATGGGATTGTCGAAATGCAATTGATTCAATCGCTGTAATTCAGCCATAAGTCTTGAGTTTGCCAAGTTTAATGCGTCATAGACTTCTTTGCTATTTGGGTCCTGCTTCCTCCACTCCATAACCTTTGAGACCAACTTCGGCGTTTCTGATCCGCCATTGACGTCTCCCATAATGAGGCGGAGACTTGGCGGAAGATTGCATCTCGCGTGGGTGAAGTCCCATTTGGAGTCGACAACATTCTTCACAGCGACGCAAAATTCTTTTGAGACAGGCTGATCAAGGAGTTCATTGATCACTGAGGGGTGGAAACGCTTGTATATAATCGACCCATAGACTGCAGCCGCAACATCAAAGCCCGAGCCAATCTTACCTTGTGCACCGCAGTGAGAAATTTGAGAGACATTGTGAATGATATCAGCGATCGCGGAAACGGGCTTATCCAACATGGTCGCGAGTAAAGCAGATGCTACCACTGACACAAGACCAGCAGACAGCCCCATCCCAGTCTTGGGCACCTGGTCAATTGGCTTAGCATGATAAAGAAATGCTTTCTTCGCGTTCTCAGACACGTTTTTCTCAGTGTTTTCTTGCGTATGGAAACCCGCATCGGAAAATAGAGTGATGCTATAATCAAATGGAGTCTCCGGTCTCACGTACGCAAGAACTATCTTTATGGTCTCTTCCAAAAACGGATTTTTTCCTCCGGTTAAGCAGGTGATCTCGCAAAAGCCTTCTCTGTGCGTTATTTCATATGACCACGCGCCGCTGAACTGGGGAGATTTTACAACAATGGAGGAGTTTTTCCCCGAAGTAGGCAATTCTTCGACACGAGCGTGCATCCTGCTCGAAAGCGCAGTCACATAAGAATTGTATTGAGGGTCGAGGACTAAATATCCTCCAGCCACGAGGGCTTTGCCTGGAGCACTAAAGACGCGCAGCATGTCTGATCTTCTTCGAAATGTTTGGTCTAAACGAATCAAATTAGATGTCTCTTGTATTTAGTTTTGTGAAGACAGCAACGGTTTGAGCACAGGACCCTTTAGCAGACGAATTGACTTGATTATGGGGCAAAACCTGACTTCTAATGGAACCCGATATGTTTGAGCCTCATGAAATATTCGAGCGCGCGTTGCTTGATAATGGTTCATGGCGGCACTCAACAAGCAGACAGACAGGTACGAGCGAATGACAAAGAGACACCCTTGTTCCACACCCACATGATTCTAGTATTTAAATGACTAATAGTGGAACCGAAGCTCAAAAAGCCCATTTTTGTGATGTGATTTGAAAGAAAACTTGACGTCTAAAACGAGTGCCGGATGATACATGTGTATCAACATCAGTGCACCGCTGAACAAAAGCTGTAAGCGTTTAGGCCATATCCGGTGTCACCTCACACAGATATCCATTACTGGCTTTCGCATTTCTTAGTGAATATAAATTCGGAAGAAAACTGACGAAAAATGGAGGAAACATGGAAAGACACGAAGATCATTGGTATCATTGGACTCGGCGATATGGGTGCCATGTACGCGGAGAGATTTTCCAGGGCAGGATGGACCGTAGTGGGATCAGATCGCGAAGATAAGTTTGAAGAAACGTGTGAAAAATTTCAGGACCATAAACTCAAGGTTTTGCCATCAGGCCACCACGTTTCCAGAATTGCCGACTATATCATCTACAGTGTTGAGGCTGAGAATATCAGATCAATTGTGAAAGCATACGGTCCTTCCACCAAGGTAGGAGCCATTGTGGGAGGCCAAACTTCCTGTAAGAATCCCGAAATCGAGGCTTTCGAGGAATTTGTGCCCGAGGATGTCAACATCATTTCTTTACATTCCCTTCACGGACCCAAAGTCGACAGCACAGGCCAGCCATTGGTACTTATCAACCATAGGTCTAGCCCAGAGAACTTTGAGTTTATCAAGTCTCTCGTTTCATGCTTCAAGTCCAAAGTTGTGGAGCTATCGGCGACGCAGCATGATAAAATCACTGCCGACACGCAAGCAGTCACTCACGCTGCATTTTTATCCATGGGAACAGCCTGGATGAACATCAATCAATATCCATGGGAGACACCCAAGTGGATTGGAGGTATCGAAAACGCCAAGATCAATATTTCCCTTCGGATCTTTTCTAATAAATGGCACGTGTATGCGGGCTTGGCCATTACCAACCCATCTGCGCACGGGCAAGTTCTCCAATATTCAAGATCCGCCATGGAACTATTTACATTGATGATAGAGGGGAAAAAGGATGAATTTAAGAAAAGATTGTACACTGCCCGTGACTTCGTGTTCAGGCATAATTCGGATCACGAGGAACTCTTGTTGAATGACTCAATATTGGAAAAATTCTCATTGAGTAAAACTCCTCCCACGAACGTGTATCAGCCAAACTCTCACATCTCGCTTTTGGCGATTGTTGATAGTTGGCATAAGTTAGGCATCATTCCGTTCGAGCACATGATTTGTTCAACTCCACTTTTCAGGATCTTTTTGGGTGTTACAGAGTACCTCTTTCGCACACCTAAGCTTTTAGATCAGTGTATTGAGTTTGCAATTCATGATACGTCTTTCCGTCATGACGATTTGGAGTTCACTTTTGCCGCGCGCCGCTGGGCTGAAATCATATCAAGAGGCGACTACAGATTGTATGAAAAGTCGTTTGTTGAGGCGCAGGACTTTTTTAGTCCAATGATACCCGAGGCAAACTCAATTGGAAATGAGATGATCAAAACGATTCTACAGCGTGTTCGTGATCGCGGAGAGGATTGAGTGTTATTGTTGAGTCAGGTTGCGAAAAGGTCACATCTCAATTATTCTGTTGATCACCTTGAAAATTTTTGAAACACGTGTGAGATCGGCAAGACTACGTTTTTGGAGGTCGCCATGCTCAAAGAGCTGGGCCCGTCATGCTTGAAGCAGCCTGAGATTGGTATTCTTTTTCATTTCACTTGTTTCTGCGTTACTATGCAACATATATCAGCACGTATTTCGATGCGTAATTGGATCATCCAGCAATGATTCAGGTCAAGTATCCATGTTGCATTAGTCACGGGCTCAAGTTCATTTGCATCATCAAAAACTGCTCGTAGAGTTCGAAGGAAATAATATGTGGGCGGCCATTTTGTACTTCAGGCACTCGTGGATAATAAATGTGCATGCCCGGTCCAGGAAACTTCATCATCCGAACACAACAAGCCCATCTATTTGAGAAAAACATCCGTAATATACAGAGGACAGACGGACATGCGACAAAAGTCCCCGCTTTCATCACAACTGCTCGTCTTTGATGACATCCATCAACCAGTCCAATCCCTCGGTCAAACCTTCACCCTTGATGGCACTTGACGCGACAATGCTCCAACTGCGGTCTTTCAAATCAGTAAGGTTGAGCGCTTGAGACACGTCTGCCGCCGTCAAAGCGCCCGGTTGGTCCTGCTTGTTAGCAAACACCAAGAGGGCGCTATCTAGCAATTCTTCCTCCTTTAACATCATATGGAGCTCTTTGCTGGCGACGTCAATACGGTCTTTGTCGGTAGAATCAACAACAAAGATGACCGCAGCTGTGTTGGTATAATAGCACCTCCAGTACGGACGAATGGAAGTCTGTCCGCCCAAGTCCCAGATGTTCAAGGTCAAGTTTTTATATTTCAAGGTCTCCACGTTGAAGCCGATGGTGGGTTTTGTCGTAACGACTTCTCCCATTTGCAATCTGTAGAGAATAGTGGTCTTTCCAGCACCGTCCAAGCCCAAAATTAAGATGCGGATCTCCTTTTGTACGCCCCAGAGCTTGGAGAATATGTTAGTGAAGCTGAGAACTTGTCCCATGGCTATTTGACTTCTTACCGAGCGTATAAATGTGACGGAATTTTGAGTAACTCCTGGTGGTTTTCGAGGAAATGATTGTGCAAACGTTTACGACCGAAGACAAGTATGGCTTACTGATCAATGCTACCGCGCTGTGATTCGCACGACCGCGCGTCGTCGGGCAAAATAGACGAGGTGCGGTTCTGGTGAGACTTCAGAATGTGGCGGACATGAGCACACTAATAATCTAATCAAACACTCAAAAATTGACTATAGTAAAGCAATTTGCTGAGTTTTTTTAGCGTCGCTTTGATGGAGTTCACTCTTGTTATCTTCACCCTTCACTGAAGCGATTGAAGGGATAGCCAAACGGGGAATTAGCGGTGTGCTTTCAAAAATTGGTGTACGGGGGTGGTCGCAGCGTGAATCCACTCCACAAACTTGCGACCTCTCCCTGGCCCCCGCATTGTCTATGGCTAGCAATCAAGACGCTACAAACGAACGGTGTACATCTTAAATCACACTATCAGCATATCACAAAATACACATCCTGATAAGACCCATAAAACAATGGAGCCGCGCGGAATATTAAGAAACAAGGAGCAAAAGGCCGCCGAGGAGGCGCGCGAGGAGGAGTTCGATCGCCAGGAGGTGATACGTAACACCCGATTGAATGCACAGCTAGCCGCTGAAGCCAATTGTGGCGAGGAGATTCGCGCAAAAATTGCAGAGGCAAAGGGAAAAGGTGGCGGCGACACCAGACACTTACCAGAGCATCTCCAATGGGACGAGATCAATTTGTATAAGGCCGAGCAGGAGAAAGCTGCTACAATGAAGATCGACGAGCCGAAAACTCCATACGAGGGCGGATTTGATCCAGAGGGTGAGTATTACAGAGATGACGGAGATGATGAAAGTGGCCCTGAGGAAATTCCTGAGTTTCTGCTCGGCGAAGGCGAGTTCGATTCACACGTGCAGCATCTGTCCTTAAATGGTGGCGAATTGTTGGACCGCGACCAAATTTCGCAGACTGAAAACGAAGATGATGCTACAGAGAGCGATCACCCTGTTTTGCTGGCTGAGGAAAGGCACAAGAAGTTTGAGGATATGAGGAAAGCTCATTATCATAACGCGGCTAATCCCCTCAAACTGAAGATCGACGGACCAGAGATGGAGTTGTAAAGAAGACCTGGAGCTATGATTAGCAATACTCGAGGATTAGGAAGTTGAGGGATCTGGGGCGCTGTACTTAAGGAGTAAAGGACTCTGAGAAGAATAAGCAAATATCACGTATTACTATGGGCTGAATAACCAAGACGGGAGTCCAGAAACCATGCTTTTTGTTGACAAATAGCGTGTACCTTTCAGTCGCTAAAGGAGATGCTTGAGGCAGCTCTTCATGAAACTCCACACCAACGAAACCCTTTTCCGTACATGAAGCCAATTCAACGTCGTATTTTCGAAAATCTCTACGCACCATGAAATCGGTTGATACACTGCATTCACGTGATGGGAAGCATTGAACATTGTAGTCGCTAACGTGTATTGTACGTGAATTATGAATCTATATTCCAAAGCTCTAGACAAAGTACTTCACGAGAGACGCCTTGACGGTACCAGAGGCAGTCAACTCGCCAAAAGTGGCAGTGATGGCAGCCTTGACATCAGCGGGCTCACCGCCAACCTTTGCAGCGAGATCGGCCAACTGCACGTCGTTGACGCTTTCGAGAAGCACCTCAAGATCACCATCGATGGCAGCCGCGTTGGCCTCGTCACCAAAGTAGGCTTTTTCCTTGGCAGCACCTCTGATGGCCCTCTTGTTCTTCTTCTTGGCAGCCTTAGCAGCTTCCTTGGCCTTCTTAGAGTCAACTTTCTGTTTCGCCTCATTCTCCTCGGCAAGCTTTCTAGCGGCCTCTTCGGCAGCCTTCTTCTCCGCCTCAGCCCTGGCGCCGGCCTCCTTCTCCCACTTCAATCTCTCCTTCTCCTTCTTGGCGGCCTCCTTGAAAGCCTTGATTCTAGGGTCCTCAGCCTGCGCACGCGACACCAACTCGATGATCGCCTTGTTGTCCTCCTGCTTCAACTTCTTTCTGTTGGAGATGTTCTTGCGCTCAATGTAACGCTTGTGGTCTCTGTTGGCAGTGTCATCGGGAACATCCTCGTCCTTGAACTCGAACGTCTTCCACGAGTCGAAGCTGCCCCAGAACTTGTAGAAGGCGTCAACTTCCTCCTTACTGGCGGAGGCATCTCCCAACAAAGGCACGGGCTGCTTCTTGGAAAAGTGCGCGTTAGTCTCGAAGACAGGGCCCCAGGCCTCGAAGAAGTCGTAGGTGCTCTTTGCCGAAGGAGGCTGCACCGTGGCGTTTTCGTCAACAGAGTCAAACTGCTGTCTCTTGGAAGGATCCAACATGATCTCAAACGCCTTCTGAATGATCTTAAAGAAGTCATCCTGCTCCAAGCCGCCAGTGGCAGACTTCTTGTCAGGGTGGTGCTTCAACACCTGCTTTCTGTGGGCGCGTCTGATCTGGTCCTCGGTGGCTCTCCATCTCAAGTGAGACAAGCCCAACACGGCGTACAAGTCGGCGTCCTTCCACTCTCTGGGGTCGTGCGCCAACAACTCCGCGGACTGCTCTTCGTCGCCCAAGTCCGCGTCCTCATCCTCCTCGACGATCTTGACATTTCTCTCCGCCTCCAACTTCTCAAACTCAGACCATGTGTGGCCGCGCAAGGTTCTGGTGGCGTGTGCCAAGAAGAAACGGCCGACAGGCTCGACGGGGCGGCGCACTGGCGCGGTGTAGGCTTTGACAGACTCAAAGGCAGGCGTTTTGGCGCCGGAAAGGGCAGGTAACACAATTGACATGGTTTGCTGGGTTAGTTGTTGGAGATGGGAAAATTCTGGTGCAAGCTGCGCGAGATGAAGTTGCAAAAAAACAGTGTGTGCAGGTCCACCCGTATCCGTCTGAGGCCCGTGCGAGAATTATACAGATATCTTTAGAATGATTGTCTGCTGACTTCTCAAGCTCTGTCATGCAACTGAAAATTCTAAACATTTTATAGTGTTTCCAGACGTTTGTAAGCCCCTAAAAATGCGGGGATTCTCAGTTATCTCGCGTTCTTACTTTTCTGGTGGTTAAGCGCAGTATTTATCACTCTCGGCAGTGAGCCAATGTTGACAGTTCGTGTAACACGCTTAGCTTTTCTTTCTTTTGTTCAAGACAGAGCAAGTTTCTAAATTTGAATACCACAATTCGAACTGACGAGCTGACGCTATTGCACTGATATAAGGTTAAAATTTAAAACCAGGGCCGAGCCGAGTTTATCGTCTCTTGCGTGTACAATTAAACTGTCGTGAACGAATCAACATGACACTGATGACCTCGTCAGAATGAATATTTTGATTCTGTATCAATGCGCTTCTATATATTCATATGTAGACTTCTGACTGACAGCCGGCTGACAGCAAGACAATTCGGGCGAATTAAGGCGCCATTGAGAAAGTGGCCTTTGTCAGCCTCTTCGACGGAGCCCGTCCCGTGCTGTCCCCGGCTAGCG
Source organism: Metschnikowia aff. pulcherrima (assembly GCA_004217705.1). Lineage (NCBI taxonomy): Eukaryota > Fungi > Ascomycota > Pichiomycetes > Serinales > Metschnikowiaceae > Metschnikowia > Metschnikowia pulcherrima. Next base: position 1,200,215 of record CP034460.1, on the reverse strand, counting down.
CGTTTAAATTGTTCAAAGACACGTTTCTGGAGTTTGAGGGTGAAGAATCGTTTGATGAGGTGCGCGAGGCGCCTCGAGAGAACGATGACGCCCTTGACAAAAACAGCTTGTTTCTTGAGTGAGCCATGTGATTAGGACTGGCCGCGCCCTGACCTCTAGCCGTGTTCTCTTCGAAGCGGCGATTCACCTCCGCCAAGTCGATCAGAGATCCAGGAAGAGGAGGCATATACTTGGGAGAAAGCGTGTCCTCCACGGCGCTCTTCATGGCCTCATTATACGAAGGAACCTTGGACAACGTGCTCTGATTGAGGTTGGTTTCCGAGTTGGCACGCGACAAGTGCACCGGAGAAAACCATGCAGGTGAAAGCAAAGCACCAGCAGTGCCAGTTTGGCCGACTTGGCCGGAACTTCCCGTATGACTAAGGTTTGGACGTCCTCTTGAAAAGTAGTCACTCGACTCCAGGTCGCCATCCAAGTTGAAGGTTGCTCTTCCCGGCGTGCTTGCACGACTACCTTCCTGGCCTTCTTGTAACTGTCTTTGTATACTCAACTGTCTCAAGTTCTCAGACAACTTGGCAGTGTCAATGGCAGACATTGAGAATTGCAGCATGTCGCCCGCCGCCGGCCGGCTGTATAAAGACCTTGGGGTTTGCACGCCAGATGCCAGCGGACTCTCCATAGGCGACACGTCCGTCCAAAGCTGGTCATATACATGCTTCTCATAAACGGGAGGGGCAACGAGACCGGTAAAAGAAGATGCAGAGTGTGGGTTCGATCTCAAGGCACCAGAATCGACAGTGGCATCCGAATTCAACTGGTCAAGACTGGTCTGAGAGACAGCGTTCGGGTCGAAATTGAAAAGGTCTTCTTCTTCTGGGACGCCCAGTGTGACCTCGTCATCGTCATCTTCGTTCCTAGCGCGGATCCCCACAAATGGAGAAATGAATAGCTGCACAGGGAGCGACGCGCGCAATTCTGAGGTGTGACCATCGGGATTCTTCAATCCAATCACAAATTTCAACTTATGGCGCACTTTCAAGTGCGTTTGAATGTCGCAGTCCTGAGTACATTTCGACAAGTTGGGCGGAATTTTCAAAAACGATGTGATCTCCCACTTGTCCATCTGATAATTGTCGTCGTCTTCCTTTGGCGCCGGGATGACCTTCTCACAGACAACGCGCTCGGAGGTGTATGGCGGCGGAATGTAGCTTACGAAGGAGTACATTTCCACCAAGGTCATTCTTATCTCGCCGAGCTGCAAACCTTTTAAAAGGGGAACAAGCATCATGCTGACGGGAGTGCCCGAACCAATTGCCAAGGCTTTTGACGGAACGCTCAAAGAATACTCGACCTTTTTGGGCCATGTATTATCCACCGCCATTGTCTCAGAAAGCTCGGCAGCGTCCGTGGTCATTGTGCGCACCACACGCGTGTGCTTTTTTGTGATCAACGTATTATGAAATTTGCCTCTCTCGATTTGGGCTTCTAACTTGTAGACAACATTTGCTCCCGGCAAACCCTCGACGGATTCTGGCATGTCACCTGGCAAAATCGCATGGAACGGAATTTCATAGTTGCCCTGTACTAAAATGTGATGCCCCTTCCCAGATCCGCTCGCGGAGGAGGCAGCCAGGGATACGTGCGCGGGCGCATTCGAGAGGTGAGATAACGAAGTCGATGACATGGATCTTAAAGACATTCCCAAGTTTTTGAGCGAGGTTGTGGACCCTTTCAAAGAGTGAGCTTTCGATAAGTGAAGTGGGGTACTCACCTTGGACGGATTTGTGGACTGCCCTTTATCCTGTGGGGCAGACCCGCCCGCACCTGAAGAGGTGTTCACATACATGTTGCTCAAGTATTTCGAAAACTCGTTACTGTCCCATGAATACTCATATACCTTTTTCTCGAACTTGGAAGGCCGATTGGCTGGGGGCCTCGGGACATCGGGCCAGCGAAGACGGAGCGTCCCGTACAATTTCAAAGATATTTTTTTCACAGTGATGGGCTCTGTCACTGAAAGCACAATTTTCCCGCTGATGAACGCAGAAGCGGCGTTGTGCTCCAGGCCCTTCAACATGATCACGTCGTGATCCATATTTTTCAAGCGGATCTCAAATAGAGACGTCAGCTTGCTGGTATGATTTTGCTTCGGCATGGCGCTTTTGTGATTTGGGTGTGTCTATATTGGTGGATGGTCACTTTAGAAAATCGAAGTATACAAAGATGGTATCTGAATGAAAGGAGGGGAGTCTTGCTGAAATCAAACGAGGTATTGTAAGGAATAGGATGCTATGTATGTTTTATTTTTTGTGGGGAAATTTCTTTGAGTGTCAGATGATCTAATGCCTCTCGATACTTATAAACTTGTATGTATTTTCACGGTATGTCGGGAACGCCAATCAGCGAATTCCAGTGATGGACGCCTTCTCGATGTATTGATCAATGGTTGCGAGAAAAGCAGGTCATGTGATGCGGCAAAGATTTCGAGATACAGCAAGCAAGGGCCGCCTTGAAAAAAGATAATTACTTTGTCTATTGACCGATCCTCCAGATCCAGCTGTGGAGGTCTATCGAGTCTAATTTTGTTTTTTGCATTGATCCCAAGTGATACGTTTGTCTCTAGGTCTCTTTGACATAAAAATCTTGAGTAGCTTATGGGGCGATCGACTGTTGATTGCTTTTTTTTTCCCGATTCCTGATTTTCCTGTCTAAATCAACTTGCCCAGAGAGAACGGAAGTCTTGCAGTGCTGAGCCACGCGCGCCGCATAGTGCTGGAGCGTGAGGCAGAGATAAGAACATTGATGGATGCCGCTTCGATATGAGTGTATGTTAAAACTCGCCTCCATTTGTAAAGATATGATAAGCGAGTGAATAGGATCAGATGCACATACCAAAAGTAACGGTTTCTGGTTGTCATACCTCTCAATGTCTCATCGGACCAGATTCAGCTGTAAAACTAATGTCCTGGACCAAGACCACTATTCTTTGTGTGTTATATTTCGAAAGTATCGTCAGTCACAAAACTTATTCACGAGGCTATACAAGGCTATGATCAATATAAGCAAGGTATCGAAAAATACGAATGGATTGCGGATGTTGTTGCTGCTCGGAATTTTGCAGGCACGGCTGCGACTTGTTGCCAAAGCCCATTTGATGATCTCTGCATTAAGTCAACTGATATAACTTTTGTAATAGCCCACTGGCATGTGGGCCAACATCATAAGACGTGCATGACAAAGTTATCAGTTCAATCTTTTCTATTCACGATTTGTTTGATTGAAGGCTCACTAGTGTTATTCTACGGCATATCGGCCTGATCTCTGCATACACTTTTTGTAACAAGTTGTTGCGTAATTGTTCGTGAACTTGAGTAAACTTGTACACAAGTGTTGTTTTGGTAGAAATGTGAGCGGTGAATATGCCATTGTTTCTGCTCTGAGCATAGATTTTGAAACAGCCGAATGACTGGAGGGAGATTCGCAAAACATGATCTTAAGATTTTGAATCGGTTTTACAAACACATGGCTAGCGACCGCGCTCCTAACGTAATTTTTTTTTTCTTTCTTGCTTGATACGAACCTGAAAGGAGATCAACTGAGTTTAGTGTGTTACGTTTGCTGTGTCTTTTGCAATCAAGAGTGGGATGGTGCTTTTGCTGATCACGCTAATGCTTGCCACTTGTCCCAGAAGAAGTTATATTGGTGCTTCAGAAAACTCCTTATTACGTAAGTTTCGCAATCTAGATCTACCACAGATCTATAAGCTATGTGAACAGATTTGATTTCTGATAAATTACTGAACTTTGAGAATACACTATCGTGAAACAAAAAGTTGTGAAACAAAAAGTTTTACGAATGAACAGAGATTACATATGTCCAGTTCGTAAGTGAACCTGATTACCTGAGTCGTGAAGTAAAGCATTCGCGTGTGAAACAGGGACGCGGCTGTCGAGAATTCTGCAGGAGGTACGTTTTACGTGGTTTCCAAACAGCGCGATTTTTCTTTCAAATACTCGTTCTGGCCAGCTTGTGACCTGCACTGGGTTGACATTTTAGGTTTTGCTGAGACGATGTGCGCGTGTAAAAAGTCGTGGTAGACGCGCTTGGGTTCATTGTGTCTTGCTGAGGTGGCTGGCTCGCAGGGTGTTTTAGGCGAAAAAAAGGTACAGATTTGGCAGCACTGTTCGCGCGGGCTTATATGCCAGAACCGCTTCTTGTTTGCACCTGCCATATACGATTTCTGTCTCAAGATAGTAATTCGCTGGCTCTTATGTCCCCTTGCGGCATCAATCTATAGGCATGTCCTTGCTGGCAGCTCCAACATCGCTTCCATTAATACAAGTGTGATAGCCTCTTTTGCTTCAATCAGGCTATTCTTTCACTCTCTTGCTTACGGCATTTCGAGGTCTTGAAGCTGTTTCGTTCCTCTCATTCATATACTCCAGATATTCACCGTGCTTCTGGCTTCTGCATTTCAACCGTCATCCTTATAGACCCTAACGCCTTCTGACCTCGGCTCACATACAAGAGGCTGCCACTCATTTAATTTCCTAATTTTTGCATCCAGGTTAAACGCCGTTCGAATGAACATATCAAGGAATAATACCGGCCTTTTCATATTCCACAATTGATTTCTTACACCTTCAGATTCTGAGTTTTAAAACATTATGTACATGCATGCCAGTCAAGAAAGAAGCACACTCGCTTACGGAGAGTGTCCAACTCCTGAAGAGCTTCGGGCTAGTGATTACTTTTCGGCCAGCCCTATGAGAAGCGTAAAAAGGGCCAAATCGGTGAGAGACGCGTTTCCGCCGTCACCGCCTATTACGCCTAGCTTGTCTTCAAAGGCGAGGAGACAGTCATACTTTCATTCGAAGCAGCTCATACGTCTGAAGTCAGACGAAAGGAGAGGTCCAAGTCACAAGTTGAATCTTTCGCTTGACTCGTCAGACTCGGAATCATTGCCTGATCTTTCGGACTGCAATTCCTCGACCGAGTCTATCCATAGTGCCATAACACCTACAAAGTCGTTGGTTGCAACTCCTTTCTCATCCAACCTTGCATCGCCCGTCAGGTCACCAAGCATTGCTTTAAACAGCTTGAAACTGTTGCTGAGCCCACAAGTGCCTGCTTCATCTCCGTCCATATTCGAAATCCCAGAGCTAGTGTATAAGATTGTGGAATATGCAGACTACCAGAACACAAACATCCCTAGAGAAGCCCCACCAATACGGAGAAAGCCTCTTTCGTTGCAGCATGCGATGCTCTTACACGATGGTGACGTGGAAAAGGCCAGGATGGCCATGAAGTCGTCCAGTAACATCGCTTGCGAGAAATCTTCAACCAACGGTGTCTTGCACACGTGTTTGCTAATCAACAAATTGTTCAATCGTGTCGCAAAGGAGGTCATAGGGGATAAGATAATTTTCAGCAGTGATGAAAAGTTTTCTCTTTTTGCTAAAAACTCATGCAACATCGCCGGCTCCAGTAAGCCACAGACTTTGGTATTGAACAAGCTATTCCATGCGAGGCAGGCTTCGCTTGATAGAATAGCAGATGCCTTTGACTATTCATCCTTGAAAATGTTGGAGATTTTCATGTGCCCGAAACTAAAGCCATCCACTTCCTTTATGCATGCGTCGTTGAAATCTTTTATCGTTGCTGGCTCAAAAGTCTTGGATGACTCGGCTTTGGTTTCTGTTGCTGGAAGATGCCCTAATTTGGAAGTCTTGGATGTAAGAGCTTGTGAAGAGGTTTCAGATTATGGGATATACTCAATCGCCACAAGGTGTCACAAACTCAGGAGTATCAACATCGGCAGAAAGAGAAAAGGCCACCTCATCACTGATCACAGTGTGTCGATGCTAGCCAAAAACAATCCATATTTGCACACTATTGGGTTGGCCGGTTGCCATATCACAGATCGCACGATCTGGCAACTAGCCATGAGCTGCGGCAAAAGAATCGAACGTTTGTCACTCAACAATTGTTTATTTGTCACGGATCAGTCGATACCCATTGTCTTGAGTCACAACTTGATGCCGATATTGTCTGTTCTTGAAATAAGATTCATCGAGAAACTCACCAAATTCGATCCCATCGTGACATTTAGGCGCAGGCAGAATGCTAGAGGCATCAATGTACTTATCGAAACTTGTGAAGTGCTTTTACAACGACTCAAATCATGTGAGAAGAGGATGGATCAGAGAATTTCTCAGCGGATTTTCTGTGATATTTCCGAATGGGCAAATAATCTGGCTGACGAGGACTTGTCGCACGAGGAGCTCCTCAGAACACGTCGAACGAGTGCATAGCAAAATTCCATTAATTCATAGACTAATCATTTCATACGTACCCATTTAATCAATACTTTTGCATCTCGATGTCAATTTCGAACTCGTTCGATAACTACTTGTAAAATGTTTACCTATTCTGGATTATGGTCGGCCCCACAGTGACAGGGTTCAATGGCGCATATAATTTAGGCCCAGCAAGGGAAGCAGCCGATCACTGAGCCCAAGAATTTGCAGTTTGAAATCGAAATAGAGCGTCTGTTTATGTCCAACAACACTATGTAAAACATATCACCAAGTCGGAAATTGTGTGATTTCCTTAAATTTGTAGCTAAAGACGCGTTTATGAATAAGCCCTAAAAAGCTCACGCGTAGAGAGTGCACCTCCACTCTGCAGGCAGTGCAGGGTGCCTGTCTAAACCGGACCCGCGGGCCGCGACATGGGTATGCACTCCGCGAGGCGATTGTTGTTCTTTCCTATTTCGTACACTTAATTGCGTAAGGCCTTCGCGCAGCGTGTTGCTTCATAGGACGTGCCACCCCATTGTTCTCTAAGGCGTTTGGTCGCTTCGCAAATCTTTGTTTTTTACGCTCTCATGAAATAAGCATGCCTTTAGATTTGATCAAGTCTTCCGTCATAGAAATGTCAATCAATGCAACCCCAAGTCTTGTTCGGCCTCACCTAAGTACGCTTATCCCAGACGAGCACCCTTACGGATCCCGAGGATCCTTTGATAATATGCATTTGCGCAATGAATCAACAGAAGGCAGCCCAACTTTGAAAAGGCCGCATGTGCTAAAAACGAAAGCTTCTTCTCGGCTTAACTCCGTGCGCAGACCGGAACTTCGGAACCATTCATCTAAACTACACCTTATTGATGACACAACATTGACATCTCTACCGTTCCCGCCGCCCGCGGCGTCTAAAAGGCTAAAACGAGCACCTCTGACGGCTTCAGGGATTTCAAATTCACATGGTCCCTTTCTTCACAGAGATCCGCTGCTACTAAGTCTTGGTCTGACGAACAGCAGGCTCGATGCACCTAATTTGGCCGTATCTGCGGCTCCTCTCGAGCCCGAATCAAGTAGAGTATACACAGATTACGATTGCGCAGATGATACAATCGAAGACACCTTTGAAGAGTCGCAAGACCCGATTGTCTTGGTTGAGGATTATATGACCGAGGCGCACTCAAAGGAAAGCGTGTTTCGTAAGAAGTCCTTGGCCAACATCAAGAAAAGAATTCGAGAGAATTCGCTGGGACCAACGCATTTTCCGAGCTTCATCCCCTATGGAAGAGTGCAGATGGAGATGGATGGCGATAATACACAAGAAACCCACACTCCGGGGAACGAGGACCTAGAGGCTATTTTTGGCAGAATCCCGGGAACTGAAAAGCTCAAATACTGCACCCTCTGCGATAAACCATTGTATGAAATCAGCTCAGTTCTCAGTAGTTCTGAGCCCAAAGAGATTCCACAGGAGACCGACATGTCCCATCGATACCATGAATTTGTTTGTTGGGATTGCATTGTAACGTACGAGCAGATCCTAAACGAGATTTATGAGGCCGAAAGAGCGTGTGCTAGCAAAGATTATCACGTGCTTCCTGGGAAGTCGTTTTGTGGGCGAGCACCGAACGATTGTGACACGCCACTACACGATGGAGAAGGGCACGGTATGAACACGGCCTCACAAGCTCTTAAGAGGAGGAAGTTTTCTAATGACTTGATCAGCCGGCTTCAGCACCTCAGTGAAGTTTCTCGACCTCAGAGGCAAATACCCGACGAGCTCATGAACTGGCGTGAGAAGTTTAGATCAAATTTGCTCGAACTTCTTTCCAACGCATTCACGCCAAGTGAGCAGTCGCACTGATTCAAGGTCTGCAAAGGCTTCTACGAAGGCCCATAATGGATCTCTCTGCCACTAAATAGAGTAAGCGACGAATTACACGACTCATAGCCTCAAATAGCGTTGTATTTTCAAGAACTGAGATGGAAACCTTTTGCCTCTCACGTAAACTCTTCTTGGATATGTTCAGGATTTCACGCATGCGCGTTTTTTTTTTTCTCTCCGACCTGATTCCTGAACTTATTCTTCTTTACCCCAACGCAATGGCCGTGCGCTTTTTACAAACAATCAGGAATCACAGCCTCAATGGCAAGAAAGTCTTGTCATTAGAAGAATTCATCTTCAGGCGAAATGTTCTCTCGACCTATCGTTCAGTAATGAGGATGATCTACAAACACCATGAGCGCGTGGGGTTGGCTCAATTTGCACGCGAAGAGTTTCGCATGAACTCCAAAGAGACTGAGTTAACCACCAGAAAGTATTTGCTACAAACAGGGATTTCCAAAATCAATGATATGGTCAGCGTGTTTGGTATCAATGCAAAACTATAGTAGTCTAGCGCATCTTGAATTTAGAAGCACGAATGCCATCCTCAAGGCGCTCTAATTGGGAGTCTACAAAAGACTTTGGGAGGTCGCTCAATTCCAATGAGGCCTTGACTTCTTTGAAAAAAGACACTTCCGGGTTTGTTACCACATACCTCACAAGCCCCTGCTGGAACTTCTTTGCCAAGCTATCGAGCACGTCCTCCTTCAGCAAAAGCTTGATCAATTTCACCACGTCCAACGTGTCGACGAGAATTTTGGTGGCAGAACTTGACAATGGTGATGTCTTTGAGAGAAATTGCTCCATAATTTTCTCAAAGTCTAGGCTTTTGGACAAGTAGTTTGTGAGCAGGTCTTTGTCCTTGGTTGGAATCTTAGTAAGCTTGAAGATAGCTAGAAGAAGCTTAAAGAAGTGGAGCTCGGAGGGACTCAATGCTTCGGTGTACTTGAGGTTGCTCATCCATTTTTCTAGTGTCTTGATCAATTTTTCGGCCTCGCCATCATGAGCCTCCGCGATTATGAGCTCTTTGAGATAATACAACTGCACGTACTCCCTCGACTTTTTCGCCTCAGATTTATACAAAACCTTTTGTAAGTCAAACCCCAATTTGTAGTCTGTCTCGAAGTCTCTGTTATCCGAGATTGTGAAGTCGTCGCTCAACACATCGGCTTTGATGTCACTTATAAGGTCTTGAAAATATCCATAATATTCATTGTTAAGCATCCTGAACATCTTCGTGATATGCAAAGTCACAAGATGTTTAGAGAGCGATGTGTTGAGTCTTTTTCCAAATTTATACAAATCTTCGAGTTTCGTGTAAAGGCCTCGCTGAAAAGCTAAGCCAAAGTACGCGTTGATCTCGTTCTCCCCTGTCAAGTGAAATCTGTAAATATCAAAAAGCTGCTTCTGATTTTTTACCGAAGGCTCAAGGTTGAGCTTGTATGCCAAAACGTCATGTTGGATCATCTTGATCTTCAAATCCTCATATGTGTCCAATGCCAACGATGAGCCGCTAATTGTGGAGTAAAGATTGAGAAGCCAAAGTTTGATGTTGAAGTTTTCAGGATCTCTCTTGGCAAACTCCTCGAGCCGCACGATGTGCTCTAGAATCTTTGTTGTTGACAAGTCCCGGCTGAAATCTTGTATCATGGATGCGAGGTATAAGTCACTAAGCTCGGGGTTGTCATATCTGGCATACACTTTCCAGTCGAGGGGATGATTGCCAGATCTCAGCAAGATTTTCTCGATATTAATGCATATAGCAGCCTCGTGTCCAGAAAGGCTTTCTTTCAAAAGAAGTGAGTTTTTTTGTGTGACTATCTCATCAAAGAATTTCTCGCTGACGTCGAAGGCTCGAAGGTCGAGAGAGCAACATGCCATAGCCATGTATTTCTCGTAGTATTTGGCGATAGCTTGTTCAAGGCCACAATCGTAGACGCGACAAATCTCCATGTTGGCAACATATGAGTTTCGAGAGTCAAATTTGATGAGCGAAGAGAGAGCTTCTTGTGGCTTCTTTAGCGCAAACCCGGCCTTGATGAGATACCTCCACGTATCGTAATCATTGAAAGACTGGTCAAAGAGCAAGTTGTGCGAGTATGCGTATAAAGTCTCCCACTCCTCAGACTTATCAAGTGCGTCAAGGTGCAAAAGAACCAACTCGAGCTCTTTGTTTTGGGCAGACTCGAGGACTTGTATGGCAGAGGAAAACTTGTTTTTTTTCATCATTATGGATGCAAACAAAAATGCCTCCTGGTTTGTTTGCAAAGGTTCGAGACTCTCCATGGTCTTCGAAGCTGATTCCAACACTTGCTGGGCCTCTTTCTCCGACTTCGTCTCGCCACTCCAAATAAGGTCTGCAAATGCGGATGCAAGCTGATAATCGCGATTCAGCGGAAAAGCCTTTCTTTGGGCAAGGGCCGATTTGTGCATCATTTGACCATCAAAATCTTGCACAGATTTATCGAACCAGGCCGTGAGGAGTTCGGCAGATGGATACTTTTTTGCTGCATTGGCATAAATGGATTGGCCATCCTGTCTGCGACCAAGCTTGCAGTATACTTCGAAAAGAAGTTTTAGAGTTGGCGAGTCACCGGGCACTTTCGCCCTAATTGCATCGCATTCTTTCAACGACTCTTTCGCAGACCCGGTGCTCAAAAGATAGAATGCATTCACAGCACGGTAGTAGTTTTTCTGGGGAAATCTAGCGATCCTGGAATTGATTTCGTGCTTTGCGGCCGCGAATCTTTTAGCTCGAATGGCGTTCACAATTTCCTCATCAGTCATATTTGCGAGTTTCACCGTTTAGCTCGGCTCGGCATCGGCTGGACGATGAATCTGGCCACAAGTCTAACCTCGTCTGTGCCTGCATATAACCTGCAGCTGCGAGTATCTTTTTTCTTAGTCATGTGACCCCTCACGGTCACGAGACCAAGATCGCAACAGAAGCCAGCAGCGAGCAAACGCGATGGGATTGATCTTTCGAGTTTCACTCGCATAAGTCCGCCAGGATTTCCAAGCTTCAACTTGAACCCGATCCAGGTCTGGTTTTATCAAATCGACGTGTTTTACCGGAAAGAAGTCGATTAAATTATACTATACATTTATATCGCTATGAAACGGCCGCGCCTGGCGGGGCGAAACCTGCCAAGGACTTTCCTGCAGAATGCGCCACCACAATTTACTGCTGCGATCCGCCACCTCCGGGTTCGATGCTGTGTCGGGACGACAGCAGCACACGTGGACCGTTTATTACACCCAATTTGGTATCCGGTCATTCGACCTTTAAGCATTAGTTACAGCTTTCTCTGTTCCACGTGCTTTGCCTTCAAGATTTCTGTCAAAGATGCCATTCTCCTTCCTCTATATATTCATACGACACTGAACTGCAATAGCTGAAGTGTGCTTCGTGTAACTCAAGGGTTTCAATTTATTAGCATAATGTGAGAAAGGTTTCTGCGTGAGGTTTTACTGCCAAGCACATAATCTTCTTTTGTGTGAAGTAGGTCTGAGATCTCCTGGCTTCCTGCTCTACTTCCCGTGATACACTTCTCGAGATATTCCCCTTATTCCCAAAGTGGATCTCCTATTCGGCGATATTCTTCCGGCTTATCGGCAACTGCGAAATTAACAACGTTTTTGCCAAGCTCGACATGTTGCATAGCCGTGATAAGAATTTGAAGGGCTTGCTTCTCTGCACTTCTGTGGAGTTCTATGCACAACAGAGAAAAGGCAGCACCTGTAAGTGCAGGACACGGCAGACAAAACAGAGTGGGAACAATTGCTTTTTCATTGTTTCGAATCCCAGTCATTACTGTAATAAATACGGCAAGTCGAACAATGGGTGTGCTGAGCCTCGACTAGTACCATCACGGATACCAAATAAGTATATCTAGAAAATATTGGTCAGCTGTAAATCTATTTTTACGAGAAAGCTCACTCTGGAGATAAGGTTTTGCGCTTGATGCAAGTCTGTGCGGTGCATTCTTGGCCACTCTTGGCATATTGCTCCATAAAATATCCCCATTCATAATCAAGATGAAGCGATGACTATATAAGTACGCACTGTGTCCCCACCAATCTTGCGCGTGACAATAATTTTTACAACAATATTTCTAGCTTCGAAGACTGTGATGTCTACTAGAACTAATCTCGACGACAACAAAGATCGCACAGGACATAATCCTAATGACTACGGAGATGCATCTTCTTCTTCTACCGAGCTCACAAAAACCACTGAATTCGTGCCATACAGGCTCTCCGCAACACGAGTGATCAGCAATTTTCACACTGATGCCACGCAAGGCTTGTCGTCCCTGCAAGTGGAGGACTTGAAGAGACAGTATGGTGAAAACACACTTGGTGAGGGGGACAAGATCAGCTACACCAAGATCTTGGCTCACCAAACTTTTAATGCAATGATTATGGTGTTGATCATTTCGATGGTAATTGCATTAGCAATCAAGGACTGGATTTCTGGTGGTGTCATTGCCGCAGTTGTGGGAATTAACATCACCATCGGCTTCGTTCAGGAAATGAAGGCGGAAAAAACGATGGGATCTCTTAGATCTTTATCTTCTTCTACAGCGCGTGTTACCAGAAATGGCGACGACATCACTATTCCCACCGAGGAGGTTGTGCCAGGTGACATCGTTCATATTAAGGTGGGCGACACGATCCCCGCGGATTTGCGTTTGATTGACAGTGTAAATTTGGAAACCGACGAAGCCCTTTTGACTGGTGAATCCTTGCCTGTTGCGAAAAACCAGGATGAAGTTTACGCTGATGCTTCCACCAGTGTTCCTGTGGGTGACAGATTGAACATGGCGTTTTCCTCCTCGGTGGTGTCCAAGGGCAGAGGCAGCGGTGTAGCTGTGGCCACGGGCTTGGATACCGAAATCGGTAAGATTGCGCAATCGTTGAAGTCTGATACTGGGCTCATTAGAAAAGTCGACAAGTCAAATGGTAGGAAACCTTCGTCCAAAGAGTACACGAGGGCATTTTTCGGAACGTTCAAGGATATCTTGGGCAACTTCTTGGGTGTCACAGAAGGCACTCCATTGCAGAGAGTTTTGTCATGGTTGGCGATTGTTTTGTTTTGGATCGCTGTGGTTTTCGCCATTGTGGTCATGGCCACGCAAACTTTCCACGTCAACAAGGAGGTAGCCATCTACGCTATTTGTGTGGCCTTATCCATGATCCCTTCGGCCTTGATTGTGGTGTTGACCATCACTATGGCTGTGGGCGCCCAGGTAATGGTGTCCAAGAATGTGATTGTTCGTAAGTTGGACTCATTAGAGGCCTTGGGAGGCATCGACGATATTTGCTCTGACAAGACGGGAACTTTGACGCAAGGAAAGATGATTACAAAGAAGGTGTGGATTCCATCTGTCGGAACCTTCTCCATGGACAATGTCAATGAGCCATTCAACCCTGAACTTGGAGACTTATCTCACACCAAATTCTCTCCTTATTTCATCAAGGAGACAGATGAAGAGATTGACTTCAGGCCGATTGATAAGGCTGCCTCCGACAAGTTCGCCAACAATTTCAAGAACTGGCTCAAGGTCGCGACCTTGGCTAATATCGCAACTGTGAATCAGTCGAAGGACGAGGAATCTGGCGAATTGGTGTGGAAGGCCCATGGCGATGCGACTGAGGTCGCAATTCAAGTGTTCTGCTGCAGAGTCGGATATGCTAGAGACGAGATTCTGAGAGGCTTCGAGCACATTGAGGAGTATCCATTCGACTCGTCCATCAAGAGAATGTCGTCCATTTACAAAATGGGTGACGAAACGAAGATCTTTACTAAGGGTGCAGTTGAGCGTATTTTGAGAAGATGCTCTCACTGGACAGGCAACCCTGAGGAGAATACCGACACTTCTGAACTAATTGAAATGACAGACGAACACATCAACGAGATTGAGGCGAACATGGACGCTTTATCCTCGCAAGGATTGCGTGTGTTGGCGTTCGCTTCGAGGGACTTCGACCCTCAGAAGGACGATTTGAAGGACAGAGAGGCCATCGAGTCCAATCTCACATTCCATGGCTTAGTTGGTATTTACGATCCTCCAAGACTCGAGACCGCGCATTCGGTCAAATTGTGTCACAAGGCCGGTATCAACGTCCACATGGTCACCGGTGACCACCCAAGCACGGCCAAGGCCATTGCGCAGGAGGTTGGTATTATCCCTCACAATTTGTATCACTACAGTGACGAGGTTGTGAAGGCTATGTGCATGACAGCAACTGAGTTCGATGGCTTGACCGATGAACAGATTGACGCTTTGCCTGTGTTGCCATTGGTGATTGCTCGCTGTGCACCTCAGACTAAAGTGCGTATGATTGACGCTTTGCATCGCCGCGACAAGTTCTGTGCCATGACTGGTGACGGAGTTAACGACTCGCCTTCGTTGAAGAAGGCGGATGTTGGTATCGCTATGGGTCTCAATGGGTCTGATGTGGCAAAAGATGCCTCAGATATTGTTTTGACAGATGACAACTTCTCGTCTATCTTGCATGCTATCGAGGAAGGACGGCGCATGGCGGCTAACATTCAGAAGTTCATCTTGCAACTTTTGGCAGAAAATGTTGCGCAGGCTATCTACTTGATGGTTGGCTTGGCTTTCATTGATGATTCTGGGTTCTCTGTGTTTCCCTTGTCCCCTGTTGAGGTCTTGTGGATCTTGGTGGTCACCTCTTGTTTTCCAGCCATGGGTTTGGGACAGGAACAGGCCATTGACGGCGTCTTGAACCAGCCCCCTAACCGCAAGATTTTCACTAAGGAGCTTCTTTGCGACATGGTGGGCTACGGTGTTTGGATGGCTGCGTGCTGTATGCTAGGCTTTGTGTTGGTTGTCTTCGGCGTTGGCGATGGAAACTTGGGCGTTGGCTGTAATGAGGTCAGCGCCGACGCAGATGTGTGTAACTTGGTCTTCAGAGGAAGATCTACATCATTCGCTATCATGACTTGGTGTGCGCTCATTTTGGCGTGGGAGTGTGTTCACCCAAACAACTCGTTGTTCCTTATGAGACAAGAGACGGACAACCCGTGGTGGAAGCAAACGGCAATCGACCTCTGGGCCAACCAATTCTTATTCTGGTCTGTGATTGGAGGTTTTGTTTCCGTTTTCCCTGTTGTCTATATCCCAGTCATCAACAACAAGGTATTCTTGCATGCGCCAATCGGCCAAGAGTGGGGCTTTGCGTTCGCTTTCAGTCTTCTTTATCTCTTGGGATGTGAAGCTTGGAAGTGGGGGAAGAGAGTTTACAAACGTAAGTGGAGCTCGAAGATTAAGAACCCCGAATACGAGTTGGAGAGAAAGGACAATTTCCAACGGTATGCTTCCTTCTCTAGAAGCAACACAATTGATCCAGACATGCTTGCATAATTTCTATTCCATATCTTTTCATATAGACAATTCATAATTCTATAAAACTCAGCCTCAACGTAGCAATTGGTTTCTTACACGAAAGTCACCCCCAAGGTGTTCGGTAACCCCGCAATTTACGATCATACCCCTTCCCAGAGCTTTCTCGACATCGATCACGGTAACAGAAGTGTTGTATGGCACCCTGAGATCACTTGCTGAGAGCCCTTCGGCCAAATCGTACTTTCTGTCTCTATGTAAATGATTGGTGAATGCTGTAATGACACCTCCGTGAGTGCAGAGTAAAACGTTCTTGTGGCTATTGATTGTGGCTCTTTTCAACGCAGAGTCATACACTTCTGAGACTCTTTCAATCAACGCAGACTCTTTTTCACCAAGATTACGAAAGCTTTCACCATAGGTCAGGAGCGCCTCCGCTAAGGCCATACCTTGCACCTTCCCCATGTCACGCTCGCGCAATTTGGGAGTTTCAGCGTATGAGGTAGTTTTTTGAAACTTCAAGATTGGCTTGGCCGTGTTTACACACCGGCATAAGTCAGAGGAAACGATATCATCAATGGGTATAGGTTCAAGATGAGACGCAACTTTTTCCGCTTGTTGTGCTCCCTCTTCATTGATGTCTATGTCTATGTGACCCTGGAGAATTTTCTTCGCATTCCAGTCTGTCCTGCCGTGTCTCACGATAAACACCCTCGTGATTTGGGGATCCTCGTTGGCCACAATTTCTCTAGTCATTGATGAGTCTAAACGAAAATATCATGCTCAAGTCCGCTTGTATTCACAAGTCACGTGATCCAATAAGCACGATGACGATGTGAGTCATCATCACACATGATCTTTTCAAAAGCGAAAGGAAGATATCACTGGTGAGTCAAATAATCTTCCAAACCTCTGAAATCTACTTTTCGGGTCTATTCATTGCACATGAATTGAAAGTGGTAGGGAATAATGAGGGCTGCAACTTGATATCAGTATCATGGTGAATGGGAATTCAATGAAATCAACAAAATCACAAATCTAAAGCGTGATGAGTGCTCACCTAGCCACAGTTGGTAATATTCTGTAAATTTCAGCCCTTGAGTACTTTGTGTGGTATTTAGAGTTTTTTTAATACCAAATCCGAATTTTTATGCATGTTTTTAAATTTCAAATTCGCACCCAGGTGGCAAAACTTAATTGTGACGCATAAATTGAAGTCCTCAGTCTATGTGAGAGGAAAATTCGGTAATGACAGTCAATTCGATATACATGGCCGCGAGACAAGCCGTAAAAGGCGGGGTAGAGCGTACGCTGATTTTTTGCTGACTAAACACATACCTGCCGATTGGCTACTCTTTATTGTGAATCGGAAAAATACTTACCTGATATGGGCATTTGCTTGTGCGACTTTCCGCTGTCCCGACATTCGAGTTCCAATTGTTTACCGAATTGACCAATGAAACCTATGCTAAGAAAAATTTTGCGGTCGAAGGTTTGAGAGAGTTTTGTGACAAACATTGTAGTTTGATGATATTAGTGGGGAATGATACAATTGTCCTCTTTACAATCCTTTTGTAGCCCCACATCTTCGTGTGGCATTGTATGTTGAACAATTTTTTTTTTATGCCATTCTACTTAAATCAACCAAAAGTAAAATTCTCTTCCAACCACTCACAGAGCTAATGTGGCGACCACTAGACGTGTATGATACTATTGGAAGATATTGCCATAAACTACTGAAAGCTGAGCGACTGGTCAAAAAACAATACTTGATTTTGTATATAAACAACTTCCTGACCTCGCTCTGAGCCGTCGACGCATTCATTGTGACCTGCACCTTTAAGTGATCAAAAGATCATGCGCTTACGGTCTCACGTACAGCAAAAAACCACTTTTCTTACCCACCTTTGTGTACAACAATTGTGCCCGGTGATTTTCAAACTGCGTGTTCCAGTATACTTTTTTGACACCTAATTTGTCCGCTTCCTGGTAAACAAACTCGATCAATTTCCGGCCCACACCACCAAGTCTGCTTTTGCTCGACACAAATAAGTCGTTAAGGTACAACGCGTCTTCCACAGTCCAAGTATTCCTGTGTGTCAAGTAGGTGGCAAAGCCGATGAGCGAGCCTGTTTCGTCAGTGGCGACCGCCGCGTAAACGGGCTCGTTGACATCCAAAAATCTATTGAATGTGGTATTTGTGATTTCAGACGTCATTTTGTCCAAGGACTTGTAAAACTTCAAATAAGAATCTTCCCCGGACCAGAGCTGCACCCATTGTTCCTTATCTTCGGCTGAGATTGGTCTGATAGTTGTCATTGTCTGTCCTTTTTTGCCTCTTGAACTCAAAAATAAAATGCTGAGCAAGACATTAAAAGGATATAAGGCAGCCTTTTAAGCTTTTATTTTTATATCCTTTTTTCGTCGATTAGTCATGGTAACCCGCTGTGATAAGAAATTCCGCTAAGATCTCGACCGCATGCGAATTCTGCATTTGGCATGTCATCCCCTGCTGCGCGCTTCGTGCTCCGCTTCAGTATCCTGAGACCATTTTGCGCCCAACATTTCGTTGTAAAAAAAAAGCTTATAGACCAAGTATAGAGAGGGGAACACAACGTACAATGAAATATGAGGAAAAAAGAGCGTGGTAGATAACATAACTCCGCCAATGCTCGAAGAAGGAAGAACTGGGGCACATTAGAGCCTGCGTTCCCGTTTGGGGCTTACGCACCGCGCAAGCACAACCTCGTGTATCGAAAACGGGTCGCGGGGAACCAAAAGGGTTTACGAGCGAGCTCGTGGCTTCATTGTGGCATGAATGCCCACAACCGGGACTGTCACACCTGCAAAAAAAGTTTACTGTTCCTGTGTCCTAACATGCCAAACCACTGTTAAGCTATTGCATTGTCACCCATGCCTGAGGGCCCAATCATTGGATGACCATCGCGTTATTTGGGGAAGCCAAGGCATTTCCTGTATAGCAGTTCCGCACAAGGAGACCAGATGTACGCAAGCCCCATTTTCATGCTTGTAGCCTTCAATAAAACTGGAGATCCGCGAATTCTTTGATGCAGTAGCTATTCTCCTCTGCTCTGATTTCCCCAGACTGCTCGCTTTGGATCGACGATGAAATAATCTTCCTGTATACGTACCAAGTTTTAAAGACGGCACAAGACCCGAGCCAGGCTCACATAATCACATTAAAGTGTACCACATTGCCCACTTGGCTTGCCTTTCGCTCATGCACATTATTTCATTCACCATTTTATGATTGTGAATTTGCTGAGGGAATCGAAGAAACGGGGCAAGTACGGGCGACCTTGCGACCGCTGTGCGGCCCGACGGATTCGATGTTTGACTTCCGAAGATTCAGCGTTTTGCACAGGCTGCCTCAACCTGGGAGAGAAATGTACCCGTGACCGGGTACGCAAGAAATCAGGGCCAAAAAATGGTCGCCGCAGCCGCTCGCTTCCTGATTCTCTGACGGAATCCAGCGAGACATTATATGGCATGGCCAACGACGCTCACACTGCTGAAGTGGGCCATGATGATGTCTTTTCGGACCATACACACCCGTTTGCGATGAGAATGGATTCGAGTCGAAATACGAGCGGCTACGAAATGCCTCAAATGCTTCTGTCGAATATATCCTTTCAAGGGCATTCTATCTCAGGTCCACTCGATCCACGGGCCCTGGGACAGCATGAACACCAATCTCCGAGACAGTTCTTTGATGGACATGTTATTCAACAGCCCATGCGTGGCCCGCATACGCTCACAGGATTTCATGCTGTTGGCTCTCAACAGCCAATGATTCCCCAATTCTCGGGCCACACCCCTCCGCTTGCGCAGTTGCAATATCCAGAGACGGGCCTACATCTCAATCAGCAACCTTATTCGATCTATACACATAACGTGACGCCTCTGCAGAGTGAAGTGCGGCAAAAGTCTCTGGACGGAGTACAGAATGCAGGACAACAGAATGCACGCTGTTCTCCGATCAATAGCGAGGACCTTTTATCTGCCTTCAAGTCGAGTCTGTCTCCACACGTGGCTCGGATATCTCTCGAGAGCTTACAACTGCTTGTGAATATTTTCCAAACTTGCTTCTATGGCTATTGGCCCGTGCTCTCTTTGAGTGAATTGATTTTGAACATTCTGGACGGTGCTGATCCCGCTATAGAGGGTAACCACATCATTCTCAACGAAAAAAACGCCATGTCATATGCTCTTTGCTGCGCAGTCTGTGCGGCCGTCACAACACAACTCTCATTCGTCTCGAATGAAAACCTCGCCTTATTGGTGGGCCCGGTGACAGATGAGGACTATTCGAATGAAGCAAAGCGTGTGCGCAATCTTTTTGACCATAACGAAAATCCTTGTATCGAGACCTTGTTGTCGTCTTTCTTTCTTTACGCGCACTATGCCAATCAAAAGGGTAAAATAACCCAGGCGAAAATGTATTTACGTGAGGCAATAACGATGGCACAAATCCTAGGCTTACACGAAAAGAGCCATTACACAAGCAAGTCCCGCGCAGAAGTGCATCGAAAGCGCAAGATATACTACACTCTTTTGGTGACAGAACGATATGTGTGCTTTGAGGAAGGGTTGCCAGTGATACTTGACCCTTGTATCGAGTTTCCTGAAGTGGCGGATGAAGAGCACCCACAGTTATTCGTTGGTTTTTACGAGCTCATCCAAATTTTCTCCGTGCCCAGCAAAGAATTCTTCTTTGAAATGAATCAGTATAGACACGAGAACATCAGCGAGGAGAAGCCACTCGCGGAGAAAAGGCAGTGGATTCTTGCCGTGCAAGAAAGGCTTGGGATGCCAAGGCAGCTTCTGAAGGATGTCTCAACCCCACACAAACTCAACATCATCTTGTCAAAAGCATGGATTCGTGCTATTGCCTGCCACATCACATGGAACAACGGTATGCTTCGATTACTGGAACATTCGCACGATTGCTTTGGATATGATTTTCCCTTGATGAATGCGCAAGAGTTCTTGATGGAATCCTCATACTTGCCCAACATGGCGTTTGAAACGAACGGACCGGGAATTTGCGTCAAGCTTCTAGAAATGGCAAACTCGTTGTCTTTCACAGTACAGCAAAGCCTGGATCAGCTTGTGGGTCTTTCAGTTTTGGAATCCCTTTTTGGTCTAGTGAACAAGTTTAAGAATGACGTAACATTGCCCATGAAGGTGTACCAGGGAATAGCAAACTTGATCGCTAGACACAAACTTAAGGTTGTGCCCAGACTCATTGAAAGCCATGACCCTGGATTTATCCCAGAAGAATTTCTGACAGGAACTATTGAAGAACTTCTTGAAGATGGCCAGGAGGAGACCCTGAAGGCAGAATTTTCTCCTGCCGAGTTTTCTCCGTTCTCTCGACAAATATCAGACCAAGGCTTGGGAATGCTACTGTCTGTTCCGAGCTTCTTCAATATGAGATATGCCCAAATGGACGAGAGTGCCCTTCAACAAAAATGAATGTGTGCAGCATTACAAAAGACGGGTTCAACTCAATTTGTGATCTAAGACTGTATCCCACGGTGAATAGTAAGTTTGTGAATGTTCGTATTTCATGAACGCCCTCTCGTATCTGCACATGGGCTGAAAGGGCAGCATTGGGGTATGGTATACATGACGGAAAGTTTTGCTACAAGATTGATATGATATACGAAAAATTTACACACGGAAGAAAAAAAAACAAACACAAATCTCTTATCAGCCGACAAAAAGGCACGATCGGCCGAACAATGGGCGATCATGAACGCTTCTTATCATCAACACGACTGTTCGAATGGCAAATCCAACAACGTTTTCTTACTGAATGTTCGTGATCCGAGCGCAATATTAGATTAATGAAAATAAAAGTAAAGTGGGCTATTTTTTCCGCACTGTATTTTGGGGCGGCCCCTCTCTGTCATGTAAATGCGCCAGGCCTAGTTGATAGCAACACAAGAGGGGTATCCTGCGTTCACCACGTATTATTCTAAGACTCAGAGTGCACAAGAATCACTCGTGGGCGCAAACATTCTGATTTTTCTTGTTTTATTAGTTTTTGATAAAATCAGTAGCCACGAAACCTTTTTTTTGATTACCAACAAGACCAGGCGGGGTCAACACGACACGATTCTGCATGGAGGTCCTTGTAGAAAGTGGTCCGAGTCTCGCTAATTGCTAACCACGCGAAATGCGCTCGCTTGCCCTACTAGACTACGATCTAACAAACCTCAAATATTGTTTATGAAATTCTTCAGCTCCCGCAGCTAGTAATAGTCATTGCAATACTGGAGAAGTCTTTGGGTTGCGAAAACCCTCGATATTTGCCTTGTTCACATTCTTGCTCTCGTGACTGCTGCGAAGCATGCACTAGGCGGTGGTTTGAGCCCACCTTCGCAGTGTTGATGATGCATGTTGGAGCCGCGCTTCAAACCATATCATTAAAATCTTTCCGACGAAACCACGATTCATGATTATACTCGTTGCTAGAAAAATATTACGTCATTCACTAAAGATTTTAATGAAAAAAAGATGAATTCGCGGTAATTTGTCTGGTGTTCGAAACAAAGATAAACAAAAAGCCCAACTTAGAAAAAGACAATGCTACTAAATCCGGTCTGTTTGGGAGCCGTGTAAAATTACTCTTTCTGCGAAGGGGAGCCCGACAAAGCCATGTACTCATCCGCCTTTGCCCGTGTAGAATGGCGTCCCCAGTTCCCCAGATTGTTTGCGCATGCATCTCATGTGGGGCATGGAATTAAATTGTAGATCTCGGAATAATAAGAATCCTCCGGAGAGATCTTCCAAATGCGCTTGCTTATGCCCCGCAAGTGTTGCCCCCGCAAAAAGAAAGAACCCTTGTGTTAGAATAATTGCGAAACGTGGGGCGGAAAGATTGAGAATAAACAAGCCTCCAGTGACGGTCGTAAAAATACATCTATACACACCTCGCGCCGGTAAATCAGAGCGGGGCAGAGTCTAATTAGAGAATGTTCATTTTTGAGCGCGCGGCGTGACCTAGCATCCGTTGCTCGGTCGGACACGTAAGCATCACGATAAGCCTAGAGGCAACGGCGATGATCGCTTTCACGGGGTGGTGCGTCGCCTCCGGCCTGAACGGCTCTGCATAAAAACGGGGCCATTGTCATTGGTCGAGAATAACTGAACAATACATTCAGTGCACGTGAGATGATTCGTCGCGACAGCAATATGCATTGTTTGCATATAACCCGCATTGTTCGTGGGGTCGAGAGGCGCTCGAGCTTCTCCGTTTTGATCAAACTAAGAAAAGAGCGGAACCTTCATGCAATAGCCGGGCACGCCCGAGCGGTCTGGCTCTTATTGGGCCTCGTTTAAGTCAGGATGTCATGTATATATACTCCCGTCTATATCCTGTTTTTTGAATAAATTTCATTTTAATCTCAACTCTCGCTATCATATTCACGAGTAAAACCTGAAATGGCGGACAAAAACCAACCGAAAAACGCCACGTTGTTCGAGACAACAAAAGTCGACACTAACTCGAACGACTCTTTGGATGCAGAAACACAGGACTACATTGCGAAGTTCCTTGACATATCACAAAACGCAAAGGAAAATGACAAACAAGACAAGCATATGTCCTTGAAGGAGGGGTTGAAGACGTTTCCTAAGGCGGCCATGTGGTCTGTAATTTTGTCGACGGCTATCATTATGGAGGGTTACGACGTGAATCTCCTCAACTCTTTCTACAGTTTCCCAGACTTTGTGCGGAAGTTTGGTGAATACTACCCTGACCAAGATAAGTACGAGGTGCCCGCGAAATGGCAGACGGCGTTGTCTATGGCTGTCAACATTGGTGAGATCATTGGCTTATTTCTTGCCGGTATCATATCTGACCGTATCGGCTACCGCAAGACGTTGATTGGTGCCTTGATGATGGTGACGGGTTTCATCTTCATTGTGTTTTTTGCACCCAATGTGCAAGTCTTGCTTGTGGGTGAGATCTTGTTAGGCTTACCATGGGGCGCGTTCCAAACGTTGACCGTATCTTATGCCTCCGAAGTATGTCCAACTGTGTTGAGATTATACTTGACCACGTATGTGAATGCTTGCTGGGTCATTGGCCAGTTGATTTCTTCCTGTATCTTAAAGGGCATGCTTAGCTCCGACATGAAGGACTCGTACAAGGTACCTTTTGCTTTGCAGTGGATGTGGCCTATTCCTATCGCTATTGGTGTCTTTCTTGCCCCTGAGTCGCCATGGTGGTTGATGAAGGTTGGACGGGCAAGTGAGGCCAAGAAGTCTATCATGAGATTGTTGAGCGAGAATGAGCACACGCCAGACAAGGAAATCTTGGCCAACGCCATGGTAGACAAGATGAAAATGACCATCAAAGAAGAGGCTGCGGTTCAGGAAGGCATTTCATACTGGGACGCTTTCAAGCCTCAGAATATCCGCAGAACAAGAGTTACATGTTTCACCTGGTTGGTGCAGAATATCACCGGATCTGCGTTTATGGGTTATTCCACTTACTTTTATGTCAACGCTGGCTTGTCAACGTCTAACTCATTTACATTCTCCATCATACAGTACGTCTTGGGCCTCGTCGGAACCCTCTTGTCGTGGTTCCTTTCTCAAAGATTCGGCAGATTCGACATATTCTTCGGAGGTCTCTGCACCCAAGCGGTAATTTTGTTGGTCACAGGATGTCTCGGCACTGTGAAGTCTTCCGGTGCTTCTTGGGGCGTGGGGTCTTTACTTTTGTTGTTCACGTTTGTTTATGACTCTTCTGTCGGCCCTATATGTTACTGTTTGGTGACAGAATTGCCTTCCACGCAATTGAGAACGAAAACGGTCATTTTGGCCAGAAATCTCTACAATCTTTCTGGAATTGTCATTGCAATCATCATGCCTTACATGTTAAACCCTACTGCCTGGGGATGGGGTGCAAAGACGGGATTTTTCTGGGGTGGACTTGCTGTTCTCTCGTCCATCTGGTGCTGGTTTGAGATGCCCGAGACTAAGGGCAGGACTTTCGCCGAATTGGACATGTTGTTCACTCAGGGCGTTTCTGCGAGAAAATTCAAGCACACCGAAGTGGATGTGTTTGATGTCGGCCATATGATGGAGAAGATTGGCCAAGGCGGCATCCGCGACGTTGTGGAGGATAAGAAGGCCGAAACTATGCACGTTGAGCGCGTATAAGATGGATGCCACTCGGCCTTTAAGGCTGATTCAATTCTTGATATACTTATAACATTACATTTGCTTAAAACATAGAACTTTCAGATTGCACACCGGATTGCCGACTTACGTAGCTTTGGCAATGAGCACACGAGTATTCAATAACGTAAGACGCGCTCACAAGACGTTTGTCATAAACATAAACATGGACTCAACATCTGCATTACCCATCATTGTCCTCGTCCTCAATATCTGTTTCAAGGTCGCAGATAGACCGGCAGTTTGGACAATAGAATTGAGGGTATCGCTTGATGATGATTGGGCGAATACACTTGTAATGCCATGAATGCGAGCAGGGACTTATGAAGAGCGCCTGACAAGGCTCCAATTTCAACAAACAGATTGCACATTCGGAAAACTCCTCACCGTTCTCATTCAGGGTCTCAACTCCAAGATTCTTCATTTTCTTGTGAATGTCTAAATTGAACCTGTTCACCTTCCGTTGCCAGCTGCGATTGAACTCGCATCGCATTTTTACACAGCGATACACTTCCTCGGTGCCGCCCCTGTAATCTAAGCCTAACTGTACCACATCACCATCCATAAGAGGCCATAGCGTCAGCTCTTGCGAGGCTTGCGATAATCTGATGTTATTGAGGAAAGTTCCCGAAGAGGATTTGCAATCTTTTAAAAACCACAGGCCCTCCTCGTTGCACTGAAACAAGGCATGCGTTCTGGATACCACCTTTGACTTGAACACGATTCTGGCAGATGAGCCTTGGGGAGCATGTGCCGCAGACCTGTGCTTCTCGGTGTACCGCCCAATTGAAATAGGCAGTTTGGGTTGTATGCGGCGTATGATGGGAGTGAAGTATAAGCCAGTGTTGGACGAGGAGTGGTCGATTATAGGCGTCAAGCGGAGCGAGTATGTGCCGTCTTTGTCCTTGCCATTTTCTTCTGGCTCTTTTTCTGCTGCCGAAGACGATGGCTCATTCTCAGTGATACAAGTGATATCACTAGCTTCCACCGTGGTATTCTCCCTAGTCATGAGAGGAGGATCGATCGACAGACTGGCCGTGGCGGTGTTTCTGGGTCTCGACATCAAATTCCCAACAAGAGTGTTCTCGACGTTGGTCTCGGCACCGCTGTAGTTGTTGAGATTGGAAAGCGTGGGGCTGTTGGACATGAAATTGTGGGGCAGGGACGATTCTGCTGATGGACTAGGTGCTTGAGATTGGTTGGAGCCGCGAATCGAGTTTGAGATCGAGCTCAAAAAGCCCAAACCGAAGGACGGTCTACGCGAAGCGGACAGCGCCGCAGAAGGCCTGACTTGCGACGAGGAAGGCAGTACAGAAGAGAGCATCTGGTCGCCTCCCACTTGGCGAGGAAAAATGCTGTTCTGCTGTGACGAAGCCAGGTCTTGCTCAACCGGGGGCAGGTTCTGACGGCCCTGCGAAGCGGTAGGCACTAGCGCTGGCGATGAAGTCTCTTCTTGAACATCACTCAGGGGCTCAGAATCTGCACCGCTGTCGGCATTTGACGTGTTTCCCTGGGGCGGGGAGCTGGCAAACGAGTTGTTTGTGGAACTTATCGGAGAAACGACCGACGTTTTTGTAGCCGAAGAAGCCTCTCCAAAGGCCTCTGTTGCTGGGACAACACTGTGTTGCTCAGTCATGTGCTTGGGCGCCACAAAGAAATGAAACTGCGGCGTTTATCCGTGGGGGGTTTGAATATAAGAAGAATGCTGCCAGGAAAACCGTAGCAAAGCTTTTCCTTTAGCGCGTGGTTTTTGAGTGATTTGGTCGGACCAAGCAGGTTGTGTGATTATACACGGGAGAAGATATACGTGTGGCCTGTTTGCGTGAGCTGATGGGTGTACAGGCTTATTGGGGGAAAAATTATGAAACAAAAGTACTGACAGTGAGGTAGTTGCAGCAGTTGGCAGTCTTTTCAGTCTCACAGCTCAAAATCACGTAGCACTGTACTGACACCTCGAAGGAAGAGTAGGGAATCTGACCAAGACAAAAACCTTGATTGTGTGGTAAGAAAAGGGGAAAATTTACCGAGTGTTTCGCACGGGTCTGATGAGGATAGGAGCGATTGGAGCGCGACTGTACCCAGTACATGGGGAGGTGGAGTGTCCAGAAACAGGCGCTCGTTTCTACGTCGATACAGGACGCCCGTGATATTGGGCGGTTCTGAGGCGGACAATTACGATGGGACACCACCGCCAACATGTGCTCAGCGTACACACCGATGGTGCCAAGCTGTGCGATTTGTCGTGAGTGACACTTTCACAAGCATGCAGTTACGAGATTTGAAATGGTCACTTCTGCGACGGCATACTTTGGCAGCTGGTGAATTCTCTTTTCGCAACTCCATCAGTCCAGTGCGGCGCGAGAGATAGCCGAATTCTCGAACATAGCCAGCCACCAATTTACGATCAGCTGATGAACACGATGGTCGCAAAGTGCCAGCACCATGCATTGAGTTAATGTTATTTTTTGTTGTTTTTGTTAGGTTGCATTTACAATTGCAGCTAGCTTTACTCAACTTCTCGGAATTCTCCAAGATTCTTGTGACAGATTAAAGCGGTGTATGTGCCAAAACGACAGAGAAAAGTGTCAGCTAAAAGACCTATGCTACAGGTTTCGTGCATAATGATATCAGTGCAATTTAATTGTCAGCCACTGTTTCATACCCTCGCTAACTTGCCTCCTCCTCACTCATGTAATTAGTCTTTTCGCTCACCAACCGGAGCAACAATTGCTGCAAATTGTCTCTTCCCTTAGGGCTTTCCCAAATGAAATGGCCCGAATTCTCCGCTACAATCCACTCAAGAGGCTTTGCGCTTATCTTGGTCAATTCTCGTTGCCACTTGCCCCAGTTGAGAGACTTTTTGATCATGAATTGTGACAGTATCACGGATAAAGGAATACTGCCCACGTCGGCCGTGTGCACCTCATTATAGGATAAAATAGACGCAGTGATCTGCTCTTGTAGCCTTGCCCGCAAGTACTTAGGGCTGCGAACCATATCGGTGCCGAAAATCCTACTCTTGGACAGATAGCTTCTGGGATGGAAGAACCAGTGGATATTTCTCACAAATCCCAACGGTGAAACAACACCTCTGAGCCATACCTTGAAGCCTTGCCAGGAGTCCATCAAGTCCAAGATATCTCTAAATGTTTTCCTCTTTTCGTTTTTCTTATTGGGGCCACTAAACGGCCAATGCTTGAGCAAGTCCTCATGCCAGCTATCCACTAAAAGCATGGAATGCATTTGCCCGGCATTCCGCAGCGCAAACACCTTGGAGTAAAGGCCACCCACATCAAAGCCAACGGCACTGTACGGCCCTTCAATGCCCTCCTTTTTCAAGGCCTCCATGAGATACTCTACAATGATGCCAATCGACGTGGGCGAGGGCGCACTGTCGGAGAACCCGAAGCCCGGCCTGTCCCAGATACAGTAGCGCTCAATCTTGTTCATGTGATAGAGCTCCTGAATCCATTCCTGAAATTGCTCCAGGGATGTCTGCTGACCGCCCTCGACGAGTACAATTGGCTGTTTGGGCGCAGAGGGATCTTCTGGCTTGTCGCTTGTCCCATTGGCTCCCGCATATACGTCTCCAAAACAGGCCAAATGGACCTTGAACTGGTCTTCATTTACCGAAACCATCTTACCCCAAGGCTTCTCGTGAGAGTCAAATGCCAGGAGCCATAACGATAAACTGATGTTCCAAATAACGACAAGAAGCACGAACTTGACAAAGATCTTGATGCCTGTAACAAAGATCTCGAACAACGACTTGCGTTTCTCGATTCTGCCGGTGAATCGAATCTCCTGTTGCGCCTTACCTTGTTCTATCCAGAAATCGGCAAAACAATTCAAGATAAGATTGGCAAGCACCCAAAGCATGAGCATATTACCAAAGAGACCGAATTGGTCCCGCAAATAAGGCACTGAGATTGCCACAACAACGTCGAAGCCTACCAAGGCACAGCTAAAGTAACCCAATAGACGCTCGTAGTATGCCGGCACGGCAAAGCACCAAAGCGTGATTGAGCCCGTAAGAATACAGAAAATGACAAGGTCAAGCTCCAAAAAGGACTTTCCCCGCGGATTTATACCTGGGATGGAGATGAAGTCCGAAACCAACACCAATAAGAACAAACCTGTGTTGAAGAGCAAAACGGCCAACAATATTGTTCTGAGCAACTTGATCCGCTTCAAGTTGAGCGGCGATACGCGTGGGTCATCAGGGTCTAAGAAGTTATCGCCATTCTCAAGCAAAGGTTCGCGTTCGGAAAACACTCTCTTCTGATGCTTAGCAGAATGGCTAGCTCTCTCTGGTTCGGAGGTGATGTCGCCGTTGGATTCAGCGGGCTCACGCTCAGGCAGCTCCAGCATTTTTAAATGGGCCAGGGTTTTTAAAGAGAAAAGGTGGTTGAACTGATGGAAGAAATACGAATAAATTTATGGAACAAGACCTGTGGAGACTACTTGCATGTACATGATGGATGCTGCAGGGAAAAGAGCAATCCAATAATCTGAGAGGTGGTTATGAGCCATGGACCGAAAGATATTCCCCAGACTCTGCACAAACTGTTTGTTGAAACGCAGCATATTGAGTTTTTTTTTTCTCACTTTTTCTCTTGGAACATAGGATTCGTAAAATTCAAGACATCTGGATCAATATCACTCGGAAACCTCTTTTGTCTCGATGTGTCTTTTTATACTTTATCCATACGCGGTCGCTGCCTTAGCGGGACACGCCTTGGCTTGGAAGCTGGTGCGCGTGGACTGGATTAGGCTATGAGTGTGGAACCCGCGAATACTGTACTACTACGGCTGAAGCTGTGACAGAAGTCAGAAGCGCATCTATCGAATAGCAAAACAATCTCATCAATATTCGCAGAAAATCCTATTGAAGCATTCTCCTTGTCATACAGAAGCTCGAAACCCGCTCATGATTACTATTCCGGATTTCACCGAAAAAAACGGTGTCATATATTATAACCTCTGTGTGCGCTTGCCCCTACGAAGCATACAAACCTCGAGACGATACTCCGACTTTGTGGCGCTAGTGGACGCACTTTGTGTTGAGCTAGGAATATCAAAACCCGAGTTTCCTTATGAGCTTCCGCCGAAAGGCGGCATTTTCGCTGGTAAACAGAAAATTGCGTCTGAGAGACAAACCAAGCTCGCTAGGTTTTTGAGTCTTGTGATAAGAGACCGAGACCTCCAGAATTCTACGCTCGTCCATGAGTTCTTGCGCCTTCCTTCGAATCTCAAGTTCACGCCGGACTTCTTCAAGGACGAGGGTGGTGCTGCAAATCCGGATGATAAGTTTCTCATCACGGAAGACGCGGTGAGTATTAGTCGCATGCAATGGTTGACTTACTTGAAAAACGTAAAGGTAGTGGCAGAAAGTTTGGATAGTAAAGGTGATCTTGCGGCCAAATTGGCCAATCGGGAGAAGGCTGCCAAGTACATCCGCCCAAATATCGAGAAGCTTGCGGAGGCTTTACAGCATTTATCACAAACGGGCGAGATCTCTTCTCAGGAACTCAAGCAAAGAACCTCAATGATTTCCTCCTTGCAGTCAAAAATAGAAAGTGTTGTGACAGAGAAGCCTCTGCGTGCGCTGCCCGAAAAAAATGTAAGATTATCGAAACGGGTGTTTTACCAGGCATCCAACGCACCCGTGGAGACAACGGAGACCATCGATTTGTCTAACAAGGAGCTTTTGAAGCACCAACAGCAGATACATACCGAGCAGGATCAGGAGTTGGAAGCTTTGAGGAGAATCATTGCTCGACAAAGGCAGATTGGGGAAACCATCAATAGAGAAGTGGAAGAGCAGCTGGAACTTCTTGACTCCTTTTCGAACGAGGTGGAAGTTTCTGGTGCAAAGCTCAAAAATGCACGGGGTAGAGTCAAGAAGATCACTTAGGCAAGGTGTTGTGGATTAATGGATGAATTTTGATCGTGACAAGCTGGAGAAACTTATATGGCCGTTTGTTGAGCTCATACAGTTGATAAACTGAAAACGAAAAGAAAAAAAAAAGTATAACATGGTCTGATTATCTTGCTTATGTCCATATGTTTTACCGTACGTTACAGTCATGGTTGCATTTGCTAAACGATGAGGGGCAGAAAAGGAATACTCTAGTCGTCAGGTGCAACACTCAATCATGAAAACGGAATAGGCAAAAGTGCCCTACCACCGTTAATGAAAACTAAGACGTGTCTTCGATCAATTTCTTGAGAAAACTCGGTGCTGGAAGCGTGATCTTTTTAAGAAAATCATGAACCCAGAAGTAGGAGGTTTCGTGAAACCGTCATCCCTCACCAAATGTTTTAAGTGCATTGAATAAGAGAGAAAGAATAGTTATACACATGAAGCTGGTGTTGAACACGATCCAGGCAAAAGACAACACGTAGACCTACTATTTGTGAATTTAGGGACGCTCACAGCCTGATTGCGGGCATTTCCATTCCGCACCCTTTCATATCTCTATCATCTTCTCAGTTCAGAAGATCAAATTGTTCAAGAGAGTTTTACGATGAGGGCGCGATATATTAAGGAAGATTATTTTCTAACACAGTCTTGTGAGATTTGGAAAATGTTTATAATTGATATCTGATTGATTTCAATCATAGAAAGCCAAAATTTATCCACCACGTGAACGCTTGTTATCGAGGGCTCACAAATAATAAGCGCGGATTGAGACACGGAGAGCAAACCGGGTAACCGCACCTTGCGAATAAAACAGGAAAAAAAAAGCACCGGCTACACTTCTACCCAACTCTGCTACTTATCTTTAAAACGTATGTTTTTATGAATCGAATGAATGCAGTTTTAAGATGAAAACACTTCGCCTTTATTGATTATCCATGATACATCACAAAGTTTACACCAA
Source organism: Metschnikowia aff. pulcherrima (assembly GCA_004217705.1). Classification (NCBI taxonomy): domain Eukaryota; kingdom Fungi; phylum Ascomycota; class Pichiomycetes; order Serinales; family Metschnikowiaceae; genus Metschnikowia; species Metschnikowia pulcherrima. Next base: position 1,168,546 of record CP034460.1, on the reverse strand, counting down.
GATCTACGCTGACCAACTGCTCCTGATATTTAAAAGAACCGAAAACTAACATCATAGATTCTTTCAGCGCATGTACAACAAGCGGAATATATCATCAGACTGTCCTTTCTTCAAGTAAAACTTCATATATTTTACGTATCTAGTACAACTCTGGATACTCTCTTTTCATGATGTCTCCCCATTTCCTGATGCCTTTCTCTATCTGTTCTTCTGTGAGGAATGCCACGCAAAGGCGAGCGCAATTCTTGCCCCAGCCCTTTGAGTCGCCCTCGACCTCAAAATGGAAGCCCTCGGCAATCACCACCTGATGTTCTCTCTTGAGCAATTCCAAGGTTCTGGAAACATCGACCTCTTGCGCCTGCACATTGCACCAGATGAAGTAGCCTCCCTGACCGCCATCAACCTTGAGAAGCTGTGAAGGAAGGTGCTCATGTAAAGCCTTGACGAGAGTGTCTGCTCTTGATTTGAATATGCGAATCAATCGGGAAATGCATTCATCCACGATTCCCAGCTTGATCATTTCCTCAACTACACAGATGTTCAACTGCGACGGCGTACCCCCAGACTTGTTAGCGCCAGTGGTTGCCAACTGCTGGGCCAAGTATTTTGTTGCGGTCTCCTGCCAACCTGTGCGTAATCCCGGAGCGATCAACTTAGAAAAAGATGCATTGGAGACAGTATTCCCGTAGATCCACCCATCAGGCAACGTGTCCTCGTCAATATGGTTGAGTTTGAGAGGCTTGGGTGCCTCTTCATCGTACGCAAGAAAGTCGTAGACATCGTCGGAGAGCAATAAGACATCGTGGTTCCGTGCTATTTCGAGTAGCTTGGATCTGGTTTTCGTTGAATATGTGAGTCCACCAGGGTTCGAGAACGTCGGCACCAAGTACAACACGTACCTGTAAAACTTCCTCTTTCCTCTCTGGGTTGGGTCGTCAATGATGTTGATCTCCGCGGTTGTGACTTGTTCGAGGCCGTGTTCACGGTCAAGTTGTTGCAACTTCTGCTCAAAACCAGCGAGATCAATGTCGTACTCACCGCCTGAAGTCTCTAGGACAGAAGACATTTTCCCTTCAAAACCGGCATCGATGAAGGCATAGTTGATGAGAAAGTATGTGGGAGACACCAAAAACACGTGTTTGGTGATGTCTGGCCGAGTGCACGCCGATAAGACGTTTGCAGCACCATAGGAGGAGCCAGCTGTCAAGTTTACTACGTCAGCATCAAAGCTTTCACGCCAGTACTTACTGTTGCTCCATTTGATGATTGTTTTTCTTGTGCTCAAATTGCCGGGATCCGTTCCGTATTCAAGTGGGAATTTATCCGATGGATCGCTCTCTAAGAGTGCCAGGTTGTTGCCGAGGAGTACAGTTTCGTAGGCATGGGCCAATTCTTTATTCGGGAGAAGATTGAGCGTGGGATGCCCCTTGAAAAAATTGATTGGCCCGCTCATAAAAAAAATATGAACTATCTGAAGTATTTTTTCATTGTGGGAAGTGAACAATTTCTCCGGCCTCCATCCCGGCGTGCGCGCAATTCCGCGTCTGATTCCGTTATCAGGATACGAGTAACGGGATTCATCTTGTTCGTTCAAATAAGCGGAATTGCCAACAATGTATGCGATCAGACAGCACTTCATTTGTTTTGTGAGAAACAGAAAGAAGAATTATGTGCACATGACTGATTCCATATGCTCCTCATCCTTGTTCGAGTCTTCCCATTGTTTCCGGGTTTATGTTACCCCACAGAATTCGCAGCCTGCCGAATGAACCAATCGCATGGAAGGGCGTTACGATTTCGAAGAGCGCTCGATTTCTTGGTATTGCTGGTTTTTTAATTGTCCCTAGACTGGCAATTTTTCTTTGCATCGGCCGCTCTGATGTGAAAGTCATATTCCATAAGAAATCGAAAGCCCTGATTTATGGCGTATAGTCAACTATTCGCAAAATACTAACGCATGGTTCTCTCGAGAGCAGTCGGCTTGATTTGATTGATATAAATAGCTCTTCCTAAGGTTGACGCCACGTTAGTCGTTTTTAAACTATTTGACACATTTGTATGATTCTAGGTACCTTTTTTTAAAGATATATTCTTTCTAAAAAATATATATCACATTATAGGACGCTCTCGTATGAGTGTGACAGGCACAAAAAAAAGACACCCAACCAATCGCAAAAACCATACAACATACAGAGAACACCTATAATAGATCGTAACTTCGCCCCAGGCATAGTTGGACGATACGAGGTCCCTCATCGGAAATGAATCCGCTTTGAGACCTCTACCCAGAATGAACTCAACTAATCAGACTCAACAGACTGTCATCGGCCCATGGGGTTGGTCCTCCCTAGAGCGCGAGACAATAGTCGATTCAGGAGGGGGGCGAGACTAACACCATTCTCGATCCGTTGTCTTCATAGCCCAAAGTAACACCTGTGTGTTCACAGTGCAATATGTTTCCCGGGGGGGGGGGGTGAATTCATACATAAAATTGAGAAAAATGCTTATCCATATTATTTTATGCGAGCAAGACTACCCCGGTTCCTCGAGCCCAAAATCGGTTCGACTGCTGGTCAACAAATATATGCATACAGTAGAACTGGCATCCAAACTCCAACATCCAAAAGCGCAAGTGGAATCCAACGTTGCCATCGTTGGGCTCCCGGTTCGAGTCCGGGCTTGCGCAATAAAATTTTATTTTTTATTAGTCAAATCACAATAGCATCTGCAAGCCTTGATTTTTTTTTTTTTTTTTTGAAAAATTCAGCATCACAAATGATGTCAATTGAGACGATTGTACGATTACAAGCTCCACCGCAGCCTCGTCTCTTTAAATCTAGCTTATCATCAGCACAAGTAGGCCGAACATTTTGTGAAAACCATCAAACTTGCCCAAGACCTATTTTTATCTCCGATCATATCTATCTGCGTATTCAGATGTTCTTTCTGGTGCCAGTATTTGAAGATTAGTCAATTTGATCGAACATTCGCAACTCACTGGCCTCTGGGTGGTCATTGTGCGAAATCGAAATCTAAATCGAGATCGATTGAAGCAAGTTGCATGCAATCAAGCCCCCATAAGACAGTATAGCTGATGATCATATACCTCAAGTCACAACAAATATGCGACAAAAAAAAGTTACTTAGCCGTCATGGAAAGAAAACATTTAGCCCTGTCGGTGCTTACTCGTAGCAGCATCCATACTGGTGTACGGGTTTCGCTTTACCCAATTACGGTCGTGCAAAAAGTTTATCTAATGTAAGTTGGACTGCTGATTCAAAGCCTTTGGAACGCAAACTCTCAAACATACACAATGCCTGCTGCCTCAGGGTTTATTCTCAGCACTTTGCTTGGCCTCGGTGCCAGAAGAATGCAGATTCAGATTGTGGGAAGACCCACCACCGCGTCTTGGAACTCTGTTCAAGGCTACGCGCTTTCCGCTTCTGCCTTCGTCACAGGATACTTGATCTGTGACCATTTCGTTGAAAGAAACAGACACTTGTTGAAAAGACGGTTGCTCCAATTACGTGAGCAAAGAGCGCAGGTGGCTGCCTTCCATGAATTCGACTTGGATGCCGAGCACAGACTCACCGCCGAGAAAAGGACCACAAGATTCTTCGAGTTGTTCGACAAGTTGGGGCAGGCTTACAAGTAGTTTCTATGGGGCTTAGTGTATATCTAGAATTGGCATATTTATGAAAATCAACAAAAACGGTTAAAATTTAGGTCGTAGATTGTCTAGAGACCTGGGGAAAAGCATTGATGTCACTGCTCAAAAGGACGCCCATTCGGTAGCTACTTCTCAACTCGACTCAATTCTATATCAAATGTGATTTGCAGTAGATACATCCGAAAAGCAAAGCAAAGGGAAGAGCTAGACGCATCTTATCATGGGCTCTCATGGGCGGCATTTTCGGACTCTTTTCCGGAATCATTATTGGTGACATCATCTTCGTCATTCTCGTCCACATCATCTTCACTACCGCTTTCCACGTTGCTGTCGAACTCCTCATCAACCTCACTGCCACTGCCAGAGCCCTCCTCTTCGACCGCACCTGTGTATGTACCGTCTTCTTCTTCATCATCACTGCCCACGGGTTCTGCCTCAGCATTGCCGGATTCCCCCTCTGCCGCCTCGTTCTTGTTCTCAGCTCTCTTCTCTCTGTGCTTCTCATCAAAAGAGTTGTCGTCTATATTCATTCTTTTGACAAAGTCATCAATGGCCTGGAACGATTTCTGGTCGATCATGCCAAAATCGTGAGAGATTTCTACACCATCTGTGTCCACCACGGTCACCAACATGCTGAACGTAAAGCGCGTGATATTGCTGTAGGAGACTGCTTTGATCGTGGTGAAATTCATTAACAAAATAGGTTTTTTGAAGCCGAACACGAGATAAGCATTATCACGTGAAGTCGCCACAAGTAAGAGCGCACCCTCTTTCGAGCCCTTGTATGCTGCAGCCATGACAAGGTCGTTGTGTGTGTCTGCGTTTTGCGAAAGACAGATCACATTATCGTCGTTCATGTTGAGGCTGTTTTTGCCTGGGCTTGCCGATGGGAGCAAGTTGATAAGCTTCACGCCGCACAAGTTAAACTGACGCTGCAAGAAGTCGATGATGAGCTCGTTGATCGGTTTCACGGCCTCGTTGTCGGTATTTGAGAGCAGAAACTGGGCCTCAGCATGCGGCGGAATTTTTCCTGCGTCGGTCAACTGCTTCTTCACCACGTCCAAGTTAAGTGTACAAATAATCGGCTCGTTTTTGCCGTCAGTAACGGCCGCCGCATCTTTAAGCCAAAGCGCCATCATGACGGTGTCCTTTTTTGTGGAGACCGTCGAGTTCCCGAGAATAGGGATCATTAAGCAGAGCTCGGTGGCCGACAGAAGATGCGTGACAGAGATTTCTGGGATCTCAGTGGTGGCATTTACCACAGATAGCACCGGGAGCGGGATTTTATCCTCACCCATATAGAGATGGAACACGAGGCTAAATTTGCGCCTCGCAGGAGAAAGAAAAGACAAACCAGGCAACTGGAATATGATCTCATTTGCGATGATGGGACTCGTGATGTTGAGCACGTGTTTCGAAACGACCTCCACCTTGGTGAGCCCTAGGCTCGGCAGCCCCGCAGCAGGCGGTGGGGAATTCTTTGGCTTGGCCTTTTGCAGCACTTTTTGCGCCCGGCCCAGGTTGGTTTTCCGTCTCTTATCTTGGGCCTCGGAAGCGTAATGGGCGGCTAATTGCAGCAACACTGGCTCACTTTGCGGGTAATCCAGTAAAAGCACCTTGACCAGCTCCTGGAGGTCTGAAGGAAGATCGTTTATCCACGTCGCCATGATTTTTATTCAAGCCTCCTTACGTGGGTATCAAGTGTTGTTGTTTCAGGAGATTTTGCTCGTTGAATACGACGCGGCGCGCCATGCATGTGGGCCGAGCTATCTATCGCTCAGATGAGCGAGGCTCGAAGCTGATGGAGGAAACTCAAAAAAAAAAAAACGGTTTGATTTGAAAGAATGTGATGTTTTTCATTTTTATTCGACTTTCGGTAGTAGAATTCGAGAAAAAAACCTTTTTTCACTTTTTCGAGAGACTCTTCATTGATGATACGTATCTCTTACCCTGACTTCAGATGGATTCACACTGGCTTACTCGCACGTGAGTGCCCACTGGGAGACACAAATTTCTGGTGTCAAGCAACACAGTCTGATATAGTTTTTAAAACGAAGTCAAGCGGCTAGCACTACTTTTCAATTTCAAAATCCCAATATAAAAAAATTTGCGCAGCGGAAGTCAACGCTTATACATTTTGATTGCAAACTCCTGATGTGCGCTGGTTGGCATAGGCCACGCTTACGGCCAGAACAAGAACACAAACGAGATCCGAAACTCGCTAACAAATCCACCAGAGAACCATTCAATCCATTGTTCTTTATAAAACGCATCGTATATGAATTAATTGACGTATTTTTCGTGAATCCAGTCACATCAATACACTGGAAGAATGGTCTCACTGGCGATTTCGCACCCACTTCGAGACGCGTGGGTTCAACCAGAACATTTTTTGCCAGAGGCGTCAACTTGTCAGAGGATGCTCCATGCGCAAAATGCGTCCGTTCTTACATTACTTCCGTCTTTAGCAAATGGATTGCTTTCTCAAGTGAGCCGTCTAGAGCGTGTTTTGAATTTCATTGACGATGAAGTGGCTGTACTGCGGTACAATCAGCAGAAGCTTGACCGTTTACTTCACATCAAGAAACAGCTCCAAGAAATCGAAAAACCAGCCCACAATAGCGTTGTAAACGTGGATGCAGAGAAAACTTTGCTATTAGCATATGCGTTTGGCGAGCAATATGCTCCTGCTTTGGCTTTGCTAACAGGTAAGCAGATATCGATTCAAGTCTGGGGTACGCAACTGATTGAGCCGACACGCGAGTCTTTGGACCGTTTTTTCATATCCCACGAAAAAGACATACCTATATTTGTCCAGGTTTCGAAGGAGCCTGTGGCTGAAGAAAAAGAAGCTGTGATGGATGTAAACCCCTTCCTACAATTGCGAACAATGCTTGCCGACCTAGGCCTACTGATGAACTTGTCCGACTTTACTTTGGTGAAGGCAGATGCTGTGAAAACAGCGTCGGAGAAAGCCTCCGTCAAGGAGAGCATTTGCGAGGAAATAGGCCGAGGTTCAGAAAAACAGAACGAACCAGACCAAGCGTCTCCAGAGCTTGGCATCAATATCGAACCTCAAAATCTCACCTGCGAGAGCAAACACGACCAGGTCAACAGGCCAGACCTAGAAAATCCTAGCAAGGTCATGGTGGATCTCAACATGTGGTACTGTTCGTGTTTGGATTTTACAAAGAAGAGTTACGTGACTCATGACAAAAGCTGGCTGGATATCATGCACTCAACTGATGGCTCATCAACCATAGCCAAGTTCGTGCAGAATGCGCCCTGTAAACTTCCTGCAACACTACCCATTTGCAAACATCTACTAGCAGTTGTTTTGTTGGCTTGTAACTGGACTGTATCTGTCGACGCTGGGCTCGTCAATGTTTACTGGGTTCAGGATGAAGCGGTTCAAGTCAAAATCTTATAGTAGTGACGATCACTGATCTGAATCGGCGCTCAATCAAGAAGGGGGTTTTGGTCCCTGCGAAGTCGAGCTGAAGTAAACATCATGATACAATACTTCGCTGTTATGACCTGGGAAACTTGCGTGTTAGCTCGTTACCGGTGGACGCTTTCATTCGCCCTACATAAACCTTTCCCTCTGGCTGCCAGATTCCCCGTCGCTTTTGGGCGTTTTATAGGCCCATGAACATTGGCCAAGAGTGCTCATGCAAACGGCTTAGTGCAATTTTGCAAAGCTTCACTCGACCGGTGCGAGCTTTTAAGAGGGTTGTTCTAAATATGAATTACCATGCTTTATGCATAGATGAGAGAAAGAAACTGTTACCTGACCCCTTAGTAAAAGTTGAACAAATTGTCTTGACAATTGTTTTGGTTGGAAAACACTTTTTTTTGTGGGTACCCCGTGGGCCCGTGGCTTACGTCATATCGATACTGGTTCTGGATCGCGGAAATTTGGTCAACGGTATTCGCTTACGAGAACATCAAAGGAAGTCAAGAATACCAAAGTAGGCACTTAAGTTAAACGCACGCATAAGCCAAATGACCCGGGTTTTGATCCCCGATACATCTTTATAGCAACAGCAACTTCACGGTGTCATCAAAGATTTAAATTGACTACTTCCTATAGTTTGTTTACTTGTATTTCCAAAGTATTCCACCATGCTCGCAGCCAGGGACTCATGGGGCCGCCGCTCGTGTGAGAGCGCTGAAAATTTTTTTGATCTTTTTTTTTTTTTTCGCTCTGGCGCTCGCGCGGAAACACCACTGCCCCATTGGTAACTTCGACACAATTCTCCGTTGCTTCGAAAACACAAGGATTCTCCTTTGATTTTACGTGCAACACCAAACCAATCACGCGTGACAACTTGTGAACAGTCACAAAACCGCAAAAAAACATACGTTGATACAATATTAGCAGGCACAATTGCATAATCTTCCGCCGCATACCTGACGCCACACGTAACTCCCCGGCGCACCTCATTCAAGTACCCAACAAAACATTGTCCCGCTGGCTTACACGTCACATAATCGAGACATCTGTATTATACGCTCAAAAACTGCAGCAAATTCCTTTTGGTCCCATTTACCCGCCACAAGACCCGGATTTCCCCTTACATACTCAGAGTAAGGAGCATTTTACCCGGATCCTAGACGCCGACCATACTGCCCCATTACATGTCCCGCTAAGACCGCAAGAAGCACAATATTTTCTGTCGATATGTCCAAAACAAATACCCCGCTGGCCCTGAAAACCCCCATGGCGCCGCCCGCCGGCTCGTCGCAATCTGCGGGTAAATTTGCTGCCAATGGTGCCGCCCATGGTGCTAGCTCCATGAAAACAGCCGCCAAGAGCGACACCCCTGCATCTACATCGTCATCGTCATCATCGAACCTTGGGCCCGGCCCACGCCGGTTCCGCGGCGACGTTCCAGCATTCAACCCTAGTGGCCTGTCACCACACCTATACACACAGCAAATGCTGTATGCGCCTCAGGCACCTGGGCTGCTGCCGATATACCCGGTGCAACAGCCACAATATTTCGCTCAGCAACCTCAATTCGTGCCCTACGGTGGGGGTATGATGCCATACTATCCGGTGGCCATGGGCTACCCAGACTACTCGATGTACCAGCCGTACCAATACTATGCGTTGCCTGCAGGACAGTTCCCGACGCCGACGGCCTACATGGCGATGAACGGTATGAACGGAATGCCTGGCGCAGCCACGGGATACGCTCCGAGGAAAAAGAATTTCAAGACGCATCACACTAATCACACATACCTGAACAATCACTCCTCGGGGCACTCTCACGGTGGCCCGCATCATCCGTTCAAACACTCTTCTGCATCCACTCACTCGCTTAACGGATCGACAGAGAACGGCGGTAGTGAGCTGCGCGAATCAGAGGCACACAACTCGGAGCTGGCCCCGCGTGTTGACACTTCGACTTCTCTGACGCTATCCCCTCATCTGCTAGGGTCAAAAGAACTACTTACTGCGCACGTGGAGACATCAGAGGGCAATAATCAATCGCTGTCACTCGAAGAGGAAACCGATCAGGCTGAAAAAGACGGCCCGCTGACAGTATCTCAGGAAGGTGAGTGTTCTCTAGAAGACAAACCCGACTCTGCGATTGAGCAAGGGAGCCGATCGCAAAACGAATTTCCGCTTTTTTTCAACACTACCTCCACAGAACTCATAGACAGCAAACATTCGGCTTTGGAGCGCGGTCAGACAATCCTCAGGCTAAAACAAGCACGCTTTGCGAAGTTGGCTGATGCGAACCCCAACAAGAACTATCACTTTGACACGAAACGCACTTATCGTATTATAGATCACAACACTCGCTCCGAGCGCGGAGTTGAGCTTGGCTTTGGCTTTCTTGAAGAGCCTAAAAAAGCCGAAAGCCCGATTGTATCCCAAGAAAACGAATCTCATGACTCTAACGCACTGAAAGCACCGCTCAATTGGGCGTCGCTACTCCTGTCGACTGTGAAAAAGACCAAGAAAGTGAAGCCCGATTCGCCCAGCAACGGAAGCCCCGCGTCGAAGCCAATCTCAACTGTGCCAACTGCAATGCCAACACTGACCGACAGATACCAATCATTAGGGTTGTTGGTTATGTCGTTGTTGTACGATCCAACTTTCGATCTCAAATCGTGTGAACTGTATAAGCTCAAGCCTCGTGGACTCACCAATACGGGAAATATCTGCTACATGAATGCAGTTCTTCAGTGTCTTCTATTCTGTGAGCCGTTTAACAAGGTGCTTCGCCTCGTCGAGGAAAAATCTTTGGGCCTGTTAGGGAAGAGTTCTAAAACCCCTATTCTAGATGCCACGATCACGTTTATGAATGACTTCACGAACGTCGCTGGCAAGTCCAGCGGTGTATCTATTAATAACGACGGTATTGTCGTGGGACGGCCTCTCTCACCAGAATCTCTTTACATGAAATTGGTAGAGAGCCCAAAGTTCCAGCATCTCAAATGGGGCCAGCAAGAAGACGCGGAAGAGTTCTTGGTTTATTTACTTGATGGTCTTCATGAGGACTTTGTTAGAGCCGAGGCAGCAGTGACCGTGGACCAAATGGAGCAACTCGCTTCTTTGTACGGACAAAAACTTGACACCGTTCGTGCACAAGATCTCAAAGCCCGCATGAAACACGCGACACGTCTCGTCAGACACACCGATGCTGGTGCTTCTGAAGACAAAGACGAGCCAGAGGATGAGACATTTGAGAGCGGCTGGTCTGAAGTGGGAGGCCGCCGCAAAGTCTCAAGTAAAAGGGTTTCCGAGGTCGAACCTTCTCCTATCACAAGTCTTTTTGGTGGTCGTTTCCGCAGTGTCTTGACAGTGCCAAAATCAAAGGAATCGCATTCAATTACCGTCGACCCTTTCAGATGTATACTGTTGGATATATCGCTGGAAGATGTTGTTACCGTTGAGGACGCCTTGTGGAAGTTAAACGAAGCTGAAAAACTTCCTTACAAGACCGAGGACGGGATCGAGGTAACGGCGCAAAAGCAAACATATATTGAAGACTTGCCAGAGGTGCTCACGTTACAATTGAAAAGATTCTCTTTTCAAAATGGACCGGAAAAGTCTTTTGAGGAAGGCACAGAACCGAAAGATAATGGCATCTCTCATTTCCATGGCATGGGCACAATTGAGAAAGTCTTAAAGAATGTTGGCTATGGACTTGATCTAACTGTACCACTTGAGTCGCTTTCGCCAGCTTCCAGGAAGGTCCAGAACAGACACTACCTGTTGACAGGCGTTATTTACCATCACGGCCGTAATGCTGAGGGCGGACACTACACATGCGATGTCAAGCGCGCGGACGAGAAATGGCTCAGAATCGATGATACCGCAGTGGAAGCTATTGACGCTGGTGCAGTCACGGAAAAACCAGACTCGAAAGACAAGAGTGCCTACATCTTCATCTACCAACGAAAGCGTTCTACAAATGCATAGAGGCGCCCATAACGAATGAATGGAAGTATAGTAATGACGACAAACGATAAAATGGTATTTTTTAGTAGTACGCGCAACCTAGAGCGCAACCCAAGCAAGCGCGAGGGTGATCGAATCAAACTTTCGGCATCTCTTTAGCACTTCTGTAAAAAGGCTGGTAAGGGTGTATGACCACGTTGCTGAAATCCCAGACATCTTTTTGGGCATATATATCCAGCTTCAAAAATTCCAACACTTGTTTCTTGCTTTCGGCTTGAATAGTAAAACTGCTACCTAGAAACTCCTGCTTTGACTCATCTTTGAAAATCGGGCCACAACTAGTTATGATGCTAGCTTTGACTTTTTCAGGCACCTTCGCGAGATGCTCAGCTCTGAATGCCAACCTTTGATTCACAGGATTATCATAAATTATCACCAACCACTCAAGTTTCTTTGGGACCTTCATTTAGAAAGAACGTGATAGACGTGGCAATTTTTGGGCAGTTGACGTAAATGAAGACTGTGATTTGTGCGTGGACGTCTATGCAGTGCTTTGGATTGTGGAGACGCCAAGAAGACTCTTTTTTTCGTCTAAACAATTTTTTTTTTTCAAGGCCGTAACTTTTCACTCTGACTCAATCTTCAGACTCAATCAGATTAAAAGGCATGGGACTGAATAAAATTCTAGACCATAGAAGAGGGTGAAATCAAAAATTGAAAGACCCACACGACCCCCAGACCGCACCAAGCCAAACCAATCAAAAGAAGCACGAGGCCCCTTCGGGAATGGCCAACACAGACTGTTAAAAGGGAGGTTGGCAATGAGATCTTGCAGCGCTGTGCTATGCAAACAAGACCTCACGGTTACAAGACTACTTGATCTCCTGTAACATCTCAAGGTAAGTATGAGAAAAAAAAGAAAAGCCAGGAAGTGAGGTGGGAATTTGTCGTTTATATACCCACGGGTCGTGTACATACCAGAGTGCGCGCGAACACACGCGTTCCGGAATTCGGTTCTGGATGCAAAAGTCATGAAGTAGAAGTAGCGCTCTGGAGAAGCCCCGGATCATCAGAACTAGAATCGAAACCTTCTTTTCATACGACGTAATGTAATCGAAGAGTGGAGACAAATTTAGATTGAGTAGAGTCAGACGCCGAAGAATGTATTAGATACAGGATGAAAAGAAAAATATCGATACGTTAAGTTGTTTCTCAATACGATGAGATCGCTGAAAAGATACTACTTAGTATACTTACTTAAGTAATCTTTTTCCTTTTATACCTTCTTCAACTGGCTCACGTCAAAGACATTTTAGCTTTCGAGTATGTGGTGCAGCCAACATTCCTTATGAGCACCTTCTCAAAGCTGTGATTGTCGGCACTTACAAGACCGATAGCAGTAGGGTGGCCAACACTAAAGTTGAAGGCACCGCTGGTGACGAATCCTATCAAATCCTTGAGCGATGGATTTGCAACACGATGATATATCCTCGCGTTGTCAGCAATTGATCCCTTTTCGGACAATGTGATTGAGACCAGCACCACTGGCATAGGAGGGAAGCTGTAGATATCAGGGACAAAAGTACCGTTTGCGAATCCCGAGTGCGTGCAGTCCCTCTTATTATAAGCCGTGATTGGAATCCGATCTGTATCATTTTCTCTAGTTGCGTTTATCACGAGGGCTAGGTCATTCGGGGTCTTGAGTTCTCGGATCTTACTCTCATCAAAAGAGCCAAAATTGTGAACAATTTGAGCTTTCCTATCTTCCACATAGTTCAAACCGACAACCCACTTTCTGAGGAAAAACCAATCGGCGTCGGGCGTAAGTGGTCCTTCTGTCGCTTTGACTGGCACCTGCTTGCTCGCAGGAAGCTTTTCTCGTGCTAATCTTGCAACCGCGCAGACCATTATGTGCTCCTTGTAGCCATCGGGGAGCTGGGGGTAGTCTTGTGGAAATGTCGGAATGTTGGACTCGAAGTTCAATTGATGGATCTGACGCAGACCGGCTGGTTTTACCCCACTCACCATGATCAACTTGCTCCATAATGGTTGCACCCAGAACCAGGGCATCAACACACACCACGAGCCCTGGGCAGTTTTATAGATCGTCACGGGAAATTTGTTGGGCGCGTGTATATGTGGTGACATCGGGTCGCGACGTGCAAACTCTTGGCCAAGCTGCTTGATGGAATACATGTCTTTATAAGAGTCTGTGCGGGCTTTCAGGCTGAAGAGCGCCTTGACCGCGTTCGGGTCTGAAGCCGCGTGCTCTTTGAGAAGTTCTGCAGTTAAGACGCCCTTACCAGGAGGAGCCCTTGTGGGATTTTTCCAAAACCTGGGGTCTCGGACAAAAAAGGAGAAGCGCGTACCGGTTGGGACCATGCATGGGTCTCTGTGCTGAGAAACAGTCCACCAATGATCCTTGATCTGCTCGCTTGCTTCCACATGCAAGACCTGGCTCAAAGAGTTCAATGCGGAGGGGCCGCGGAGCTCTATACTGCCAATGGCATAACGGCAATCAACCACCTCGAACTCGCCATTTGTCCATTTCACTACCGCGGAGAAAAACCGCTCGTAGACGCTTGGATGAAGCCGCACTAAGGCCCTATGCGATAATGCATCGACAAGCACTGTGCCAGGAGCCAATTTCTGCTCATCAAGATAAAGCCAGCCGTTGTATGCCCTTTTGCCACTTGAAAACCACTCGGGGATTGTATCACAGTAGCGCGAGAAGGCTTGCAAAAAGCGGGTTACGCCGTCCGCATTTAGACACTTCACAACAAGCTCGCTGTAGTAAGAGGACTCGAATGCAACCGTGCCTTCCCTTGCTGCCCTGCTGGTGGAGCGGAAACACTTTTGGTTCGGCGAAAATGGGATCTGAAAGCCCCATCGCTTGATCACGTGAAACCGTTTGGCATGCCACACATGCGTTGGCGTCCAAGTGTAGGTTTTTTGGCGCGGGCCGTATTTCAAGTTCCCGCTTGGTTTGGACATTAACGTATTAACAGAACAACGGTCGAAAGCAGCCACAGCGTTATTCAAGGGCGACTTTTTCGCTTTCTTCAAAGCGGCAAGCTGTTCATTCAAGCTCTTGATTCTGTCTTTCACCACAGAGCCTGCCGCTGAAGGGACCCCCCTTGATTCCTTGATTTTGGATGCGACACGTAAGAGTCGCTTTTGCATTTTCAATCGGTGCAATTCGCGGCCCCGCAAATGAGCTTTCTTCGCCGGCGTGCCGCTGGTGCTGTTCTGCATTTCCCTTTTCGCTTTTTCCCGAAGCCGTTTAGGGATCCGCTTTACATTATGCGAAGCCGTTCTGCGGCGGAGCGTGCGAGGCAAACTCTGGAAGATCCGTGTTGAGGATGCCGCTTTTGTGTTGAGCTGTGACTGCTCGAATGCCTTGATTTCATATTCGCGTGAAGAAATGAACTCGGGGATGTTGAGACTGCCATTTTTGAAGCTGGGGTCGGCTACTTCAGCACGTATCGTACGGCTGTTGTACAACTTCGACTTCTTGCCCACAGGCGCCGGTTTCCCAGGTGCCGCCATCAGTTATACTTGCTAGAATTAGGATTTTATGCCAGAAAATCTGTTCAATCACAATTAAGTTATAAATTGTGTTTGTCTGAATTGATGATACTTGAAGGTGATGGCATCGCGAAACTGGATGGTAAGTGATTGTGAGTGTGCGCGCGCAGCGATTCAAGATCAGTTAACTAGGAATTAAAAAGATAATGTGATGATCTCGAGTATTTTTTTTTAACTGATTTTGATGATGAATGTCAAATTTTCATGCTCGATATTCTTGTTTCAAACCTTGGCCAGTATTAAAGAATAATCGGTCTTATGACACACGAGTCCGACAATGCCCCGCCGAAGGGTAGAGAGAGGATGGACGAGCGGTATCCTTATAGCTAAAGTCTCACGTGACGGTTTGTACGCTGCTAAAGTTGAACAAAATGGCAAAAACCTTCCGTTTTTGCTTAATTCGCGGAAAGTTAATTGTCTTAGGAAGTGGAGTCTCGTGTATGATCACGCAACCGGCTGACGAGTTCAACATACTTCGTAAAGATTAAATTAGATATATTGATTGCCACATTCCCTGTAAAGCTGATTTTTCACGCGTGTTCAAATGATTTAATCACTATTTTTATTTTATTGCTGAGATAAGAGGTATCATTCAACATTCATCAAGACATGGGTAAGTTCCACTTACTTTCTTCTTGTGCGTTCTTCTAGTTCACGAAGCCAGAAATCCAGAGTGTCATTGACAAGTAGAGACTTAGCCAGATAAATTCCGCGAATGATGATTGCCTAGTAAGGATATCTCGCCTGACTAAAAACATTTCTGAGTTGACGGAAAAAGAAAGATTAGAAGACGAGAGAGAGCTATTGTGCAGCAAAGTTCTCTTCGCGACCGTTATCTCGCCAGATTGATATGACACAAACGAGCCATGATCAGATTCATACACATTGTGGGGTAAAGGTATAAGGTGTCAAAGTTTATGGACAACAAATTAGATCTCACATTTCTGAGCCTATACTTATCTTCGTGAGCCTTAGAAATATTTGAAATTGAGGATAATGTGCACCCAGGGAGAAATTTAGTGTAAAAAAATTAGCCGCGCTAATAGTTGTGAAATTGCCAGTAGTCACCATAGGTCGTGATATTCTGCGAGCATACTTAAAGACCATTTGTATTGGCATGCAAAAAAAAGATAAGACATACCGAGAGATTAAGTGACATTGAGCAAACAGGTTTTAAGGCACTGGACGTGACAGCCATTTGGCCCAACTATGGCCCGCATGCTCGGGACTTTTCTCAATTAATGTATTGTAGTGCAGTGCGGTATGACTGAACTGTCAGAGTTCGAAGGATGAGTCCCCACACATCCCACGAGGTCGATCCGCATACAACACACTAATGGAGGAGACCCCGTCGACTTTGTTCATGTAAATCAAACCTTAACTACGTCAATGCTCGAGAATGATAAGGAGGGGGCAGAACAATGCGTGTGATCAAGGCGCGTTTCCAGTCGGGGGTGCTCGCTTTTTCTGAAATGCCATTTCAGAATCGTCGCGCATCTACGCCAGCTGACAGAAAAAGTCAAAAATGCGTAGCAATGCGTAGCGAGTCTAATTTAGTTCAATTGAAAAGAATCAGAAAGTTCTTGGCAAAAAGATTACTCTGCATGCTTCGATTCATTCAATGGCTACTCTAGCGTGGGCAATTACAATAATACATTGCGAATGGTGGCTGCGAATAAATTGTTCGCGGTGCAACAGACCAGATTTTTGCAGGCGTCAGACAGCTGCATGCATCAAGCACGATGTCAGTCCACCATATCCGCCACAAGTAGATATCTGGTATGGACACAAGCAGTACATTTTCCGTAGTTATTCAGGCATAATCTAAATATCAATATATAATATAGTGTTCTCCCACTTTTGCCAGGACCCCGTTTTCATAATCATTCAACTTCTTCCACT
The DNA here is from genome assembly GCA_004217705.1 of Metschnikowia aff. pulcherrima. Lineage (NCBI taxonomy): Eukaryota > Fungi > Ascomycota > Pichiomycetes > Serinales > Metschnikowiaceae > Metschnikowia > Metschnikowia pulcherrima. Next base: position 1,151,965 of record CP034460.1, on the reverse strand, counting down.
TAGACCGTAAAGACTTCAAACCTTGAGAGCCTTAGAACACCGTCTAACATACAGCGAAGAACACCTGACAGCGAACCATTTACTTTTTGTAATGACGCCTGTTACTGAAATGCAGTCCACACCGGGCTCTGAAAATGAAATTCTGAACATGAATGTAGTTGTGCAGCAGCACGATGTCGAGGCACTTGGCGCGGCCGCTCCTGAAATGGTCAGGACCGACTCGGGATCTAACACTGCAGCACTCAACGACAACTACACATGTGACGAAAAAAATACAAAAAACTTTGAAAAAAAATTCAACGGAGAGGGGGAGGGCATGGAGTGTGGGCCACACTTGAATCATTCTGATGTGGAGCCAAGAATGATGGGAACTTTGAGCCATGAGAATTATTTAGTTAGCACTTTTAGTTTGAATAAGGCAAAAGAAGAGGAGGAGAAAGATGAAGTTGGCGGTCATGGCTTGACCAGTCTGGCAAAAGATTCCCATGTGGAGGGATGGTTGCAGGAAACATTAGAACCTTGTCAGAGTTCTTCTGCTGACCACTTTCACACTGAAGGCACAGGCTCCACTCAGCTCACTTCATCAAACAGTGAAACAAACCAATTGGTGGCTTCTGAGGTGCAACACTGCTGTGGAACCACTCACGAGTATGCGGTCAACGAGGAAAGCGTCCAACTCATCGACGGTCTCGAGAATTCATCTAATGACTACGGCGAAGAAGAGTCTCCTAGCGTTCAAGACAATGAAGGGTCGATCACGCAGCCAAATGATGCTTCAAAGGTTGGAATATTCCACCGCTTACTGCTTAAGTTTAAGGCATCAACTTTGACGCGGAAAGTTTTTGAGTGGCTGCGAAACGTATGCACGGCGGCAAAATTGCAATCAAGCGAGAAAGCTGTCTCGCCCAATGTGCACGTTGAAGCAACTGCCAGTGCCGAATTGGGTGAAGCCAATGTTACAGTTCCGAACGAGCCAAAAGAAGGCCACGGGGATCAAGCGGTGAGTACTAGAAACTCACAAGAACTCGCGAGAAATGTGTTACAACTTCGCACCGCGACCCGTCCGCCTGGAAGTCCTCTTCGTGGGAATGCCGGTACAGCTCCTCAAACCCCACAGGCCACTAATCCATTTGAGCGCCGGTTCCGTCCAAGCCATCGGCGGAGAAAGAGTTTGCGCCGAAAAGTGCTTAAAAGTAACTTCAGAAAGCGCAGGGCGGAAGTGGGGCGCATACTTTTGGAATTGGCTGAGGCAGCGGAAAGTGCCGCGGAAAGCGCAGTGGAAACTGAACTGCCACCGGCCATTGAGAGCACTTCTAATGGAGAGTCTGAGGCTCTATCTGAGGCTGTTGAAAATGGTGCTATCGTCGCTGAACCAGAAACTTCCGATGTAGCTGTCGAGCAGGTGCAACCAGAGACAGAGGCCGAGCCTGAACAGGCCCTCGCAATATTGGTAGAGGGCTACGACGGATTCTGCCAACAAAGACTCAGGGATGATTCTGAGGATACCAGTGACTTGACTGCTAATGAGCCTTGCGCTAAGGAGTCCACCACCAAATCAAAGCCGGTAGAAGCTTACCAGTTTTGTGATGAAGCTGGTGATCCAGGTCTCCTCGAAAGACTTTTCCCGAGTGAGTTCTTCTCAGAGGTCTTGAAAGAAGAGACATCTATTTTCGAGGATGCATACGACCTGGGAAGCAGCCACTGCCAGGTAGTTTCGAACATTCTTGATGGAAACTTTGAGCCGATTGAGGACTTGATTGACTCAGAGGAAGATGAACTTGTTGAAGGAGACACGTTCAGCAGCTCAGGTTGCATGTCTACAAATGGTTTTGGCTTTGAGAACAACAATGTTTTCGTGAGAAGACAATTCGAATATGGCACCAAGGGCAAGCTGATGGCATGGTGGAACGTTCCCTGTGACCCGAAGCTGGCAAAGTATCGTGAAGCAACAACCATTCGCTTGAAAGACGTGCTCATAAGCGACGACCATAAAAAGTTCTTTGAGGACGCTGTTGTTGACTTCAATGAGGGCAATTATCTTCGAGCTGCCCTCGAGCTCCAAAAGGCCGTGCGCCTTACTGCCAGGCCGGATAAAGCTTTGATAGTATTGGCAAATAGAGCACTTTTGGGTTCCGGAAATCTTCCTGAAAGACACAAAAAGCTCATGTTTGCTGACAATTTGTGCACAAGCGATCAAGACAGTCCGCCGGCTTACAGATCTGGCCACATTTCCAGACCGCTTTTGAAGAGAACGAGAGGCGACTACACTGGCGATGCTGTTCCCATCAAGAGATACCCTAAGCCGTTGGATGAAGCTGGCTTAAAAGCGTTCGGAGAAGATTTGAAAGCTAGGCTCTTGTATTGTATGGCAGAAGTGGTTGCTCTTGGAAAAGGACGCAAGCTTGCCGACCTTGATGAAGCTTGCAAGCGTTACAACAACTGCTACAAGTTTTTCCGGGATTTGGGAGACAAGCTTAGGGCCGAGGTCCAGGAATTCACATACTACACGATAAGGGTGAGGATAGATATTCTGTCAGCAATGGCGTCCATGAAGGCCTGTGGGGATAAAGTGACAAAGCTTGCTGACTTCATCAACACCTCATATTGTTCCTTGGAAACTATAGAAGAAGTCTCAAACCAGGGCGAGTCAATCTTGCAAAGTTTGCACATGTCGGACCCATTGGTGGGATACATGCAAGATGCAATAAAGCAGCTGCGCATCGAGGATGAGAAAGCCATGGAGAGATTGAAGGCCACGAGTGAGTTGTTTCAGCGCTACGCCGGCGATTTAAGTGCAATTCATAACCACTTCCTCAGGAACACCTTGCGTGCTTCTGTGGATGTCGAAAAGGTGAAAACTCTCACTGGTCACCGCGAGCACTCTTTAGCCATCAGGCAGCCTGGACTAATTCCACAGACTCCCGAGGTCTCGCAGAGGTATTTTGGCAGGTTTCAGGAAAGGGTTGATGAGATTCAGGAGCTCAAGGACGATATCCGTCTGTTCACACTTGACGTTTTGTCGAGACTTGACAACTTTAGGAGAGAGATTGGGGTTTTATAGGCAACCATGCCTTTTAAATTGGTGCTTCTCGTTTAAAAAGAGAAAAACATAAAAAAATAAAGAAAAACAAAGATAAAAACAAAAAAATCAGGGGACAAAATTCAGGAGCCCATTATTTGCTTTACGTACACACGAGAATAAAAGAAAAAAAATAACCTCACATGTAGCATATTTACAGAAGGAGCCAAGAGTAGCCGAATCTTTCACACATATGAGCCATTCAATTAGTACACCCGACGTTCTTTTAGAAGACTGGTGGCCGTTTTGAGACTCGAGTGGCTTTGCGACGCCGGTCCCGCCATAACTCAATAGTATTTGCCCTAGATGGTATGATACTAAGCATAGCCAGAGCGCAGCGGATATCTTCGAAAACACCCCGTCGCAATAGATCCTCCACAACCAATACAAGCGTTTGTAGACTCGGCGGTATAAAGGATGGTTCTGGCTTGAGCACTCTTTGGGTGCGTCAAGAACTTCCATCATGAAATTCAATCACTCCTTTCCCCGCATGCTTAGTAGTACGACACGCTATAGAGCGAAGGCAAATGCGTGTGATCTTTCTGCCACTCGGTCAAAATCTTCATCATTTCATCCTCTAAAATTACAGGGTACTGATCGTCATCGCCCTCCTTTAGACGTCTTTCCTTTTCCTGGGCCTTATACTCGTGTATCATCTTGACCAATCTCACTATACCCATGCCTCCGATCTTTGCGTTTTCATTGTCATCCTTTATATCCACGTTGATCACGTGTACAACCTGCCTGACATCCTGTTCCTCTTCTTCCTCTGTCTTGCTGTTCATCCGGTTCATCAAGTCTTCTAGTACCGAGTCAAAACAACGCTCTTCACACGTGATCACAATATCAAATTTCCCCGCCTCGGCATTGTTGTGCCATTTTTCGGGCGCCAACTTCACGCTTTTATTTCTCACCAACATCGAAATCAAGCCCTGTGCCTCGTACATTTTGCGGTACTCCTGCGACATCAAGTCCTGGTAAATTTGCTCATAGGGCGTGCCAAACTCATACACATTTGGCCTATCAATTGAAGGGCCCGGAAGTTTCACTGTGGATCCCGTGCCAAACGATCTTATATCAAATCCGGCGTCTTTGAGCTGTTTATGTGCCTCCATCGACCGGTTATTGTTGGCCGCACATACTGTGCACACCCTCATGCTTTCGATCCCCATTTTAAATAAAAATGCTGTATGATTGAGTTCCTGAAAATGAAAGGAGTTTTCAAAAAAAACCTGCTTGGAATCAAGAAAGAATCGTTCAGGTACTAAGAAAAGTGCATTGCAGAGGTCACCGTGCAAGTCTAGCTTGTCGCGTCACTTCACGCCAAATCGGTGTATGCACTACGCATCTATGGGCACTTGAATCAAATGGAAGTGAAATTGCAGAAATATACCGTGACCGGGCCTGCCCGGCCTAACGATCATCAAACTACGTCATTATGGCCCACTATATCGTACTTGCTGATCGATGCGTCTACCGAGAGTTCGGTAGAAGGCTCCACAACAATTGGCTCTGCGTCCTCGGGTCCAGCCTCAGTGTCTGAGATCTGATCGCTAATATTGACAAAGTCGTCGATAAGCTCGCCCTCAAGTTCGGGCATGGATACTTTCACGTAGTCTTCGTCGCCTGCGGACTTGCGCCGCTTTGGCTCCTTGTGGAAATGCACGATTTTGTTGGTGGTACCCAAAAGCGCACGCAAGTCGCTGTAATCGGATAAATCATGAAGCGCGAGTCCGATTAGCATCGACGGGTCAAGTGCAGAAATAGGAAGTGATCGGCACCGCGTGGTATGGTAGGTCTCCATGTCGGTGGACACTGCTTGGAGGTTGTGCGGGTCTAAGTACAAGAGCTCCGAGTCCTGGAAACCAAAAAAGTAGTAGCTCGAGGATGGCTTACCGCCAGCAATACCCACACACTGTTTTAAGGAAAGAAGCTGGAAAAGGCTCGAGTGGTAGTATGCGTTGACGTTGTCAATTCCGAGGCGCACGGGGAATAATACAAGCATAGGCTGGCTGGAGCGGGCGAAATGCGCCTCCACTTCTGTGTCGTACAAATCGCAGCTCTCGCTGATCAACACATGAAAGCCGGGCGTCTCGCTGGGCGCACAGCGATCGCAAAGCCGCTTTATAGATAACAGCGCCGCGCTAGGCCCAAACCACTCGCCAGGCTTCACCTGCAAGGGCAGTTCCAGCGCCACCTGGATGAAATTGTGGATCGAAAACGGCGCGGTGTATTCATCAGCAAAAAGCGCCACAAGCGCGTCAAGCCGCGGGTCTGGGCCCGCATATACGCGGTCGCGGCCGAACGTAGCCGCCTGGAGGGCGTTAGCCAAGAGAGACTGCGACGTGCGGATCATACAACCCCAGCCCACGTCGGTAGTGAAGTGGTGATTGTCTAGCACGCCGGCAACGGTCGTGTTCGGGATGGCATTGAAAAGCATCGGACCCAAGAACGCGAGCGGGCCCGGCCCATTCTCTGCGCGGGCGATAGGCTGAAATCCGGACCGGTAAGTGAACCACACGCGGGACTGGATTGCGTTTGCAAGCGTATCTGAGGTGAGGCTCTCTCCCAGGTACAGCGTGCCGCACACCACGACATTTTCGGGCGCCGGCGGCTCGGGCATCTTTAGTTTCTGCCAGAGCTGCGTGAAGGTGGTTTGGAGCTGGAGAAGTTGCGTTTCCAACGCTGACGCAGGCGCCTCTTCGGGTGTATCAGAAGACATGTGAGCGAGGGGCACAGGCGGAGGGAAACTGCGTGTGGATTGTGTGTGGGGTAATGATCAAAAAGGGTCCATAGAACAATAACTTAGACCAGCTCCAGCTATTTGTCTAGGCTATGAGTTTGATTACGGGTAGTTGTTGCAACCTGTTGCTGTGTTCTGGGGTAAGTGTGGTGTTTCGATGACACAGTGCAGTAGATAGCGCAAGCCGGGCCGAGCTTGCCTGGGGCCCCAGAATCCAGATACGCTTGGTGCGGATAGATAGGCGTGCACAGTGCCGGTGCCAAAGTCAAATAATACATCATGTGTAATTACGAAACGTATTGATATGAATGATCAGGTTTGATGTTTTGGGAAGTGAAAAGGATCATGATTCCCTAGATGTTACCTTTTTGCTCTATAGTACTATTGAAAAAAGCTCATCATGTATCTGTCTTCTTCTGTGCTGGTCTTGCCATGGGGCCAGGACAGACGTGCGATAGTGCGGGCCCATATCTATTGCGTTAACTGGGATATGACATATTAGGCAATTGCAAACGGCATTGTACTATCCTTGACTTTGGGCAGAACTTATGAGGGAAACAGAAAAACATTCCAGCTCAATTTTAGAATTTCGGTAATTCAATCAAAAAAGCCGAGATAATTTGCATTGTATGAATATAGGACCGACTGCCTGACTGAGTTCCGTGACGCCACTCGCGCCACCGGGCCATGGCTCACAACTCCATCGAGAGGGCGATTCGAGGAGACCTTGATAATGATCATAAGGATATAACGATAGCACCTGCAAAGTCTATAAAATTCTGAATAGATTCAATGAACTAGTGTGAAAGTGTAACATTCTTGCGAAATTATCAAAATAAAAATAAGACTCGAATTACTTTTTTCAGTGACTGACTGGTATGTCAATTTCCCAGGTTCACTGGCGCTGCTGCAACGTGCTCACGCTCATCGTGGCGAGCACATGTCGGCCCCATTATTTGTCCCTTAATAAATCTCTACACTCGTTCTTTAACACACAAAATTCACATAAATCATGCCAAAACGAGGAGGAAAATCTAGAGGAGGCGCTCGCGGTGGTAGCCGGGGCGGAGGCCGGGGTGGGGCCCGTGGCGGCGGCAGTTTCCGCAACTATAACCTAAGCAAGTCTCTGCGCCGTAGAGCGGGCAAGAAATCGGCTGCACTGGCCAACCATGACGTTCCCGAGCTCATGGACTTGGGCGGCAATGAATACATTGCTGAATCGGGAACCTCCATGAAAAATCTCTCGAAAAGGCCGAACAGGCGTATGCTTGCCGAGGCCCAGTATACAGACAAGCATATGGCAGAGACGATGGCCCAGCCAATGCGGTTGCGGCCAATCGAGTTCGTCAAGGCCAAAGATGTGTATGATCCTGGAAGAGAGCTTGTGGAGGCACTCAAGAAACAGAAAATAAAGGACGACTTAGCGCTAGATATGGAGAATCTCAATGTCGAGGCAGAGGCTTCAGAGCAAACAGAGGCTTCAGAGAAGTCAACGCTCGACCTGCCTGAAATCATACAAACCATGACAGAAGTAGAAATGCCAGTGCATCTTCAGGAAGACATCAACCACGAAGCATCATCTTTGGATGACGTTGAAGGCGAGGCTTATCTAGATGCATTGATGCAGGACCGATCCCGGGCCTCCGCCTCTCCCGACAATGCCCCAAGTCTTGAAGAAAAGTATTCTGTGCAATCATCTGATGATAATTCCTTGACCCCAGCATCTCCTGAAGTGCCGGTTGAAGGCTCAAACATCGAGGAGCCCGACATGTTGGATGCCGATTTGGTGCCGTCAGATCTACTCGATAGCAATGTTATTGTTGAAATCCAGAAAAGAAATGATGACTACAGCGACTCTGGCGACTTTCAAGAACACCCCAGCGGGAACGATTCGATCAGTGATGTGGATATGTCTGAAGTGCCCAAGCCCGAGAGCAACCTGTCTGCGGAGATCGCCAAATCTGATAGCGAGGACGACCATATTGAAGCTGCCATGGAGGATTTCTTCACAATCGATGAGACTGGCGACGATGATGTTTTTGAGAAACATGCGGTGAAGAAAAAGCCCACTTCTACACTCTTGCAGGGCGAATACCGGCGAAAGAAAGCAGCGCCTGTCAAGCAAATGTTGCCGCGGGACGAGACAGAGCTAGAGCATGATTCGCATATCATGGTTGGGAAAGTGATGTTGAAAACCCTGACCGATGAAAACGGAATCGTCAGCACGAACCTCCCGCGCGGAAAGCGCCTGCAAGGATTCATGAGTCTCACGAACTTTGAGGATAGTTACTTCGAAGAGGAGTCAGAAGAAACCGATGATGATGCTGCTTTCGAGGACTACAAGGCACAAATAATGGGCGATCTTGAGTTTGGCGACAGCGATTCTGAGGGATATGAAGTTCCTGAGAACTTTGCCGATATGCATGGGGACGAGTTCGATTACGGAGATGACGGTGGCCTCGATGATGAGGAAATCGACGACCTGGACATTTACATATCCTCCGATAGCGATCTTGGCGAGCAAGACCTTAATTCGGAAGAGGAAGGGCTAGAAGATATCTTGGCGTTTGCCAGAACTCAACAAAAGACAAGGAATCAGTTCGATCTCGCGCCTACGCAAACGCTCAAGAAAAAGGGTAAGGGCAAGAAGCAAAAACTCGAGTTGGGCTCGCACTTGGAACTCGAACTCAGGGAATCCCTAATGGACCAGTTCCAGTACCAAAAACAGTCAAGAAAGGAAAAGAAACTACGCAAAAAGGAAAAGCGCCAGAGGGAAGGAATTGAACTTCATGATTTGAGCATCAAGTACGACTACTCGCTTCATATCAACGAGATAAAGCAGGAGTTTGAGGTTTTCCTACATGATGCAGGAAGAGAGACCATGAGTTTTCCGCCACTAGACGGGCATGGCAACAAGACTGTCAGTAAGCTCGCGGGTCATTACAATATGAAATGCATTCGTTGCGGAGGTAACGGGCTCAGTTTGTTCATGAAGGTGGCCAAGACAAAAAAGACATTCAGGTACATTCCCGCATACGATCTGATTAGCTACATCATGAAACAGCGTCCAATATTTAAAAGAGTCGATGTTAAACCACGCACGCAGGAGGAAATCGCCCTGACTGACGGCAAGAAAGACCGGCGCGGGCCAAAGAGTGATGCTGTTGTGAGAGAGGGCGATATCGTGGGGGGCAAGGCCCCTGAAATTGGGAATAACAATATTGGCAGGCAGCTTCTCGAAAAGTTGGGCTGGGTCAAGGGAGAAGGCTTGGGTGCACATGGTAACAAGGGTATCAGCGAGCCCCTTACTGCCACAGTCAAGCGGTCGAAAACTGGGCTCAAGTAAGACAGCAAGAGCTTTTCAATTTGTGTTGGGCCGAAGCTGGATTTGTATATGAATGAATGTGATGAAATCAGCACGACCTACAAATTGTACAAAAACATCCTAAAGCATGGACAAACTCACCTTTTCTTGCCTTTGCCTTTAGTTTTCTTGACCTCGTTCACAGGGGCAGCGTGGCCCGTCTTTTTCACGTGTTGAAAAAGCTTGTTTCTCGATGTGAATATTTCCTCACAAGAAACACAAATCTCTGATCCGTTGGGCACTTTTGCAGCTGGAGCTTGTTTCGGCTTTTTTGGCTCTCCCTCTTCCACGGGCTGCTTTTTCGTTGAATCCGGTTGTTTCAATCCTTCACTTTTCTTTTTACCCTTTTTCTTTTTCTTCTTCTCGTCCTCCCAAATATCATCTTCAGCTTCTTTTTCAAGGTTTAAGTTGTTTACAATCTTAGCAAGTTCATCCTCCAAATCTGTGCCATCGGCTTTTCTCCGCGAGCTTTTCTTTGACGTATTCTTACTTGACCTTGAAGTCTGTTCTTTGTCTTCGGCCAAGGCTTCGGCACCAGAAGAATCCACATCGTCGTCGACAATATCATCGATATCGTACTTATCGTACCCGTTCTGGTGAGGTGCAGACTGATCCGCATCTTTTTCTTTAGCTGTTTCACTTTTGGTATCATCAGCTTGACCATAATCATCAGCATGAGCAGTGTTATCAGCGCCAATGGGCTCATCAATCATATCATTGCCCAGTCCTTCTTTGGCGCCTACATCCAGCAAAATCTCATCAAGATCAGACTCCGGTCCGGGCTCACTGGCCGCGGTCTCAAATGCAGAATCGCTTTCGTCCACGTCAAGGCCCAAATTAAGCCCCTCGCGCCGCATTTCTTCGCGAATCTGCTCCAACATTGTTTTATGTTTCTGCGATCTCTCATGCGCGTCAAATTGATTTTTCGACTTGAACACCTTGTTGCACACAATACACTCGTGCCATTCTTCCTCGAGATTGTCGGCAAACTCATCAAATTCGGAGTCTGTCGTTTCGTCGCTATCATAGTCAAATTCCTCTCGAAGCATCCGTTCCACCTCCTCCAATTCATCTGCATCCATTTTTTCCCAATCCTGAACCTCGTAGTGCGCCTGCTCGGCCATTTGCCGCACCTTATGTTCCTGAGCCTGCCGCTGCAACACTTCATTCTGCTGCCTGCGCTTTGAAGCCTCATATGCCTCAGCGCCCACCTTCACGCGCACATCTCTTTTTTTAATGAATGACACAAATTTACGCACGGTGTCGTTATATTCACGCCTGGCCGCGTCACGCAACTTTTTATTTTCCTTTTCCATGAGCCGCCGCGTGCGGCGGTCTGGCGCCGCAGAGTACCGGTACTCGTCCATCCAATTAAAGCTCTTAACCGTTTGGAAATTGCTCCATTCTTGATAAAATACCCGTACACCCGAAACGTAGTCCGTGTGCGAGTTGCCAAAGCGTGGATACAAGAGAAAGCTTTCATCGATAGCGTTAACATTAGAAGCATCATCCTTGTACTTTTCGTACCCTTGTGTCTGCATATATTTGCCGTGCTTCACTTCTTCTGCCGCGAGTCTCTCAAAAAGCCGTCCTGCGACACTATAAAGTCCCGCCAAGGAGTCGTCTACTCGCGCGTAGAGCGCAGGATTGAAGAATCGTAGAAGCTCTTCAACGGAAATGCTAGGAATAACCATACTTTGTGCATCGTTGGCCGAATGCGTATACTCGTCGTCGTCCCGAAGAATCTGGGCCTTATGAGTATCGTACCAGCTGCGTTCCTGTGGGTCAGACAAAACTTCGTATGCTGCACTGACAAGCGTGAAGCGGGCGTTTGCGCCAGCAACATCATGAGGATTTTTATCGGGATGAAGCTGGAGGGCCTTTTTCCTATAAGCCTTTTTGAGCTCGGTGTCGGTCGCAGTGGCTTCTACGCCTAAAAGCTCGTAGTAACAGGTTTTCATGCGGGCAAACAGAACTAGGGCTTGATCGTTTTTCGATAAATACTTTTGATTGGACCTTGTTTATCTATGTCTGCGCACACGACTGTTACGTGTGCAATTTGGGTATGTACGGTTCACTCGCCTGGGATCGTCTCTCACGATGCCCGAGCATTGGAGCCATCACCTCGATGTCGCGCGAGCATTTAGCTGCAGGCTATCGCCGATCGCCCTCCACAATTCGCCATGCTGAAACCGGTCAGCTGTCGAATTGGCGTGCTACATTTTTAGCCCCGCCTGTCTCCGAGAGATTTTCGAAAATCGAGCAATATCATCTATTTCAATCATGCGCGCGCCACTGCAATTCCTCTGTGCCTTGCTGGCATTCACCATCCTTTTGAGTGATAATCATTCGAATCATTGAGAAAAGACTCTTTGTCGTGACCGGAAAATAAATCCTCATCGCTAATGACACGCTCCGGGAGCGGCGCTTTACCAAGTCTATGATCGATCATCAATGAATCCTTCAAGGACGCGCTAATTTCGACCGACGGCTCGAAACTTTTGAAAGCAGTAGGTTCAACTCGAACACTTTTACCCGTAGTGATTGTGCTCTCGCTTTTCGTCGGCTCCATGAGACTCTGTTGAGAAAGATGTTCTGCAAACAGTGAAGCCATTGCGGGCGTCGCTTGCGGATGCTGAGCAGGCATATATTTTAGTGTCTCAGTGGACCTATTGTCACTTTGTAGTCTCAATTTCCCGGTAATGCCGGGTCCTAAAAGAGACGTAAGGTTAATCGAGCTTTTGGAAAAAAGATTCTTGAACGAATTTGCGCGCTGCAAATTGGAATACTTACTCAAGCTGCTCGAAAGGGCGTCAGCTCCATTTGAGCTTGCGTCATGAGCAATATGCGCCTTGGGACTTCCAAATTCAGCCTGCTGAGTGTTATTTTTGGCATCTGACATGGCCAAAAAGTTGGAGAGGCCCACACTAGATGTTTGCTTTGCAAACAAGTTTTGCTCACCTGCTTTGCTTAAGTCTTCCTTGATTGAATTTTCTTCAGCAATGTATAATATCGGCGATCTGTGAGGGAGTACCTTTCGCGAAAAATCACTCGAAGACGCGTACCGCTTGGATAAAAGAATTGACGGGCGCTGAAGGCCTCGCGCGTTGTTGCTAGGATCGACAGTTATCACGCCTGTCGTGGAAGATCTTTTGAGCACAGGTTTCGGGGCCAGGTGCTCGAGATTCGCGCTTTTGGTTGAGCCAGGAGATCGCGCGGCAGAGTTCATTTCATTTAAAAACAAACCAGAGAGGAGGGACCTTGGCTTGAGAGAAGAGGGCGAACTCTTGAGCGTCTCATCCGCTGGTGGCGATGTATGACTTTCATCGCTTGTAGAGTGGGGAATAGGTATCCTTTTGGGGAATGATATTGGCTGCGCAACGGGCGATTCGGGAGCCAACTCGCTTTCCGAAGACACCGACATCCATTCACTCTCTGTGTCGTCAGCCAGTTTTAAGCTCCTACCGCTTCTGGCAGATCTTGCATCGGCAATGACCTGATTAATGTCAGTTTCATGTAGCGAGTTAGGGTGATCGTTAAGGCTGCTGACTTCCGATATGTCCGTCGATGATAAGCTGGAAGGTGCGTTACTTGCTGAGCTGGCACTTAGAGATGCGTTGCTTTTGAACAAAGAGTCTTTTCGTCCTGGAGGGACGCGAATTTCAGGCGCAATATCATTTGAAAGACTTGCCTTGCGATCATGATTGTCCTGGGCATTCGGAGATGGCGAGCCCGAAATGAAAAATATGTTTCCCTTGCTGCCTGTTCTTGTTGGGCTCTTAATGTGACTTGCATGCTTTTGACTCACAGTTTCGCCTGTGAGCGAATGATTTGGGCTCATGTTTAGCTTCGCAGTGCCTTCCCTCTGTATGTCTCGACCTATCTCGTTTCGCACGTCTAGGATGGGCGGGAGCGCCGATGAAGCGGTACCACCACGCTCAGGGTCATAATCGAAATAGTCGTTCGCCGGCATTTCGTCCTCCGAAATATCCGAGGAGTCTTCTCCCGACACCTGCTCCAGACTGATTTGTTTCGCCTGCTGTAGACTTAAAATGCTGTCGGATGTGTATCTGGACAGATCCAGAAAGAGAGAAGGACGGTTTTGCAGCATGGCGTCGCGCACAGAGGCTGTTTTTTGCGATGAAGTCTCTTCCTCAAGAGATAAAAACGACCGGTCAAATGCTTTGTGGGGGCCGTTCAATATGCGTTCACTGATCACTCGCCATGATCTGTTGCGAAGGCGTTTGCGGGTAAGGCTCGCGGTTTGGGAAGATCTCCAGACTGTGAATAGATTTTCGTCGATTTCGCTAATCAATAGCCTTGAGTCTGATGTTTTGTGTTTGGGCGTAGATACCAACGATGTCATGTGGTCACAGCATCAACGGCCAGGCCTGGTATAGTGACAAGGCTGTGCAGTGGAAAAAAGGATATATGGAAACAAAAAGTAGCGTCGAATCCGAACAACTTGTGCTGCAAAGACGATTCCGGTGAAAATAGTGCTTGAGTTTGTCTCTACCGGTTAAGCTTTGACAGCGTCACACAAACTCTTTTTTTTTTGGGTAGGGTGGTTACGAGGTAGCTATCGGTAATTTTCAGTAAAACAGGCTTTGGCTGAGGCGAGCGAGCACGAGGGGACAGAGTGGGGGCGAGGCGCGAAAAATGTCTTAGCGAAAATGAGACCCTCGTGATCTGTCCGAGGGTCAGATAAGCAGATCGGGTCTTATCGAATGGGATTTTGGCCCTATATCAAATTTACGACTAAAGATACCTATGCCAGGTATTTTTATGAAACAACCGAAGAGAGGCACATGTCAATGCCTGTGCCAGATGTGTTCTTGTGTGGGGAGGAGCCGTCGCGCCGACAGGGTTTTAGGCCCGCACATTGTCCGGGGCGGCTACAATTTGATCACGATTTAGGGCGGTTAGGGCCGGAATGCGTGACAATGACAGAGTCACGCTTTGATCGCAAGTTGTGTGCAGTATGATAGCGTGGGCATGTACGGGTGTTGCGTGGGCTTTCCCGACCAATCGAGGAGAATACAAGGGTTACACGGTCCCTGCCGCTCATGTTGGAGACGAAAGAAGCTATACGTTTCCTTCCTTTCAGATTGTTCTTACTGATGGAGCAGTGTACGTAAACGAAAATTTCACTGTTCTCAAGGCCGTTGCGCAAAGACGCTCTCTGCATGAAGTTTTTACTGATTCAGCTTTCCCCGCGTATCGGGAAAAAGTCACTAACAATTGATGTGACGAGGGTGAGCTGGTTAAATCCGGAAATAGAAAAGAGTAAACAAAAAAGTGAGTTCGAGTTAAATCTCTCGCTCAAATACATGTTTTTAAGCAAAGGTATCATTAAGACAAAAACCTCCGAACTTTTTTCTGAAGTCTATACGTGTTTGTGCAAAGACGACGTCTAATACGGTTTCATAAGAGACTAATTTACGCCTATCGAAATCGGTTGCGGCCAGATCATGAAAGCAGCACTGTTTCCCGTCCGATCAACGTTAGTTAAGCTTCATAGAACCACACTGAGTAGTGTATTGGGAGACCATATGCGAAATTGTGGTGCTGCAATCTTTTTGGGGACCGAAAGGTTTCAATTTTTCTTTTCCTCCTTGAGTTTTTGACGCATTTTGCAGCCAGTGCCAGCGCATGTCCCGTTCCCATTCGGGTGTGTGAAATTCGCGGGGACTGCAGGCGACAGGATTGCGGTCATAGATAAGGCATTGCATTGGGAACGCGAAGAAGTCACGTGTGCAAGATCGTCGACTCAACACCTATCATTGCTTTTCAATATGATTCTAGTCAATTGAGAGAAAGAATGAATTATGATGATCTCAGACGAGAATGAAAAACAACAGTGGCTTTGCGGGCAACAAAATATTCAATGTTCAAAAGGGGAGTTCTTTTTCACATGCGCGTGCCTCGTAAGCCTAATGACGTACATGTAAATCGACTTAATCATCAAATTAAAAAGCTCGGCATAATTCCGCAGCGTTGTAAGTTTCGAGCGATGAACACCTCTTAGCTCTTATCCTACAGATGGACGGCGCTTTCACTATGTAAGAGATGTCGATTGATAAATCGCAATGGCTAGCGCGAGACGGCACCGGTGTTGAGTATAGCAGAACAAAAGATTTTGTTTAAAACGAATAGCATGAACATTGTACAGAGGGCACACGCAAGAGGTGCTTGAGATAGTGAGATAACAGTTTGCAGAAATTTCCTCGACTCGTTTGATTAATCGATTCGCTGCTCATGATAGGTCTTTCAATGCGACAAGTGCTTCCGCGTGGGCACCTCAGGCATTCAAAAGTCCGTCATGAACAACAACAATAGTTTCCAGGACATATGACTGACGATTCCGGCACGGCTACGTGAAAGAAAGCAGGGTTTTTCTTACTCAGACGAGTTCATGCGTATCGGCCGGTGGGCCATACCGTTGTCGAAGATGATTCCAGAAAGCAAAATGGCGCACAGTGACCACATGGCACGTGCTCGCAACCACAGCAATTGCCAATCGAGGCCGTAGTGTGTGAAGCGCCACCTCGCCTGTGTACGGGCACATAACCCCGGGGCCGATTTTTCACCACGAACAGGACAAGTGTCCCAAACCTGTCATGGCAGGTATTTATTTAGCAAATGTACTCAATCATCTTTCCGTATATTACATATCTCGTTTCATTTCTAGCTCAAATCTCTAAATTGGTTCGATTCCCGACGTAAAGGAGTCGTCGCGGGCTTACCCCAGAATCGCTCGTTTGCTGCGAGGTGAGACTGGGAAATTAGCAAGCAGGAACCGCACCCATACCGCTGCCCCTCCAAACTTGTTTGCTCTAGCCAGGGCTCCGGGAGCGAGGTGCTTTTATATAAGCCGGCGCCTCGCTTCTGTTTCATATTTTCTTTCTTTTTTCTTTGCATCATTTATCTGCTCTGAACAATTCCCACCTTTAATCCGTGCAATTGTCCAGTACTAATATTCAGAACTTTTACACGCCTCCAACAAGAAGAACACACTAATCATGGCTAAGAAAGTTTTTTTCGGATTGGCTGTCGTCGGCGGCGGTCTTTACCTCTACGACCAAAATGTGCTGCCCATTTTCCCTCGTGATAACAAGGGCAATGCGTTTGGCGTGTCCCAGGCCGGCCCGCCAAAGGAATTGAAGCAGGACTTCCGCAAGCTTGGCGACGACACTCGCGATTTGGGCTCGCAAATCAAGAAAACCGTGAACGGTTCTGTGGCCGACATTCGCCACAAAACCGACGACGCGGTGTCCACCGTGAAGGACACGGAGATGTACAACAAGTGGTCCCAGAAATTGGACAGCTACCAGAAGGATGTGCGCACGGAGGCGGAGAACATCGAGAACAAGCCTTTGCCCAACAAGTTGGCGGCTAAATACATCAAACTTGTCAACTCCGTGGGTCAAACCGAGGAGGAGAAGTTGAACGAGTTGGCGTCCTCCACTTCTGCGAGACAGCAGGAGATCAAGAAGGACTTGGCCAGAAACAAGCAGCTGTGGTCGTCGTGGTGGTCCGGCAAGAAGTCTGAGGCTGAGGGTAAGAAGGATGAATTGGCGTCCAAGGCCGAGAAGGAGAAGAACTCCTGGTTCAGCTGGGGCCAAAACAAGGCCGATGATGCCAAGCAAGCCAAGCAGGATGCCGAGGCTAAGCTCCACAAGGAGAAGAACTCTTGGTTGAACTGGGCTGACGACAAGTCCGATGAGGCCAAGAAGGCCGCTGAGGACGCCAAGAAGGAGAAGAACAAGTGGGTTTCCTGGGGCTCGCTGAAGGCTGACGACGCCGAGAAGGCTGCCAAGGATGCCCAGAAGGATTTGGAGTCGAAGAAAAACGAGTGGGTTTCCTGGGGATCTTCCAAGGCCGGCGAAGCCCAGCAGGCTGCTAAGGACGGCCACAAGGACTTGAAAGCCACCTTGAACGACCAGTCGCAAAACCTCTCTGAGAACTACGAGTACGCCAAGAAGAAGGCTGCAGAGGAGTATGACGCCGCCAAGAAGAACTTGGACAGCTGGACTCAGCAGGCCAAGGACAAGGCCAATGGCGTTTGGAGCAAGGCCGATGAGGAGCACTTGAAGCGTGCCGGAGACGACTTCCAGAGCGCGTTCGCTAACTTGAAGCGTTTCGGCGAGGAGTTGACCAAGTAAACAAACGAACTCGCTTGATTATTTACGATGCATATATATTCAGAAACACATGTCGATACCATGAATATGTTTGATGAGAGAGTGTAGGCTCTAGGGTGTTCGCCTTTTTTCTTCTACTTGTCTGTAAAGAGAATCGTTACCTCTAAACAATGCTACCAATCGGTCATACACATTATGAAAATAGACATTCAATATTTTTGCGTCAGTATAGAACGTCTTCGTTCAATTTTGCAAGACAATTTCTTCATGAACCTCTTCGAGCGACTTATAGATCTGTTTAATAGTGCGTGTGACTGAGACGAGCATGTACATGAATGCGATTGTCCAGTTCTATCATGTTGCATGACCATATTTACTGCTCAACGCTAAGATAATGTACAGTTTGAAGAATGGGAAAAATTAAGCCTTGACTTCGTGATGGAGATAAAGTATTTTTCAAAAATCGTCATGTGCCTAATCAACTGTCAGAGAACTACCTAAATTTGGCACCGAAGCACATACTCGGCTGGATGCTCACATAAGCATGGATGTACACTGTACGGTAGTCTCCACAAAAGGAATGTAAAAATTGAGGGATACGAATTGAAAAGCTTATTAAATGAATAAGCAGAAATTCCCAATATTTTGATCCCAAAATTATCTAGTCTTATACTGATAGTCTTGAGTGTATTATCTTTGAGCCATTGCTCTCTCGTGTCTCAACTCTGCTGAGATCGCGGTCGCACCCATGGGTCCATATGATTTTCATTGCACCCATTCTTAAGGTCCCAAATCTGCAAAACCCATCCTGATAATGAACCCGCTACGCCGAGTCCCCCCACTTCCGCGGATCTATCATGTCAATAGCGAGCTATTTGACTCGGCGAGTCTAGCCAAAATCCCCACGCACCAATTATTCACGAAACTCGGCTTTGTTCACCACCCAAAGCCAGGGCTCGTACATTGGCTACCCATGGGCACAATGATATTGCGAAAATTGCAGGATTTAGTACACCGGGAAATGCAAAATGCCGGATCGGAGCAGGTCAGCATATCGGCTTTATCACATGCCTCGCTATGGCAACAATCAGGCCGTTGGAGTGGCACGGAGCTCTTTAAGCTAAAAGACTTCTCACAGGCCGACTATTGTCTTGCGCCTACATGCGAGGAAGAGATCACCAACTTGGTTAAAGGCCAGATTCAGTCATACAAAAACTTCCCTGTGCTGTATTATCAAATCAACACGAAATTCCGTGACGAGAAACGGCCCCGGAGCGGGCTACTTCGGGGTCGAGAATTCATCATGAAGGACGCGTATACGTTTGATTGTACCCCCGAAAAGGCAATGGATTCGTACCACAACATGGTCGCTGCATACCGCAGAGTGTTCCTGCAATTAAAGGTGCCATATGTCATGGCAGATGCCGATTCGGGCGACATAGGCGGGTCGCTATCCCATGAATGGCACTATGTACATGAATCGGGTGAGGACACATTGTTTACTTGTGATAATTGCGGCGAATCGCTGAACATCGAAAGAACGCTCTCGTTTCCTAAGGAGGAAGAGCAACACACAGACGTGTCTGTTTCATATTACACGACACATGATGGAAACACATTGATATGTGCGTATTACCCTAGCTCCAGGACGCACGACGCAAATTTTCTCAAGGAAGATATTCCTGATATTGATCTTTCGGGAAATCGCAGCCAAGATGAAATTCTTGCTTTGTTCGAAGATGAAGACGCTTTGATCCTGAAGAAAATCGTACGTGTGATGGACCTGAGACTCAATTCTCGTTCAAACTTCCCTGATTTCCCCATAAAGTTCATCAACAGGTCACTTATCACCACGCTCACGGATATCCCCATCGTTGCCGCTGAGGAAGGTGAATTATGTTACAGGTGCGAGGACGGGGAATTGAGGTCGAAAAGGGCAATTGAAGTCGGTCACACATTTTATCTTGGAGACAAATACACCAAGATATTTGACTTCACGGTGGACCACCCACTGAAAGACGGCAAGCTTGTGAAAAACCACGTGCTCATGGGCTGTTACGGAATAGGAATAAGCCGCATTATCGCTGCTATTGCCGAGATTAACCGAGACGGAGAGGGCTTCCGCTGGCCCGCGTGCATCGCACCTTGGCAGGCTACGATCATCAATAAAACTAAAGATCAATCGATTGGCGAGGAAGTTTCAAGGGCTCTTTCAGCAAGCGAAATTGATTGCCGAGTGGACGACCGAGACAAAATCAGAATGGGGAAGAAGATAAAGGACTCAAACATGTTCGGTATTCCGTTGGTCGTGATCGTTGGCAAAAATTACCCAAAGGTGGAGATAGAGGTGAGAGGCGCGCTACAACCGCCAACGACAAAGATTGAAGGGCAAAACTGGCTAATCGAGCACAACTCAGACGGGTCTCCTAAGAAGTATACTGTGGACATCAGTGAGGTAGGAAAGGCAGCAAAAGCGATACTTGCCAGCATGTAAATAGAATCTAACTGTCATTCATTGTATTGCGATTATTGTACAGAACTAGGAAGTGAACTTGCCCGTGATCTTGGCAAGCACGTGCATGATGATCACGGAGAAAATAAACCCAACGGCCAAGATCAACACCACCAAGGGGTCCACTCTGAGGCCCTGAGCCTCGTCTGTGAACAACTTCAACATGGTGGCAGAGGAACCTCCTGCACCAGCGGCTCTGGTAGACAACGGCTTTTGCTCGGCTTCTTTCGTCTTTTTGTCGGCGACATTTCTTCTCTTCACGGCACTTCTCAAGCCACCTGGGGCTGCGGGAGACGACTAAGAGTTAGTATTGACGAGCAAAGGATTCCAGTAACGATGATTTGCTGGCTTGATGAAGTTTGAGAAATCCCACTCCAATCTGTGTCTCGCTGTGGATAAAGAATCAGAAAATCGAGATCGAGAAATGGTGGTTTACCGTGTTTTGACACTCTGTGGGACCCGGCGGCTCAGGCCTAGTAGTTGCAGAAGGCAGCCTATCGGAAGCCACATATGCTATTATTCAGCAGTGTGTCAAACTTCACATGATCTTAAAGTTATCTTGATCAAGCAAGGTCTGGGGGAAAGGAGGACATACCATGTTAGTTGTTATAGAATTGAACTGAAGGATAAGTACACGTAGAGTTTTCGACAAGGGCGTGGAAAGCGTCGATGCCACGTGACAAGCGCGCGGCGTGGCTCGCTGGTCCAGCCAGGACTGCTATCGGATAAGCAGCTGGCCAACGAGTAGAGTCATTCAAATTACATGAACCGACTAAAAACTTCCAATTTAATCTAAAAAAACAAATGGTATTAGCTCAGCAAAAATTCACACTTTTTCGCTACTTTACAAGATGTTTCTGTGCAATACTCTATGTCTTTTGTTGTGAGATATTGTAGTGAGCAGTAGGCATTCAGACCCGGACCTCGTAAGGTCCATCCTTCGATCCGAATAATAAACTAATGAGACTTCTTTGACAGGAATATTAGTGTTTGTATATTATTCGAAACTGTATTGAGAGTGAATCCAGCAATAACTTATTCGAAAAATGCTTTGGGTTGCATCAGATTATAAGCCAGCAAATTCTGAATGAGCGTGCTTTTATCTCTGCCGGGACCGGAACAAATTGGCAGGCTGCGAACACTGTTCAGGGAGGGTCAATATTCCGAACAATGCTCATTGTTGGTGGTCATTTGCAAATTTCTGTAAGAACTCTGATTAAAATTCAAGACGTGAACATTTTTACAGACCGAATAAATTAAACCGAGGATATATTATCGGTCATGGGCACTGTATTGGCATAACCATTTACGTGAATATATCGTCTTCAACTGGGAGCGCGACGCTTGACGAACAGGCCCGTGAGAGTTCTCAGGCTGAGAGCTGGCATCAAATTTGGATCTTAAGAAGCACAAATGTTAGTAAACTTTTCAAGAACGTATCACTTTTTCACCGTCTCGAATATCATAAGAAGGAACAAACTGATTTGTGGGTTTCTCAGCACGGCCACGATATAATTTACCGCGCGTGCAAGATATTTTGGGGTCCCATAGCAAAAAATACAGTCGGCCCAATCCGCACCACCACCTTGCTATACAATTCAATTGCTTCCAACAAATGCTGCTAGAAGCCTAGATTTGAGCAAAAATCTTAAATATGACAAATATTCATATTACAATTACGCAAAACACAAATTTTCCTGTAGCAAACCTTTCCTCTCATAAGAACAATTGTTCTGCATCTATGAGGACCCTATTGTTTAGACCCTCGTGTTCCTCCCCACCAAATCCACGCGCGGGCTTTTTTTCTGCTGGAGATTTTCTCACCTGAAAACTAAGCCAACACTAGTAGTGAATCTATCCCTTGCAAATACCATTCTTTAGCTGCAACCTGTGAATACAGCTTCAGCACTGGAATCATATTCAATTGGCTACTTTCCAAACTCAGGAAGACCCTTACTTGTGTGATATTCTAGCCGAGTAAACGCCCTCTACCTGTTGCACTTTCCGGCCTGTTTCGCTTCTTACCCGCCAGCGTCAAACAGGATCGAGGCCAGCATACACGCTTGACAAAGGTACTCTACGCTTCTCGCTTTGGAACTTGAGAAGTTTTTTTGCACTAGCGACCTCTTGCTCGAAAACGTGCTCCAAAGTCAGCAATCACCACTGGTTTCCTTGACCCTTACGAAAACCGGGCATTCACCTTTACTGAACTAAGGCGGACTCGTCTTCATCATAGCCGGCAACACACAAGTCGCGAAAATATCATTTCTTCACCCAAAAAACATGGATTTGCACAATCTTTCATCAACACCTTCCCAGCTAGACTCTGTCATTCAGCGCCGGCCGTCGCTTTCATCACTCTCCTCAACATCAGGATATGATTCGTCCACGTATAACGCGGCGCCCACGCTGGCGGCAGGCACGGCTTCTGCACATCAGATGGCACACATGAGGACCTCTACTGGGCCCAGTAGAATGTACCCTGGGTTGCTGGATGATCCGATACATACAGGGCTTGGCGGCGACAACTCACAGCCGCTCTCGACGGATGTGGGTCCATGGGTCGAACAGCAAAAACAGCAGCAATCACTCAACGTGGACGCAGCGGATCTTAGAAAAAAAGATGTGGCGCTGAAACCTTCTCTGAGGTCGAATGTGGACGATCTGACGTTTAGCGTCGATAACGATGACGATGACGACTTGATTCCTACCGCCATTGTGATCAAGAACATTCCATTTGCCATTAAGAAAGAGCAGTTGTTGGACGTAATGACCAAGCTCAGCTTGCCTTTGCCATACGCTTTCAACTACCATTTTGACAACGGCGTCTTTCGTGGGTTGGCGTTCGCCAACTTTGCATCTACTGACGAGACGTCGATGGTCGTGAACCAACTCAACGGGCGCGAGATTGGTGGTCGCAAGTTGCGTGTGGAGTACAAGAAAATGTTGCCCTTGCAAGAGCGTGAAAGAATTGAGCGAGAAAAACGGGAGAAAAGAGGTCAGTTAGAAGAACAGCATCGGACAGGCTCAAATGCGTCTTTGGCGCTGCTTCTCTCTGTGACTTCTACGACAGCTGCAACTAAGAATTTGAGTGTCAGCGGGCAGACCTTTACACTGCAAACTGAGCGGTTCTTTTCACAATTTCCTTCGGCTAGCAATAATATCCCAATGCCCCCATCAGAACTCAACTTCAATGACCCGGAGATTTTAGAATTGTACTCACAACTACTCACATACCGCGACGACAACCTGAAGCTAATTTTTGAGTTGGCGTTCCCGCCCTCGTTGAATTTGAGCCAACGAAAGGTGCTTTCTCTAGTTTGCTCTTTCTTGAACTTGTTGGAACTTTTTGATAACGGTCTCATCATAATCCGCCGGAAGCCAGGGCAACAGAGCATTCAACAGCGCCAGCAGCAGACTGCCACTTACAACACCCATCTCCATCCACAGGCCTCGACGGCTAACTCAGCAGCGCCTCAGGCCCAGGCCGCCGTAACTCAAATGGCGCCTGCGGCCCTGAATAATGTGGTGCAAACCGGTCATTCTCTGCATTCGTCCCTGATGATGAACTTGAGCCAGATGCCAGCGCTTCTTTACCCAAACAATTTAGTAGGTGCCAACGGCCAGCCAGAGTTGTTGAGGTCACAGTCGCAGTCAGCGTTGCCCTTAGCTAGGTCCAGACAGCAGGCCTCCACGCCCGTCCAGCACCATCAGCAACAGCAGCACCACCAGTACACGCCATATCAACACTCTGGCTCGCAGCTGCAAAAAGCATCACAAGGCAAGTACCAAAACTATGGTGGTTTTGGTGCCGGTTCTGCTGCTTCATCATCCCAGCAGCAGGGACAAATGGGCACGCCCACATCGTCTAGTGCGGCTGCTTTATTGAGAACTTCAAACAACCGCTCATTTGTGGATGTAAGATCTACCCCGTCCATGGGACAGCAGTTCCAGGGCAGTTCGGCTGCAGGCTCCCCCACACCACTGCACCATGCCAACCTCTACCAACAACCAGGACACTACTACATGGGAGGCCAAAGCAGTCAAGTCAGCCAGCCAACAACCCCGCATCAGGCCAGCGACTTATCGAATAGGTTTGCGCCATTTGGGCAACACGCACACCTTAATAGCAGCATCACATCCTTGCAGGGAAGCGCGTCTGGAAACGATGAGTACGGCTTGAATGACCCATTGAACGCTAAATTCAACAATTTGAACTTGAATCAAGGTTACGAGCAACAAAAAGGAGGCGGAATCTGGGGTCACAGAAACTAAGAGCAGGAGCCATGGGGGAGTTCTACCTGGAACTACTTCTGAGCCCATGGCCGGAGTATTGAAGATCGTTGGCCGGGATTGAAGAATTGACAAGCGAAACATTGAGACGAGGACGTTTATGACGTGATCACGACGAGCAAGTACATATGAAATGACGGGATTGAAATAATGACAATTTTCCACACAACTACTGAGCATACATGTGTATGATGTTTGGTTGTACGACAATCGGGCACTCAGGAAAAAGGCAATTGTGTATCTTCAATTGACTTGTACTGAATTGGGCGCTCAGGTAGCTGCTCATAACCACACAGCATCTTAGGGCATATTCTGGGCTGGGCCACTGTCACGCAGCAAACAATGCTATGAGTAGCTACTTCCTTTCCAGCTTTATCTAAGTAAAACTGGCGCATGCGCGGGTTCAAAGTCAAAACCAGTAACAATAGAGGACAACACGTTCATGCAATTATGACCGATTCAAAATATAGCTTATAGTTTTAGCAGGCGCGTGGCGGGCCCAGAGGCGCAACAACGCCCGCGATAGTCCACGTGACCAAAAAGCTTCTCTCGGCTCCAAAAAAAGAGAAAAAAAAAACGGGAAAAGAGACTCGACTGATCGGAAGAAGGGATAGTTTTCTTATAAACATCACAAACGAAAAGCTCATTTATTGCCACATCCCCATTTTGCACCCCTAAATTTGCCCTTAAGCATTTTTCCCAGTGAAAAAACCGTCGATTGCTCAAGCAAAAGCCAACTTTTACCGGTCCATCGCACGAGCACACACAAACGCCGGCTAATTTTGAAAACAGAAAGGGTCAACCAGCATTTTTAGCAGTTTTTCACAGTTTGATTGTCTTTAATTCCAATATAGAAGCCAACTTACGCGCGAAACCCTACTTTACGGACTGCCAATTCCAGCTTGTTTTGCATCTTGATCAAAATAAACGCCACCTACCGCGATCCTAACATCCACTAGGATCCCTATAAACACAACACACACAGGCGCAATCACCACAGAATGGGCCAGATTCTCTCGCAACCCGAGACTGAGAAACACTCAGAGGTCGACTCCGACAAGCATTTGGCGTACGGCTTGTCGTGCATGCAAGGCTGGCGTATCAATATGGAAGACGCCCACGCCACGATCTTGAATGTGCACGAGGACGAACAAAACAAGGAGCATATTGCTTTTTTCGGTGTCTATGATGGCCACGGCGGCGAGAAGCTGGCAATCTTCACGGGCAAGCACTTGCACGACTTGATCTGTGCAACAGAAGCTTTCAAGAACAAGGACTATGTGACCGCGTTGAAAGATGGCTTTTTGCTGTGTGACCAGGCGATTTTGCAAGATATCGAAACCCGCAGCGATGAGAGTGGGTGTGCGGCCACCCTGGCGATTGTGACGCCGCTGCAGATTTTCTGCGGCAATGCCGGTGACTCGAGAACCGTGATGTCGATCAATGGTTTTGCTAAGGCATTGTCGTTTGACCACAAGCCTTTCAATGAGGGCGAGAAGGCGCGGATCGCCGCCGGCGGCGGCTACGTCGATGTTGGGCGTGTCAATGGCAACTTGGCGTTGTCGCGCGGTATTGGTGACTTCAGTTTCAAGAAAAACGCCGACTTGCCTGCCGAGGAGCAGATTGTTACCTGTTACCCAGACGTGATTGCGCACAACATTGACTTTAGCAAAGACGAGTTTATT
This sequence comes from Metschnikowia aff. pulcherrima, assembly GCA_004217705.1. Classification (NCBI taxonomy): domain Eukaryota; kingdom Fungi; phylum Ascomycota; class Pichiomycetes; order Serinales; family Metschnikowiaceae; genus Metschnikowia; species Metschnikowia pulcherrima. The sequence continues at coordinate 1,126,145 of CP034460.1, read as the reverse complement.
ATCTTGGCCTGCGACGGTATCTGGGACTGTTTGTCTTCGCAGAACTGCGTGGAGTGTGTCAGGCGCGGAATTTACGAGCGCAAGCCATTCACGCAGATTTGCGAAGAGATCATGGAGCTCTGCTGTGCGCCTACACTGGAGGGTTCTGGCATTGGCTGCGACAACATGTCGATCCTTATTGTAGCCTTGTTGGACTACGCGAACAACGAGACCCTCGACCAATGGTATGACCGTATCATCAAAAAGGTGGACTTGCACAAGCAGCAGATGGAGGCAATCAAGGGCAAGGAGGACGATACCAATGCGTACCTTAGCGTCGAGTACGGCCCCATTTCCCCGCCTTACAACGATTTGTATAAGGAGATCTTTGGCGAGTATTACGACATTGGCCAGCAAGGCAGCGGCGACCGCGGCAAGGCTTCAAATGGTTATTCGATGTTCGGCAACTCGGGCTCCCGCTCCGGCGCTGGTAACAACGACGAGGACACCGACGAAGACGGGGCCGCTGCGCGCGAAAAGTCTTCCGACGAGCACGAGCTTGATACGGGTGCAATCTCGTTGCAGAAGTTGTTATCCAGCAACGTGATCACCAACGAGAACGGCGTTATCTACTTGGACACGTCCAGCGCACAGCTGTTATTGGCGTCCTTCGGCATGGGCGCGCACGGTGCTGAGGACGGCGAGGCGGACGACAGCGAGGAGGACTCCGTGCACCAGAAGCACATTGAGGAAGTCGACGAAGAGGACGACAATGATTCCGAAGCTACGTCATAAACTGTATGAAAAGATGAGGCCACTACGCGCAGCGACTATTGTATTTTTAATGATGATAATGTATGGCATGAAATAGTAGCGGGTGTTATAGTTCTAACTACGGCCCTGAATGGTGTATACAGTCTTGCACCAAACCTGTTGTTTACGTGTTGATTTTTGTTGATCAAACCAGAACAAAAAACACTGGTGCGCATTGTTGGCGTTCCTGCTGTGTGCACTCCCACAGTGACGCGTAACGGAATCTGAAAATGATCATCACTCGGCACGCCGGTGATTTGTTTGCACACGGCTGAACTAGAAAAAGACAATAAATTTGCGAAATTGAAACACGGCCATTTATTTACTTCAACATATACAGTTATTTGTGCAAGTTTTCTGTGGATTTTCAAAGTTTTAGCGACGGTGCTCACTGCATAAAGATACCGTTCGATTCAGCCATCAGTGTGTTCTGGAAGCCGTACCAAAACAGCGTACAAAGACCCAATTCACGCAATATAAGGAGTTTAGAGATATCGAAGCCGCTCTTGGTGTATATCTCATGGAAAAGTAGGCCTGTTTTGCGCCTTTTTCCACACGCACAATGGGGAAACTCCTCGACGAGATCAAAATCACCAACAACAAGATATACGAGCACATGCCTGAGGGCAGGCTCCGACATAGCCGTGACGGTGACTCGTCTCCTGGCACAAATACGTCTTTGCCGAGCCCGCCGCGGCCAAACGGGACCTCCAGACCCACCCACTCGGCGTCTTCTGTAGACGGAAATGGGGTATCTGCAGGAGAGGCAAAACAGTCCGCCAAAACTCTCCAGGTGCCGCCAAACGGCCAGATAAGACGAAAGGGCCGGCCGCGCATGTTCCTGGCTCAAGTTGTGAGCCAGAGCGATGGCGAGTTTATGGTGTTGATCAAATTCAACGTGCGCAACAAGTTGGCCAGACGGTACTTTGGCATTGTGCCGCCCGCAGCCCCTCCTGTCGAAAGTTTGTCTCGGCTCCGGCCGCCACAGTCACGTATCAGACGTACAGATTCTCGTGATGATGTAGAGACTGTTTCAGTGGGCAGAACGCGGCGGAAACGCGGCTCGCGGCTGCCGATAAACAACCGACAAGTTCCCCATACCCGCGCGCGAGATCTGGGGCTAGAGGCCCGCTTGGCGAGGCACAGTGCCCGCAAACGCTTCCGACCAGCGTCTGATAAACCCACGCTTCTGCTGGAGGCCACGGAACGGCTTCTGGAGAGCCTCGAAAGGGACCTTCCCTACCATGGTGTGTTACCGTTTCCAGAATGTATAATTAATCACACGGACCCGACTGCGGCAGACAGAAAGGTGTTTGACGATTTGGCAAAAGAGGCGGCGCAGCGGCAGACGCAGGTGCAGAACCAAATGCTCGCTGGTTCCGTTCCTGAAGACTCACCTGCGGCAACGCCGATCCCACAGGGAGCTTCTCATTACTACCTGCGGAGCCAAATCGAGAAATTACAGTTCCGCGAGTATTTGATCGACACGTGGTATTCGCTGCCGTACCCAGAAGAGTACGCAAAACACAAGGTGTTGTATACCTGTGAGTTTTGCTTGAAGTATATGAGCCTGCCGCAAGCCTTTTTCCGGCATCAGGCTAAAAGCTGCAATTTTGGAAACAATCATCCGCCAGGGGTCGAAATCTACCGAGATCCCGTACTGCGGATCGCGTTCTGGGAGGTCGATGGGCGCAAAAACATCGAATATTGCCAGAGTTTGTGCTTGTTGGCAAAACTATTCTTGAACTCGAAAACGTTGTATTATGACGTCGAACCCTTTGTGTTCTATGTCCTCACGGAAATTGACGAGCAGGACTCGTCCACGTACCACTTCGTGGGCTACTTCTCCAAGGAAAAACTAAACAACTCCGACTACAACGTTTCATGCATCTTGACGTTACCAATATACCAGCGCAAGGGCTACGGTAGCTTGATGATCGACTTCAGCTATTTGCTCTCGCGGAGGGAATTCAAATACGGCACACCGGAAAAGCCCTTGAGTGATTTGGGACTTGTCAGTTACAGAAATTACTGGAAAATCGCCGTTGCGCAGACCTTGAGGCGACTCCATGATGACTTCTTGAGCCAAGGTATGGCTCTGGCGTCGTTGACGCTTGAGAACATCGCGCAGCTCACAGGCATGAAACCATCGGATGTGGTGTTTGCCTTGGAACAATTAGATGCTTTGCTCAAGCATAAGCAAACAGGCAGCTACGCGATCTCGTTGAAACTAGACTTGATTGACGCGGTAATCGCGAAATGGGAACTGCGCAATTACGTGCAGCTTAATCCGGGATACTTACTCTGGAAACCTCTCATTTACGGACCATCCGGAGGAATCAATTCGGCGCCCGCCCTAACGCTTATTCCACAGGCTGGCTCGCTGGCTCCCATTGTCAGTAATAGTATTTCTATGATCACGGAATTTCTCAAGGACGATATCGACAATCCATACACATTCGAGGAAGAGGCGTATAAAGCCATCGAAGCGTCTTTTGCTGAGAAGAGTTCGGAATCTAAGAAATCTACTTTTGAGCCGAGCGACTATCACCTATGTCATCCCGATATCGAGATTGCAACTCAGGAAAAGCCATCCTTGGAGACTGATGATGTGAAGTTGGCTGCCCCGAACTCAGATGACATGGAGCTGGAAAGTGGCAGCACTGACACGGAGTCAGAAGAATTCGTAGAGGACAATGGCGAGCCGCTTACAGCTGACCGGAGCATCGGTGCCTTGATACAGGAAAATGACCTTGTTTCTGGGGAAGAAGCGGATGAACTTTTTGAAGAAGACAGCGAGCCAGACAAGGGCGAGGCGCTGCTTGAAGACGACGACGACGAGGTTGATGACGAATCTGAGAAAAGTGACGAGGAGGAAGAAGAGGAGGAGGAAGAGGAAACACCGGTCATACCAATTGCAAAAACGCGTCCGGAACCTCGCAAGACCAGGTCCCATCACCAGGCACAACTTGCTGCACCCGCACCTGCGCCCGTGCATAACAATTTGAGAAGAACCACAAGGCAAAGACGATGAGGGCCAAAATGTATTATATCACATGTTAAATAGTGTACAGGAATTTGTATAAATAGTATCCACGAACGTCCTGGTCTCGGCTTCCCCAGTCAAGCCATGGAGCTTGGCCATGATCTCGGCCACCTGGCCAACGAACACGGGCTCATTTCGTGATTTGATCAACGGGTACGCGAATTCACCCACGTCCAAGGAGGGCGCCTCCCCTAAGCTCTCGAGCCTTTGTTGTGTCTGCAATTTGTGCTTCTCAAAGTTCTCTTTCTTGATACTGGGGAAAGGCAAAAATGCGTCCAATTTGATTGCATTCTTTGGCGCCGATGGCTTCTTTTTGTCTCCAATGTCCTCTTCCACGTTTTCTGAAATATTGACAGAGATTTCCGGGTAGAAAAGACTTGGGTATGGCGAGATCAATGGGTAGCTGGCATGGCTCTTTCTGATCTCACACCACGGGGCGTCGGTCTCTATCATGAGCTTTTCAGGTGGAATAAGTTTGGCCACATCGACATTCTCTTGCGTCTTGAGCGAGCAGCCATTGATTCCGATGAAGAAACCGAGTTTGAGGATCTTTTCAAGCTCTTCTTTTGTACCTGTGAAAGAATGCACCACGCCATTCCCCACGCTAATCGAGCCGTCTTCCAAAAAAGGCAGAATTAATTCAACAAAGTCATCGCATGCAGCCCTCATATGAAGAAATAGCGGCATTTTCAAATGCTTCACTTGTGCGTACACCTGAAGCTGTCTCGTGAACATTTCTCTCTGTTGCGCTCTGGTGGAGTAATGCAAGCGATCGTAATCGAGGCCGATTTCGCCAAACGATTTCACTAGACCCTTTTCATGGCCTTCCAAAGCGATGTTTTTCAACTCTAATAATTTTTCCTCCACATTTTCCAATGGCGCTTCGTTGTCGATGCCACCATAAAATTCTTCGGCCACGGTGCATGGATGCACTCCTGCAGTGGATGCAAAATTGGGCAAATGAGCCGCTACAAGCAGCAAATGGGCACGGGATTCCTCGATCGACGACGCGGTAATAAGCATTCGGTTGACGTTGAATAATTTGGCACGTGCGATCACCTGCTCGATGTCGGCAGGGTGCTTTGCCGTGGCAGAGCCATTGTATCGGCCCTGGAACATACTGTCGGAAAAATTGACTCCGATATCGAAATAACGCGGCTTCCAGGAAGACATGGCGCGGCGGAGCATGCAGGGGTTAAAAGAGAGTTTGGCTGCAAAAAACGCGTTTTTCAAAATATATTTAAAATGGCTTTAATGGTTGTTGCTGTCTGTATTGAGAATTCGATCTGCTCATAGTAAAAGTTGGTTGGGTCGACAAGACAAGACTGGCCGACATCTCAGTGCGCACGCTGCACGCCTGCAGCTATGCCATGCCATGCCCAGTAAGTAGTATATTTGACAATGTATTAAATTGTGTAATAGGTGAACTTTTTTCAGTAAAATGTGTTTTGGAAATATATTTCAGCGCATATGGCTTTGTTGAGAGAGATAAATTTCTTTTGTAGGATAGAAGAATAGGGCACTTGATTTGAAAATTGATCACTAAACGATTCAACTGATTAGACAGAATAGAGTGGTTTTGGGAAAACTCAAAGCCTATTAGTCAATAGAGGTATAAATACCAGGACTAAGCACTTGCTCAATATTTTACGTATCATTGAGAGTATAGCTTAATGGTAAAGCACATGTCTTCAAAATATGCAATAGTGGTTCGATTCCCTTTGTTTCCATGTAGCTACCTGGGTGGTTTCTTGCATTCTTGCAACCAATCCTTCTAAAAGTCTGCCCATAGCCGGCCTTGTTGAATCCAACAAGGACATCTCGATCCGCTCCGTACTCAGAGTGTAAGATATATAAGCCCAGCGAGTGTCGGGGTTGACTTCGTTGTTTGCTAGAGGCATAATTATTGAGAGATAATTATTCTTTCCTTAGTACCATAGCTTTCGCAGGGCCCCTATGAGTTCATTGTCGAAACGGATAAGTACTATTTCACCCAATGAGTTTTGATAATTTGAGTTCACAGATTTGTAGGTTTTCAAGATAAAATCGTTCTCCTTGTTTTTTAAGAAAAACTGATTTGAAATTATCAGGCTGCCAAGTACAAACGATCTGGGAATAAGTGAATGAAGCCAAAATAAGATATATTTATCATAGATGATATCACCAAGAGCGCTTCAAGACAAGTCATGATGTTCCCAAATTCTTTGCCGGGCTGATTTTCAAAATTCTCAGTATTTGCCAAAAGCTTGGATTGATTTCAGGTCATCCAAAATATAGTGATTGATCAAGTCGCGGCTCCAGTATCTGCCCGCACCTCACAAGTCACAAGTGAGCACATCTCCCAATCATTCGTGAGGGACAACCTCAATAACACAGATATCAAAATCCACTTGACTCATTCCACATAACCTATCATTGACGATGACAGATTTAGATGCACATTTACAAGCACAGGAGGCTGAAATAGCACGCGACCAAGAGATTGCTCGTGTGCTAGCGTGCCATCCCAAAGACTATTTTGCCATATTGCAAATCAATCCACTTTCTCAGCATGTTCCACTCGCCACAGTGCTCAGGAAAATCTACAGGAAAAAGTCGCTACAAATCCACCCCGATAAGGTGAAGAATAAGGATGCGCCGGCCGCGTTTGATCTCTTGAAAAAGGCTAATTTGGTGCTTGCGTCAGAGCCCATAGAAGATAGTGGAAGAAGTGGGGGAAATGATGAGGACGATAAATCCATCGTGGAAGATAAGAAAAAGTACATGGAAAAAAGCAATTTGATTCTGATATACGAACAAGTCGCTGAAGGGCTTGGAGGTGACAAGGTAGATGACTTCTACCACGAGTCCAATAGGGCCATACGCGAGAAAGTGGCTTTGGTGTTGAAGCAACACGAAATGGATCAGACAGTCGAGACCAATTACCTACAGCGACAAGAAATGAGAAAACAGTCTGACTTTAAAAGTGCAGCCAAAGAAAGGGAGATGAAGAAATCGTGGGAATCTCGGTGGGAGCTGGATCGAGACACGCGAGTCAAACTGTGGAGAAACTTTTCCACGAAGGTAGAAAAGCCCAAGAAGAAAAAGAAGGTTTTGGCGTGAAAATGTTGTTAATAACTTAAATCTTGAATGTATTCATTTTTATGTGAAGTGAGTCGACGTATAAATACGGAAGTATCCTCTACTGGCTAGTCATTCAGTCATACTATGCAGCGGCACGCTTACTTGGATTCAGCAGCCAATTTTTCAGCCTTGGCGACAGCGTCTTCGATACCACCAACCATGTAGAAAGCGTTCTCGGGCAAGTGGTCGTACTTACCTTCCAAAACCTCCTTGAAGGATCTAACGGTGTCCTCCAATCTGACCAATCTACCCTCAATACCGGTGAAAACCTCGGCGACGGCAAATGGCTGGGACAAGAACTTCTGGATCTTTCTGGCTCTCTCGACAGTCAACTTGTCGGTCTCGGACAACTCATCCATACCCAAAATGGCAATGATATCCTGCAAGGACTTGTAAGCTTGTAAAGTTTGCTGGACGTTGGTGGCGACGTCGTAGTGCTCCTGGCCAACAACGGTGGCGTCCAACAATCTGGAGTTGGAGTCCAAGGGGTCGACAGCGGGGTAAATACCCAACTCAGAGATACCTCTGGACAACACAGTAGTGGCGTCCAAGTGGGCGAAAGTGGTGGCTGGCGCAGGGTCAGTCAAGTCATCGGCTGGCACGTAGACGGCCTGGACGGAGGTGACGGAACCCTTCTTGGTGGTGGTAATTCTCTCCTGCAAGGCACCCATATCGGTGGCCAAGGTTGGCTGGTAACCGACAGCGGATGGAATACGACCCAACAAGGCAGACACCTCAGAACCGGCTTGGGTGAATCTGAAAATGTTGTCGACGAACAACAACACATCCTGACCCTCCTCGTCTCTGAAGTACTCGGCGATGGTCAAACCGGTCAAGGCAACTCTGGCTCTAGCTCCTGGAGGCTCGTTCATCTGACCGAAAACCAAGGCGACCTTGGAGTCACCCTCGAAGTTGATGACACCAGTCTCCTGCATTTCACGGTACAAATCGTTACCCTCTCTGGTTCTCTCACCGACACCGGTGAAAACGGAGAAACCACCGTGGGCCTTGGCAATGTTGTTAATCAACTCCTGGATGAACACGGTCTTACCGACACCGGCACCACCGAACAAACCAATCTTACCACCTCTGGCGTAAGGGGCCAACAAGTCGACAACCTTGATACCAGTCTCCAAGACCTCGGCGGAAGTGGATTGCTGGACAAACGAAGGTGGGTCGGTGTGAATAGGGTTTCTCTTCTTGGTGTTGATTGGGCCTCTCTCGTCGATTGGCTCACCAACAACATTAATAATACGACCCAAGGTCTCACGGCCAACAGGCACGGAGATAGGGGCACCAGTGTCGGTGACAGAGGCGCCTCTGACCAAACCCTCGGTACCGTCCATGGCAATGGTTCTGACGGTGTTCTCACCCAAGTGCTGGGCCACCTCCAAGACCAACTTCTGGTCGCCGTTCTTCAACGTCAAGGCGTTGAAGATAGCTGGCAAGTTGCCCTCCTCGAACTGGACATCGACAACGGCACCAATAACAGCTCTGTGTTTGTTAGTATATGCATTTTTAAAGGTGGGTCATTGACAGAACTTGTGTGGAGTTGAGACAATTGATCACGTGATGAGGCGTCGGAAGGGTCAATTTGAAGGTGGGCGGGTACGGGTCAAGAGAAGCCCCTTTAATCGAAAACTCGTGTGAATCAGGGTAGGATACGAGTATGTGGATAATCAAGTGAACAAAGCTTGCTGTGCTGTTGGACTGAATGGTGTTTGGGTGCACGAAATTGACCCATACAGTTCGTGGTCCGTGTTTACCTGAAAGATATGGAAAGAACAAAACACGATCGGAAGCAGTGAAAGCTCCAAGAGAGGAAAGCTGCCTCGTTGATTGATCGATGAAAGTTTCATCAAGAAATTCACTGACATGCAATTGCCAAAATGAACCCTCAAAGTATTTCCAGATTCAAGATCGCCCTTAGGGAAAAGTCCATGGGTGGTACATACCTAACCTTACCGTTGGCGGCGGCAGCGGTGGCCAAGCTTCTGTTGAACAAGACGTTGCGCTTGGCAGCGGTGAAGGCACCGCGAGAAGCAGTGTTAAACAATCTTGGAAGAACCATCGTTTGTTAGATGATGTTTCACTGTTGAACTGGAGGGAGAAAAAAGTGCGAGCGTCCACCGAGAATTATAAGCTTTTCGCCCGTGGGCCCCGGTGCGAGGCCCCATGCCGGCCGGACGCTCTCGGTTTGCGCGTTTCGACCAATGAACGCGCTAGCTGCCGGTGCCAGTGCGAACGCCGCTTTAATTGGGCGATCAAGGGTTACCCGCACCGCCTGTGTGGGTGCGTTCCGGTGCTGGAGCTGTATGCCAGTAGTTACCATTAGGTGGGATCAAATTTGATTGCGAGTGAGGGCGACAAGCAAAAAAGCGAATCGTTTAGGTGTAGTGTTATCAATTTAAACGTTTTTGTTGGGTTATTTTTTTATTCAAATCTGATCGTCTTCGCCTAGAATCGTCTACCTATTGCGCCTGCATGAATCGATGGTCAAGCTGCTGCTAGCGTGCTGTGTATGTAAGCTAGCTTCGAATTGATCGGTAGGATAGTCACTTATTCGTAGGAACCTTCGAACTGATAAGCAGATGAAAGTCATTGGCTATACCGGCGAATCTCAGTCAATACTGTTTTCGTTTTTGTTTTACCTCATTCCAAAACTTATATTCACCTTTGAAGGACCCGCAAGCTGTATTGATCTGTTGGTGGATGATACAGAGATTGTTGTTTACGCTGACACTTCGTGACAACATGAGCATCAAATTTTATTCCCAGCCGTGAAAACAGCACTGTCGACACGATACAGAAAGGAAATTTGCCTCGAGTACCGAGTTCGACGAGAACCTGAAAGTGACTTGAATGAGGTTGTGCCATGTCTCATGAGCGTGTGACAAACCGCGCCAAAGCCATATGTAGCGTTTGGTAGAAGTGAAAAAATGACCCGAATATCGCCACCAAATTTGCCTTCTCCCCAAACCACCTCGAGCTTTATCAAATTTCAATCTAATCAGGACGTTCTGAAATGAACATGCGTCTTCGTAATGTCGTAAATCTCGCGTTTTCTTCTCCGCGTATTCGATACGCGACCCCGGCATTTCGCAGCCATTGCAAAACGCGGCCCAATTGGGTGCAAACACTATCAACATGATAGCAGACTATACAAACCACGTCAAGTTATCAAAATCGAAGCTTCGTTAGGCCGTCCTCACAGATGAATGGAGAAATCGCTTAATCTTTCCAGCTATTTACTACACCGAACTAATCTCTTCGGTGAGGGAATGATACCTCTCCTTGGCCGTCCTCAACACCTGTTGCATATCGCCAAATTTTCTTTTGAACAGAATCTGTGACCCTTTTGGCACTTTCTCGCCGTGGTCGCCGCACATTTTCACAGTACACTCTAAGCACAACCGGACACTGTCTAGCTGATTGAGCAGGTGGAGGAGCGAGCTGTACTGGACCTTTTTCATCTGGCTCATACTCCTCGCCTTGCTCTTTTCGGGGCCGGTTTCAACAGGCTGAGGCAGGGGTTTTTTGGCCTCAGCTTGCCTCAATTGCCGTCTTTTACCCCTATTTGCTTCATCAGTTTCTTCCTCCTCCAGTTTACGCTTAGCTTGCCTAACAAGTTCTTCAAACTGGTCGCTAGATGTTGGTTTTTTGTCATCATCGCTATTCTGGAGATCTTCCAAAGCTTCTGCCGTATTTGATTTGGCAATCTCCTCTGCTGCCTTGTATTGATTGGACTGGCTACCCAGAATCATGTAAGGAGAGGGCTCAGGCGTCAATAGCGTGCCAACATTCAAAGCATTTGTCGTCCTTTTAGGTCTGCCATTGTACCACTTCCCGAACCTGTGATTCTTGTTGTTGATCTCGCAATACTGGTACGAAATGGAAACTCGGCACACATCGCACAAATTATCATCGTCATCGTGTGATCCTGACAACATTCTACCAGAAGCTTTTGGGGTCAACAACGAAGTCTCCTCTGATTTTATTGTTTTGCCATTTTGGCCCGTAACAAACACTTGTTCCAACCTTTCGTTGGTCAAGTCTCTCACGAGACTCATCTGTCGATGCACATAAGCCTCAAAATTGCGAATACATTTGCCGACAATCTCTTTCCGGTGTGACCATGACCCCTTAGTATCCGAGTTGAAGCTTTTGAGTATATTTTCCATAAGCTTGTAATGATCGAAGACATTCTCTTTCCTGATCAACTTGTAGTCATGTATGGAACGGCTGCCGAAATCGAGCCAGGAGTCCATGGTGAAATTCACAGCCTCATTGAAATTGAACCCGCTATTGAATCCCGCATGGTATACTCTAGGAAACGTCACTACGAACTCATTTGGATTCTGGTCTGCGTAAACGCAGGGAATGCCGATTCTCGCAAGTTTTGCTGGCGAGATGAGTGTGACTAGCTGGTGGAGCAAGTCTGGTTGTCGTTGGAACAAGTCCGGGGCCAATGACCTCAAGTGTTTTTCAAACTGGTCCGCATATGAGCTGGGAATCCCATACCATTTCTTTGTGTTTCCAAAATGGCAATAGTTGGCCGAAAGTGTGTAGTGGTCCTCCACGTGCCAGCAAAAGGTAGACAAAAGCGACCCGACGTAGATCCATGGCACGGTCATGCCAGAGATTTCCGTATCGATGTGATTCAAGAGCGAGCCTTTCGCGAACGGCAACTGCGTCAAATTCCATGGGTGTCTGGCGTATATGTCATGTAGTTTCCTGATGCCTGGGATATTCTCCTGGCCGGCAAGAAAGGCGGGACTGAAGAATTCTGCGGTAGGGAACCCCGTAATCTGCCCCGGAGCCTGGTTGTGAATGTCTGCTCCGTACTTCACCTTGATTTGCGAGTTTTCCTCTTCTACTAGGCTCCAGAAGATACGTTCAATTTCGTCTAGGCTCAACCGCTGTCCGGGCCGAACAAAGGACGCGGAAAAGCGGCTCTCGAACTCTCGACAGTGCTGGTAGAACTCTTGGAGGGTGTATTTGACTTCAGCATTTTCCTCAAACCCGTATTCGCCCGTGCCTATCAAACACTTTTCACAGTACCAAGCGCCTTTTGGTACCTGTTCTAGGGGAGGTTGGAGACACCTCATGTGGTACAGGTCATCGCAGTTATCACAGAGTAAAGTTGTTGTCGGTGAGTGGTTCTTCTTGCAGACAACACAGCTCTCGCTATCACCCGGGTTGCCCACTGGAAAGTCGAAATGGTCGCCGTTTGAGGCAAGGTACTTTGCATAGGGAAGAATCTTTCGGCGGTACTCTTTTTGCAAAAACGTGCTGTGGGGCGGCAAGTCAAACATAAGGTTAAGTTTTGCCAACTTTTCCGGCGTGATTTCGCCCGTCTCTGTGGCCTCGGGCGCTACCTTGCTCACTGCAAGGTACAAGTCGTAGCAATGCACTCTTTCTGTTCGAGAAATTAGCCATCCGGTCACTGGTGGCTTATCAGACATCTTCAAGTACCTGTTCAAGTTATCAACAAAGAACTTTCGACTCCGGGAAGTGATACCCAAATCGCTGAGTTTCTGTATTCTCGTGTGGAACTTGAAAGACGTAGATAACGAGAAGGGCGGTTTCCATTGCGCGGGCGGAACGATTTTTAGCAAGCCATGCATGGTCCCAAGAGCTCGAATATCATCCCTAGACATGTACAGAATCGGGTCGTCAAACTCATGTGGGGTGGGGTATAAAGTGGGGCACTCCCGAAGTAGCGACTTGTCAAACGGCATTTTTGCGTGATCAAGTAAATTTTTTACCACCAAAAACGGGATCAAAGAGTTTATCACGCTCTCCTATTAATAAAATTAGAAACCAAATGGAAACTTTTTGGCTGCGTGTGTCGTTTATCGAACGTGGACAGTATTCTGGTCGCTGAGTGTAGGGCGTAGTTCTGAGCCTTGCAGGATCTTGTCGAATTTGTGTTCCAGTACCAAAGACTGAAATAAGGCGTGAAATCTCGCTTTTTTTCGACTAATCCGCTTTTCGTTCGCTCACTTTAATATTGTCTTGGTCTCTAGACCTTTCAGGTGTGCCTTAGTGCCGGAAACTTTGTTTCTGCAAAAATTTTAATGGCAAGTACATGCAAGTAATTTGATGATCAGCCTACCCAAAAGAGAGGTGTTGCGCGGAATGGGCGAACAAAAGAGCCAGGTGTATGGAAAAATGAAACAGAGAGAAGAGCCCACCTTGATGAGTTTGGATTTGAGAAGGTTGGGCAAAATCAAAGATTAAGCTTGTGTTTCTTCTTTTGTATTTTGTGCTTTGTTTTGTTTTTTTCTCTTCTGTTTTTGTTTTAGATGATTTTGGTTTCAACTCTCAATTTGTCCTTAGAGAGGCGAAATGAGCAGAGCGAATTCGGGCGGGTGAGTTTCAGTGGCAGCAACATCAGCTGACTAAATGCCAAGAGTCTAAGGCCCAAAAATGAGAGGCACTGGTTTTGGGAAGCAAAGGTATGGAAGTAGAAATGATATCTGTACCGATACTTCAAAAACTCAAAGAATTTAGGTGTCTTATGAAAGATAGTTTAGCAAACGTGTTTTTTAATTATTTTCTTTCACTAGATTATCTTTGAAGCAAACTTTGTAGAATGCACGTTAATTTCGTACCACTTTGCATCTTGACGAGAGAATTTTGTAGACGTAAAATCCACAAAAGGGTCAAACAGCACTTATACAACTATTTCCATATAAGTACCCACAAAAGATTATACTAGAATGGTTTTTCGTTTCTAAACTACGACGAATCCCATAGTTCTTGAAAAACCTCGTTTCGGTTGATTTCATTCTGCACTCGCAGTTGCCGCATGGAAGGTGTTGGCGAGCGTTGTCTGCACCACCGAGCCCTATCGCCGATGCCCATTGATAGTGGAGATAACAGTTTTAGTGAGTAGTGAAAAGCGTATTACACGCCCTTATTTCGAGTATTTAAAGTTTTTTATAATCAAATCAATAATGTCTGTTTCCGATGGCTTTACTTTGGTTGTGATGGGCGCTGGGGTCATGGGGTCCACGTTCACGTCGGCCATTCTCAACTCTGATGTCAAACCATACCCTGGCAAAGTGCATCTCTGTTTGAACAGCGACCGCAAGAAAAAGGAGTTGAAGGAGACTTACCCGCAGGAATTTGTGGAAGTTCACAGCGACTTGGACGCAAAAAACAAGGCCGTTGCCGAGGCTGATGTGATTATTTTGGGCTGCAAGCCGTTCCACTACAAGTCTGTATATGAAGAGATCAAAGGATCTTTAGGCCATGAGCCGTTGTTGCTCTCTTTGTTGGCAGGCGTCACGATTGACCAATTGAGCATTTTCACGCCCAATGTGGCCCGCGTCATGACGAACACACCAGCCCGCTACGGCTGCGGCATGGCCACGGTAGCGTTCGCATCTGGTGCCTCAGAGCAGCAGAGAAAGTTTGTGTTGGCGCTTTCGGACACGCTCGGCACGGCAATGGAGATCCCCGAGAAAAACATGGATGCGGCCACGGCGCTTGTTGGGTCCGGCCCGGCGTTCTGCCTTCTCATGATGGAGGCTTTATACGATGGAGGTGTGCGTATGGGCCTTCAGCACGATGTGGCGAAAACAGCAGCCGCTAAGGTCATGGAAGGTACGGCGAAGATGGTGCTCGAGACCGGTGAGCACCCTGCGGTGTTGAAGAGCAAGGTATGCACGCCTGGAGGCACGACCATTGGTGGGTTGTTGAAAATGGAGGATCTGGGCGTCCGCGGCGCCATCTCGCGTGCCGTCGAAGAGGCCGCGGTCATTTCGGCGAGCTTCTCGAAGTAGGAAATTTATGTTACAGACATATAAGCATGTCAGGTGTCACGCTTTTCTTGGGTCTTGAGAGTTGGATGTGTCTGGGCTGAGCCTATCGTGGCACTTTCCAGTACTATAGCCACATATATTTATTCTTCTGGGGCGATCAATCACAGATTCCCGGATAAAGTACTTTCATACACATAAATTCAACTTTGACGAAGTTTTCTCAACGAGAATGATCGATTTCCTGGATCATATGAACCGCCTATTGACAGCGGGTTGCACGAATCAAAGGTACATGACATGTGTCTGAACTCGACCAATCACAGGAATGTACAAACGGGCCTCTTTCAGATTGAGATCATAATTCTCACCTTCCGCTAGCTTGACACAAGATTTCAGAAAAAATTTTGCATCTTACATGCATATGATGTCATATTAATTACATCTCACAGCACTGAATGCAAGGTTTCGGTGTTGCCACGGCCTGAACAAGACTGGACATAGAAATGGACACCGATAAACCCTAGTGTGTATGTTTCGGCCTAAAAGAACTCAGACTGATCAGAATCTTTGTATTCATGGCACTTTTGTATGATACTATTTAGGAAGAAGCCCTCGATCGTGAGGCAAGCTTGCTGGACGCAAGGGGTATCTCCCAGATATAGATTCGTCTTGATTCTCATCAAAATATCGGAATAGTTTTTTTCGTGACTCTCGAATTTTCAAAAAAAGGTCGCTTATGCATAAGGAGTGCTCAAAACACGAGTCCTTGTCCGAACCATTACGAAGTATACTTCACTCTCACCATTGTTTGGCAGAGAGAACACACACGGCTCAGCCTTTTTTGTTTATACCAATGTGGGAAAGAGAAGTTTCCTTGAAAAAAAGATTTGAGGAACCAAGATGTTCATAGCAAAAAAGTTCTCACTCCAAACAAATCTACAGTCAATAAACTCTACAGTTTAGATTGATCCATCGCTCCGGAGTGGCCCGTATATGCGCAAAATAATACCGTATAAACCCTCTCGAAGCACACTAAGCACCTGAATTCTATTTTTCATTGGCGCAGTTCTTCACTTTTGAAGGGATGCCATCTATATACATGTTCTAGTCATATGCCACCACAATCTTGCCTTAGTGGCTTCGCAAAATGCTCACTTCTTGAACATGCCCATGAATAGGCTCATTTGGTCGGGCGAGATCTGGATGCCGGCATCATCAAACTTTGCTTTCAACTTGCCCGCCAATTCACGCACTTCCTTATCGGCGAAAAGACGCATCACCTCCATCATCGAAGGAGGCTTCTCCGGGTTCAAACCTTTCGAAACAAGAAGCACCTGGAACTGTTCTAAGATCTCACGAATTTCAGGGTTCTCGTTGAGTTTGCCAACCAACTTGGCCACGCTGGCCTCGTCTGCCACGGGACTGTTAGATGCAAATCGAGCAAAAGAGGCCGATTTTGCCGGTTGTGACCGCAAAAGTTGGGCAGCGGGGCGGGCCAGGGCAAGTGATGTACGAGAAGTGAGGTACAATGACCTTGTAAGGCCACGAAGAAGGGCAGATGTCATGATATGTGGGGTTCAGATAGCTTCAATTTGGAGATCTTGAATCGCTTGCTGAGTAGACTGACACCTGTACACCATGGTCAATTGTGAGTCCGGATCTCGACTAATGGCGAAGCATGAGAAGAGCCGATGGATGGCGAGCGTGGCGCAAATGGGTCGTTTTTTGAAGCAGCTCAAAATGAAATTGTCCAGATCTACGGGTAGCCGTTTCGACTTCTGTTTGTCGGCCTGCAATGGCAGTATTAGTGTGGAGTATCATCATGTCAGAAAGTACTCAGGATACCCGCAACAGAATATATATAGAACAAAATTTTTCAAACATAAATCGCATTTATTCAAGAAGTTTCTACAGAGAAGGGATCGAGAGAATGTATAAAATGCTGAAACGCAAATCTTTTTGCCCGAGTCGACATCATTATAACAAAAGGCTTCCCAATCCGGTAATATCATGCTTATATGCATCACCAGTGGGCGAGAGTGCGCGGGCGAAAAAAACGCCCACGAAAAGTCAACGCCAGCTCAAGTTTAGCAAAAACCCATATCTTAACACCCACCAAAAACACACATAATCATGTCACACGAAGGCCAGGAAGAATTGTTGGACTACTCTGACTCCGAGGAGATCGCCGTGCAGCCCACGACGACCCAGACAGAGGATGCCTCGGGCAGCAAGGATGCCGACAAAAAGGGCTCCTATGTCGGCATCCATGCCACCGGGTTCAGAGACTTCCTTTTGAAACCAGAGTTGTTGAGAGCCATTGGTGACTGTGGTTTTGAGCACCCCTCCGAAGGTTCGTATACACCCACGAGCCGAATGTGAAGGGAACAAGAATGAAGATTTGGGTCCATAAACAAAGAGCCGAGGAAACGAGCCATTTTGAGCCAGCAACAGCTTAATATTCTCCATTTCTCTCCAGCACAGTTATCAAAAAGGAGATTTTGTGAGTTCTAGCTGTCATAGTCTTGCGGAACTCATATTTTGAAGCCCCACTGTGGTTTCACAGCTTTTTTTTGTCCTAGAAAGGGAGAGACAAGGGTAACTGGACTGCTTCATGCAAAATCATCACATGTCTTGCTTTGAGTCCCCGAACCAACAAAAGCATGTCATTCATAATTCTTATGATTCTGCAAGACTTTGATTCGAGACCACCAAAGACCAACTCCTACCGAGGTTTGGCTTTGATGAAGATCCTTGGAACATTGCAAAACAAGACTATACTTCGCTAAAACGCATATTGGTCCACACAAGGGTCCCTACCAGACACCTTCCCATTAAAGCGCTTTCTTAAATTTTCCATCATTACATCAGCCCTCATTCCTTTTTGTTCCTTTTCACATACGGCGATTCCCTTTGAATCATCATTAACTAACACCATCTAGTTCAGCAGGTCTGTATTCCCCAGTCAATCTTAGGCACCGACGTGTTGTGCCAAGCCAAGTCTGGTTTGGGTAAGACGGCCGTGTTCGTGTTGTCGACGTTGCAACAATTGGACCCTATTCCCGGCGAGATCTCGACCTTGGTCATCTGCCACACCAGAGAATTGGCCTACCAGATCCGCAACGAGTACGCGCGGTTCTCGAAGTACATGCCCGACGTGCGCACGGATGTATTCTACGGCGGCTCGCCAATTGCACGTGACTTGGAGAAGTTGCAGAACAAGGAGACGTGTCCTCACATTGTTGTGGCCACGCCTGGGCGTTTACACGCGCTTGTGGCGGAGAAGGGCATTCGCTTGAACAACATCAAGTCGTTTGTCATTGACGAGTGTGACAAGGTGTTGGAGGCGTTGGACATGCGCCGCGATGTGCAGGACATTTTCCGCAACACGCCTCACCAGAAGCAGGTGATGATGTTCTCTGCCACGTTGTCGCAGGAGATCCGTCCTGTGTGCAAGAAGTTCATGCAATCGCCCTTGGAGATCTACGTGGACGACGAGGCCAAGTTGACCTTGCACGGCTTGCAGCAGTACTACCTCAAGTTGGCGGAGAAAGACAAGAACAGAAAGTTGTCTGACTTGTTGGATTCCTTGGAGTTCAACCAGGTGATCATTTTTGTTAAGTCCACCCGCCGTGCCAACGAATTGAACAAGTTGTTGTGTGCGTGTAACTTCCCCTCGATCGCGGTCCACTCGGGCTTGAAGCAGGAAGAGAGAATCGCGCGCTACAAGTCGTTCAAGGAGTTCAACAAGCGTATTTGTGTGTCCACTGACGTTTTCGGCAGAGGCATTGATATCGAGCGCATCAACTTGGCCATCAACTACGACTTGCCCGCAGAGGCCGACCAGTACTTGCACAGGGTCGGTAGAGCAGGCAGATTCGGTACCAAGGGTTTGGCCGTTTCGTTTGTCTCCTCGAAGGAGGACGAGGAGGTTTTGGAGAAAATCCAGTCGAGATTCGATGTCAAGGTCACCGAGTTCCCAGAAGAGGGTGTTGACCCTTCCACCTACATGAACACCTAGAGAGAGAGGTTAAAAAAAGTATACTTTGTACGTTTGAGTAGCTAGGCGAATAGATAATCGCAGCTTGTTCTGAGATCAGGGCATGTATTTCGTACATTCCGCGTTGATGATGGAGAATACCTCCCCGAGCTTTTTGCGAGGTATGGGGAACCACTCGTTATGGATGTTGTAGTCTGTTTTCGCTGGGGGATCGTCTTTCTGTCGAAACATATCTAGGAACGACTGCAGTTTCTCGGGAGCAGCTGGCTTATCATAGCACCCAGTGCAGTGGATTTCGCCGCGGCCAAATTTCAGTTTGAGGATCTGGTGGATCTGTTGTTCGCAGTGTAGGATGTTTCTAGGAACGAAAAACCCGTGATGATTCTCCACATAAGCACTATATTTTTTGGCCTCCTTATTTTCTTTGAGAGATAGGCCGCTAAACATCCGCGAAAGCCCAGATTTACCCAAATGGGGGTGTGACCCGGGATATAGGCACTGTAGTTTGTGGTTACATTTCGCTTCCCATTGCGCTATGCGAACGGCAGGTGTTTTCGTTGTCATGCCGACCTTCACTAACATTTTATGCAGCCGTCGCATGTCAACATCGACCCACTTATCCTGGTGGCGTTTGTCCCGCGATAAGTTGCGAGTTTGGATCCATCCTCCATCTGCATGTTTCAGTAAGAATGATGATAGAGTATACACATAGATGTACCCAGGCTGGATGGCGAGCTCCACTTTTGGCGAGTACCTGCACCGAGGTGAGCTAGCTATGGCGTTGTAATCAATTGGCTTCTGTTTCTCGCCAAATTCAGGCCTCGTGGGCCGATCTAGATTGTTGTACTTGATAGGATCCAGCATACGATCGCTCGTTCTGGCAGGAGACCCCGTGAACAGCGCCTGTGCATGCGACGTGGTAGTGGTATAGCTTTTGGAAGCAACGTGAACCGCCAGCTTTGGTTTCCGGGGCGTTACAGGTGCAGAGGACGGATTTGTGGCATGTGATCGAGAAAATTGCATGTTTTGAGGTATTTCACGACGCGGTGCGGGACGCGTTTTGGCCGGGCTGGGGTGCGGCACATGGTAGTGACAAAACTCGCCGCCGTGGACCTTTATGAGGCATCGTGCCCCCTTTTTGGTTGTGCCCATGCACTGCTTCACACACATATCCTTCAATTGGAATTTGAGTTTTGTTTTTGTTAGAATTTGTTGACTTGTATGCCATGAATTAGGTTTTTGGACCAGCTGCGCGACGGTTCCAGCTGGAGCCACGTGCAGGTGCGGTATTTATCATTAGTGCATCAGTTAGAAAACTATTCATGATAAACTGACATTTGAGAGCAAGTTTTTTTGCTCGGGAAACTCTGTGTTAGAGAGAGCCCGGGACCTGCAAGTTGGTACAAGACTTTGCCTCTGGGTAATTTTTGCTTCTTTTGGTTCACGGTTGCATCCGAATTATCATGATTAGCCCGCGTTCTGGTGACTCTAAAAATGCAGACACACGTGTCTTGAGACTTGAAGAGCACCAGTCTTCTATATTGAGACACATTTGTTTCAGTTCACTCCAGCAAATGTAGATATATTGCTTTTTTCTTGCTTGATACATCTGACTAAGGGCTGGGAGCCAGAATTGCTAACCTAGCTCTCCATAAAACCATATACTAATATGAAATACTTATTGTGTCTATAATGACTTTTGGGGAGAGCTACGTAAACAAATTTGACCCCCACTTCTTTATTGATTGTATCGAGCCAATAAAACGACAGAAGAAGATAAAGCAAAGAAAATAAAGCAAAGAAAACAAAAGATGACAAAAAAACCGAAACAAAAAAATACAACAGGAAAGTTACGGCGAAATTGGCCATGTCACGTGCGTGCTGCGATACAGTCACGGTGACAACAACACGTGGACTCTGTTTTCCATCTATAGATAGATCTACATCTCTTTGTTTGATAGAAAACAAATGAAACAAGCAGGTTGTACTGGAAAACGAACGCGCTCGGCTCGTATTGGGTGGAATCCAGCACCCTCCTAATTTGGAGGGCCTAGACGGAATACGAAAGTCGCCTGATCTCGCAGTCAACGGAACTGCACGTGACACGCCTGGCTCGTAAATTCCATATGCATATCATTTCCTCGATTCGAGCAACTTCCAATATGTCCCACAATTTGACCCCACTCCAAGGGTCTCCACAGCGCCACAGTTACCAGATAGAAAAATACACTGGATCATCTTTCAATGTGTCAATGAAGAATCAAAGCTAGATAACAAAATCATCAATTTCGCCGTTCTCCTCTGCGTGCGTCTAAATTTGCAATTGGCCAATAAGGCCGGCAGATGACGAATCTCGGTATAACACAAAGTCACGTGCGCTTGCACTACACGCACCCCAGATCCAAGAATGATTCACGTGTGCAGCTAGAGGAACTGAACAATGGCATATATTAGGCCGTAATCCGGGCCAAGGCCATTCCAGCCTTTTCTTTTTTTATTGTAAATTTTTGAACTTTTGGGGGTTTTGCATTCAATTCAACTCTAGATCAGTCTTACACTAACGATCTCAATCTTCCAAAACCAATCTCACAGATCATGACCCATTTCGACACGCTTCAGTTGCACGCGGGCCAGGAGGTGGAAAAGCCACACGGAGCCCGTGCGCCGCCCATCTACGCCACGACGTCGTACGTGTTTGACGACTCGAAACACGGCGCGCAGCTTTTTGGCTTGGAAACGCCCGGGTACATCTACTCGAGGATCATGAACCCAACCAACGACGTGTTTGAGAAGCGCATGGCCGCTTTGGAGGGCGGCGTGGGTGCTTTGGCGGTTTCTTCGGGCCAGGCCGCGCAGTTCTTGGCCATTGCTGGCTTGGCGCACCATGGCGACAACATTGTGACCACGTCGTTTTTGTATGGTGGAACATACAACCAGTTCAAGGTCGCTTTCAAGCGCTTGGGAATTGAGGCGCGTTTCGTCGACGGCGACCGCCCTGAGGACTTTGCCAAGTTGATTGACGGCCGCACCAAGGCCCTTTACGTTGAGTCTGTGGGCAACCCGCGCTATAATGTGCCTGATTTCGAGAGAATCGCGAAAATCGCCCATGACAACGGCATTCCTGTCGTCGCCGACAACACATTTGGTGCAGGTGGTTACCTTGTCAACCCAATCAAGCACGGAGCCGACATTGTCGTGCACTCCGCGACGAAATGGATTGGTGGCCACGGCACCACGATTGCCGGAGTCATCATTGATTCCGGAAAGTTCCCATGGACCGAGTACCCACAGAAGTACCCACAATTCTCCGAGCCCTCCGAGGGATACCACGGGCTTGTGTTGAACGAGGCTTTGGGTAACCAGGCGTACATTGGGCACGTGCGCATTGAGTTGCTCCGCGACTTGGGCCCTGCATTGAACCCTTTCGGCGCCTTCCTTTTGCTTCAGGGCTTGGAGACGTTATCCTTGCGTGTGGAGCGCCAGCTGTACAACGCACAGCGTCTCGCCGAGTACTTGAGCAACTCGCCGTACGTGAGCTGGGTGTCGTACGTTGGCTTGCCCTCTCATGAGTCGCATGATTTGGCTAAGAAGTACTTCAACCACAGCGACAAGTTTGGCGGGGTGTTGTCGTTTGGCGTGAAGGCCTTGGAGTCAGAAAACACCGACCCGTTCAAGGAGGCGGCCGCGCAGGTCGTGGACAACCTTGAGCTTGCATCCAACTTGGCCAATGTTGGCGACTCCAAGACCTTGGTTATTGCGCCCTACTATACCACGCACCAGCAGTTGACAGAGCACGAGAAGGCCGCGTCGGGCGTTTCAAAGGACTTGATTAGGCTCTCGATCGGTACTGAGCACATCGACGACATCATTGCCGACTTCGAAAACTCGTTCAAGAAGGTCTATCAGTAGACACTATTACTTTGTTTATAGACTTAAATTATTACATTTCACAGAAATATCGAAGTATAGTGTGACAGAGCGCAATGAATTCTATCTTAGATGCTAGAGAAGCTCTGTCTAGACCGTTAATATCTCTGAACCCCATCTAACGATTTCGAACGATATGCATGACGATATATGAGAGAATCCTTCCGTGCAGCTAGTGTGGCGTTCTGATCCATCTGAAGAGGAAATTCAATTTGTTGAAGTTCTCAGAGCCATTGCTTTTCAACTTCCTTTCGAGTAGAAGATGATCCGTGAGGAGCCAGTTCTGCTGACATTCAAACAATCAGAGGCGCATGATTAAGTGCGTATTTGGATATAGCTGATTTCATTTATATCTTGCCATTACCCTTCGAGAATATCTTTCCACAAGGCGTCTCAACTCCTCATTGCCATCTTCAAAACGATCACCTCCGTGCTTCCAATACTTGTCAAAAAAAATGTGGTTCGTTTTTGCTGGTCATACTGTCTTGGTCAGTAGAGCTGCTTTTGGGCAAAGCTGGTGGAGCTTGACTCTGCTTAGCAGATTCAATGGCATGGGAAAATGAAAAAGGACCTTTTTTGCCAGTCGTTCATAATTGCTATGGGGAACAAACTCGCCCGATGAATAGCCGAACGGACGATAAAACCGTGAGAGGGACTTTGGCTTGTCCCAATGTTTCTTGAAACTCTCAAAGCTATTCCGTAAAAAGTTGTGGTAATGAAATCGAGAAACATTAGGTGAAGGGCGTTTTGCGACGCCGATATGCATTTTCTTTCTTCCATAGATGATGATAAAGAGGAAAGATACCGATAAAGGCACTCAGACGTGAGCAAGATGACGTCGCTTTTATGGAACTCGTAGCACCAACGGAAATACTTATACATTTGTCCACAGACTGCCCGATTGCCATTGTACCATGCCGTTCTCAGAGTTGAAGTATCGGATTGAAAAGACTCATACTGTTTAGACGTCTGCCTTCAAAGTGATTATTATGAAAAAGATTTTACATGGAAATTCACATATCAAATGTCGGTATCATTAGCCAGCAAGCACTTATGACTGTTGTGTTGATTTGATAGTGGCTACCGTTCCAGTGAATTATTTGCCATGCACTCGCCCTAATGCTCTTCTAGTGGAGCTTTCAATCCATGCAAACTTAAGTCACACACTTCCTGATATCATTCTGTTGAACACAATATCCCATCATATGCATATACGGCCTTGATAGCTATTTGCGCATGGGAATTAAGGAAGTTCAGGGCGGACTAGTGTGCTGATCGCCGGAGTCAAGGTCTAGAAGATCACCACACATTCGTGAGACCGTGCCACGAAATTGATCTTCTATGTGGGCGACTCACATAACTAAAAGGTAAACTCACGCAAGGGTGATTGCGCCAACGAAGTTTTTACAATAACTGCCACGAGTCTCATATACCTTGAAGAGCGTGACTGGCTTGCAGTCATGGACTCTCACGGTGGAAATAGACGAAGTAGAGGATACACACCACTACCGCTGCGAGAAATTCCATCACCAATATCGTCAGGCCTAAGCCCATGGTGAAGATCACGCCATGCACGCGGAACACCGAGTTCAACTTCCGTAAGTACAATGTTTCTAGCGTGTAATTGGCAAATGTGCACATCTCACAGAGCGCCAATAACACAAACATGGGAATTTGTGCATGGCGGTACTTGACGAAAACGCCCCTGGCCATGGGCACGATAAACGCCACGGAAGTTGCCGCAAAGAGCGCTGCGTGGACGAGATTTAGCACTAGCATGGCCTTGCCTAGCTTCATCGATAAGTCTACTTGATGCACCACCAGAAGCCGGGCCATATCCAACGCTTCCGTAGTGGAATGTTCCTGCGCATCATGAAACACGCGATCGAGGTCCCGAATAATTGTCGTGAACGTTTGAGCCAAGTTGGCGCCAAAAAGCAGCGGGTTGTCCATGCGCCCGGCGATACCTACCTGTACACCCATATCCGTGACCAAAGCTGTAATGACATCTAGTCCGTAGCCCAGGTAGCACGAGATCAGCACCGCTGACGGGTTGTGGCGGCACCAGCTGGCAAAGTCAAAGCCGTAGATACTGTTTGACACAAAGTCAAGTTCCGGGTCGTAATCGGCTAGAGACACGCCCTGGAGGTCGGTTGCAAATTGTGAGATCACTTGTAACACTTCATCCACGTAGTAGACCCAGAAGCCGTTATCGGTTTTGTCGAGATGAAGGCTGAGGTGAGGAAACCAGAGAGACGCTCGCGTGAATGTCGGGAGGAGACAAAAAACCGAGGCGAGGCAAAGGACTGCCCAGAGTGCCCAGCATGATACGAGTTTGTGGCTGGTGGAGAGTGCGTGGGTCGGGTCATATGGCGAGTCCGGTACGAGTTTGCGGATCGTTGACGACATGTGGGGTGGATTAGGGTGATTTGTGGTCCAGAATGTTTTTTATTTGTTTTGTTTTGTTTCTTTTTTCTTGGTTTTGCTTTTAGATAGTGGCTTGGAGTGAAAGGCCAAGTTTGAGAAGCGAATTGATGAGCGCATGTAAATTTCGCAGCCAGATTTGCCAGATTAGCACTGGCGCCATGCAGCGTTCTTAGCCCTGGTGGTATTGATTATATGATGTAACTTATTGACTATACATGATTTTATGACAGAAAATCATATGAGATCATAAGTGATTTATTACTTATTGGGGAAAAATCAGGCTTTTGTAATGTTGATG
This sequence comes from Metschnikowia aff. pulcherrima, assembly GCA_004217705.1. NCBI lineage: Eukaryota > Fungi > Ascomycota > Pichiomycetes > Serinales > Metschnikowiaceae > Metschnikowia > Metschnikowia pulcherrima. Next base: position 1,100,760 of record CP034460.1, on the reverse strand, counting down.
AGTTTTTAATCTTGAAGCACGGTGTCTCGTGGGTCTTCAAGCGTCTCAGCGTCGGCAGTCAGTCACTCCTTCCAATTTCAACGATATTACTTCAATGAAATTTTCACGGATGCATTGTGTTTTCCGGTGATATCGGACGCAAAAAAACATGGTTTATTTCTAAGTAGAAGAGCCTTGAAAAAAAAACCAGCAATTCACGTAAAATTGAACTGAACTGAGGGTCTCCAAGTCCATTCTCCAAAAACAAACTCTTCCAATGGGTCTAGTCCGGAAAAGCTTTCATCTTGATATTGCAAGCCTCGTCGAATTCCAAATCTGCTTAATCGTTTTTTCTCACTTTCGTAATTTTCGTCATCGTCGTCATCGCTGAAGCAAGTCTCTGTATGAATGACCAAGGCAGTCAAAAGCTCCAAAACTGTGGTCTTTAATTCCGGTACACGAATAGCTTTTTCCGACAGATTTTGATGAATTGAATTTCCGGAATCTTTATCGACATCATTAGGGTAGTGGCCGTGTATGGAGTGGTGTATTGAGTGGTGTTCTGATTCATGGTGTTGCGGCCACGGCTGCGAAATCTGTGGCTTATTTCCAGTTCACAGTCCATAGCCTATATGGTAGATGGTTCCGCTACCTTGCAGATCTATGCACTTCAATTAATTTATTAATTTATCACAACACATACGTTGGCTTCTATTTGCTCGATATTGCCCCTGTAATAGGGCCTTCTGCCGGCCTAAACCGTGGGCCATACCCATCGCAAGTAAATGTGAGCATAATTATGAGAACGCGTAGCGCATAAGTGACAAACCGAAGCTTGAGCACAAGAGACTTTTTTGCGAGAGACTTCTGCCGATTAAGTTTGAAATTCATGGTTTTGCATGCCATTTTGTTCGCAAATAATATGGCAGACTTCCAGCTGTAAGTGCACCCATTGATGGCTGAGCTAGTTTATGCTAGGTTCTCTAATAATGTCTTACCCGCCATCTCCTCAGCAAACTATACATGTGATTCCAAGCCGGGTCAATGTATGAATGCGTTTCATCGCCGTCTTTTCTAGCAGACTCAAGCAGGAGCTTTGTTTGCGCGAGCTCTAAAGCTCGGAAAGTCAAGCCTCAATGACCTGTAGCATGCATTTATTCCGGCAAATGGTTCATGAATCGGTTGTTGTCCAAATAAGCCATTTCCGCCTCGTCCAAGACCGATACAGAATCACTATTGTATGACGCATCTCTGTCTTTGAGCCCTGGCCGTGGCAACGCAAACTGGTCATCCAGAAGATGCCTTGTTCTAGGCGCAACAGCCGGCTTTGTATCATACGTCAAAGACGCCGCGCGCAGCAATGACGGCGAGTCCAAGGGCTTTGCAAAAGCTTGCGGATATTGGTGGTTTGAAAACGGGTTTTGCCCGTACAAAAGTTCGTGGGTATCTTTCTTATGCAATAACAAGTGTTCCGGAACACGTTTCAGACGCCGGGGCCCGCCCAACTGGCGCACTGACACGTTCCTCGAGAGTTTTTCGCCGAGCCGCCGAAGCTCATGCTCAGTGTGCACGATTTTCGAGTTTTTGGTCAAGTCACTACTTGAACCATCACTCTGCTCTATGGCTGAAGATGCTTCTATGGGCTCACTGAAAGGATCGTGAAAGGGGTTACCCGGCTCGCTCAGCGTTTCCGCCAGCTCAAACAGGTCTTCTAGGTGGTCAAAGAGCCGCAGCGAGGTCCGCGCAGATGGCTGGGTCTTTCGGTTGAGCTGGTATGGTTTTACCTTGAAAACGTTATTCAGACCGGTCTTTGTCGCATGGAAAAGCTGCTCATTTTCACCGAGATCCGTCGGCGGGTTCGAGCACCAGAGCGGTATCGTCCATGAGAGCATGCAAACACACGCGGCGGCTAGTGCTAACCATGCGGTGGCCATGAAAAGCGTGCCTATGCCCATCAGAATGCCGAAATCACCGAGCCCGCGCTTGATTTCGCGTTTCATGGCAAATAAGTCGCCAATGACCACCGCCAGAGATACCACCATGGTGATGCCCAGTGCAAGTGCAAGAATGGCGACGGCATTGAGCAACGGTTTCAGCGTAGAGGAAAGGTCACGTGACCCTCCACGGTTGCCGTATATCACCACGCCTGCTACCGCCAACACCACCTGCTGTGCGAGCTGCACGGCGTAAACCACCTTCATGGCCGCGTACCGCTTACTCCGCGTCTTCACACGGTCTCGGTACTCGGCACTTTGCGCATTGTTGCCCTCATATGCATAGGCCAAAATCACCTGGAGTTGGTTCGACGAAAGGAGCGTACGGTAGTCGTAAAAGTCAAACCCCTCGTACGGCTGGCACCGTATGGTCTTGTTGGTGTACACGTTATTCATATCCAGGAAATCCGTCACGTAGCTGACCGAACACCAGCCTGCTGCGCCCATGGCAAACTGCTGTGGTGCATTCAGCACTTGCGTCTGCGCGTACTTCGTCAAAATCGAGATTTCCAGGTCCAGGAGGCCCAGATCGATCGGGAGCACGTTATCACTGGCGCCCTTATTGAGCACAGACTCGGTCATCAGCAACCGCAACGACTGGTAAAGACCATATGCCACGTCCAAATGCGCACAGTTAATGTGTGCGATGGGAATGGCCAAGGGGAATTTCTCGAGCACGAAAATCACGATGATTAGTAATGCCACAAGCACGGACGAGCAAACCCTGACCAACGCGAGCGGTTTTTGCTCGGGCGAAAGGTTGCTGAAGGGCCTTTTCATGGCCCGGAGAACTGCCACCATAATGTGCGACCGTCTCAGAGATGATCCGGAGCTGCGAGTAAAGTTTTGGGCCAGAGAAAAAGAAAGGAAAAGCTAGAATCCAGTGGAGCGAAAGAGTTATTTGAAACTTTGAATTTAGCGATTTTGACCGCTCAGAAGGTCCGAAAAGACGTGTTTTGTGTATACTAGATTTGTATTGACAGTGATCTGAATCTGAGGTAAGCACCGGGCCTGGCTATCTGATCTGACAATGGGGCCCGCCAGACGCACTTGCCAGTTTCGCGTGAGCTAAGCCTCCCAGACACTACCAGTTTAGAGGCTAGAGCCACATGAGAGACGCCAATCTTCAGAAAAATTCATGATGAAAAGAAAATCAATTATTCGGGTCTGGAATTAGCAGAAATATCTATATTTTATGGCTATTGGTGGCTGGCTGATTTCTGTTGGGTAAAATTTAAACTTTTTTGTCAGAAGTAGATGTCTGCAAATTTGGGTCTGGTGCTCTGGAGGTAGTTAGTGAAAGAACACTTGTCATTGATGTGACTTGAGACTTTTTGGTCATCAACTTCCACTATATTGACGGCGAGAATACGATTGGTGGAGTGTCTTTCCTATTCTCTTTTTTCTTTGTTTTTTTCGTAAAATCTTATCTGTATATGGGAAGGACCAAATACGAACTGATTGTTGTGTTAAACTACGTTCGGATTTTAATAATGTCTAAGTGGGAGTCTACTAATAAGCCCAGAAATTTTACTTTATCTACGTGGAAGTTTGATTTCCAGCGAGCCAGATGTTCAAGTGTGTATATTTGAAAACAAAACGTTGTGGTATATCATGAAAGCAACCAAAGAACTGAAAAGGCGATGGATTTAATCGTGGTCAGAACCTGGCGGGAGTATTTCAAAACTCCTCGTCGAATTTGAGGGTTCCGTTGCTTCTCGTGAACTCATCCCACGATACGATGTTGTTGGCATTTCCGCCAATTGTGTACGCACTGTTCCCGCCGTATTGCTTGAAGTCATTGTATTCAGGCTCGTCGGTGAATTTCCGCTTCGTGCCCATCAGAGGCAAGGTAGTGACGTTCACGCTTGGTGCACCCCATTCGGACACGTTCAGGCCTGACTGAAATGTGGACCCGTCATTGGTCAACGCTGGAGGAGCAGACAAGTGTGCGGGAAGTTGAGACCGTTCAAAGCCCAATTTGGGCAGGGGTCCAGGCACGATTTGGCCTGTTTGGGCACCAAATTGCGGGTTGTACGAGTAGGAAGAGTTCACGGAATACCCGTCGGCAACCGCTTTACGGATCCTCATCCCCACAGTGGCCAAACTGGCGACATATGGGTCAACATTTTCTGGGGCTGATGGCTGGTGCATCTGGCGTTTAAATTGATGGCTCTCCATGGCTGCAGACATTGTGTAAGGATTGCTGTAAGTTTGCAAAAAATCGAAGCCAGAATCGGTATAAATTGCTGGAAATTGTGGAAAAAGACTTGAGCAGTTTAAATTGTTTGAAGAAACAGGAAATGACGGAGTCAGCTTAGAGAAATCCTGAAATTGTGTTGTAGTTTCTAGTCAAGGCAGAAGAAGGGGTGGTGAGTGAGAAGAAGGGGTTGGCGGGTGCGGATCATCAGCGTCTAAAAAGGAGAAAATCACCCCAGGTCACAGGCCCAATGCGATAAATTTGGACATTATGTGCAGGTCCAATGCATCTTTTGTCGTTGCGGCTCAGGTTGATATAATAATGCTACTACGCAGTCGCACCCTGCCAATTCGCTTAAAGAGTGTTATAGAGCGACCGGGCAGAATGGTCGAGAGTCGGAGAAAAAACATTCTTGGGTATTTAATTTCTTAGCTGAATAAGCATTTCTAACATTTAAAAAGCCTTCGTCAACAGAAAATTGCTAGTATTTTCTGAGCTGCGATGTATTCCTCTTTGAGCTAGTAAGTAAACACGAGCGCTCGAAATTATCAGAATCGTGCCACAAAAGCGAAGAATGGAGCCTTGTACCGTCAAATTTGAGAATTGGACAAAACAAAATGCGCTTGAAAGTTTTGCCGAAATGTTGCCCATACGACCAAGTTTCCTCTTTCTTTCACCCTCACACAATTATTCCAGTGTAGGCCAATTATATCGTTTTTCTGTTCACCACAAAAACCTTATCAATATGAAATGCGCAGATTTATAAAAGATTTTTGACTGAGAAAACATATAGCCATGCATTAAGTACACTTTGGGTCGTTAGCTGGATTCGTGGCCACTACAGAGCCAGGCTTGAAGAGGCTCAAAGCATGCAGCGGCCGGATATAAAGAGAATTATAAACATCTTTTCACCGTGAAAAGAAAAGGGGTTGACTCGATTCCGCTCTGTCAGAAACATGTTCTAAAATATTCGAATTTGAGCTTTTTGAACAAACAAACAAAATGAAAAGAAAATAAATGCGCACTTGGTCTCCGGTCGGGACTTGGGCAGTCCTGACTCTGAGCCAAAGACCAGTATGGTGCGAGCCTCGAAGCCCATAGCCGAGACCCTGACAAATTAGTGACTCTCACGATCGACCGTGGTTCTGCGGAAGGGCTCAAACTTACGATGCAGTCATTCCATCTATATTGATCGATCCATTCAATTGAGCTCAAATGAGAGAATGCCAAGATTCACCAAATAGTGCCTCCTCCACATATCCTACGAACCTTTTTTTTTTTTTTTTTTTGTTTCGCGAGTTTGCCTGACATTTGACCGTTTCTGGCTATCGGTGTCGGTTGCGCAATTAGTGCGGCGTTCGTATCGCTCGCCCCGCCGATAGGCGAGCCCCGTGACAACAACGTGTGCGGAACCGCGTATGCTAATGGCAGCTCACTGCGAAATACACCTATAGGCAAGGTCAAGCGATATAACCCCACCAGTGAAAAATATAAATAGACAGGACGAAATCCAGAAATTCTGAGATATCGAAGTTTAAATTATCAGAAATATCAGAAATATCAAATTTCTATTCCACTTTGAATATAATATAAACGCATACCTTAACCTTATCAACATTAACGACACACATTATCATGTCTACTATCTCGTCTGCGACCGCTAAGAAGTACGAGGAAGAATACTCGGCCCATAATTACCACCCATTACCCGTGGTGTTTCACAAGGCCAAGGGCGCCCATGTGTGGGACCCGGAGGGAAAAGAATATTTGGACTTTTTATCGGCATACTCGGCAGTCAACCAGGGCCACTGCCACCCTAAGATTATCGAGGCTTTGGTTGAGCAAGCTTCCAAATTAACCTTGTGCTCAAGAGCGTTTTCGCTGGATGTTTTTGGCGAGTATGCAAGATACGTGACTGAATTCTTCAATTACGAGATGGTGTTGCCCATGAACACGGGCGCAGAGGCAGTGGAGACCGGGTTGAAATTGGCCAGAAGATGGGGTTACATGAAGAAAGGAATCAAGGAAGACGAGGCGATCATTTTGTCTGCAGTTGATAACTTCCATGGAAGAACCTTGGGTGTTATTTCGATGTCGACAGACCCTGACGCCACCACGGATTTCGGACCTTATTTGAGCGGAGTGGGCCCACAGATTCCTGGCGAATCCAAGGGCACGTTGTTGAGATACGGCGAGATTGAGGATGTCGAGAGAGCATTCGCTAACGCTGGAGACAAGATTGCCGCTTTGTTGCTTGAGCCCATTCAGGGTGAAGCCGGCATTGTTGTGCCTCCAGAAGGCTACTTCACGCGTGTGCAGGAATTATGCAAGAAACACAATGTTTTGTTGATTTGTGACGAGATCCAGACCGGAATTGCCCGTACAGGCAAAATGTTGTGCTACGAGCACTACAAGGATGTGAAGCCGGACATTGTGCTTTTGGGCAAGGCGATTTCTGGCGGCGTTTACCCCGTTTCGGCCGTGCTTTCTTCAAAAGAGATCATGCTGACGTTATCCCCCGGCTCGCACGGCTCCACGTATGGCGGTAACCCATTGGCTTGTAAGGTTGCGATGGCGGCGTTGCAGGTTGTCAGGGACGAAAGTTTGGTTGAGAGAGCCCAGAAATTGGGTGACTTGTTGCGCTCCAAATTGGAGGCCTTGATGGCCGAGTCGAACGGTATCATCTCCGAAGTGAGAGGAAAAGGGTTGTTGTCGGCAATTGTCATTGACGACTCGAAGGCCAACGGCAGGACTGCATGGGACCTTTGCCTAGTGATGAAGGACTACGGCGTATTGGCTAAGCCTACCCATGATCACATTATTAGATTGGCTCCGCCAATTGTCATTTCGGAGGAGGATTTGTTGAAGGGTGTTGAAGTCATCAAGCAATCTTTGGCAGACTTGCCTAATGCGCCACATGCCGCCCACTAAGCGAATCGTGGTAAAACCTTTATAACCATGCGCTACGTACAACCTGTAAATATAAAAAATCTACAAAATTACGTTGATGAGAATCACCAGCATTATTTTTCAGCCCTCTCCTGTCTGCACAAAAGGCGAAACAATCCTGGATTCGATAGATTTATCAGAAGGCTCTAAAGAAGGACCAGATTTCAGGAACAATTTGTTGTCAATAGTTGAGGCCAACGCTTTGGCTCCATGAAGAAGATTCGTCATATTTTTACGTCTTGTCTCTTTTCTTTCGCGTGATAACGTCACGGATAGGGTTCCCGCGCACTCGCGCGGCTGCGAAATATTTAATTGCAAACATAATTGTAAAAAAACCATAATCTTAAAAATCTAAACTTAGTAGTAGAGTCTCGGCAGGTTACTCTGGTGCATTCAAAACCTCCACAAGTCTTATGTCTTCTGGTGTTTCGCTTACGTAGCGATAAACCCTCATTAAAACGGTTGCGAATCTCTGACTTTTTCGACTTTTGAGCGTGTAACTCGGCCAGATCTGTTTTTTATTATTCGTGGAGCTTATAACCTGCTATTTCGCTTATACGCTCTTCAATAACATTCTTTTTGATTCTTTCCCTTCTATTCTTAGCGAGGATATCCGAGAACAAACTGTGCGGTTTTGAGTGATGCGCGCAACGAGCCAATGGCGGCAGGCGTTCTGAGGCGTCATTTGTTCCAAATTCAACAGCTTGACAAGCTAATGTATAGCGTTGTCCATTTGGCTCAATAAATCGTGAAATTTTGGGGTTCTTGGCGCTGAGCACGGCGAAAACCTTCCCGATTGTGCTCGAGAAGTTGTCTGTAAATTGATCTGTATTTCGAGCGTGTCGATAACTTTTTGTTGGCTGAAATTAACCAAGATTGTAGCCTTGGAGCTGAATTAACCACTAGATGCAATTAGTGCAAGAGAAGTTTTGTTTTGGTAACACTTTGAGGAGGTCTTCATTTTGGATTCACGCGCGAAGAACCCATCCCTACGCATTGATGCATTCGATCTCCTTGAAGAACGCCGTGTTGACCAGTAGCTCTCTTTTGCTTTGAACGTACAGTTGGACCTGTAACAACAACTTATGGCCAAGAAAGTCCCGTATTCACTCTCTTTTCTCCGGAAATGTACGGGCTATCATTGAGACTCCCACTTTAATTCTAGCACTGTTTACCACTTAAAATCACGGATAAAATACAATCGAGTATTTGGGCATAGTCGTTTTATAGTCATAGCACCTGGAGAAGACAAGATGTGATAGCTGCATGTCTTTACACGAATCTTGTTGCACAATTATGTGCCACGAAAAGACTTGCATCAAATTTGCGCAGCGCGAGCGTAAAGATCGCCATATCTCACACACCAGCGACTCTGGGCGACTTAAATCTAGAAATTATAGAGATTTTATCTTGATAAAAACATCCTTTCGAGCCAAAGTAATTACATTAATCTCAAGCGTCCTGGAGAGCTATGCAACACGTCGCGTAGCCAAAGGCGCATGATCGTTTCAGCATCTGTAAAATTGGCTGCAGCTGCACACAAAGAGCAGTATTTGCCTTTTTTGTGAGCTTAAGGAAAAATTCAGATTCTCTTCTTCTTATTGTCGAAAAGTGGAGGGGGTACAGGCAAAAGCAAATTCATGACGCGTGATTAAAAACTAGAAGAAGTTTTGGGAACGCGTTTCGTATCGCGTGCGCGGGAACCCTATTTGTGACGTTACACACTACATGAAGGCTGGAAATTCGTTTCGAGTTGAAACAGCTTTTGAATCGAGAGTCACGCTTCGTACAATCATATTCTCGCTATGCCCTTGCCCACTGTGTAATCTTTGGCTGGCGGCTTCTTTGCTGTTGTGGTTTTGTGATTTCACTTCTCAATTTCTTGAGGAAAAGCCTGTATTTGAGGTCCTTTCGATCTATTTCGTGCTCCTCCAAATATTCCATAAGCCAGTCAATCTTCTTCACCACGTCTTTGTGCTCACTAATAGGCACGTATCTGTTGTGTAGTCCAGGTTTCAGAGCAGCATTGTCTTGACTTCCATCGCTCATTGCAGAACAGGATTCCTTTTCTCCTGTTTCCTGTTGTGTTTCGTTTCCGATGTCTAGTGTGTCTTTGATCTCACTTTCCGAGGTGCGACTTTCTCGGGTGTCTAAGAATTCTGATTGCATCGGTGGTACCTCGTCGATCAGGTCTAAAAATTCACCACCAGTAAGCCTATCATTGATGACCCCTCGGCGACGAAGCTCACTCAATAAAGCATCAACTGTTTCGAGATCCTCCCTCAAAGATACTATGTCTATCATCCCCGACAGCCCGGTGAGTTCCAAAGATCCCAGCAGAGCCTCGTCTACCACTTCAACAGGATCATCCAGCGGTATTTCGAAGTATCTCGTGTGACGCCAACAATGATAGATGCAATCTGCGTCTACTTCGGCCCAGGCACAAATACTCCATTTGATTGCATCGAGCATCGTGACCCTTTTCACAGGGTCTACCGAATTCAGAGAGCATCTGAGCAAAAATCTTAACCACCTTATTGCGTAACCGCTTTTGAACTTGCGGATTATTCCTTGATCTAACGGCTGCAATTTGGAGGTTGTATTAGGTGGCAAGAAATGCACCTTCGCGCAGTCAAGTTTTCCCGCAGCTGCCAATACTCTCACGGCAGTTTTATGGGAAGAGTGATCATTCATGAGTAAGAGAGCTTTTCGACCTTTTCGCTTGACGTATTCATTAAAAGATATTAGCCAATGTTCCATGAGGTCAGCATCCATCAATGCCTTCTCACGACCACTATAGTGACAATCAAGAGAGTCAAGCATTTTATTGTTTCCCCCAAAGCATTCATAGTGGTCTTGCTTGCCGATGAACCAGGGTCTGAACTTGTCGCTACCATCCGCATTACAGCAAAACATAGCCGTTATTCTTGAATATGTACCCCCTTTTTTTCCGCTGTACCCTTTTGATGAATATCCCCGGTTGGGGAGCTTTTTCCACAAAAGACTGGTTTCATCACAATTCCAAATGTCTTCTGGGGCATATTTTGAAATCACTTCCTTCAATTCTTCACGAAACTTTTCATGATCTTCTTCATTTATACTTTCTGCTTCTTCATTTATGCTTTCTGCTTCTTCATTCATGCTTTCTGCTTCTTCATTTACGCTTTCTGCTTCTCCATGGCGAGTAACTGAACGAAGATCATGACGATTTAAGAAACCACGAAGCCACCCATTACTTCCTTTGAACTCTTTCGTGGTGCCCCGATCTTTTGATCTCCATAATTTTAGCGCAATCTCCTGAATCATCGGACCAGTGTAAGGGACATTTCTTTCATGCTTCAATAAATATTCTAGAAGCTCCATTTCGAACTCCGGATGTTCAGCTTGACGAAACTTTAGCTTCCTTTTGAAGTTCCCGCCCAATCTTTCAGCTTGTTCCCTCTCCTTGTCCATCTGCTTCTTACCACTCAAATCGAGTGACCTGGAAATTGTACTTTTATGTGGAACGTATCCAAATTTGTTGCGAAACCAATCGGAATAGAAGCTGAGCAGATGTCCTGGATTCTCCTCTCCATATCTTTTGAGTAAAAGTTTGTGCTCTATCAAAACGCTTTGTCGCCCTTGGCGTCGGTTCAACGAATTTCTCGTTCCTGATTTTTGCAACCGTCCACACAGTCTTGACCTAGAAGTCATTTTGGTTCCTTTCAGATACAAAGCATGTAACAAATAATTTATTCGATTAAAAAACTTAAGGTGATTTAAGTATCAATTAGTTTCAAGATCTCAGCGATATTTATATCGCACAAGACTCGAGGCTTGGCTGAAAAGAGACGGCGACGCGGCGACGCGACACGACGCGTGGCAGGCTCGATAAAATCGCTCTTTTCGCGAATATGACCGATGTGGCCTGGATTACGGTCTCAGGATGCAAGATCGGCTACTTTACCTCGGTTATAAGCAACAACATTTGTTGCAACGAAGAGCAGATTGCAAAAACGTCGGGCATTAGTACGAGATTGCAAAAACTTCCAGGAAACCATCTTGCAACGAATCAGATTGCGAGATATTGCTTATATTGGGGTTTCTTATAGTGGAGGTACACTCTACTTGACACATGGGAGCCATGACGCCAAAAAACAGAACAATTATAGTATATTAGGATAATTGCCGACGCGTGCTTAATTCATTTCTCTAAGATGATGTAGTAAAAGTATCAGGGCCTTTTAAACAGAGGTTTACAGGACCCACAAGTATGGAAACCCCCACATGAAAACAAAAGTACCGTTTCTTATGCGTTCGTCCCCCACTCTTCGGCATTATTTTCGAACTTTCACGGTTCTGCCTTGACTTCCAGTCAACTAAAATTTCACATGCTTTTATTTTCATATTCAATGCAAGTAGTCATCTATTTACGCCTCTTCATCGTCCTCATTACGGCCGTTTGAGATGTGGCCCAATGCGGCCAATCGCCTCTTCTTCTCCACTTCTGTCTCCTCAGCAAGCTCAGACAGATCCGTCTCGTCCCCCTCAGATATCTCTGAAACAGTTTCCTGTGGTTCCTCGTCAATCACCGAGTGCTGCCCCGCCGCCACAACATTGATGTCTGGAACGATTCTGTTCACTGAATCGTTCTGTGGAGGCGTTTCCTTAGAAACCTTACCTTCTTTATTCTTTAATCCAACCATCGACAACGCTTTACCCACCAAGGAGCCCGAGCGAGACCTATTCGCGGGTTTCGCAACTGGATGTCTGTTGAGCCTGTACCTTCTGATAATGTCGCCATCGGCGTTTTCAATGAACAAGAAGTTGTCGACCTGGTGCGCAAAGTACTTCTTGCCCTCGCCCTTGCCACTCTTCTTGACAATTGGTTTTCGGCCGCTGACCGTGCGTGATAACTTTTGGGTGAGCGATTCGTTGTCGGTGGAGCGACCCGACTTGTCTGATAACACGGAAAATTCTGACATATGCCGCCTCAAGGAGCCCATGGAGTGAAGACTAGCGTCGTCTGGGTTGACCCTTCTGTTGGTCTTGCGGCCAGGTCGGCTCTCGCTGGCTTCGCTGTGATCACTTTCATCATCATCGTGCTGCAAACTGACTTCTTGCACGATTTCACCGTCATGGTCTTCGAGAATGATTTCGTCGCCTTCCTCGTAAATCGCACCAGACTCCTCCTCGTCCTCATGTGCCGGCGGCTTTTCTGAATTGTCATGCTCGCTATTTGAGCTATCCAGCTTGATGGACGCTTCTTCGTCATCCCTTACAGGCGCCGTAGAAGGGGTCTTACCGAGCTGTAAAAACTCAGCTTGTGGCCGTTGCCGTTCGATGGTAGATGCAGGCTCGAATCCTTCATTGTTGCGCTGCTTCTTCTTTCTGAGCCGCTTTCTGCGAGCACCACCCGCAGGCCGGACTTTAACACCCGAGGTTTCGATCGTGTTTGACTGCAGCAAGGGTTGGCCGGATCCATCCGAGGGCTTTTCGCTGTTGGGCGAGTCTGTGTCGATTCTGTGAAGAGAGTATGACGTAGACATGTTCTCCAACTTCTGCAACCGCGACATCCATGAGGGACCTTGGTCGTTAGTGTTGGTGGCCGTGAAAGACATAGTGATGGCCATTCTGTTCAAACGTTTACCAAGGGCAAGCACGGCGACCGAAGAGCCGTGCACCACGATCGATACTATGACAATAAAACACACCAATGGCCAGATCGAGGCAATAAGCTGATAGTGCGGGAAATTGACCTCGGGTAGATCTGCGAGCGGCGTTTCTTCCGACGTATAATGTGCCTCAAGGTCACCTTTGGCCAAGATGGCTGCAAAAATGGCACCTACACCAATGGGGCCGAAATGACCACAGAAGAGCGCCTCGCGCCATGTTTTGATATCCGGCACAAACGGCTTGAGCGCCATCACGCCCGGGATCCGTCGTAAGAATATAATCACGATCGCCAATACGATGAGGCGCCATACGTCTAGGCCAAGGGCCGAGTTGTTAAAATCGTCCCAGGGCACGATCGCCCCGAAATAAACGAAAAATGATAAGTTGAGAATCAAGTCTATCACGGTGGAAACGTGGGATTCCTCAGTTTTGCGGGCAAAATCACCGTTCCAGCCAAACGCCGTGCCGGCGGCAAACGACACCAAAAGATCGTCGACGCCAAGCATCGACCCCACTCCGGCAGAGTTGAAGGCCAAAAACACAAAGAACGCAAGAAAAGATTCTCGGTCAATCAAGCCTTTGCCCTCAGCAAACGCGACCGCTTTCCGCAACACGTAGCCTAGGAATACGCCCAAGATAATGCCAAAAAAACACTCCCACAATATCGTTAACGTGAACCAGTTCTTGATGATCTCACCTGGGTGTCCTGCATCGACAATGAGATACAACGATAAGAATATGAATGGGAACGCCATGCCGTCATTGCAGCCAGACTCGGCGGTTAATAAATTCCGCAAGTGACCCGGAACACGCTCGGCAAATTTACCCTTACCCACCACGGCAGCGGCCAAAACCGGGTCCGTAGCCGTGACACACGCGGAAACCAAAAGTGCCGAGGGGAAGTCGAAATGCGGAATCAAAGCCCAAATGAATAGCCCCACGGTCAACCAGCCAAACGTCATGACGGGCAACAAAAGCAAAAACACCGAGAGCCAGTGTTTTTTCATATACTTGCGGGGCAATTCGACCGCCACCGCCACGATCTGGATGCATAACACTATGCGTGAGATTTCTAATGTAAGATGGTCGGTGTTGCCCCATTCGAGCGGGTCAAACCAGTTGAGGCAGTGCGGGCCGAGAATGAGCCCTGCAATAGTGGCCACGGTGGCCTCGCCAATGTAGAGACGCTCTTTGACAAATAACGAGAAGAGCGAAAAGAGCGTACTGAAGATGCCTATACAGGCGTACGCCACATGCGCCTTTTCTATCTGGTGTTTGTTAGTAAAACGGGCGTTTAGGAAGAAAAAAAGAAACAGCTCTGGGATAAGAAGATGGAATGAAATCTGGAAGTTTTGGTGATTTTTTTGGCGGGTTGACGGCGACGGAAACCAGTAGCATGCCCTAGAATTGGGGGTCCCTGCCTGCAGTGTGACAAGGTGAGTAGTAACTCGGGCATGCCATATGAAGAGAAAAATTCGGGAGACATGAGGCAGTTTTGAGTGCGTATTGAATGCTTTCAACAAGTGTGGCGATTTATTCATGAAAAGCGTATCTTGGTACTAAGTGAGAACGCAGTTTCCAACGATTCACCAACAGCCCTCTCCATGCGTGTTTCCGAAACTATTAATCCATTTGTAGATGTTCTAGCCAGAAGCGTGTATGGGTAGCAATAAAACACACTGTCATTCTCAAAGATTTTGCTGCCTTTCACCTTTTCTGCCTGCCTTGTGCATCTCTTCTGTCAGATCTCATATATGTGTGGCAGGCGATGGATGCTTGAGATGGGTGGCTTGCGATAAGCAGAACTGGAACCTCAGGAACAGCACGAATATCACGCGGGCAAGAAAAAGTCTTCTGATCGAAATGATTCGTTGGCTGAAATCAGAAAAAAAAAAAAACATACCTCCAACTGAGCCCACATTATCTATAGGGCATTAGTATGGTGGGAAAGAACATGTGAGGCGATGCCAAGATTAATGGTCATGGCCCCGGGGCAGGCGAGTGTGCCGGATGGCCTTGAGTTAGCAAGCAGGATCGGTGTTTTCATACAGATATCGCCGTGTATGCACTCCTGAGAAGCAGCACTTTTCTTGTCTTATTGCATGGTATGGTTAGGAGCACGGCTCGGCCGTTTCTTATTCCGGATTCCCGGTATCTATTTCGTCGAAGAAAGCGGCAATCGTAGGTGTTTTGGGTGGAAAGCGCGTAAACGCCAAAGCCGGGTGTTGATTACTTCTGAGAATAGCTACTGTATTTGTCTATACTGTGTACTGTGCGACATGGTCGACTGTGTGTTTTACTAAAGCGTTTGAACGTGATGCGATACGCCATGATTGTGCAAACTCAATAGAAAGCTCACGATATCACACTTGTTAGCTCCAGCAAGAAGCGTGGTGTCGGCATAAAAGCATCCCTTCTGGTATTGTCTTCCATGTGTATCATATTTATATATATTTATGTTTATGAATGGCTATGATCATTACTCTTTTCGTTATACTATAGATCTGCGGCGCGCGGACTTGGCCGGAATCGAGTCCTGTTCGCGTCAAGCTGTGAGACGTACTCATCCATGTCAATTCGATCACATACAGACACTGCTACCCCGGAATAGGCTTGACACATAAAAAGAAAACATCTCCACCACACTCGTTTATCATTCGCTAGTTAGATCTTGGAATTTTCGTGAAAATAAACCTCGAAAATGACGCAATCGGGGATGTGGATTATCGGCTACGGCTCTCTCATTTTCAAGCCGCCGCCATTGGTTTCTTTCAAGGTATCGGGTACGCTACAAGGATACATTCGTCGATTCTGGCAGTCTTCCTCGGATCATAGGGGTACTCCCGAGCTGCCTGGGCGCGTGGTGACATTGATTTCTCTTGATGATTTGAAGAAGCATGACAAGTTTGAAGGAAGCGTTCATTCGTACGAATTGCGAGAATTAGACGGGAAAACAGTGCTTCATGAGTCCGCACAGGACGTTGGAAATCTAACCGATCACGACGTGAAAGTTTGGGGCGTGGCGTACTATATAGAACCGCAAAACGTGCATGAAGTGAAGCAGTACTTGGATATCCGAGAACAGGACGGGTATACGCTTCACACGGTAAAATTTCACGTGCATTCTATCCCCGTGAACGACGAGAACGCAAAAGAAATCATAGACGCGCTTCCTCGGGCGGAAGACGGCCACTTGTATATCGAGTCAAGCGTGTACATCGGCACCATTGATAATCCCTCGTTTTCGGGGCCGGAAAGCATCGAAAAAACAGCGAAAATCATCAAAAATAGCCGCGGGCCCAGTGGCGATAATTATCTGTACTTGCACAATCTCACTGCGTCTGTGCGTGATTTACAGCCTGATCCCGCGTTCTCAGACTCGTATTTGGAGGCCCTCACTCACATGGCGAGTCTGAAATAGAAAACCCGACGAAAAATACGATCGCAGCGACAATGGAACATCTTTATAGTAGGTGAAATTACTGGGGTAGATCATGTTTCTGAGGTGAAGCTTATGAACAAGTGGCATTTGTTCACTCCGCCGTGAACGCGTCATGATGAAGTACACTCCAAGAGGAATCCTTTACATTTTGGCTCCTTTTTTGCGCATAACAGGTTCTTGAGAAACTACTTGGCCACCAAAAAGCAAATTAAAACTGACTCTCACGATACGCTTGGGATTATCCCAAAATGTCTATGCATAAGAAGCGTAACGTATGCGAGTATGCCGAACTTGAAGTGAAAGGTAGCGGAACCGATAATTGAGCTGCTTCCTTGATCTCCGGGGTAATGCGGGTGAATGAAGCATTTGAATGGACCAAAAAAAGTGGATTCACGGAACCATCGCCACGGCGGGAAAACGTTAGATGGCAACTCTGGAGAGGAAGATGCCAGCGCCAGCTAAAAAAGCTGGAAAGGAATAACGTCGTTGAACGCAAGGGAAAAAAAATGATTTTGAACATGTGTAGTTACCTGAAGCCGAGTTTCTCTACCGTCTACATTCGAGCAAAAAGGAAGGGAAAGATGGTCAGTATAGACAATCCCTTGAGAGTGATGGCTAGTATATGTCTTACAATTCATTTGGGCCTTGCGTCTTTATTATTTTTCAGAGATTCTATATATATCTTTTGTTCATTTCCTCGATAGTAAAACTGGCTCCTTATATAAATGACTATTGTTCCGAGGCTGGACTGCCCTTCTCCCTCAATTCGCACATTGAAAGCTCTCTTCTGGCATCTTGAATGTTTTCGTGCGTCATGACAAGCATCTCCAGAATGAAATCACCCGTTTTTTTCAAAGTGCCTACATTCTTGGCCAAAAGGTTCTGAAACCGCGCCGTGTTGATGTTTTGGTACCACAATGTAATTCTCCTGTACTCGGCCACGCAAGCCCACTCATGAATATAGTCCTCGTCAAAGTCGTCCTGGCCTTGATTGAGCTCGGCAAAATGATCATAGTGATCCAAAGCATGCGTCCGAATGGCGGCAATTCTCTTGATGTCACTGATGAAACCTCCTACATTCGAGTTGAAACCGGCTTCGAGCTGCACCATCTCATCGTGGCACTTTTTGGACTCATTCTCCATACGCCTGAACGCCAGTGAACATCTCTCAAGTCTGGTTTGCAAGTAGGCTCTAAATGTTGCTGGAGACTCGGCAAATTTAAGTCTAGTAGCGGAGATTTCCTGGTTGATTCGGGCTGCCTCTGCAACCACCTCAGCTTCCATAAATCGCACATATAGTATGTTCTCGAGCCCTTTGCGAAGCCTATCGCCACATGGCCACACCATGTTTCTGATCAAACTCCGGAAGATTTGCCGGTATCTGTGGACAATCTTTTCGAGCTTCTCGGTCTCTTCGCTTGAGTTTATCCGTAACTGGTTTTCGACACTTAGATTCTCCAACTCAGTTTCGAAATCCATAATTGGCGTGTTCCGTTCAAACAGTGTTCTAGCAAAGTCCAAGGGCAGTGGTTGGTCTGATAACTTTTCGGTTCTGGAATAAACAACTGCTCTGGTTAAAGTTTCCTCGTGGTTGTATAAATCACTTGTGTTGGGATTCTTCGATATCTCTGAAAGCCATGTGTCCTTCTCAATGCGTTCAAGATGCAATTCCGTAGTTCCCCAGCGCCGACTAAGTGTGAGATTCTGGTTGCATCTTTCAATTAGCCTTTCCGTCTCATCAGTTCGATCAAAATCTTCATATGTGTCATAATCCTCGAGAAACTCGTCTTCACCTGAGTTCTCGTTTTCATAACATCCCGTCGCGCGAAGGATGCTGCGTCTGCGATCAAAATCTAGGAAGTTGCAAAGCCAGCTTTCTCTCTTGCTCGAAGTAGGATTTTCATAAAAGCTTCTATTCGTGCTTCCCAGGGTTTCCTGAATGATCTCTTCGATCTCGGCAATGAGATCCCCGAGATTGGCCAGCGCAAGACTTTCATCATCCGGCTGCAAAACATTGGCGGACCCGATTGAAGCATGGTCCGGCATATGCGCACATTCAGGTAATGAACAGTCTTCGGATGCAAGGATGTCTGGAAAAGATGACCGTCTGCAGAATGATGGCAGTACTTGGAGGTTGAGCGGACAAGGCGAAACCTTAGCAAAATCATTTGATTCGGGAGCGAAATTGTTGAAGGGTGGGCAACGATTAGCACTACCAGAGCCAAACTCGCGTGGGTGCATGCCTGCATCTGGCACGACAATGTCGTCCGGAAGTGAAAAAGCCTGCA
Source organism: Metschnikowia aff. pulcherrima (assembly GCA_004217705.1). Taxonomy (NCBI): domain Eukaryota; kingdom Fungi; phylum Ascomycota; class Pichiomycetes; order Serinales; family Metschnikowiaceae; genus Metschnikowia; species Metschnikowia pulcherrima. Next base: position 1,082,253 of record CP034460.1, on the reverse strand, counting down.
CATGGTTCTCGAGAGTCACGTGCACCCTCGGCTCGTCCTGCATAGCCTGCAAAGGGCCCTCGACTTCCGGGGCCAGATTGACATTGGCTGCGAAAATCTCTGGGCCAGATCCGATTGTCGAAAGCCCGTTTGAAAAGGAAGCAGCGTCATGCACGGCAATATCAACTGACTCTCTAGAAAGGCGAGAACTCTCTATCTGATTTAGGCTCAAAAGGGCTTCATTGAACTCAGAGTCAATACTGAAGCTTCCATCCAAAGAGGAAGAGTCGTCGCCCAAAGTGCTCAAATCCGAATCACCCACCGCGGTTTCAGTCGTGGTCTTAGAAACACTCAGTGCAAGTTCAGAATCCCCATTTGAAGAATCATCCAGGTTTGAGCCGTCTGTAGAAAACGACAGCGCCGACTGAATATCGGACTCGGTGGCGCTCGTGCCGAATGAAGTAGTTGTCATGGCCAGCCGGTCAAAAGCATTGAGCTCAGATAAAGCCGACGTGCCTTCTTGTTGAGGCATCATAGAAACAATTCTTGGAATGTTTTCAAAAAGCTCAGCGTGCAGACCTTGATCAAGTTCCGAAGATCCCTGTCCAACTGTTCCTTCAGCGACATAGTGTTGGTGATGCATTGGCACGTGCGCGGCGTACCACGTAGGGACAGGTATTTCAGAGTCTAAGGGCGAATCAGGCGCCGAATTGCTTGGCGAAAAAACAGAAACTGGAGGAGACGCACATTGGAGAATCCCAGTTTGAAAATCAAGCGTGGCTATTTGTTCCATAGAGATAAGCAACTCGGTGGCCATGTCAGAAGCGTCTTCAACAACTGGCCCGTCCCTGGAATAAAACCACTTCACTTTGCGGATGATGGTGTCTTTTAAAGACACAATTTGTTCCTTTATTGTCTTTCTTTGTCTCAATAGTCCGTCGGCTCTAGTAGGGGTGTTTGAAATTGTAAGACCAGTGGGCAATTCCATGTCTTCGTTCGTAGGTAAGTTTGAAGGAATTTCGCGTTCAATGGTGCTGAAGATCGAGGAGCTTTCACAGGTGGCTCGGGGAGCGTCATAGAAATCCTCTTCAGCTTCTAAAAACTCATAGCTAGATAAAACGGGCATTTTAAAGCTCGAATATCTTGATTTGTTGGCTGAACGTGTTTTCAAAGGGGTGGACTTGGTGTGTTGCGGAACTCGAAAGTGTGTTCAAGCTATTGGGATCTCGTATGTGAGAACTGTTGTGTTGTTGTATCAAGAGATGTATACTCTTGAGAATAAGGCTATAATTGTGAAACAAAATAATCCGGGAATTAAGGCTTGACCTCGGCTTTTTATATTGGCTTAAGCCTATCTTTTTACTGCAAGAAAATTGTGGATGATGATTACAGTATGCGACCGCATAATACGTGGGCCGCCAAATTTGCAAGGGGGCCGACCCAAAAATGATGTTTCTACTTTTTTCCATCGGGCGACATACTCAAAAGAGAATTTACAAATTATGTCTGCTTAGTTTTTCTTTTCACTGCTTGTCACGTATGAAATTTCACGCACATGGCTGTTTTCACAGATGGATAGTGTTTTGGTTCGCACTTTTGAAATCGGAGGAATATTACGATCGTCCTTTGAAACGAATCCTCTCTTTCGGAATTTTTGTATCATTGCACTTTATGAAAACCTTCGAAACCACTAATAATTTAACAAGTTCTCAATGTTCGGCCATACGCCCACAATAACTACCGCACTATATTGTGCCCTATGTATACATTGGTCGGTCTGTCTTCGTACTTAATTTCAAAGTCGCCGGTCTCACGCTTGTATTGATCGAAAGCAATCGGATAGTATGGTTAGTGAAAAATCAAGATCCATGGAAATCAGAATACTGAAGCTAGAGATAATGAAAAATTCTAGCCAGCTTCGCTTCCTTTTTCTTGAGAATTTATCTTTGCTTTGCCGGGTATGGCTGTTGAATCGCCTGTTACTTGTTTGATAGCTACAATTTTCTCGAATGCCAGAAAGATGGTCAAAATCCAATCCTTGGCTTTTGTGACACGCTGTACATTTTCTTGTCATCATTGGAAACGCGTGAAAGCGTATAACTGAACGCAAGTTACGAAACGTGATCTGGCGCATTATACAAGACCACACTAGGATTGAAGATCCGCTCCAAGTAGTCTGTTTTTCGGCGAGCATGAACTCCTTTTCAAAAGACTGCCAACTTTTTTCAAGAACCGCGTCGAACTGGCAAGAAATCATGCATTATTCGTCAACTTAAACGGAATTTTCAAATTGAATCAAGGAGCTTTTCATTTTTGCGTCACAAAAAAACGGGTGCGCTTCGTAGTCTTTTGGAACCAGTACGTCTATTTTCTATCACATCGAAAAAGCTCTGATTGCGCTATAGTTTCTATCATTTACGCCTATTTGCATTCATATTACCGGGCAATATGATTTTCTTTTCGTTATTCGAAATTTTCTCGTAAGATGCATAAATCAAAGGAAGGCTGTTGTTACGCCCTCGCACCGTCGCTGTGGATTTGAACCTGTTGAGAGAAGTTTTCAAAATAGTCAGCATTCAGGAAGAGACCACTTTTTTTTGCATAATTTCTCAGTGATGGTTATCTCAAATTATCGCAGATTGTCTGAGATATTGCTCAAATATCTGATATAATTTTGGAGGATATTTTTATCCGAGTCGTCTGGATATTTGAGATATCTCAAATTTCCAGCTAATTCTTCGCGGAAAATGCAGATGATTCCTTCACTGTATTTTCTATCTATTTTTTGCATAATTTATATCTACTTCTTGCTTGATATATCTGATGAAGGACTAGGAGCCAGCGCTGCTTACCTAGCTCTCCCCAAAACTATATATGAACTGGCCTGCCTTATTTATTTTACTTTCACACAATCATCCCGGATACTTTTGCTTTTTTTTTTAATTGCAATTTTCAAGTTTCAATTTTCTTTTTAGAACCATTTAGCAAACCGCGGTTTCCTGTTAATACGATTTGTTTCTTTAAAAAAAAACAACAGAAAACCACGGTAAACTAGTCGTGTGAACTCAATCAGGCCAAAGGCAATGTACTAACTCAAGAAAAACAGTGGAAATTCATGTCATTATTCATCTCTTTTGGCAAGTAAAGTAAAAAAGATTGTCAGATCACATTCTGGGTTCAGGGTCAAAATTATATGCAGCTCAAGGCAAAACGTTGACCGCTTTTAGTTGCCTGCACTTCGGCTACGGACGACGGAACCATGGCATATAAAACGCATTACATAACCATCCAGTCGTTTGAGAGACATGCGCTGATTTAAAGGAGTAAAAAGAACATAAATGAAAGCGAAAAACCAAAATAAACTTATCAAATATTGAACAAAAAGACACAAAAAAGAATCTCCCGGGGGTGAGTCGAACACCCGATCTCAAGATTACAATCAAAATTACAGTCTCGCGCCTTAGCCAGCTTGGCCACCGAGAGGATTCTGATTGGTCAGCGAAAAAACAATTACAGGTAGTACGTAATGACGGCTATTTTTCTGTCAAGTCGCTCTACGTCGCACTTGGTGTGGCGGGTAAGACAAACACACAAAAGAAACCAGCAATACTGCGATTCAACTTACGCTTGTGATGGAAATGAGAAAATTATTTCTTATTTTTTTTGCTTGATACATTTGTGTAAGGACAGGGAGCCAAAATTGCTTATCAAGTTCTCCATTATATCATTAAAAAGAAACTATATTCTGATACATACAAACCCTGGCCAGCTTCGCTGCCATGTACGACCGTTAATGGCTTGGTAGCGTGTGAGATTGAGCTAGGTTGTCGTCGCCCTAATGGCTGTACTTCCCCCACCTGCCGCTGCAACTCCTGCAACAGGGGAATAAGGAGAGAAGAAGAACTAGGGGCTGGCATATTCATGGGGTTTTGCTTATGAGTATAACTACTTTAAAGCTTTTCAGAAATTGTGTAGTTCTTGCCATTCTCGGTGTGTGTGTGTGTCACGCTCTGAGGAGAGCACCCCAAAATGTGATAAACCTTAGGAAAACAAAAGTAGATAGTTAAAAAAATATCATAGAGTAAAACCGTTGTGCAATAAGCTGGTGTTTTTTTCATAAATAGCCGGGCACGCAAAGCCTAGTGTGAGGGTATGAGATACTTCGTAACTGCCATATCAATCCACTTACGCGATAAATTTAAAGAACTTCTTAATCAACTTGTTTCGATAAAATTTTGTTTTACCATTTCAACATGATCATTTTACCTAGCGATCATCTTTGTGGTGAATTCAGGAGTTTCCTTCTTCTCTCTCAACAGTCTGGGTTCAGGGTCCATTCTTCCACAATCGACAACGACAAGGGAAACGTTTTTCTCAACTCGCAGCCGGTCTCTAGCTCCCTTCTACGGATTTCCTCGGCGAGACGTGGATTCTGCAAATGAGAAAGGTAAATTTCGTAAAGCACACAGTCTGGAAGTGGATACTGGTACAACATGTTTCTGACCCGAATGTGCTTGAACTTCAGATTATATTCTGCAAGCAGCAGTGTCTGGTACGTGCCCTGCGCCTCTCTGTAAAGAAGCACCGCCTTATCGGTCACATATTGCTTTTTGAACCAATCGACAAATCCTTTGTATTGGTATATCGTGCCGTCCGCAAGGCCCTTCTCGGCCACCTCCTTCGCCTCACCTCGTAAATGCTTTATACAGTGACGCACCATGAGCGTGTCGTCTCTTTCCGACATTCCGTCGAGATCAGACCCATATTCCTCTTCGTCATCACTACTGCCAATCTCATCCACTATCTGGTCTTCATCGCCGTCCAAAAATTTGTCAATGTCTTTTTGCATGAGTTGCAACCATTTCCTCGCAGGTTCATAAGTCTTTATTGGGTGGCATTTCGCCGGATCAAAATAACGTTCACTGGCAGACATATGGCAAGATGTGTAAAAGGTGAAGATTCGAGGTACTCGATCGAAGGTTAAAGAATATCACCGTGTTTTGTTTTCGGCAGCAGGTGGTGTGCATGGATAACTCGCGAACACACCCCTAACGTTTGCACGTGACGAATTTGCCAAGATCAGTTGCAAGTACCACTTTGAGCCATGCCACTTTTTCTTTTAAAAAAAGGTGATTTTCATCGGTACCCGAGCCCGTCACTCAAATACCGAATGTAACTAAAGAACATGACTGCAAATTAAGTTAGTCTGCATGTAGCCACTGCGCACAGATTGAGCGGCAAAGACTACGATGCACTACCTGTTTTTGCTTTCAATTCCAGTATAGAAACCCATAAATTGTAACATGCCAATAGATTTGCCATGCAGTTGTAATCAGAAATCATAACGTCATAATGGTCTTTGACGCAGCATCTAAAAGTTCTGATATTCTTGTTATTTCGAACTGAGCCTTTCCGAACTCTCCCTTCATGACATAATCCCGAATCATGGGAAATGTATTCCACTCATATGTCTCATCTTTGTGATCCGGTGCATCATACGGCAAGCCAAAAAGAAAGTTGATATACCCTGCTCTATCAGGTATACCACCTTGCGCCAAAAATACATTGTTGAATGAGATCATGTTGTCGTTCGTAGCTCTTCTGGCCGCGGCCAACATGACCGGCTCCAAGGACGAAGATGACCTAATAAATTCAGCCCAATCCTTGCGAAACCCTTCGATCATTCCAGCTCCATCGGAAAGATGATCAAGACCACGACGCAAGGAGTCATAGTGCATCTGAGGAGTAACGTCCGAGCCGGCTTTCTTGATTACGTCGGCCACAAATCTCTCTAAATCTTCCTTGTACCTTTTCAACGATTCTGTCAAAGAATTGAAGTTGTACGGTATGAGGGGTTCCTCTGCAAGCCGCAAGCCTATCCTGGCGAGAAGTTCCAGAATAGCAATATGATGCAGCATCAGGGAATCCAATTCTTTCTCAAAGTTCGAAAATGAGTCTATGCACGAACGTTTGGGGATATCTCCCTCTTGGCGGCGAAAGCCGATGTCCAAGCTTGGGATGTTGAGATAGTTCACGAACGGTATGTAGTCCTTGCTCTCCAAAAAGTTATTGGAAATCTGGTCACTATCACCATGTTGTTTCTTGAAAAGGTCATAAAGCGAAATCTGAGAATTCGTCTTGTCGGATATCTCGACCTTTCTCATTTCAGCCTTGACAAGTTCATGCAAAAGAGGATTCGCTGTAACACTCAAGAAATCGCCCACCTGTATATCGCTCACCTCGATGTAGGCGTAACCCTCTTCCTGCAATTGTCTTTTTTTGCTCTCGACCCATTCCGATGAGCCTGCTAAATTATATTCACTTGCATCAAAGGAAACAAAGTAAATTGACCTTGCAGGTGTCCAGTCAAACCTTCTCTGCAAAGAAGTGAAAATCTTCACAAGCTCTAGGAGAACTGCTGTAGAACTGGCTGACGTGGATGCACCGTACCCAACTGAATCCCTGGGGGCACCAAATATAATGCCCCTATCAGTTTGCTCTCTGCCACTTATGGACCCGATGACGTTCCATATCAGGTGAGTGGACCTTTCCTCCTGGTTGACGCGGATTTTCATCATATTGTCAGCTGACTTTGAGCCAGACCAGATATTTTCTTCAAACTGTACGCCTTTTTTGTTGAGCTTTTGGATGAACATCAATCCATCCCTGTAGGATATAGGTATGCAAGGGATCTTCGCAGTGACAGTAGACTGCAGCCAGGCTAGTCTGGCAGTATGACCATCATGCGACGACCAGCCTGGTGTTAAAACATCGCCAGGGCTATATCTCGTTAGACCAACATTTACCTTTTGAATGACATCTTCATGCAGTGAGCCTGCCCAATCCACAGCTGGCGTAATAAAGACTATCGCCTTTACGCCTTTGCTTTGGGCAGTAGCCACTTTATTAGCTTCCGGAATGTCGCCCCCATACTTTATCAAGAGAACGCTGTCCTTGATATCGATGCCCTCCTTCGAAAGCTTTTCGAGGTCCGCCGCCGTGCCTTCGCCGGCATATATATAATGTGCGTAAATCTCGCCGTCAGAAGCTGGCGAATTTGGGTTAAAAGCCAAGTGCTGCATTTGCTTGCCAGAGCTTTCATGTAACGTGGCTGAGAAGGAGTCATCTGCAAGTTTCACGTAAGTATTGTCACTCTTCGGGTAATTAACAAATGTGTCCAACTCATGAAAGTCTATCACATCTATTCCGTTGAATGAGAAGTAGCTCTCGACATATCTAGCTAAAGCTAAGTCGCCCGTGGAGCCAGCCATGTGGGGCATCGAGGATAGGTACTGCGTGTTTTCTTTTAGTGTCTTCGCGTCAATGAGCAGCTTTAATGTGTCGCCTAGTTTTTCAACATCGTAAAACTTGCCGCTAGAGAAGGCTCCGCCACTAGCACCGTTCACGCCCTCCGAATTTCCGCTCAAAGGAATGGCGTACATCACGGCAATAATTGTTCCGACGTAAAGAAGCCGTTTAACCACCAACGGATTTCCAAGTTTTAAGATGCCTTGTTCGTAACGCGTGGAGAAAAAGTTACATGCTTCACGTAATGGCGTCAGTAGATGTATGAGGGGAGCCACCACTCGATCTTTGAAAGTGTATATTATGCGCTGTGACAGGAACTGAAGCCTCAGTAGCAACAGACCGCGCTTTGCAGGTTCGTATACTTCATCTTCGTCTATTTCGAACTCTTCTAGAGTAGGAGTATTTGACGATCCAGGAGCACCACGGGAAAACGCATGCTGATCCTGATACGCGGGCGGCAGCGAAGGGAGACCTTCTGTGGATACCGGCGCGTAGTTAGACATAGCGAATTTGTTTGATTGCGATATCGGCTATGTGCCTTGTGAAAATTCTCTTTTTGTTCCGAGCTAGGTCCTTTGCTGAGGGATGCGGTTGCTGTAAATAATTCGCCAACTTTGATGTATTACCCGCTCAGCCTCAGTTTCCAGGGAGGCGGGATTCCAGGCGCACGTGACTCTTATGTTGACAAGTTTTATGGGCCGGATGGAGTAGCGCGGCGGGTAGATCGGATGCACCGCTAAAACTGCAGGGACAAGGCTGCAAAAATGGTTAAGGGATACCCGGCACGACAGCATTACTCTATATATTCACCATAACAGGATACATACAGCTTTGTGTTTCTGACATTGGCTGCATATTTCGGGTGTGAGTTTTGTGGTAAAAGACATGGGGGCCATTATTCTCTGTGATTTCTGATGACGGATCTGGTTGCGACGGCGAAAAGCTGAGTTCTTCGCGACGAATGTTCTTTTTGTCTATAACTCTTGGCCTATCATATTGGATATTGAATACATGCGAGATTATGGACAAAAAAGGGGCTTTCTCGCTCAAATTTAGGAAAAGACCCATCACCAGGGTGCAACTAGGACCATATAGTGACTGGCCTGCATACACAGAAATCAGGCAAGCGTGTCGGGTCTTCGCCATTGAGACCACCAAACGAATGAGTTGGTGAGCAAGTACCTCAACACTGGTGCAAGCCGTGGGACATTGAATCAACCATTTAAACAAGAAGTAACAAAAAATTATTGAGTTTACTACTATCACCCAATAGTGAGTTTGAAATTCAAAGAGACATTGGAGACCCTCCACAATATGCTCCTGGTTTTTTCTCAATCATGAGCAACATCAACCTAGACGGCAGAGACAATGCCAAAATCAACAACAAGAAGAAACTCCCTCGAATCAACCGAAACGATGACCTCTCTGACCGCATAGAGCGACAGGTGAGGGCAAACAAAACGTACAACGGCAATTCTCGCAAAAATCAGATTTCCATCAATCATCTCTTGGACTTTCTGCTGTATCGCGATCTGCCCGAATATCATCAGAATCACCACAGGCCTCGCCGTATGTCGTCAAATAGACCGCGGAGCACGAAGAAAAAGCTATATCTACACGGTATGCGGTTTATCAATGTGAACTACAAGTTTGTTGTGGATCACCGAAAATCATACAAACCGCAACAGATTGATCCGAACGTTCCCGTAGACACACAAGACATCTTGAGAATCATCGTACCCAAGGGCAATGCATGTCCCATATGTCTCTCAGAAGAATTGGTCGCCCCGCGAATGGTGACATCTTGTGGTCATATATTATGTTTGACATGCCTTCTTTCGTTACTAGAGAGCGAAGTCCCAACGAACATGAAAAAGGAGAGCAAGGTGATTGTGGAAAAGTATAATGACTGCCCTCTTTGTGGATCAATTATACGTAAGCGGGACGTAAAGCCGGTGCAGATAGACAATGTGGACGAGCGGTTTGAAGTGCCAAAAATCGGAGACGAAGTTGTTTTGTCCCTCATGACTCGCATTGCCGACAGCGTTGTGCCCATTCCGCGATGGTTGGACGAGGTGTCGTCACGCAATACGTTTCCTTGGGCTAGTCAGACCGATCCGGACTTGAGTCAATTTCTGAGATTTTTTAAGGGAGACTTTGCTTATATTTCTCAGATGTATGAGCAAGAGAAGCAGGATTTGCGCGAAGCTTCACAGTTTGATCAACAGACGTATAATGACGACGGAAAGTTCTATAAGCTAGCCATCAAGTCGATAGACAATGACTTGCTGGAATGGGCCAGCAAGTTTGCGTCAGACATTGAAAATGACAGTCATCAAGAGCAAGTCAAATCAACACCGGAAACTCCTCAGCCCACTTTTTACTACTTCCAGACTGGATTCAAGTCTTCGACTACATATGTTCTATCACCGCTTGATATGAAAGTCTTGAAAACTAGCTATAACCTGGACTATACACAGCTCCCATTTTCGGTAATTGCAAAAGTGGAGAATATCAAGTACGAGGAGCTCGACTCCGAAACTGTTGCATCAAAGTACAAATACCTTCTGCATTTGCCCCTGGGCACTTCAATTGGGTTTCTTGAGTGCAACTGGCAGAACAATGAATTTGTCTCGCAAGAGCTGTGGGAGGCTTTCAAGACCAGTCTTCAAAAGCGCACAAAGCAGACGTCCAAGAAATTCAAAAAGGAGGAGCTGGATCGACGCCGCGCCATGAACGAAGAAGAGAGAAGGGCAAGGGAGTACATCGAAAGAGAAAATAGCGGGAACAGCCGGGCACATGATTATCATTACGACTCTGAGTCATGGATGCCGCTGGCACTGTTTGGTAGCTTGACTATATCGGACCATCGCGATCTCCCGCCATTGTCTGGAGAAGGACATGGGAGTCATTCCAGCAATACTAGCGCGAATGTTTCTGACAGAGAAGATGCTGGAGATGCCCCTAGATTAGAAAAATCTGTGTGGGGAATGCAGATACCCAAGTCTGAGCGGAATATAGAAGGCGATGAGGAGGATGCTTGGGATGCGGAGGAGATGATCCGCAAAGCTCGTGAGGAGATTGCTCGGCATGAAGCTGAAAACCCCACCGGAAAAAAGAAGAAAAAAAAGAAGTTTATTTTGCTTTCATCGTGAGCACTAAACTACACATATGAGCAGGTGGAGCACTTTATGTGAGTGAACGAGATACAAAAACAATATAGGACACCTTCAATTAACATAAAACAATCTGAGATACAGGCCTTTCATCTCAAATCCATCTAATTTCTTCGATCTCAGATATTTTCATACAATTGAATTGATCTTGCATTTCGTCATTGTTCCAACTTTTCTCAGCGGATCCACCCATATAGACACGTCGCGCGTAGCCGTTACATGTACGTACCAACGCACCACCATGGGAAATAAAGTCAACTTGAAGTACGTAATATCCACAAAAAAAGCATGGGAATAACCAATCAGGTTACATGTATGAGACCATTATGAGCCAAACTAACGTTTCCAAGCTCAGTTGCCGAGTTGCGTACTGCTGCAGACGATGCCCTCCCAGAGCTCTTCCAGCAGTTGGGGTATGAGCAAACATTCACACTTATTGACATCAAACTAGCCCTTGGCCTCCTGACTGTGGCGATTGCTGGCGGGCTCTACTATTTGGAAAAAAAAGTTCCGTTTAAGGACAGCTACTACATGATTATGGCACTGATTGCGGTGTATGCAGTAATATCAGGGGCCATGTTTTATCTTTCAAACGGCCCAAAGTATAGGAACATTAAGTATGTGGGCGTGAAGGATAACAAACAAAAGGTTGCTGTTTACACGCTGGCAAAAACATATGATCCAATTTACGAGGTGAAGTTGGTGTTCAACGATAACTTTGCCGGCGCAATTTCAGAGAGCGTGCCATTTGCCAAGATGTTCGATGCATTTGGATTCTTGGACCATTCCGGAACGAAACTGATTTTTGAGAAAATCTTGGAAAAGAAGGGGCAGTAGCTTCTGACGCTTGAGAAAGCATCTTTTTATTTGTACTGAATACACGATTATCACCTGGCCTCAATATGAAGGTACTTTACTCAGACATTCATGTTATGATTACTATATCGTTCCCCGTATTCCATGATTTATGTATTCTTTTCCGATTGTGCCTTCACTTTCTCATCCATCTGAGTGTAGCTCCTCACTGCCTGTTGCAACCTCCATGGAAGGGCCTTTAACGCGTACCCAAAGTTACTATAAAACGGCTCACACATGATACCCTCTTCGCCAGTATTGACTTTCTGCAAGATCGTCCTGGCCAACGACACGTGATCAACAATCGGCGCCACGAATAACCTTCCTTGCTCCACATCGCTAAACATGCCCGTGCTCATCTGGCCTGGAAGTACAAGAAGCATTCTTATGCTAGGAATGCTGGCCAATTCACGCGAGAGCACCTCATGAAATTGGGTCGACGCCGCCTTGGATGCTGAGTAGGTCAGAAGATTCTTGGGCCCGAACGCGCCTAGGACTGAAGAGACGGTGACTACGGAGAGCCTTTTGGGAAGAAATGTTTCCGTATGCGCGGATATCACCAGTTGTAGGATGCGGATTGGAGCAAATGTGTTGATATCAAACACTTTTTGAACCTGTTTCGGACTCATACTGAGTAATGGTCCATTAACACGGACCCCAGCATTATTTATCACCACGCTTATTGGGCCCATGACTTTGCATTGGGTGAAAACTTGCTCAAGTGCAAAATCCACATCTTGGGAGGACGCCAAGTCACATTTGATAAACGTGACATTTTCGCCCAATTCATGTTTTGGCGCCACAATGTCGAGATTGAACACGTGCTTGATTTTGTGTGCTGAGATAAGATTCTTAGCCAACTCTAGACCAAGTCCACTCAGACCCCCGGTTATTAACGCTACATCATTTGCACCTAGAGGTGGTAAGGGAATCAGGGGCAATTTCGAAATTCTGTTTACAAGAACAAATAACTCGATGCAAAGGTAAATCAAGTAGTATTTGACGCCCGTAAATGTTTGGTTGCAGTAGTGGCTATTGGTTAACATCGACTTATTTGTGATTGGCTTCACAAACTCATACATACCATAGTGCGAGCGACACCAAGGCCGCCCAAACCCTGTATTTCACAACAAGACTAACAATGTAATCGATGCTGAAAGGGTATATGACCGTCATGGGTTTCACTATTAATGTTGGTGTTTTGAATAGTGGGTGTCTTTATGCTTTATGAAAAAAGTCTAGAAACAACGTGGAACTCTGCACAGTGTGTTCGTCCGCGAAGAGCTCGAGGCTGAAAGTGTGGGGACAAACATTTCAGCCGTATGCAGGTTAGTCTGTGGGAAAACAACTCGACATGCCGCCGTTCGGCTCTTATCACTCCATTACATGCTGCCAGCGTCTCGATACTTCAAGTTCCCATATGGCGCCATTCTGGTGACAAAAATGCACACAAAAAAGAGTCGAAAATGCTACTAAGGCTCTTGTAACGCTCAACCCAACGAGCGGAAAGCGAAGCTTTTGTATGTCTCTTGTTTTTCCCTTTTTCAAATTTTTCCTCGGAATTTATCACGATTGCTTGTGCTCGACGTCAAACTCGTAGCCTCTGGCAATCCCGCTGGTACCCTCCTGCACTGTTGCGCCCTCCTCATCCGCGTCATTCGTCCAATCACTGCCCAAACCGGTCCAGTGTCTTGTTTGGAGATGTGCAGCCGAAGTCGAGACCGTATTTCGGAGCGCCACGGCCCCGGAAAGCTTCTTCACCAACGCACTCGACTCGTTTTTGTCTGCAGTGTCGTCCGCGGGTTCCTCGTTCATCGTCACGCGTAGGTGCTGGAGCCTACGCAAGGGCCTGGATGTGCTAGTGTATTGGCCAGTGACAGGATTAAATTCCGGCTCCTCGTCCGATTCTTGATCCTCATGCGTCTTTTGTGGTTCGTCGTCCTTTGCATCGTCTTCGTCCCCCATTTCATGTAACACATTGCGAAAGTCGGTCACCCATTTACCAGTCCAGGTGAAATCGTCGCCAATGGCCATAATAAGCTCGTAAGGTGTGATGATTGGCTTGAAATACTCGCTAGTCTGGTCCAAGATGATACCCTGGTGGTCACAGCCGAGCACACACCACATGTCGACGGCCTCAAAATTGGCTAGTTTGGCCACATTTGGTTTTCCAACGACAAAGATGTAATGCTTCTTCCCCGCTTCCTTTATTTTCTTGGAAAGCTGGTTTACCAAGAGCTTAGTGTTAGCAAGTGATAATGTGTTGACGAGAATTCCCACAGTACCAGCAGCTCTGGCCATATGCATGTACCGGTAGCGGCGCATCAAGTTTGGAAAGGGGCCCTGCGACACTTGGCCGTCGTGGAATGTGGTTACCGATTGAAACTTGGTGGTCAATTGGAGAAGACGTGGGGCCTCGGGTAGACCAATGTGGAAGAGTTCAAACTCGCCGAGCACAGAGTCATCGTTGTCTTCAACGGTGACGTTTTGAAAGACACGCCCAAGTGTTTTAAGATCAGAATCAGCGCTGGGCAGAGGCTTGTACCCAATCATTTCTGAGTTTGCATCCGCCAAAATCAAGTCGGTCAATATGATTTGATACCCGGTGAGTCTCTCCGCTAAGGCGCTTAATAGGGATGTGTGTGGCGCATCAGTCATAAGAACGATTTTCTCGCCTTTGAACGTGTCTATTGAATACCGCGCTCGAAATTCGTTCGCGAGATTGTCCAAGTCAAGATGTGGCTTTCCAAAGACATATGCTGATGACAAAGTTGCCACGGGATTCAAACACGCATCTCCGAAATGAACGACTAAATCCGCGTTCACGTGTTGAGCAGCAACTTCATCGATACAACATGCCGAGTAGGACGTGTCTGCTAATATCCATAGTCTTTGCGTGGAATCCCGTGGATTCGTGAAACAAGTGTTTTGAAGGCAGCCATTTGCGGAGCACCCGTTACCGCTTTTGCAGTCAGAGTTCGATTTTTCAGTAATCATGCTCTGTTGTTGGTTCAAAATATCTCTAGTGCTCAATTTGAGCATTTTCTGTAGCTCTTGCACAATTGTGGCCGAGTCACATATCAACAGGTCTGGAAACTGAAGTGTAACCCTTTTGTACTTTCTGACAAGCTCACCGTTTTCATTTGATTCTTCCTTGCTCAAAAATTGAGCTAACTCGCTTAAAGAATAGTATTCATGTAGCTTTGGGATATAGTCATCACCTTGCGCGAGGTTCAAGTGCGTTCTTTTTATCTCGGCCTTGTTCACTTTCGCGTACGTGAAAACAGAATCATCCTGAGGCGTGGACAATGCAGGAGCATGTATTTCACTTGCTGACATGAGAATTGTGTGAATCAGGGTTTTTTGTGGATTATGGACGGAGTGAAATCTGACCTATATCGTGCGGTTCTTTACTAAGCTCATCTCTAATCGGCGTGTCGCGAGATGCCAACATATGGCGTGTGCCTGCATATTAAGCCATTCAAATTTGAGGCCGTTCAAGCTCGATGGATCTTCATTGCAATTAAGTGATGCCGGCCTGAACCGACGAGCTCATAGACTAGAAGAAAGCTCCTTCTCACCCTCATACATTGAGTAGTTTCTCGTGTGTCAGAATCTTTCTGATTTCCGAGCCGCTCTCATTCTGCCCACTCTGCTGGAACTGGCCTATATACTGTGACCGAACCACCGATCATGTTCTTTAGAGCGTACTCGCCCTTAATAACGACTCTTTTTCCCTGTACGTTTTGCTCTAAGACATTCAAAATGTCATCTCTCTTGTCATACACGATGGCAGTGTGGTCAGGGTTTCCGACAGTCTGTGTGAGGCCCTTTGCGGAATCCCGTAGAGTTGCCAGCTTAAATTGCAAAATGTCACCAGGTCTTATTTCATCCTCGGGACCTCTGGACACCGAGGAGCCTGATGAGCTTCCGGATAGCTCCAAAATTGGATATCCATGGTGGTAATATTGCGAGACAAAAGCATGTTTTCCACAACCCTTTGCTAGTGCCTCGTGAGCTAGATCCCAACACTCACCAGACCCGACCTGCTGGCCTTCTTTTCGAAGACACCACGATGTGACGTACTTTCCAAATCGATCACTGTATTCGAGAAGTTCTTTCTTGGTCGGGCTATTTCTCTCTATTGGCGAGGGCACAAACTTGATTAAATCCCCCACTGCATCTGAAAATTTGTCGTCCAACCACCTGATTTTGTAAATTGCTCTTGATAGATCCTTGAACCTTACATCGATTGACCGACTATTCTCGCTCACAATTCCATGAGGGAATGATCTTGATGAAGTCTGGAAACTAGTCGAGTAGTTAAGGCCCGCAAGAGCTGTAGGAAGTTTTAAAGGACCTTGCGTGTTGGCATACCAGCCAGTTTCAAGCTCCAAGTCCAAATCAGGATGCAAAGATTTAGTGGGTGGCAGCCGAGCGGGGGCCCTAATGTAGTTTCTCGTTGGAGGTGGGGGCGGTGGTGTGGACAGTTCGGAAGAGGCATTTGAATTTACTCTCGAGAGCCTAGATGGGGGAACAGGAGGGGGCGTGGACAGCGCAGATAGTTTGTGAAAACTTTCCGGACCTTGCCTTCGCGTAGGGGTAGGAGGTGGGACAGACGCCAGGCTAGCTTCGCTGGTCTTACTTGGGTGATGAAACTGACCTTTCACTGGCACTCTGAAACCAGGAACACGTGGCACGGACGGTTTGCTAACATCGGACCCTGATGAGAGCGGAATCACAAACGGGCTGCTACCACAATCGATGGAATTGGCCTTTCGCGAGCTATCACCTGAAATCAACTCTGGTTTGTCTAGATTCTCTCCCTTCAATGCCAGCAGATCCTGTAAGCCACTTTGCTGAAGTTGATCCTTAACGGGTACAACGAGGCTGCTGCGGTTGACCGTGAAAGGAAGGACAAGAGGTTTAGGCGCTGGCTTCGACGGAGCCGCCTTCGGCTTCAATCCCATAGAGTGATTAGAGTCGATGCTTTCGGGCGCTGGTGGTCCCTTTAATGAGATACCAGATGGTTTGGTGGGCTTCGAGGGTTTCACTGGTTTCACTGGTTTGATAGGCTTGTGCGGTTGCTCTGATGAGCTAGCAGGGCGTGGAGAAAGTGTTGGACTAGTCATCTGGTCTGTGTCGGAGGTTTTCCTCGATGTATTTGGCGGCCATTCTGGTTTTGCAAAAGCGGGTGTTTCTTCACTCAGCACGTTTGTTTTCTGCAGCCTAAGCTTAGCAATTTCTGCGGCAAAATTCGGAGCTGAGGAAGATGGGAACGATTCAATCGTTTTCGCAGGCTTCGCCTCATCCGAGCGGTTAATTTCCCCTCCTGTCAGTGCTTCCAAACCCGAAACTGTCTTTTGCTGGAGTTTAGCAGGTTTTGGCGGAGGGGCCTTCTTTGGCTTTGGCTCGACTTCATCTGCAGACGGGGACAGGGGCGGAATTGAAGCAGTACTACTCGCCGATACTGATCTTGGGGGAGGTGGCGGCACAGCTCCTCGGCTCAATGGCAAAGAAGGGGTGACCTTCGAAACAGGTTTTATCGGACCCGCATCGACGCGTCGAGGTGGGGGAGGTCCAAATTGAGTCATGTCAATGTCAACGTACCTCACAGGCGCACGAACTGGATGGTTGTTGTTTTCGGACTTTGAAGAGCCGGTATGAGAGGATGAAGGCACGGGCTCATTGGCCGTCGCCGTGTAGGACGGAGGCGGTGAGTTGAGCTCCGAGAGGTCAAGGTTGCCGATAGCCGTTTGAGACGAGCTAGCGCTGGACCCGGTTCTAGTCGGCAATGTAGGTCGAGCAGCGCCAGTAGACAGCGGCCTTCCCTGAGTATGAGGTGAAGTTGGCGTTCCCGTGGCACCACGATGTTTGTGAGTAGGCGGCGGTGCAAACATTGAAGCGTCTGGCGCGGGCTTCGGGACCTTAACGGGGACTGGCTCACCATGTTGCCCGGTAAAGGGTTGTACAGAGACAGGCGATGTCACCGCAGGCTCAATTGGAGTATCTTGTTGCGCGGGCATAGGTGCTGGGGCTCTTTGGCTGTAGTCCCTCGGTGGAATGGGTAACGGCGTCTGAACGGCCATTTCTGGATTTGGTTGTTGCAATTCGATTGTGGTATCCCTAGCGGGCAAGCTCGCTGGCTGAAGTGGCTGCTGCACGACTTGATGCTGCTGCACTGCTTGGGGCAGCTGAATTCGAGGGGGTGTCGGTGGTATTGGCATTGATTGACCACTTGGCTGTACAGACTGTTGCAAACTGGCCGTAGATGCCAGACTAGACTTCGGTTGGGCCTGCACATTCAGATACGCTGAGACACCGCCCCGGGTTGGCACTTCGTGTGTGGGCACGTTTCGCCTGGGCGGTGCAGGCAATGAAAGCAACTTTTCCTTTTCCATGATTGGGGCTGCAGGCGTGGCGGGCATCACAGGTGGCGGCGAGCCCGCTTTTTCACCGTTATCAACAGGGGGCGGGAGCCCTTTCTTCTCGGCGTCATGCTTCTTGTAAGTGTTGTAGCCGGCTTTCGAAAGAGCCTTTGTGCCCGTGCCTATTCCCTTAACCGTTGCGATCCCGGCAGATTTGAACGCACCTTTATTCTCCGACCAAAAGGACATAATGTTTTATTACAGATTTCTCGGCAGTAAAAAGTCACTGTTTTTTCTCGCGGAGCAAAACAAAATGTCGAAGGACGGTCTAAACTAAAGAAGTTGACTAGTAATGTGAAACGTGGAGTGATCATAGCCACGCTGCCCCGGATGTGCCTGCGAGGCGCGGCCGCTGCAGGTTTTGGTTGCGAACGCGGCAACGGCCGGCCCGGGCCCTCGAAAGGCATGTTGCAAAAATGGAGCGGGTAGCCTTCTTTTTATAAGGTTGATTGAGGCTGCAAATACAGGTGTCATTTTGTGAGGTCACACTAAAAATATTCATTTCATGGGTGGTGATGAGCTCACATGCATACGAGGTCACGTAACACACCCTCTTTATTGCTTCTCTACTCTTTAATTCAGAGTGATTAGGTGACATTCAAATCACTTGTACATATACTTGTGAGCCAGAAATCAATTTAATTATATGTTTTCAAGTTAAGCTCAAAGTGCAAAACCACATACTCATGGCTCTTCTTAGGCCCCCGCACCGCTCTGATGTGCGAATAATCCAGCAGAAGTTTAGGCGTGAGTTGATCATCCTTTAGTCTGGTACTTGTGTAGTAATTCTTGATCTGATCTGATTGCTAGTCAACCACTAACACCAATAAGTAGCTCAATATACTTCCTACGGCAAGCCCAACACTCAAGAAAACGGAGGTGAATCCGCCTGCGGCCTCCTTTTCCTCTGACGTGTCACAGTGATCGCCCACCACCATAAAGCAGGATGTGATAAGCTGGCCGTTGGAGAAGCCAAACAAGAACTGGAGCATGATGTACCACACGTCGGAATTTATGACGGCCGATTTGCCGCGCGGGTGAATGTTACACATGAGAAACAATGGAATGAACACCAACCTCGCGACCGAGTAAAGTAGGAGCGTTCTGGGCGTTCTGATGAGAACACGCGATTTGGACCCACCACAAAAAATGCGGCCCAATAAATCACCCAAGTTCCACACAAAATAAATGAACGGAATGTAAATATTTTTGCGGAGAAGAATGAAATGAGAGTCTACGTGCACAGACTCGACAATCAGGGCAAAAACCGGAAACAGAAGGGTCACGGCGAATGTGAGGAATATAGTCAGGACAATTGTTTTGAGTTTTGACCAAAGTACGTTGAACGGAATGTGTGTTTTCTGCACGTGAACGTCTTCTAGGTCGTCTAAGTCGCCTTCCTCGGCTGAAACAAGCTCGGCGAGCGCTCGATACGTGGTCTCAGATTTGTGGTAGCTGATAAGTGCTAACAAAGCTATCGATGCGATTGAGACGAGACTTGCAGTGATATAATACACGAACAAGCCAAAATTCTTGTCGACATACCGGTCATTCGCCGGGTTCTTACCATGACCTTTCTCGCCCACAAGCAAGATCGAGATTATGAGCGCAACTGACGGGAGAATCCCTGCAATTGCCTGACCGACCATGACTCCATTAGTATAGATCTGGCCCATAACATTCACCGTGGCCATGGTACCGTTCTGTGCCAAACACGTTGCCATAGCACTGACAAGAACCATCAACATGAGCAAGAAGAAGAACACATAGTCTTGCATTTGGATGAACAATTGAACCACGCAAGAAAACGCCATGATCACGAATACGCCGATTGTGAGCGCTAACCCCATGTTGATCCGGTACTTATAGTCGACGCCCGTCTGTTTCTGCGACAAGTAGTAATTGTATGTTGTTGAAGCAATGGTCGACACGGTCATCATAGTGGACAGGTATGTTTTCATCAAACTCGGCGTGTGTGAAAAGCGCTCTCCATAATAAGCTGACGCGCTGAGAAAGCAGTTCCAGGGCCAAAGAAGTGCCACGCCGATCATGGTGAAAGTCACATATTGGAGCTTTGATAACGTGACTGAAATATTGAATACACGCCATAGAACAGGATCGTGTGAAGTGGGGCTGTTACGAGGCATGTTGCGGGTTCTAGGAGTCACGTCTTCTTGAATCTCTGGATCAGATAAGTGGTCTCGGCGAATCTCATTGAAGAAAGATAAGCCGCGCGCGCGCTGTGCATCACCACATTCTGGGTGCGGTTATGAGGCCGGCAAGATAAGCCCAGGTGGTGATGAGTTGAAAAAGTCTATTGAACTACTGGGGCACGATTTTTTTTTTTTTTTTGATATTCTCTGGATGTGAAACTTCTTGCTAAAGTTTCTTTGAGGGGTATGGGAATTTCCTCGTGCTGAGTGAAAAGTCTGAGGCGTGGTCTCAGCCAGTGTTGCGCATTACGACGCATAATACGAAACTTTACGAATTACGTGGTGATGACCCCTACATAATCGTTAAACGTATTACTATTACGATTTTTCGTGGTGAAAATACGAAAACGTAAATGCGTAATACGCTGCTTTTGGTAATACGAAAACGTTTTTTTGAGTAATTCGTATTCTCTAATTCACGCCAAAAATGAATGAGATTACGCAAAATACAATCGATATGTGACAGGCGCGTGCTACAGGATTTCGGCGAATCTTTAAGTCCGGTTTTTCTTTCAATTCTTGCAATTCATCCACTGATAAAGTTGTTTATTGAAAAAATACATATACGCAAATTCAGCATATCATAATCCATCTTTCCATCTGTGTGATGGTACTTCATACCAAAGTAAAAGAGTTTATACTCGTTAAGTAGTATACAAACTGAATTGTTTTCATTCGAGTGAACTTCCATCTCAACATCGTCGCTCTCGTTCATTTCTTGAGTGATTTGTCAACACAACTCTGCATCATCAACAAAGGACTCGTCATCAGAATCCACACCCAGCTCGATATCATCAGGCCTAATTTTTTTTGCCATATCCTTGACGACTGCTAACATTTTCGTCGTGGCTGGGTCCAACATTTTTCTCTTCTTTGTGACTATATCGCCTAGGATTGAAAGAAGGGACTCTGCTGGTGCAGACATAGTTGGGAGCCAGATGTCTTTCGCAAGCTGTAAAACCATGGGACTCCTTCATTCCTTCCTAATGCGATATAAGTTGACGACATTTGTATCATCTATTTCCTTCTCGAGGTAGGTCTCGATATTGTTCGCGTACGCCTAGGGGGATTCATGCTTTTTGAGATACAGGAAGGTATCACTTGAGGCTTACCTGTGCTTCCCTAATGACCGCTACGGAACCCGCTTTCCGAAGAATTCGCGCATTTCCAGTCTCTCTCTCCCACATAATAAACCTTATAAAGCGAAGGAATAGCTTCTTTGTATTTCTTGATACAATTTAATCTACAAAAACTATTCTAGCACGCCATTTGAAAGGCAACTCAAGTCTGCCGTTCGCGGTAAAGATGGCATGTGTAGCTCATGTGTAGCTCATGTGCGGCAAAGTGCCTGTGCCGACACTATGCAAACAAATTACGAAAACGTTATGAAAAAAACGAAAAGGTAATACGAACATTTACGAAATCACCTTACGATTTACGAAACGAAGGCCCCCCCATAATCGTATTTCGTATTCAGAAATACGCTCCTTTTTACGACGTAATGTCGTATTTGTCGATACGATTTACGAAGAAAAACGCCAGTGCGCAACACTGGTCTCAGCCCGTGAGGTGATATGCGCTCAGATCTCTCATTCATTCATCCTTCCCAATGAAGAATCCGACGGACACATCTCGTCATGTAGTGGGATAATGAGCATGCAGCTCTTTACGTTGTCAACATGACTTTTCAAACACTCTGAGTAGATAATTTGGCTCTTTGCGAACAAAAAAAGCTGAACCTCAAAATCAAGCCCTCTGATGTATGATCTGCGGAATAGATTCTTTCAAATTACATGCACATCAGAAAGTCTGTTGGGGCTTGCTTTGTTCAAAAACTTCCTTTTTTTGAATACCCTAATTTTCAAATTCTCATGACTCTTTTGAGGACGATTCTTTCAATGAGGATGCATGGTCCTCGATTGTCTCATGATCGCCCATAAACGCCTGGCTTTGCGCTTTCAATAATTTCAGCAAATCACGATCGATTTTCAGCAACAGCTTCAATAACAAATAATTTGACTCTTTCAAGGGAAGTCTAAGAGGCGAAAGATCGCTGATCCAGAATCCACTTCCCTCAGCATTTGGGTTCTCTAGGTGTCTCATGTGTTTAGCCCATTCCTCAAAATCATATTCTTTCCCCGGGATATCCATGGAGTCTGCCAAGATTTGCTTGAGAAGCGTCATGGAATCCGCGATTCCGAGGGCAAGATGCATTTGCTCGACGGACTTCTGATCGATATCCGAGGTATTTAAACTTGTATCAGCATCCTCGGAATTCTGAGTTGTATGTGGATAAGCGTTTTTATCTTCAACCGCCTCGTGTACGGCTTTTGAGTGGTCATGCTCTTTTTTGATTGCCGCAGAGTACTTTTTACCCATCAAAAGCCGTTTGTACGTTTTTGCCTGGAACAATTTGACAGCGACGCGGTCTAGCTTATCGGAAAGATCAAAGAGCGTGTCGCCCAAATTTGAAATGAGGATTGTCATTAACGGCACGGCGGCTATTGCCCACACAACAAAGAATACGTGACCAAGCGGTTTTTGCGGGTAAAAGTCGCCGTACCCAATAGTCAAGAGACATAGAAAGCAGAAGTACATTGCGTTAAAGTAGCTCCAGCCCTCGATGGAATGGAATATGAGGGCGCCAAGGAGCCAAAACAGAATAAACACAAATACGGTGAGTGCTAAAGCCCGGTGCTCCTGGGTGCGGGTCACTTTCGACCGTAACGTGCGCATCATAGCAAATGTTTCTGGAGAAGATGAGTTTTTGTCGTCTTTTTCCAATTTTTCAATGAGTGCCATGCGTTTCCGTTCGAGGTGATGCCAAAATAGACTCGGGCCTGCCGAGTAGAGGATCACCTGTCGGAGCACAGAAATGATAAGACCCATGATAAGCACGCCCACCAACGAGAAAAACAACGCAAACACTTTTGCGCCCGGAGTTAGGGGCACAATGTCACCCAAGCCAATCGTGAGCATCAGCACCGTGCAGTAGTATAGGGACGTGCCGTATGCGATTCCAGGAATTAGGTTTGCCATACAAACAGTGCCCACGGCCTGCCATATACTGAAGGATATAGTATGCGACATTAACAGGCGCTGCTTCTTGTCTAGATTGAACCTCGCACGATACTTGTTAAACTTGTAGCCTATGACGTTTATGATGAGCACGCTGGAGCACATTGCATAGATGCCGATTGTGAAAACCGCGAGCCAGAACCCTTCTGACGCATCTAATGGCGACCGGCGGATCCTGTGGCTAGTGACTAGCACTGCCGTAAGCAAGAATATCTGTGCCAACACAAAACACGTGATTGAAACACCTTGTGCTAGAAGATAGTGCATTCTGCCCGAGAAATTCATCAAAAGCGAGATATTTCCCACGATTCCCAACACGAATGAAGCAATGTTGAGTGCGAATGCAGGACGATAGTCTGGCACCGTCTTCAACGTGACAGGATCCATCTGCCAGTGCTCTAGTAAGCACACAAATGAGATGAGGTTGCCCAAGGGGGCCACGCACGCGGCTATCACAGGGAAATATGCGGAAATAAATAGCCAGATTGAAAAATATCGGTCCCCAGGCTGGACATGGAGGTTGGCCACTGTCACCATCGGCACCGCGAGCGAGTGCTGCAAGATAAAATGCAGTTTGCGGTGATCAGCACTCGTCGAGCGATTTTCAGTGTTTTTCGAACTTTCTGATTGTTCATTATTTTCTAGTTTCTCAAAAAACTCGGCCGGGAAGATCGGCTGAAGCTTTTCGCGGTACTTTAGCATAGTCTCTCGGGCGAGCTGCAATGACAGGTAGTGTTCCAGGGGCGTGAGCATATCTCTGGCCGACGTGATTCGTCGCCTGATTCCAGTGCCCATAAGAAATTAGAAATAAAATGTTTATTTTTCGATTTTGAACGTTTTCAGGGTGAGTCTTGTTCATCTCATGGACAGTCATGTTTTGGGCAAGCCCGAGGTGCATGAGGCGATGGAGCGGGTTATGTGCCGAGCCGAGCGAAATCCGGGGCAACACGCGGGAGCCATTGAGGAAAGAATTAATAATAGCCTGCCGAAAATGCTAAATATCAAGGGAAAATGGTAGAGCAATCTTGAAGTTCTAGTTGGTTGTCGAAAATCAAAACTTTGGGGGCGAAAATCTCATGAAAGCGAAGCTTACTTGTTTTTCGTCAGACAGAGAGTTTTTGTTTGTTGTGTGCTGTGTGTAGTGTACGTGTGTGGTGGTGACTTGCCCAGGTGTAAGTTGCAGTGTTTCTTTTTTCCTTTTTCTTTTTTTCTTTTCTTGCTCGATACATCTGATGAAGGACTGGAAGTCCGAATTGCTTACCTAGTTCTCCGCAAAACTATATATGGATATATATTTAAAACCTTAGCCAGCTTCGCTACCATGTCTTTGGCAGCGTGCGGGATTTGATTAGATTGCCATTGCCCCAAAGGCTATACTTCCCTTACTTGCCGCTGCAACTCTCGCAACTGAAACATAAACTGTTTCCGTTTTTCTCCAGATTTTGTCTAGAATTTTCGGGAATTTGCAAGCTTGAACTAGTGTTTTTTCACTTTTTGGAATGGAAAAGAATATAGGTTTATACGCTGATGAATAATCTTGCTGTTTTAGTTTCCCGAGAACAAGCGGGTCCAGTGTCATTGTTCGTACGAGAAATCAACAAAGCTAGCCTTATGGAGACAAATGTGTTTCTACAGGAACATTTGATTACAATGATGATCACAAGCGGCTAGGAATAGTCGTGTTTGCGGCAAATTTCGCCCAATTTCGCCACCTTCACTGATGTTTGCCACCGCGCAAGCATGTCACACTGACTTAGGAGCCTTTACTGCGTGATTTGTTACGTGCCTATCAAAAGCGGATGATTGCAGTCCAGCAACAAGTTCTTGCAAGTCTCGCAATCTCGCTAAAGTAAACCTGATCTTTTCGCTGTTTTCGCAGCCACCATTTCATTGGTTTCAGGACCGAGCGACTGGCGTATGCATAGTGGCTACTATAATGGAGTATAGGTATGATCACATAATAAGGACCCTCATGTTTAATTTTTAATGAGTCCATAAATCATTCTCTTTTTCTCAAGAAACCGCTATCACTTACTTTGTACCGGTTTCTGTGTGATGAATGGGATCTTGCGAACTCCCTTTTACCAGGTGACGGATCTCCCCCCCCCTCCGTAGAAGTCAATATAGCCGCATTTAAAACGATGACAGACGGAATTCCTAGGAATGGAATTTTCAAGTATCAACTTTTTCTCTGATTTGCATTTCAGAAATAAAACAAATTCTTTGCTTTGACGAAGACAGGTTCTGGCATTGCCATGCACCGAGCTGCAGGCATGTCGTGTGTTGTGTGCTACATTAACAGTGAACACGTTCGAGACATTAATGCCATGTGAGCCTTCTCTTTATCACCGAGAAGAAGACTGTGGCCTTGAAAAAGAAGTGGGCTTGAGCATCAAGTGAAAAATTAGGCAAAAAAGCTGTAAGATTCAGGAATTTGTCTCCTAACAGAAATTTCGTCTATTTCCTTTAAATAGCATGATTCAAACTTTCGAGAAACAATTTTTCTTTCGTCGAACTTGACAACACCAACCCACAGTTCGAAAAACAAGCAAACAGAGAACTTTTCCTAAATGTTCTAGATTTTGCGATTTCTGGGGTGATAGATGTCGCAATTGAGTGAGAGCGTAATATAATGTATAGAATCTTTGAATAGACTGGTCAGCAGTGAAAATATTACGTTCTCAGAAGTAAGTAAAAAATATGTCCTCAAATTTGGCCCTGAGTTAGCGGATTTTAGGAAAATGCGGGAAATTACTCAAAGTTCTTTTTTTTTTCCACAGATATGCGGAATATGGCTTTATGTTAGGGTACGAACCCGTCCTCAGGGTTCTAGCCCTAAATAGTCACGTGAGGTACCCCTGTGCGGGTTACCCGGCGTGACTGGCCTTGTGCCTATTTATGGGAGCGAGCCCCAAGGTCGCGGATAGAAAGAGGAACAAGTAAGATTAAGCTAGATAAGAATAGATATACACCCTTTTATGGGGAAGTCCGGATCATATCTTAACATTTGGTAGCGCCGCCTGAATTACGACCATGACATCAGAATCTACTAAAGAAACCAAAGCGATTTCGGACGCTAACACCAGAGCGATCCTCATCGGAAAGCTTAGCTACAAGTTGAATTTAGAAGATCCCGCTTATGACACAGACCAGGATATTGGTAGAGCCTGGTTAAAAGGTATCAAGCGTCAATTTGACATCTACGACATCACAGAAGACGACCAGAAAGTTAGCGCTTGCCTCAAGAACTTACTGGGCTACATGGAAGATTTTGCGGACGATCATGGCAAGTTCGATCTGTTTGACGAGTTTGAAGAATGGTTCCGCAAAAGAATGAGAATACCCGAAAGACCCGACGACATTTCTCAAGAACTCAAGGATACAATTCAAGATGGCAAGTTTAGGCCTTATGGAAAGAAGTTCTTAGCCCTCGAAGCGAAGAACTTACTATGCAAATACCCGCGATCAGAAGATGAGTTGATGGACGCGTTTTTGCTCAACATGCGGAACAACAAGTTGCGGGATGTCCTCCTCCTGTCCACCGCGAACTTAGGTGACCGTATTGTGTTCGCGGAAAAGTTAATCCGAAACGGAACTATTTGGGACTACAATGATCCTCGTGCCTCCCGGAGCACGACGTCGTCCTACCGTGTTGAGAAGCCGCCCCCTTCGGGTCCAACTGCTGGACAGAAACGCAGTGCTGCCCAGGGAAACTACAGACAGTACAATCGGAATGGGCGCTGGCAAGAGTACTCCAACCAAGGAGACAACCCAGGTCAAGACAGTGGCTACAACTATGATGACCAGTCCCCAGACAACTAAGAATTTACAAACCACTACAGTCGCACGGAGCACTCTGCCGCCTAGTGCCGTGTATATGAACAACCCGACAGATGGTCGATATCGGAATGTGCCTAAAGCAGGTGGCGTCGGATGCGTCAGGTTAGGAGGTGTCACGAAGGCGGCGTCGGAGGCGACACGATTCAGGAAAAAATACACAAAAGAGAAATACGAAATTAAACATACACACACACACACGCAACGACGCGTACGCTAATGAGCAAATAACCGGTATGTCTCTACTAACTACTTTAGTCCCATCAAGCACTACCTCGCACCTCGATTGTCCCGAAATATGTTTCCATTCCCGACGACGCACCTTTCAAAAAATTTTTTTCTATGCGACTATTGGTACGTTCGCCGATCGGATCCGCTCGAGACAGAGGACCTTTTCCCGGCCCTAGCGCACAGGCATGCCCCACTTGCTCTGCCTGCCGACTGGTCTCATCTTCGCTGATTTCATTGGCGCGTCGGAGTGACCATCCGGTAGCCTTACGCTTTTGGCGCGCCTGTCCGCTCGCTCCTGGGGGTCCCCTACCTCTCACTGGATCCACTTTACTCCTTTTCTTTTTGCTTTGCTTCGCGCTTGGTTCATGGCCGAGCCTTGTCGCCGGGACGTCGCTTTAGAGGGGGGAGCGCAGGTACGTATTCGAGTTATCAAGAGTGCATATAAACGAGGAGCGCGCGAAGCTATAGCGAACCACAGTGATCTAAGACTAGAAGAAGGCCTTCCCAAACAAGATTAAAGATACGATTAGCAACACATAGTCAACGCTTGGGGACAAGCGTCCAGCTAAGAGGGGGAGAATGTTAGGGTACGAACCCGTCCTCAGGGTTCTAGCCCTAAATAGTCACGTGAGGTACCCCTGTGCGGGTTACCCGGCGTGACTGGCCTTGTGCCTATTTATGGGAGCGAGCCCCAAGGTCGCGGATAGAAAGAGGAACAAGTAAGATTAAGCTAGATAAGAATAGATATACACCCTTTTATGGGGAAGTCCGGATCATATCTTAACACTTTATCCATCGCGTTAAGGTTGTACTCAATACGACAGAGTAGAATTTCAGAATCATGGTGCAATGAAGCTTCGACCCTTAGCCCAAAATCTAAAGCCAAACGAAAACTTCACTTCAATCTTTTATTTTCGAATATAGTATCAATTTTAGATGTGAAATTCGATTTCCGTTTTTGAAATCGGTAGACATGTAGAAATGTCGTCAATTAATGTGACGCAGGACACAGCGATAGATAAACAGAATGCGTCTGGCAACCCCACCCATAAGATTTAGCGGGTTTTGTGTCGAGATTTATCAATCGAGTCCTTTTCAATTCACATTAAGCGAAGTCTGAATAATTTTTTTGAAAAAAACATCGAGCTTGTCCTGAGTGACCGAATGATGGCCTGAAAGATGACAACAAGACACATCAGCATGACTCAGCAAAAATCATGGAAAGTCTGAAACGAATCTATAGGTAACTTGATATCTGAAAGAGAATTTCAAAAAAAACTCTTCTTTTTCTCTCTCAAAATATTTTCCTCTGTTTTCTACCCCTCTACAGGGCCCTGGCGCTATCCTTTGATTCATTATGCTATGTACAAGTCCCTTCAAAGTATGTTTGGCACCTCGTTGCGCGGATCCAACACGTACTTGCGCAAGATATTTTTTTGCACGGGTTTCTTCAACTCGTTCACGTCGCCGTATTTCCCGCCGGTGCCCCTTTCCAACATCTCCTGGCGTGTGGCCGCATGCTCGGACAGCATGAGTTTGTCCAAGATCAGAGAGATATGCGCCGCGCGGTTTTCCAACACGGCCAAGTCGCGCTGGGCCTCATTGAGTTCGAGATCCACCACAGGCTCCGTCGTGGGCCAAGCGGTGATGTTGTATTTCTGTTTGATCTCGGAAATCTGCGCAAGAATCGCCTGTTTGTCCGCCGCAGGGTCACTATGGAAAGCTTTCGAGACTTTATCCAATGCCTTCAAGTCCTCGACCTTGGCGATGGTGGCTTCGAACTGCAGTCTACGCGCCAAGAAGTCGGCGATTTTCTGAGAGTTTTCTGCAGCGACTTTCTCCCTCGCTAGCCGCTCGTACAACTCGAATTGCGAACCTTTGTTCACCTTGATCTCGGCCACGGCAAAGTACTTTCTCGCCAGGATTTTCGGGATTTCCTCGATTCTCACAAGATCACCTTCTTTGCAGAGCTCACCTTCAT
Organism: Metschnikowia aff. pulcherrima; assembly: GCA_004217705.1. NCBI lineage: Eukaryota > Fungi > Ascomycota > Pichiomycetes > Serinales > Metschnikowiaceae > Metschnikowia > Metschnikowia pulcherrima. Next base: position 1,053,167 of record CP034460.1, on the reverse strand, counting down.
CGTGAACGAGGTAATCTTTGCGCTTCATCACGTCTTTATGCACCCTCTTGTCGTAAGCTTTCAGCTGCACACGCACCTTGACCGTTTTGGCCATTTTCCCCTGCGAGACCACAAGCCCAACGAAGTTTTGTCTTGGCATGGTGTATTGGATATGACTGAGCCAAAAATTCAGGCGGAATTATGGGTGTATGTATAGGTTTTGTGTGGGCCTTTCGTCAAGACTAGAGTCTTCCCTCGGTATAACTAGTGAGAAAAATTTAAGTCCGTATGTGCAAACCACCGAGCGCTTCCCCGGCCTCGCTAACTAGTGCTCAGTATATGGAGTTTTTGAAGGGAGTTATAAAATATTTGGCACGGAAATGCTCTTAAAATTATGTAGTGGTAATTTGATACAACACAGTTTGAAGAAATTTTCTGCGAAGCTTTACTTTTCATCTTTTCGCGTGATTCATATAGCAATAGCCGTCTCTTTACGTCACAAATAAATCACCACAGTGCGGCCTGACGATGCGAGAGCTGTCTTTGAAATGACTGTATCTGTTCAGATAGAAAAAAAAAGTATTTACCTAAATTTGTAATCTTGCTCGCGAAGATTGCTGTTTGTTACCCTGTAATACTCGCGATACACCAATGATCGACTAGAGCATGGTGTGACTACGACATAGGTAGGGCTTGTAAGTATTCCCCTGCCGAACCAACATTTTGACCTTGAGCAGAATGAGATCTTGTATTAAAAAGGGCCGTTTCGAACCGTAAATACACTTTTCCTTGATTGTCTATAAAAAGCGTGACCAAACTTACAGTCTCGCTTCGTCGAGGCACCGGGCGAACTTTTCCAAAAGCTCGTTGTTCTCGGGCTCAGTGCCAACAGAGATTCTCAAGCCTCCCTCACAATTAAGCTCCTTGCCTCTGAAACGCACCACCACGGCGTTTTCTACAGCCAATTTCGTGTACAAGGCGTGCGCCACGTCATTAGAAGGCCTGCCGTCCTTGTCGAGGATTTCCACCAAAATGAAGTTTGAGTCAAGTCCGCCAATGTTGCGGCCCACCCCCGGAAGCGCCTGCAATTTCTGCAACAAAGTGGTTCTCTGCTGCAAAATCAGCGCCACGTATTTCTGCATGACCGCAAGACCCTCGGAACTCGTCGAACGCACTGCAACCGCCGACGTCAACGATGAGATATTGTAAGGGTACTTCATCGCGTTCAAGTAGTGTGAGAGCTCCTTGCTGGCGTACGTAATGCCCAATCTGATACCGGCAAGCCCAAACGATTTCGATAACGTTTGCATGACGACCAAGTTAGGGAACTGATTCACTAGCGTGGACACAGAGGGGGCCGAATCATCGGAGTCGGCGGCAAAATCAATGTACGCCTCGTCAACCACCACCAACCCGTTCCAGATCTTGCTGGCGGTCGTGACAAGCTCAATTATGTCACTCACTTTCAACAACTTGCCGGTCGGGTTGCCGGGCGAGGTCAAGTAGATCAACTTGATGGCGGCGTCGCCCTTGATCGCTTCAATCACAGCGGTTTTGTCCACCTGGAATTCGGGTGTGGTCAACAAAACCTTCACCAACTCAACATCGTTCACGGCAGCGCAGATCGAGTACATGCCGTACGTAGGAGGACACACCAACAACTTGTCCTTGCCAGGAACACATACACAGCGCAAGAGCAAATCGATGCTTTCATCGGAGCCAACGCCCAAACACAAATTCTCGGGTACGAGCCCGTTCTGCGGGTTCTCCAAAAACCGGTTTTTCTGTCCGTTTCTGAACGCTACAATCTGCTTTTTCAAGTCGATCTGGTGCGGGTCCGGATACCTGTTGAGCTCCAACTCCTGCTCCAATGAAGACAACGAGGCGAGCGCCGGGCCGTGAGTGTTTTCATTTGCATCCAAAAGAATACCCTCCTTGAAATCGTCTCTAGCACAGCGGTACGGCTCGAGCTTGGCGATATTAGGTCTTATCAAGGTCAGCAAGTTAAACGCCATGTTTCCAGTTTTTTTTTTCTTCCGTTTTATCTGGTTAAATTGATTTACTCAAGTTTGGCTTTTAAAAATGCTCTGAACACCGAGATATGCCGAAAATGTGGGACCAAGTAAATCAGGTAGAACCTGAAGAATCTAATGAACGCGCATAATCTGCTTCGCGTCGGTTCCTGTGATGGGACGAATGACTCAACTGATAACGCACGTTGAAGAAAACTGCGCGATTGACGTTCGCGTCACGTGACCAGTAACCACCATTGCCCCACCATAAATGAAACCCTTTCTACGAAAAATTACGTTGTTTTTCGAGTACTTTTGCTTGTTTAAACCACATTACATAGAGTATACGTTTGTACGTGCGCCTGAAGTGCTTCTCCTGGCTACTTTCTTGCATTTTTGCGGCGGCCCAGTTGCCGTCTGGGCAACCGCGCGTTTGGTGGCATGCCCACCACCTCGGATCTCGCCTGGACCGGAAATGCGCCCTGCTGCACCGGGGTCTTGAGTATGCCTTTTGGCCTCCGATCCTTTGAATCTCTCACGGCCGCCAGCACACGGTCTTTGTCTGCATAGGTCGTTTTTGGCTTCGTCACCTTCGAGTCTTTCGACGACGAAAAGCCAAACTTAAATTTTTGTCGCCAATGGCTAAACTCGCTCGATCTCCCGCTGGGTAAAACGTCGGGTGTTTTGATTCCCTCGGCAGGTGCATCTAAACGCGCTCCTGTAAGCGGCTGCCCAAATGCCGGCGTGTTCTGTGGCGCAGCAAAGAGCTCGCCAAGACTTTGCATCGTTGGTTTCTCCAGCCGTGTCTCGTCCGGCTCGCGCGGCAGAAATACTGCGTTGTCAGAGACGGTGTTAGCTTGGCTGGTGCTATCCGGGCCCGTGAAAAGCGTAGTGAGTCTCTGCCGGGGCGTGAGCCCGTGCTTGCCTGACCTTAGTGTATCGGGTAACTTCACCCACAGCGGCAAGATCGTAGACGCCGCCGCTTTGCGTGTAGATGGCTGGGTAATCTCTGGCGCCTCTTCGCTTACCTCTGTTGTCTTAAGAGTCTGGTTCTGCATAGTGGCGTGTCTCAGCCTCGAGTGTTCCGCCAAGCCGGCGACTACAAACGGAGAAAATTGTAATTCGGCGGCACGGTCCGGTGGTTTCTCGTCATGGAGTCCCAGCGGCCGCATGGGTGCCAAGCGATGATCATCGAGCGTGATACTGCGCTCTTCCGGATGCGGCTTCAGAACGGGCCTAATTGCCTCTGCGGTAACGACTTTCATGGGAACGACTTTTGCGGTCCGATCCCGACCCCGTTCGTGATCTTCGTCTACCTCCTTGGGCAAGCCAGTTCTAGGCGGGTTGATGATCGCCATGGGTGGCTTTTCTCTGGGAAGAGTAAGCGGCACAGGGATGTTATCGATAGCAACAAGGGGCCGCGGGGACTTTTTTCTTGGGCTTCGGGGTACAATCCGCCCAGACTCTGTTCTCACGAGCCCCAGCGGCTTTGCGTCGGGTTTGTTACTGTCATCCGCTCTTTTTGATGATTTTTGCAGGCTCACGTTTTTCACGGTCTCTTTCATTTTCTCGAAGCTGGCATCGTTTATCGCTTTTGCGGGTGTGTCTGGACCTGCTTGCTCTTCCTTGACTTGTACTTCCCCGCCCACACGGCCATCATCTATGGCGCAAGGCTTCGTAAATGGCTTCGGAGATACAGGTGGCGGGATCCCGGTGATGGCCAGTACGACGCTCGTTTCAAAAGCAGAACGGTGCGCAAGGCCGTTTACCTGGTGAGTTATCTTTTTTGGCTTGGTTTTTGCCTTACCTGGACTTCCGCGCTTGTGTGCCTTAAAAGGTGTTGGCTCGCTTATAGGCATTGCTTTCTTTGGGCCTTCAGGAGCCCGCTCGGTGGCCTCTGACGCGTACTTTTGTGACACTTCCACCTGGCATTGTCGAAACATCTCGTTGGCGTCTGCAGACAGGGATGGCTGCGGAAACATTTGACCCAGGCCAAAGAGCGGTGGCACGGCCAGCTCACATGAAGACTCGGTCTTGAGCCAATCTTTCAGCACCTTTTCTGCTGCATGTTTCTTTGCCTCCTTCTTTAATTTCCTTGCTTCTGATTTCAGGGAATGCACAAAGCCCATTTTCGAGCGCGTTGACGAACCGGAAGCAGCAGACTGTAAGGGCGAGAGCTCTTCTCTATCAGTTTCCGACTGACAATCCAGCTGGACCCCTGAGTTGGCAGACTTGCCGAAAAGCGCGTTGCCGAAAGACGTGATCTTGCGCCGGAATTTGCCGCCGGTGTAGAAGTTCAACACCGAGCTGCTGGCCGTCGGGATTAAATTGGAATGGTTGTCATAAATGTATTCTGCTTCACTGATCACAGGTGTCAACGGCTTTTCTTTGTAAACGGTATAGTCGGTGTCCACCTCAGGGAAATTATCCACCGTGCACTTGTTAGCGCCTTGGTCGTTGAGTTGACGCACAAAGTCGATCATCGACAGGTCTGAAATGGTATACAAATCAGAGCTGTCCGATCGCTGGGTGCCAGCTGATGTAATCACGGCTATCATCTTGTTTACAACTTGTCAGTGATGAACTAGGTGGAGATATGTGATTTATTGGTATGGGTGCAAAATCAGATGTTTAGGTGCAAAATGGCCGCGCGACGCGCACGTGACGACAAAATCCGGATTTTATGCTTGAGAGAAATCAGATATCTTTGAATTGCAAGTACTTCGTAAAAACACTCTTTTCTTGAGGCGTGTCTATCTTGCCACTCTGATGAAATTCCTGTAGATCTTTGAGCAGCAAAGTAGGCGTGCCATGTCAATGGATCGCCGTTTTCGTTATGATGTAATAAATTTTTTTTTCCTGCACCTTTGGTTGTGTAATCTTATTAATTCGCAATTCTAATACTTTTCCAAAATAAAAATAGTGAAAACCGGGTATGAATCACCAGGAGACGTCTTAGGTTTGGTGTTGGAAACTTAGCACAACCTAAAAAAAATTTGGCTTTGTCCAGTCCATAATAATTGCATTTACATCAAAATAACCGAAAATGTTTTTAGAAGAATTTAGTCTGGGTTGATCACTTTCAATACAATTGCACGAACGAAAACGAAAATGTGCAAAATCAACGAATAAGGTTCAAACAAATGTCTTGATGTATTCCGTCCGATCTAAATATCATATCAGTGATAAATAACCCGGCAGTGAACGCGGGAGCCAATTCTTTCATCTTCCAACAATCATTTCTCATTTTCGACATCAAAAAAACAGATATCACCAAAACTTATAAAAATCAAGCAAGCAAAAAAGAAACTCAAAACATTTGTTATCCTATGACTAGTCCCACCACTTAATTTCAAGCCTGGCTATATCTCAAAAAAGACATTTCGTCTCGACATCAATTTCTTTGTTGTGTTGTGGAGAGCCAGGTAAGCGATTCTGATTCCCGATTTTTCATATCGATGTAAATAAGGTATATTGATTGTCAAAGAATGTCACGCCAAGTTTGATACTGGATACATCCAAAATGTGTGTACAATTTGCATCTACCAATATCCTTGATGGCATGATGATGAAAAGAGTCGTTGTTCAGTGTAGCATACAGATAAAGAAAGGTGTTGGGGACAGATCCCATCGGATGTATGCGAACAGAGACGTGGAAGTCTTTGCAAAAAGTTCTGAGTGATTCCAATTGGCTAATTGGATTCGGCAATGAAACAACCACCACTTTCATCGCCAAATAAATGTCTTAGAGTTCTAAAAACTCCCAAGAAAAGTCTTCACGTCAAGCTCGCAATGGAAATAGAAACATTTAGAGAGAATGGGGGAATGTTTGCAGGAACAACAACGGGGTCTGCAACCATGTTGAGTGGGGATAGATTTTTGACAAGCCAAAATTTGAAAGAGACAACTCTTAAAAAAAAAGTTTCATATCGAGATGTATCATCGGAAAAAAAGGTGTTTACTCAAACCCGCATGATTGAGTCATAGCCATGTCAACACCTTCAGGACCCCTGAACCCAACGGCTGGGGGCTGACGCTGCGCCTACTCGGCCGCACACAAGACTTGCGCCATGACTTGTTAAAGTGGGGCAAATGTAGCCGAGAAAAGACAGAGAATTTCTGCTTTTGCTTTTGAAAACCTGAAAAGTTGCCCGTTCATCAATTTTGTGGATCTTCTCGGAACTAGGTATTTGACATTCATGGAACCGCCCCGCGACTTGTATCACGGAAGGGCTCCTAGAAATTATCTGTTTAATATTCTAAAAGATTTCTCTACTGAATGATTGGCCAACCCAGTTACGCATCTTGAAAAACAGCTGCCAAGAATTTCGAATAGAACCTGAAAGTTTCGGATGGCTTCCGGGCCGGGATTTGAGTGTAGGTCTTTGAATGTCGGCTAACAGTATGCAGATACGATTTGCAATTGCGCCTCGTTTTACTGAGCTGGTTTCGGGCTTTCAACATTTCCGTCGCACAAATTTTCGAAGCTATAAAAGCACTTTCTAGATTGATTAGCTAGTGAAAGTAGCCTTGAAAATGGAAACCGTTTCACGGCCAACGGATATTCATGCGAATCGCTGATTGAGATCATCGAGAGCGATTATGTATTTGTAAGCGCGTATCGTCTCATGATTGCCAGATTACTGTCATTGTTACAGATTATGCTTTCGTGTGATCCGTGCATCAAAAAGCCTTTGTTCCAGCGATTTTTTCTCATGTGCGAAATTCCACTGTTTATCTTAACCCGATCCGGGCTGCAGATTTCATTGTTCTGTCCGATGTGAGCATGCTCTGATTGGACGGCAGTTAATCAGCCGACTCGTGCTTGCAAATGAATTTACAGAGTTTTAGGTGGCAGTCTCATAGATAGGAGTATAAAGTCTTCTCCAACCACCCACCTCATATCCTATAGTCCCACATCCCAAATCTTGGAGACATCATGAAGTTGACCATTTGTGCCTTGATCTCCACGGTGGTTCTCGCATTGACCACTAGCGCTCCATCCCAGAACACTAATTCCGTTTTGAATGCAGCCGCCGATGTGCCAAAAGGGTTTCCAAGCAACGTTGCAGAGTTAGGTAAGATGGTGGACAAATTCAACGCCGACCTGGACAAAGCTTACGACGAGAAGATCGACGTCGAGAAATGGCACTTGGCCAGAATGGAATTCAAGTTATTGGAATCTGCGGCGGAATGGATCCTGCCCAGGTTGAGAAGCCATGAACAATGGCACATAAATCACACGATTTCCGAATTCAAGCTGTACGTATTGCCTCGCCGTGACGCCCAGGCCGTGCTGGCATGTAAGAATGGCGACAGGAGCAAGTTTTGTCTCTACTACGGTTTCCGGTCGTACGCTGCTGATGTCGAGGGACTTGAGATAGAGGCCAAAGCGTGGACTGATTTCTACGTGTCGGACGATCAGGACGCGGACATGCAAGCGTCGATTAATATACAGCTTGCATCGACCAAAGAAAGAATCGCCAGGCTCAGGGCCGCTCCAGTGGAATTATGGAAGACTGAGCCCAGAGCGGAAGAGGTGCAGAAGATATTGGAGAGGTCTACTGATATTATTGATACTGCATTAGCAGCCATTCAAGCGAAACGCATGTAGGGGTGAAACTAACAATAGAGTGTCGATGTGAGTTTGAAAGAATTATCTTTTTTCGTGATATTTTTCACGTGTTTAATTTGTTTTGTATTTTCACATCATTTCATTGATATTTCACGCTCAATCTGCTCCTGTAGAAATGCGCATAGTGAAAAAATCCAGACTCTTTTTCGACAGGCCACGCAGAGGGTTTGTCTATCGGGGCACTCACCACAGGAAGAAGAGACACAACTAGCTTATCAAATTGCATGCAACTATAATCCTAGGTGATTTTCACACATCAAAGATATGATCTGATTTTTCATAGTGGCTTGCAAAATAGTGTCGCCAAATATCAAAAAAATGCGATAATTGCAGGGCCACAAGGCAATCTACTCACAAATTGAATTGACTCAGAAACCTGGTTTTCGCATATTCTGTTGGGTATTATGCAACACCATGTCGAATGTGCCGCACACAGGTTTTTAGAATATAGTAGCGCCGAGTTTTTGATGTGGTCTGACCCAAACACCCTAGGTCTGCGTCCACGTGTCTATCTTATATAGCCTATCTGAAGCTCAAGGTAGGGAAAGAAATCTTTTTATTTCTTCCCTTGGTGCAAGTCTTCTCACGCCGCGAGCGCTAGCGCAGCGGGTCTGGCCAAGGCGTAATTAGGCTCTTACACTGGTGCCTAAATACCAGAAAATTCAGTATTACATCAGGATGAAATTTTTGGAACCATGGCCGTCAAGCCGATGGCTATCTCCTAGTTCAAATCGATCGAAGAAAGTGCCACTATGTACATGTTGATTTATAAGTTGTTTACTCTACACTCAAAAATAACCCCGTAGAAGTTTGCCAGCCTCAATCTACTTTGCTCCGTGCGTCGGCTCCGAGCGTCGGCACGTGCACCGGGCCACCAGTAGCTAGCGTAACGAAGTTGAAAAAGGTGTCTACGGACGTGGCTTTACCAAAAAGCCCGAATACTCTGCTACTCTGCTACTATACTACTCTGCTACTATACTACTCTGATAATGTACTACTCTGCTACTATACTACTCTGATAATGTACTACTCTGCCGCTGTACTACTCAGCTACTCTGCTACTCAGTTACTCTATTACTCTGCTGGTCTGCTACTCTGCCGGGAAAGATTTCAGAATGAACACGTTGATTGTTATGCACAGAGTATTCATTCTGGCTGTATTATTATGCTGATAGGTTTGTACGGTGAAATGCTACGCCCTGATAGACCCAGCGGACGCGTGCCATGGGGGCGACGCGCGCGGGGCGTGTATGTGAAACCTAAAGGTCTCCATGTTAATAATCACGTGACATTGCGTTCCAGACGTTGAGGGTTACACGACCGTGGGTCGTGGACACCCGACGCGATGCTTAAGAAAATATTTTCTTAGCCAGATTGTATTTATTACAGTAGTTGACACAAATAGGGTTTTTACCATAATAGAGGTTTTCCAAACACTGGTAACATCATGGATGCTAAAACGGAGAAGAACAATGCTTCTGGCACTGTTAGAGTGAAGAAGTACTCGTTGAGCCCAACTCTTACTAAGCGGATATCAGTCGTCTATCCTACACTTAAGGATAAGTTCAAACAGGTTATGAGCCCTGACGCGGAAACTGTGTCAAGCCATTTGTTTAGCACAGAGTTTGGTGCAAAGCTCAATGATGTGAGCCTTGCTAGTGTTTGGAAATTTTTCTTTGAGAAGAAAATTAGGGATTTTGATCGGGATGTATTCACGTTCTACGACAAAGGTCATCAGGGAATTGAGGATGATTTTGCCTTAGACGATGAATCAGAAAAACCACTCTTTGAGAAGATGATGTATCAGTCCAACGAATATGTTGAAAAGATGTTCCGTGCTAATGTTGAGGACAGTGTGTTGATGCACAGCAAGTTGAAAAACACTATGTTTGGTGCTAGGGAGATCAAAAGGTTCTTTGAACAGAATGAACCTGATAAGGTTAAGTTCGAGTCGAGTCATGTGAGAATTGCGGAGTATTTGCTTCAGGAATCGAGAAGGCAGATGCAAACTTCAAGCGAGAAGACCTACATTCTTCAGACCTATCCTAAGCTGATGATTGTTGAACATTGTATGACTTTACTTAACAAGTACAATGTCGAAGAAATAATCTCATTGTTTAAGGATTGGAATTTGAAGAACCAAACGCAGTTGCCCCCCGATTTCACTCCGCATGACAAGTTGGATTTCATGTACAGCATGGAAATGGCTCTCGAGGAACAAAGAAAAGATAGACCTTCTCTCCAGATCAATTATGTCAAGAAGCCAGTTGGGCGTAAGAAGCCCAATGACAACAAGTGTTTTCATTGCAAGAAGCCTGGACACAAGAAGGCTGACTGTCCATCGTGGAAAGGATCTAACAAGTCTGTATCGAATAAGAAGTTAGAGAATTATCTTGCCATTGTAAAGTTTATTTACGACTCAGGAAGTGACGCTCATGTGGTGAACGATATGAGTTATTTTCATAATTTTTGTGAGAAGCAGACGGCCTTTGAAACTGTTAACGGTCAACATGATCCAGTTTTCTCACTTGGTTATGGGGATATCGTTGTCAGATATGGCGATGGTCACGAGCGAACTCTTAACAATGTGCACTATATTCCACAGAGCGGGACATGCATCTTTTCTTTGAAAGAAGGAAAGAAGGACGGATTGTTTGCTAGTCTTATCTCAAAGGCTGACGGAGATCAAATAACGCTTGAGACGGGAGAGGTGATTGGTGGACAAGTTGGGAATCGTAAAGCTGCCATTGACTTTGAGGTGGTTATGCCGCCGAAGACGATTTACTGGTTAGGTATTATGGTTCCGGAGATCCATCAGATCAAGGATTTCCAACGGAAGTCGCAGTATCATCTCAAGGCTATTTACTCAGTCAAAAGAAGAAGAACGTCAGAAGACAGCAGTTACCAGGAGATTTCAAGAATGGATGCCATGGAAATTCACCGGAAGTATGGACATCCGAATGAGAATCAGTTTAAGAAAATTAAGCAGTTGGAGAATATTGATGGGGTTGATCACATTGGTACCAAGGACTGTGAGGCATGTGCTATTTCAAGATCGACAATGCACTATCCTAAGTTTTCACACAGGACAAAGGTAGACTACCCTATTCAAATCTTACATGTGGACATCTGTGGGCCTTTCCCAGATGTGTCACACGATGGCTCGAGATACTTCGTTACAATTGTTGATGACTATTCACGCTTCGTCTACGCGGCGCCTCTTGTTCAAAAGAGTGATGCGGGTCATTATATTCGGGAGTTTATCAACTCTAGTTTCTCGAAGTTCAGAGGTAAGAATTACTGCATTGCGATTCGTTCGGATAATGGTGGTGAATTTGTGAATAATGAAATGAGAGCATTTATGCTACAAAAAGGTATCGAGTTTGAAACTTCTGTTGCTGGGAGTCACCATCAAAATGGATTAGTTGAAAAGAAGCAAAGAGATCTTCAGACGAAGATTAGAACATTATTGGCGGATGCTAATATGCCTACTGTGTTTTGGACAGATGCATTGAGAGCGAGCGTGGAGATTCTTAACTGGACACCTAGTCAAGCTATAGATATGAAAAGACCGGTTGATTTGTGGATGGGGGAGCGTCCAAGATTCTTTCCTCAACCGATTTTTGGAACTTTGGCATACGCTCATATCCCAGATCACCATCCAAAGTCTAAACTCCACCCTCGTGCGGTTGAAGCAGTCTATCTCGGACAACCGAAAGGGAAAGCTGCAGGCATGTTCTATTCGCATCAAGCGGGTGCTCTTTTTGTTTCAGACCAGGCTTCGTTTGACAAGCTGGTATTCTATTTTGATAAGCACAGTGATTTAATTCACCAGGTGATTCGCCGAACCTCGGGTAGAGTGCATGGATTGCCCCCCTTAGAAAGTCAATCACGCAAGGTTTCTATCGAGGAGTACCGACGTCTTTTTACCACACCCGATATATCAAATGATAACCAAGGTGTAACTCCGGAGAATTCTACTTCGTTACCAAATGATGGGACAGGATTGTTTGCAGAGGGATCTCTTCCTACCGAAGGGCTGGCCAGCCAAGAGAATGTGGATCACAACGCCTCTACAAACATGCAAAATCAGGTTGGACCCGACATTCCCATGGAGGATGCGAGTGGATTCGTACCTCAGACCGAAGATTTGCTGTCAAAGATAGGTGTGCCCGAAAGCCTAGGGACATCTAACCCGATGCCGATTGGTGTGGATGCTCAAACCCAGACTGACCATGTGACGAGAGATTCGATTGCCAATGAAGTTGTGCCAGAGCCAGTTGATTCGGTGATGACTGAAGCAGCTGACCCGGGCACCTTCACGGAAAGTGAGAGACCAGAATCGCAACTGGAGGACCACGATCCGGAGCATGATCATCTTGGAGAGCGAGCGCACGCCTCGGAACTGTCTTCACGGACAACAGACTTGCCAAATACGAACTTGAGCACGATTAAGGAAGCGCAGCGAAAGAAAACTAGTGTGCTGAAAGTTTCAAAGAAACCCATACCTCGGGGTTTGCACAAGTTTCGTGATTTGAATCTACAAGTCGTTCGTCGGAAACAGGACTCAGAAGTCGGATCGAAGAAAATTGAAGAAGAATCAATTCCAAGGAATAAGGCTCCTTCTACAAATGATGGTAGAAGACTGTTTATGACAGATTCATCTGGGAACAGAGTGGAAGTCATAGAGCCAGATGAACACGAAGTTGCAATTCGGAATCAAAGTTTAGAGGAGGCTCCCTCGACTTTTGACCCCGATGGTCTTTTTGGTCCAGTTTCATCGCGACTTAGGTCGAGATTCGCCATGGATCTGCGGTTCAAACGGATACATAATCCGATAGATGAGGATTTTGGTATTTACCCGCCCACGAATAAAAGGAGGCATCATATTGCTTTTCTTGAGCGAATTGTCGCATCAGGGGGAATTTACCTTACTAGCCTCAAGCAGGATGAGAAAGTTGGCGATATAGATGCAACAAATCTTGAAGAAAGTATTCCACGCATAATGGGTATTTTGGACGAGATGGATGAAGACGATATAGATTGGGTGCCTACACTTTATAGTTTGGCAGAAGTTGAAAAGGAGTTCATACCCAAGTCTTACAAACAAGCCATGCAACTGGCTGCACGCCTTAATTGGGGTAGTGCAATGGATTCGGAGATGGCTGCACATGGGAAAATGGTGACATTTGGAGATCTCATGAAGTTACCCGAAGGCAAAACGGCTATAGGCTGTATTTGGGTGTTCGCGAAGAAGGATAGCGGGATTTATAAGGCCCGTTTGGTTGCTTTAGGCAATCATCAGAAGGAAGGGATTGATTACGATTTGACGTTTTCGCCGGTGATCCGCTACACTAGTTTGCGACTTGTGTTGGCGATTGCGGCAAGACTAAGGTTAGGCATAAGAGCCTGGGACGTGTCCACGGCGTTTCTTAACGGAAAGTTAGAGGAAGAGATTTATATTAGACAACCTGAGGGTTACGTTGTTGAAGGAAAAGAGCATTTAGTGTATCGTTTGAATCGGTCACTATATGGGCTCAAGCAGTCACCGCGCGTTTGGCACGAAACGGTGAGGCAGGAAATCGAAAAGATTGATTTCAAACAGAGTAAGGCAGAGCCGTGTTTATTCTATAAGCATGTGAAGGCTGGTTTGGTCATGCTTGCACTTTATGTGGATGACATGCTAGTCTTTGGCCCTACTGACGGTGAAATTGAAAAGGTGAAGAGTTATCTCTTCAAGAGATTCAAAATGAAGGATTTGGGTGTACCGAAGAAGTTTTTGGGAATGAACTTCAAGGTTTCCAAAGGAGTGATTGAGATTAGTCTTGAGGACTATATCAATAAGATGTTGGATATATTCGAAGACTCGGTGAGACCAACAAAGGCGCCAATCAGCAAGCAAGACAAGTTGAAACCGCGAGCTGAAGATGAGGAGGCGTGTGACGCAACGTTGTTCAGGAGTATGATAGGAAAGTTCCTCTACGCAGCTATGGTTGCTAGGCCAGACATTTCGTACGCAACACTGTTCCTTTCAAGATTTTTGGTGGATCCTTCGGTGAGCCACTTGAAGGCAGCATTCAAGGTGTTACGGTACTTGAGCCAGACCAAGAAGTATAGTTTGAGGTATAGTGCAGATCCTGAGGATGTCACAGGATATTCTGATGCGGATTTTGCTATGTGGCAAGACAGGAAGTCACGTACTGGAGTTATCTTCACGTACGCGAACTCTCCGGTAATGTGGTTGTCCAAAATGCAAGGCACTATAGCAACTTCCACGCTAGTCGCGGAGCTTGCAGCTTTATACGAGGCTACTCGTGAAGCTATCTGGATGAGGAGAATCCTCAAAGAATTGAAGATTGACCTGAACAATACGTTCACACAATTGTGGTGTGATAATTCTGGTACAGTTAGTACTGTGAATGATGTTGGGTTTCATGAAGGTGTGAAACACGATGAAGTCAGAGCGGCTTACGTGCAGGAGAGAATCCGCGAAAAGAAGGTGCAGGTGAGTTATATCCCTACGAAGGAAAATGTCGCGGATATGTTTACCAAGGCTCTCGCACCAGCCGATCTCCTTAGGTGTATCGAACTCAGTGGAATGAAAGTCCATGATTAGGGGGAATGTGAAACCTAAAGGTCTCCATGTTAATAATCACGTGACATTGCGTTCCAGACGTTGAGGGTTACACGACCGTGGGTCGTGGACACCCGACGCGATGCTTAAGAAAATATTTTCTTAGCCAGATTGTATTTATTACAGTAGTTGACACAAATAGGGTTTTTACCATAATAGAGGTTTTCCAAACACTGGTAACATCATGGATGCTAAAACGGAGAAGAACAATGCTTCTGGCACTGTTAGAGTGAAGAAGTACTCGTTGAGCCCAACTCTTACTAAGCGGATATCAGTCGTCTATCCTACACTTAAGGATAAGTTCAAACAGTGTAAGTCAGTGTTGTGAGAATCGGTTTTTTTTGTGGTGTTGCGCGTAGGCGCGTAATCGTGCAAGAAAATATTTTCCGCTTTTTCGTACTTTTATTTGTCATGCGCACGACGTAATTCGTAATCAATAGCGTAAAAATTTATCCTCACGATTGTTACGGCATCGTTTTCCTTTTCGCATCATACACGATTGAACCTCACTTGCTCAAATCCATCATTGCAAAACTCCTTTTTCGAAATTGTCGACTGTGAATCTTTCCAGAGGGTTTTCAATTGTTCAAAGAATAATTTTACTTACTTAGTCACTCTTTTTGCGGTCCGCTCGGATTTTGAAAACGCTCTTTCGGTTCGAAAAAGTAATATTTAGGAGGGGAGGAGATTCCAGGTGAGGGGATCAATGATGCATCCAATGAAGGTGTAACCACCGAAGACGACAAGCTGACTTTGTGAAACTAACTAGTTTTTTGATTGCTTGGAGCAGACGCCTGCCGGTTTTGTTGTCTGTAGATATATATTTATGTTCCTTTTGATACAAAAAAAAGGAAAAACCCACTTTTTTCCACTTTGAGTTGCATTTTCCATGTACTTCGTTCATTAGTAAATACGAAGAACTCTTAACAGCACACTTACGATTACGCAATTACTTCTCCCATGGGCGCGAAATTGTTAAGCCTCCAGGCAAAGTGGCGCGCGTATTTAGTGCCATTACCCGTTTTTACGAGTTATTTCACATCACTGGTGTAAGTAGCAGTGAGCGGCCGCACACCCGTACATCCAAACTGTTTGCAACAGAATGCTTGCGTTTTTGCACCCACGCCAGACTGGAAAAAGTAAACACGCAGAGACGCGGTTTGGCGGAGGACTAACCTAACACATAAACATTTGAAGTCTGTTGCAAACAGACTGAGGGGTCAATACGTGAAGAACTTGGGGTTTGAGGTCAATCGAAAAAGTCGAAAATCGCTTTTTCTCGCTCCGGAGAAGCACTAAAAAACCCACGGAAATTCAGACATGGGATTCTGGGTGGCAACTGTGATACGACGCATTCAGCGCTTCACTAGCGACTTCGCTACAACGATCTGGGCTCTTGCATGTACCCCAGGTTTTTACCCCACATCAGGTCCGGGGTTACATACTATAATATACCCGCCCACATAATAAAATGTTCAAACGAATAATCAGCCAGTACAACTCTGTTTATCTGCCAGCGTCCACCGTAGTCTAGTAGTCAAAATGGGGGGAATTTTCGAGGTATATTAAGACGGCGTTTCTCCCCCAGTTTTCTTTTTTAAAACTTCATCATTTTTCCAGACAAAGCGCAAGGTATATTTGAACAAAGTATTTCTTGTATCGATCTCAATGGAAACCATGGGATCCATGTCTGAGTTCGGCCTCCTTGCGGGAGGCCAAGACTTCATGATGCAGGGCAGCTATGCAACCGATGCTGCCCAGGTATCACTTGAAGATGTTTTCGGTCAAACTGACGCTTCTCCTTCTGACTCTGGCAACACTGCCAAGGAGCCAGAAGACGACATCTATGACTGGATTTTCGAAGAGGGCCCTGTAGACGACGACGACGAAGAAGAGTCTGCGGGCCTGGACGCGGAAGGCTTATCGGGATTGGAAAACTTTGCCGAGCCAAACCCTCTTGCAAGGGGCACTGAGCTTGAGACTACAGTAGACTTGGATGGCGACTTCTTAGGTAGCTTCTCTTTCACTGACATGGATGTCGAGGCTGAGATTTTGCAGCCTCAGGAAACCATGATGGCATTCGAAGGTGCAAATGTCTTGGTGGCTGCTCCTTCTTATGTTGTCAACACCTCGTTGGCGTCTCTTTCCGTTGAGGAATTTTCTGACTTGCTTCCAGTTGCTGATACGCCAGGCGCGAACTTGGATTTGCAATTCGCAGGGAATGCGCATTCGGAATCTTTGCCAGTATACTCCAACCCTCAGCCCGCTTTGGTCCAGGAGCTGAACGAGGACAAATTTTTTGCTGACCTTATTAGCAAAGAGTTTAATGCTCTGACCTATGAACAGGAACTTCTCGATATCAATTTTGCACCCAAAGTTGATGCTTTCGGTGGTGCAATCACCCACGTCTTAGCAGGGAACAAACTGCGCGTGAACACTAGCGGACAGCCTTTGGACACCATTTATGAAATGGCGGAGGAGGTGGTGGAGCCAGAGACTGTGTACGAGCAGTCCGGCTTTTTATCCAACGAACCCTCGGATTTCTCCCGCGCGTACCCAAACAACATGTCGTTTGACAAAATGTTCCAGACCGAGACCATGGCTGCGATTTTGGGGGTTGGCTTTTCGCCAGATGAAAGCATGTTGGATGACGAGCCGGAGTACACCCACACCGCGGCCTATGGTGGCGCTGGGGACCTTGTGCCTGCTTTTGAGGCAGACAAGAATGTCCAAAACTTGTCCCGCGTGCCCAGATCTTTCGAGGGAAACCTCCGTACGGAGAACCCTGCTGGGAACGCGGGATTTAATCTCAAGATCAGAGAATTGGCTGCATTGAGCAAAGACGTAATTTTCGGCGAGCTGGTTGGGCAACAGGACTGTATAAACATGCAGACCGCGATAAAGAATGCTGTGGCCAAGAGTAGCAAGAAGGGTCCACAAGGTCCAAGAGTTCCTACTGCATCGGCATTGGCATTGGCATCCCTGAGCACGGACCGGGTCACCAAGCCTCTGGGCGCCAAGCCCAAGAAACCCAGACGGGTGAAGAGAGTGTTTGACTACTCTGAGGCAAACGTGGCCACTTTCGAAGTGCCCTGTCCCGAGCTTCAGAAGATCATGATAACCCGCGAGCAATTGATTGGGGTTTGTGGCGACCAGTTCGATGAGGAGAAGGCTAAAGAAGGTGACATCAACAGAAGAAGATTCGTGCGGGGATCGCTCGATGGTCTCGCAGGCTTGCACCCAAATGTTGCCTACGAGAAGAACCATTTGTTTGACATTTCTCGTCCTTACCAGCAGGAGTTCACTCGAGTCGAATTAAACCCCACCACTGGGGCGCCCATCATGGAAACCCGCAGTGGCCTTTGCTGTTACTGTGAGGACCTTTGCTTCTACGAGCTCAAAAACTCGTGCTACTCTCAGCACATGAGCCACTCGCATGGTGTCTACACCGATAACTCCTTGGCCCCGGATGCCATCATGCCTGGAGACTACAACTTGTCGAAGAAGTTCACTCCAGGAAGGAAGACGATCCCACACGCCAGAGACCGCCCAGGAGTTGTGTGCCCAGCTTGTTTGGACGTGGTTGAGGTCCGCTGTTGGTCATCCACCCTGGAGAAGAAGCCGCTCACTAATTACTTGAGACACTTCAAGGATCAACACAGGGTCGAGAGTCGCAGGGACACTTTTGTCAACTTGCAAACTTGAGGTTAAGGCCCTGTGGCGAGAATGCGTTTCGGGTAGTGGTTTCGGACCCGCTTCGCTCCAATAGAGATTGTATTCTATTGGAGATTAGATTTGATTTTGTTTGTTTTTTTCGTTCCATGTTTTCAGTTATACCGTATTTAAAAAGCCCAATAGATGTTTGTTTTTACCATATTTGTCTGTACTTAGTTTCCCCGTCTCAAGTAGCGATGAAAGTCTATGCACCTGTCTTTTCATAGTCAAGAAACCGTAAGGAGTATCTTTATTGTACTTCCTCGCGTCATCAACAGAACTGATCCATACAAAGTCACGGCCAATACGTTGTCTTTCAATTACTGTTTTTGTCGTATCACTGAGCGCGTTGGTCTTGTCAAGATTAATGTTAATGTGCTGCTTGTTTGAATAAAGACCGGAATTGTCGTCAGTAAAACCACAATACACAGCACTAGTCGATCGAGACACGATACATTGATGAGTCGACTGATAAAAAATTTGGAATTCATCAAAGCGAAGATTAATGTGCAAAATGAATATGGGCTTACTCGCCGCATGAATCCTAAAACTGTAAAGCTCAAACAGCTCATGGTCTGGGTTTATTTTGAGTGCCTTTGTGATGTCGGGTATACGAAACATTGTTGTCTGGAATTTGGACCATACAAAAGGACTTGGATTCCCACACACGCTGTTACCATAGCACGACCAATATCTTTACCTTTTTCTTTCTCTTAGACAAGCGCCACCGCGTCTGGGCTCAATCAGTGATGTTAAAGTCTGTATTTTCCGCGAAACTTGTCTGGGTATTTGTACTGATTTTAGATACTCTCTTATCTCGGATTCTAATCTCCACCGAAACTATCTCAGATTTTGAGCAATCTTCAATAGTTCGAGATATTGCCCATAAATTGAGGGAGACTTAGAACCGCCACTATCAAAATCTTGCCCGCACTAAACCTAGGGTACTCAATTACTTCTTTCGGATAACACGCATAAGGTCAAGATGCTAAGACACCTCCCTTATAACTTACGGGGGTTTGAAGCATGGGACCGTCTCAAGGAACGAGACGGGCGTCAAATCAGTACCCGTATTGGGGAATCCTGCCTCTCGATTAAGCTGACCGCGAAAAGTTGGCTAATTTAAAGGCAAAGGGTGTTAGTCAAGCTGATAGAAAAAGTCTGTTTCGACTCGGCAACAAAGTCAAATGAGACTGAAATTTCAATTTACGATCACGCGGAACCTTTTAACATCAACTCCGAGCGACTTTAGAGCAGTGTGAGCGAGCTGCAGTCTAACGATAACGTCAATTTACAAGACATGGATGATTAGAGGAGAAGAAAGCGCCCCGAGGCCTGAATAACGCACAGTTTACTGGATAACAGCCAAACAGGCTGCACAGACAACAGTGGCTTGCAGAATCAAACGAGACTGAAATATTTCTGTGCCAGTTGAGCGCAGAGCCTGGAAGAGACGAGCGAAGCAGAGTACGATGGAAGGTATCAAGTACAGTTCTGTGGGCAGTTGAGAAAAAGATGTTTACATAGTAAAATATGTCTAATGTAAATAATGCTGACACTTCCAATCATCAGGTCCCAATCCGCAGTAATTACAAGGTAAAAACCAGGTATCTAATGTGATGGGCACCGGGCATGCATTAAGAATACTATTCGTATTTCTAATGCTAGTTCTTATAGAAGCATCCTTAAAAAGTGGACAATTTGTTTTTAATGAGTCAAAAACCATATTTTTGGTAGTTAATTAATTCTCATTGTGTGATTCAATAATGTTAATAATATTTTTACACTAAAATAGTTAAAATGTTCCCACTCAAGGATTCCGCCATTCACAGACAATTCTTGGCACCACGCGTTTTGCAGCACCAAGAATGTATGCGTTCAGCCCGTTGGCTACAATTTTCTTATTTTCTGCTGGTCTTTGAACAATTACTACACACGACTCGCCAAATTTTAGCGATACAGCTTTCAGCAACGCAAAGAGAGACTTTATTTTTCAAGCATATCTAGATAAAAGAGATGCAAAATTCGGAAATGCAAAGACTCGTGATTCAAGATAAGGTATAGAGTTGGTCGAGTTGGCAATAATTGATTCCAGGCTCAGGAAAATTTTCAATTCAGACGGTGATCTAGGGAGCGTTTCCGATTCAAGTGAGGACGAAGAGATGGCCTTAGATACAAGTTATCAGACAAAATCTAATTTATTTCTTAAATTTGATTGTGTAAACAGGGTCATACCTTAGAATTCTTGTGACGAAAGCACGGCTCCACAGGTGTTTTTAGGCGGAAAAAATGCCTACTCGGACCACACAAGGGTTTCTTTACTCTCAGCAGGAAGGCAGGTAGGGTTATACGCCGAATTATGCCGAAATTTTCAAATGTATCTTAAATATGAGATTCTGAGAAAACTAATTTTAGATACTCAGGAAAGTGAGATATTTCCAAATATTTTCAGATAGACATACTGGGTTCAACAAAGTCACTAGTGGCAGCCCACACGCACGCCCCCCGGAATTAAGCCGGAACTCGTTCTCGCGCGCACACCCGTACCTCTCGTGAGGACACCATGTCCGTCTGGTATGCTGGGCGAAACGCCGTAGGCACAATTATAAAGAGAAACAAAAAACAGGCTTTTACGAACATTTTATCACCACAATATATACAAAATGGCGACAGAACTCAGGTATGATGCCAAAATTAAAGGCATGGTGCTCAAAGACACAGATTTGGCCGTTTCGCCACAGTTTCAACTTGAGCTCAATCAAATGAACACGTTAATCGCCGAACTCGTGAATATTACAGCGCCTGTGCCGCCTAAACCGTCTGCTGAGAGCTTCAATAAAGACTTATCGAAAATGATCAAGAAATTGTACGAAGGAGGCGTGCAGCTGTTCAAACACAGCAAGTTTGTCGAGCTGGCAAAGCAATTCAGCATAGCCATTGAGATTGTCAACCGCCGTAACAAATTCGAGGCGTTTCAAGGCACGTTACAGGAACTCCTGCTCTTGTTGATGAGCCGTGCAGACGCCTACTTGAAGTGTAAGGAATATCTCCGGGCATTCAACGACGCGGACATGTTGATAAACATGATGGTATGCACCCCGGATAACTTCTTGAGGCGTGGTGTGGCAAATTACTTTTTGTGTAACTACGAGGATGCGCGGGCAGACTACCAGCGTGGCTTGGCGTTTGACGAGAAAAACGAGCGTTTGGTGAAGGAGTTGGAGATCTGTCTCGACAAGATCTTGGAGGAGAATGGGGATTACTTGTAAATTTCTGGAATCAGAGCTTCGCCAGCAGAAAGGTTCTTGAGGAAATTTTAGCCGGGAAAGGGGACTCATGAATTACGAACTAAATGTGTGTCCAGGAAAGACGGACGGAAGAAACGGGCCTGGTGACAATAGCCACACAGTTGGATCTTGGGCACTGTGACTGCGCTAATGATAGCTAGTTTAATCTACTTGACGGGTTTACCATAAATTGAGTCGCAACTTCTTATGCCCGAAGAAAACCGAAAGCAATATGACTGGTTTGTGAGTTTTTGTGCTGAGTATATATCCAGATACATGGAGCCGAAAAGGGTTGTAGAGTACGAACTACGGGTGAGTATGTATGATGCAAATAGTCGCGTTTAAAGTCAAAGTTTCTTGTCATGGGGTACAGATAGAGCAAACCTCAATATTACGCAGTGAGCCTTAATTTATGAGCATTTTTCGAGTAGCACCCGTCTCTTAAAACTGGGTTCGTGTTCATGGGTCACGATCGCCTGATTTTTTACTAATTTAACAGACTAGACCTAGATCTGGGCTGCACTTCCTGTTGGTTCAATATGCGTTTTTGAAGATACCAGCTCAGGCATCTTGAAAGATGAGTCTGATAATTCCAGATTTTAATCAATACGCAAGATAGCACTCCATCGCATTCAGCCAAATCCCACATCACAGTCCAGCTAAGGTGTTCAGTGGTCGTCACGTGACAACAATGGGGCAGAACGGTGTATAAATTGTGCCCGAGAAAAAAAAAATCTCTTCTTCGTCTCAAAGATATTGAGTAAATCACAACTCGAATTTAGCATAACTAGATTCTAGGCTATCAGAACAAGTATAGAGTCACAGTGGGTGTAGTCAATACCAAGGTAAGCCGTGGCCCACATTCACGCTAGATCCGAGGGAAGAATATACATCGAGATGATCCGAGGGCAGATACGCGGCGCACACAACGGAGATCCGAGGGTGCGTTTCGCGCATCAATAAATACACGTTGAATACGGCCCGTGTTATGGATCATCATATATATACGTATAACAGAATGCTGGTCAGTTCTGACGACTCGATCATTGTCTTGTCAGATGACGATGACTTCGGCACGGTCCAGCCGCAGAGACAATTATTTGTTGAAGAAGAAAGTACAAGTGCCGATTTGAACGGGTTTGCGTCTCCTCAAGAATATGAAGATCTGGATCATGAAGAGCCGGGCGCAAAGCGGCAGAAAGTGGCCGAGGGCGAAGACTTTGAAGGGGCAGCAGGATCAACGGATGAGCCCAAATTTACTATTCTTAGACCGGTCGTGCCGCAAGGAAACCACGCTGAGGAAACCGAAGAATCCGAATTATTTGTAAACGAGCTGGGGAGGGCAGATGCAGAGGAATCCGTGGTCGATTTTGCGCCACAAGTGCCACATATCACATCAGAAAGCCCGGCGAGGCATCTTCGGTCACGCAACGGCACACTTTCGCCCTTTTTCGCGCCAGAAAACGGTACTCTTGGCGCAAACGCGTACGGTACCTCCGAGGACGCGATTGTGGTGATAAGCGACGATGAAAGCGAGGATAATGTGTATCATAATAGTGGTGACGAGTCTTCAAGCTTGCGTGAGCCGGGTCTCATGAATTCAAACAAACAAGCGGCTGATGTGGAGAATACTACGGAGGAGGAAGACTCGTTTTATGATGCGGCGCAACATCCTACGCAAATTGACGATGACGATATTCAGGAGATCACGCCAGTGGCGCCGAGTCTTAATCAAAGTAATGCCCCTGAAATGAGTGCGTCACGTGACACAGAGCCCTATGTGATCACGGATTCCCCGCTTCGACAGGCGCCTGACGATGAGTCATCAGATGAAGAAATCGCCATCTTGTCTAAAGAGGAGGCCGAGCGCGTGGGATCATTCAAGAAAAGCTCCTTTGATGTTTCTCAGCCGCCGGCGATTTCCCCGCCCGTGCCTGCCAATGGCTTGTTCAACCAGCCACCGCCGATTTACGGCCAAAACATGCCTGAATCACAGCCACCCGCATTCAATCAGCCAGCGCCAGTCTACCATGCTGGTGCACAGACAGCGCCGCCGCCAGAGGACCTCTCCGTGAGCAACTATTTCATGAAATTGACCATGCCGCAGCTCCAGACCTACGCGCAAAAAATCGATACGCAAATCGGCGTGCTTCTGCGCCAGATTAAGAGCTTTTACGAGGAAGTGGGGGAGACCAGGAGGAAAATGCTGATGCTCCCATTCACGCAAGATGCATTGAAGGAGGAATATAGCCGGCACGTGACTGAGCGTCTTGCTTTAGCCGATTCTTTGCTACAACGCGTGAAGAAAACACGCCGTATGAGGTTGATTTTGGAGTCTGTGAAAACACAAAAGCTTGCGCTGTCGAGCCCCCTGGACCCTTTCCAGCCAGGCATGCTCAATTTGCAGCCACAATTACAACCACAACCGCCGTCTGCCTATCGTGCAAACGTCAATCCCTATATGCAGCGCCCTGTCAATGACGATCATACGCACTTGGAGAATCTCTTCAGAGACCTTGGTCGAGAGGAGAAGATCGAGGGCATGTCACCAACGCCGCTGGCGCTCTCGATCCAATTACTAGATCACCAGCGGCGCGGGTTGTTTTGGCTTTTGGAGAAGGAAAAGGCCATGCAGGGGTGTATTTTGGCAGACGATATGGGTTTAGGTAAAACCGTGCAGACGCTAGCGGTGATGGCGGCTAATCCACCGTTGGATCCTGCATGCAAGACCACGCTAATCGTTGGCCCCGTATCCTTGCTACGGCAATGGGATGCCGAGATGCAGGCGAAACTAAAGCCCGGACATACACTATCGGTGGCTTTCTACCATGGCCAGGAACGGCGCAAGTTGACCTCGTTTGCTCAAATGTCGCAATACGATGTGATCCTCACGTCTTATACAACGCTCGCCTCGGAATATAAGCAACATTTCGTTTATGAGTTTGAAGCCGCCAAAGTGTCGCACGGGCAAAACGCTCTTCCACAAAGAGGCACAGGAGGACAAACCTATCTGCTGCCATTTTATTGTAAGGAGGCTGTGTTCTACCGCATCGTTTTGGACGAGGCGCAGTATATCCGCAATAAGCTTTCGCAGGCATCGAAAGCAGTGGCTGTGTTGAGAGGTAAGCACCGCATGTGCCTCACAGGTACGCCCATGCAAAATAGTATCGATGAACTATATCCGATTTTGCGGTTTCTCAACGCAAAGCCGTACGATGATGAGAAGAAATTCAAACTGGACATTTTGGTGCCGCTTAAACTGACGAGTGATGCGTTTGACGATTATGACCGTAACCAGTCGATGCAGAAGCTTCGTTTGGTATTGCTGGCGGTCATGTTGCGTAGAACAAAGGATTCAAAGGTCGACGGCAAGCCTTTGATACAGCTTCCCGAGAAAACCGTGGAGCAAGTTTTCGTGAAGATGGAGAACGAGGAGCTTGAGTACTATCAAGCTCTCGAAACCGGTATTCAGAAAAAAGCAAGGAAACTCATGAACACAGTCAGCCCGCTGGGCCACAGCAACTTTCTCACGTTGCTTCTTCGTTTGCGCCAGGCGTGCATTCACCAGTTGTTGGTGGAAGTGGGCGAGCTAAACTCACACGAAAACTCAGACTCGTTTCTGGGCACAAACTGGGTCCAGATGTACGACAGGTGTACCTCCATGTCAGGGTCAGTGAAGGAAATCGTGCGCAAGTTCTCGGGCGCAGATGACACGCAGTTGGCCCTTGGCAACGGCTCTGACAAGCAAGACATTCAGTTTACATGTCCGCTGTGCTTTGACGTGGTGGGCGAAGGCTCTATCAAGATCCTTGCAGCGTGTGGCCATATGGTGTGTGACGGATGCGTGGATACATTGTTTAGCGCAAACGACCAAGGGCTCCGTACGCAATCGGCTCACTGCGTTACCTGTGGCGAGCGGGCAGCACTCACTGACATTGTCGACTACGTTTTATTTACAAAGGTCGACCAAGAGGGCTATGATCAGCAAAAACTCGAGACCGTGTATGGCATGTCCAACACGAGAAAAAGTTCAAACTCAGATAAGGTTAAGTTCTTAATAAGACGTGACGCGGGGTTCACGCCGTCGGCAAAAATGGAGCGCACCTTGGGCATTATAGACGAGGTTATACAGGACACCCCAGACGAGAAAATCATTATCTTCTCGCATTTCACAGTCACATTTGATCTCATGGGGTACGCGCTAAAGCAGAACAATATTGAGTTTCTTCGATACGACGGCCTGATGAATATTGACGACAAGAATCGCACCATTAGCGAGTTCTACAAGGGCACGCCAAGGGTATTGCTTATCTCGTTGAAGGCAGGAAATGTTGGTTTGACATTGACGTGTGCTTCCCATGTAGTGATCATGGACCCTTTCTGGAACCCCTATGTGGAGGACCAGGCGATGGATCGTGCTCACAGGTTCGGCCAGGAGCGACCAGTGAAGGTCTACCGGTTGCTTATAAAAAACAGTGTGGAGGACAGAATCATGGACCTTCAGCAGCGGAAGAAAGAGTTGATTGGCTCTGCGCTCGACGAAAACGCGTTGAAGTCGAGCAGCCGTCTTGGCAGAAGAGAATTGGGCTATTTGTTTGGCTTGAACAGTCTTCGGTAATTGTCAGTGGTTTGAGTGGTTTGTAAAACATATTCAGGCACGAAACTTTTTCACTTTCAGAAGGTTCCGGCACCAGTCTTCTTGGCTGATAAGTTTCGGCTCGGTAAGGCAGAGCTCCCACGTGAGCATACACTCGAAGTTCAAGCCATATTTGTCTAAGGATTTGCAGAGGTATATTAGCTGAAGCACGACACCATCTTTCTGGCTTTTCACATCGCCTTCATCACCGCTATTGGACGCTATTTCTTGAAAGTGTGCTCTGAGTTCAACAAGAAGTATTCTGACCAAACTCTTAACGAAAGAGTGAGTCAAGAAGTTATCTTCGCTTTTGTCATCGACCGCGCCGACAGAGTGGAAGATCGCATGATAAATTGAGAGTGAGTTTGAAAGGTGTTCTCTGTACGTCTCAATGCAACGTTTCAAGTAGGTGATTTTTTTCAACTTGAGCAAAGGTTTGAGCGACGCAAGCTCGCTAGTGATGAATTTGAAGCGCGAGTTTAAGTAGATGATCTTTAGCGTGCGTTCTCGCGCGCCGGCGTTCGTAGGATTCTCCAACTTAGACGCCGATCCAGTCCCTGAACCATTTGCGATTTTGATCAAGTCTGGCCGGTTCAAGATTTGGAAGATCTTGAAAATATTCGACTGCTTTAAGTTTGTGTTGAGAAGCCTAACCAATCCCTTGACCATAATCTGGAGCTCGATCTTGATCCTATCTTCGATCTTCCGGAAAGTCTGCAAATTGGGGAATTTGATAATGAGCATCTTCACCAACATCGAGATCTCCAATGCTTCCTGGTAGTTTCCCTGCAATATGCACAACTTGCACAACGTTGGGAGCTCCAAGATGTCCAAGATCGGATCGATGTCGAAAAGCATCGAGCTACTAGTGGTAGCAAGGTTTTCTGCGGCGCGTCTTTTCGCCGGCGTGTCCCATTTCACATGCATGTCGTTGATATTTAGCAAAATCGCACTGATTTCCGCGTCAAGCCGCGTATCAATCTTGGCCGCCGTGGCCTTCAAGTTCTGGCTCACGTCAATGATCAAGTCGCGGTTTTCATTGGTCATTTTCGCCAACTTGACGTCGATTTGGCGTGCCCGCAGATCGAGCTCGGCGATTTCTTCCGTCAACGTCGTCTTTCCCGGAATAACAGAGCTCGTGCTTGCAAAAACATCGGTAGAGAGCAATTGCTCGCTCACAAGAAGGTTATCGAGGTACGCCACGGCCTCTTTCTTGAGACTCTCGTCCGAATCTAGTTTTTGAGCGAGCAGTGGATCGAGGTCTGCCTTGAGACAGTCTATGAGTAGCGCCGACATGGTATAGACTCAGGTGTTTCTTTATTCTTTTGATGTGAGGTATTAATTGATTCACTTAACGAGAAGAAGAAAAATAGCAGTATTTCTATGACGTCTTGTGTGCTTTCAATCTACTTGCCTCTGAATTGGTTGGCGCGCTGGGCTTATGTCCGTTGTGCACCCTCGGTTTTCTGAGGTGGTATACAGGTGTGTGTGAGGAAAGCGAGGGTTCCGAGGGCAATCTGCATAGAAACAGACTTAAGTGGAAATGAATAACTCATTCTTGGTATTGCCTCATCTGTTTACTGTGAACGGTTTTGGGTATTTTGTTCTCGCTTTTTATAATCCTTCGGCAAGAGCCAATCATTGTTTGATCAAATGGGTCATAAGAACCCGATGTGAAGCTGAATCACCCGTCTAGTCAGCATACTGGGTGTTTCAAGGAGAGTCGAGTTTAGACAGACCAACAAAAGCTTACATTTAATGGATCAAACGAACCCCAGTGCTTGGAATTCGCAAAAAGACCGACCTCTCTTTCTGGCTTATTCAACATAATTCTTATACTGCGATGCACATGGCGCTATCTAGCTATTCTTTTCGAGCCATTCATAAGCCAGAAACCGATCAGTCGCCGAAACAAAAGCTTTATATTCAAATTTAGGTAAAACAAAAACTTTCCCAACATCTTTGCCGTTTAATTAAGAGATATAGAGTGAAAGTGTTGCCTGATATGCACACCCACCGAAAACCTGATCACGTGATTTTATCAGCTCAGTCCGCGCCGGTCGTGCGCCGCCGTAAGCCAAGCGCCGCTATCGCACTATCAACGATCCCAGGTACTGTTAAAACACCCAGCACAACCCATTGTAAAAGCCAGATAGGACCCTAATTTTTCGATAAGTATTCACTTTTGCTTACAGGAATCATGGAGGGACTCTTTTTTAACGTCGATTATGGCTACATTGAGGGAGTCGTGCGCGGCTACCGTAACGGCCTTTTAACGTCGAACCAGTACGCCAATTTGACGCAATGTGACACTTTGCAAGACTTGAAGTTGCAGTTGTCGGCGACAGACTACGGCAATTTCTTGGCGTCGCAGGCGGGGCCGTTGCTGACGCTGATTATCCAGGACAGACTCTCGAAACGCATGTATCTGGAGTTTCAGTACTTACGGAGCCAAAGCTCGGGCAAATTGGCGCGGTTCTTGGACTTTATTTCATACGGCTACATGATCGATAACGTGCTGTTGATGATTACTGGTGCGTTGCACGAGCGCGATTTGGCGGACATTTTGCCCAAGTGCCATCCTTTGGGCTGGTTCGATACCCTCCCTACATTATCCACGGCAACGGATATCGATTCGTTATACGATGTGGTGTTGGTCGATACGCCCTTGGCGCCGTTCTTCAAGGACTGCTTGACGCTCCATGACTTGGACGACTTGAACATCGAAATCATCAGGAACAGATTGTACCGGAACTACTTGGAGGCGTTCATCAAGTTCGTCGAGGCGGAGTTCGATGGTCCAGACCTCGAGATCATGACGCGGTTGTTGAATTTCGAGGCAGATAAGCGCGTGATCAACATTGCCTTGAACTCTTTGCACTCGGAGCTCAGTGCCGAGGAGAAAATCGGCCTTTTCCCACAGTTTGGCCAGTTGTACCCCGTGTATCACAATGAATTGGCCAACGCCGAGGAGGTTGAGCAGATCAAGGGCGTCGTGGAGCTGATTGGCGAGTTCAGGGACATCTTTAGCGACTCGCAGGGCACCAGCGGGCAGAAAAACATCGAGGACTGGTTCTATTTGTTAGAGATGCAGTACAACAAGAACGCTTTCACGCAGCAATTCACGTTGCTGAGTGTATGGGCGTGGTTGCGCCTGAAAGAGCAGGAGGTGCGCAACATCACGTGGATTGCCGAGTGCATTGCCCAGAACCAGAAAAATAGAATTGATAACTACATCTCCGTGTACTGATGGTGCAGTTTATGGAGTAACTCAATTACATTACAGTCAAAACAGCTAATAAAAAATTCAAACTTGCCTTTTTGTGGATTGTACAGTTTGGTTAGCCAAATTGACCGCAGTAGATTGGCAAAGAGCTTAACGAGTTATGACGTATGACCATAGTATTAGAATCATGTGCCTCGAAGATCTAGACTTACTCAGCAGTTGTTGGAAAACTCGACTAGATACTGCTAATGTGACGCTGGAATAGATGAAAGCATATCGAACCTCAGTACGCGTAAGAGCCACACTAACGTTAATTGCAAATAATCTGTCAGGAATCTGTTTTGTATTATCATAAACATTCCTCGGTTCGCGTGAATTAGACCAAAAACAGCCTCGAAACTTGACAGATTCGAAAGGTGGCAAAGCAAAACAAAATTCTTTTGTTAGCGGTTTATTGCAAGAAAACAAAACCCAACAGAAACATTATCTGGGCATAATCGGTCATGAAAATCATCAAGCATATTTCATAGCAATGTTTACCCGTTTACTCTCGAATATGAAGAGGGCATGTAGCATGCGGAATGCTTTCCGTGTAAAGTAGACAATTTTGCAAGACTTTATTGACTTTGAGTGCCACTTTCTGACCAATTCATTTTCACATACATAGACATTCACATCCTTGAAAAATGATACATATAATTTCCAGAATTTCACTTTAGTCAGAACTTAGCACATATTCCCGGCCGGTCGGTGGAATTGTATCCCGGACATCGTGGAGGAATCTCCGCAACCGAATTCATTTAATCAATCATTACCTACTGCAGATATATAACACTATGTTTTACCCTTCCTAACCCTGTTATCGCCTCTTCATCGATTACAACAATGATCAAGCTTGTGCTATGCTAAGACACCCGTACCTCCCTAAGATGCTAAGATGCTAAGATCCAAAATCTCGCGCTACCAGATGGCAGACGCGCCTTCTCCGGGCTCACAAGGGTAAAGATATAGTCATTCATAAACACTAAACAACACTATGTCGCAACTCTTCATGCCTCTGTCGCAGGATAACTATGAGCCATCTCTGCAAGGACCACAGCTGCCGGCAATGCAACTGCAGCCACAGCCCGAATTCCTGTTCGCGGCGGCGACTTCTCAAGTGTCTCATTTGGCAGACGTGTTGACTCTGATTTCGGCAATTGATCGCCACGCCCTAATGATAATTTCACAATATGGCATCACGTTCTTCCTGGAGTATAACCATATATTGAATGCACAAGTGTCAGTTGATGCGTCGCTTTTCTCGGCATTTGAATACCACTGGCTGGGCGCGGATCTGGATGGGAACTTTTCGGAAAACGTGCCGAAAAACGTACAATTAGGGATCGACGTGCACAGGCTAACCGACGCATTTGCCGCTGCGGCGGCCACCGCAGTGACCAGGCTGAAAAAAGGAGCCTCTACAGCAGGTGTCGATACGGTCTTGTGCTATATAAAGTACCGTGGTGATGGCTTCCCGTTGGTGGTGGAGTTCGAGGATAGGCTCATGAGCGAGCAGATTGAATTTTCGACATTCCACCTAGATATAGATTTCCCATATGGTGACGAGAATCCAGAGCTGCAGAGTCAGCCCGACCACTCGCTCACAATCGACCACTCGAGGCTACAGTTCGAGGTCATTTTACAGAGCGATATTCTCGCCAACATGTTACTAGACTTGCAGAACCTCAACACTGAGGACTTATTTGTGTTTGTCAGCAATAAACGTGGGGTTAGCGGACCCAACCACGTGAATTTTGTTTCCAAGGGCGCAATCGGGTACCTGAAACTCATATTCCCCAGCGCACGTACCATGCTTCAGAAGCTCGAGATATATAAGGATTCTGAAGGTGAGCCTGTGCAGACCACCGACTCAATACTCTCAACACTAGGATTCCTGCCGTTCATACGCGTTTTCCGCGCGGTAAAATTGCTGTCCAAATGCAAGATCATGAAGGATTTCAACGGCGTATTCCTGATCCAGCTTCTATGCAGAAATACCGCTGCAAAAAGCTATCCAGGAACACTCATCGCGTTCAATATGCTTGAAAAATCGGAAATTGGCGGCACTGGGCAAACAGTGGACATTGATATCGACAGTTTGTTCGATGACGAGGTGTATCAGGTGCGAGAGTATAACGATAATCCTCAGGAAGGCACAACGGTATCAAGAGAAGTACAAGAAAACCAGGTCTTTGACTCAAATGAGCCGTTTTCGTATGCAGCATTCAGGCGTAGACCCAGTAACAGTGAGTCTGGGTCAAAAAGAACCAGGATGGAAGGTGAATCAGGTGCGACAGGATCCACCGAGACTCCACTTTTCCTATGAGGCCGGTAAAGAATCTATGCGGGGATTTCAATAAGATGATAAGGGGATGTTGGGTGTAGTTCATGGGCCACAATCTCTGGCCCCAAGTATAGGCGCTTTTCAGTAAGGTTTTGGCCGTTAGGACCCGGAAAGAAACGCTTTTGGAGATTCTTGGATTGGCAGGATTATGATGGAAAGGCTCATTTTCTTGATAATGCCCTGTACAACAAAACTGCTCCTCCCCTAATTTCTAGACAAGCCATCAGAGATACGTCACCTTAAAAGCCATCTGCATTGTTTCCTTGAACTTCTGCTTGAAATTGATCTTGCGGGCGCGCAAAACTTTGCTGGACACAAACAAAAGTACTATGGCAGCCAAAATCACGGGTGAGTTCTGCTGCAACGTTCCTTTAGTGAGCGCGTAGTAATACAGAAGGCGCTCACGCATACGCTCAAGCGTAAGATGTGCTTTTTCCGAGCTTTTTGGACTCGAAGTTTCTCTCGTTATTTCCTCTGACTTTTGGCCCGCTTGGATCTGTTTCATTGTCCTGTACTTTAGGTTCTTTTCCTGAGCTTCCTTCTTCTTTCGCTCGGATTCTGCTGCGAGCCGTTTGGCCTCACGTGCCTTAAGCGCCTTACTTTGCTTTTCTGTTTCGGCCCGCTTCTTAAGACTTAGCTCCTGCACCTCTTTTAGCTTGATCAAAGTCAGTTCACAGCCAAAAGCCAGATTTGTCTTGGCAATGGAGAAGGCGGTATCAAAATCGCCCGCTTCGGGTAACACATTCAACACGTACATATCAAACCAGCGTCTTAGATGCACGTCATTTTGTCTCTCACTGAAATCGATAGAATGGTACAATTTCGTGAATTTTTCCAGCACAAAGTTTCTGTTTTGCTGCTGAAGTACATCCTGGCAAGTGTAGTATACTAGAAATACTTGGAAAACGAGGGCCAGCGGGGCGTCCGCAGCGGAACCGTACAATTCTATAATCTGTTTCGAAATTTCTTCGTTTTGAAGGCTATTGACCAATTCATGCTGGTCCTGTGAGCACAAGGTGGCGTTTTCGTCCAGTCCTGGTTTCAATAAGAGACCCAATTCCGTCAAATATAGATTGGTGATTTTCGTGTAAATATTCTCGCTTGCCTGCCCCTTTGAGAAGCTTCTATAAGCTATTGGCTGCAATTTCCTTATGGTACCAAAAGATCTGCTAATATCCTTATTGATGAAGCTTTTGAGCGCTAGCTGGTAGTCTCCGAGGAGAACACTTTCTGGAGCAGAGCTATCTAAGTGGTAAGAATTCTGCATCACAAAGGCCAATTATAATTATGTTAAGTTATTAGAGAAATTTGAATTCGGGAATGGATTATCCAGGTTCGCTTGAATGATCAATTACTTGGATTATACTTTAGGATTATCTGTACTTTATAGATCTCGATCGTTGGCTTCAA
Organism: Metschnikowia aff. pulcherrima; assembly: GCA_004217705.1. Taxonomy (NCBI): domain Eukaryota; kingdom Fungi; phylum Ascomycota; class Pichiomycetes; order Serinales; family Metschnikowiaceae; genus Metschnikowia; species Metschnikowia pulcherrima. The sequence continues at coordinate 1,020,248 of CP034460.1, read as the reverse complement.
GTTTCCGTGCCGCGCGGTGTTGGATTTTATGCAACACTGTGTTTAATGCGCTGCACACAGGTGATTACAAGAGGGGTGATAGTTTGGAAGGTGCTTCAGCCTGAGTATTTCCAAGCCTAGTGCACCTTGTGTATGTAATCTAGACTAGCTATTGCTTAAAGAATTAGTAGAAGAAAGCTACGGTGAAAATCCTTTTCGCTCTGCGCGGCTGCCGGAGAGGCGGAGGTCGTGCGCCTCCCGAGTTCGGTGTCATGACTGACCTTAAAAACCGACACGCGGAAAGGTGGAGAAGTCTGATGAAGTGAGAACCGAGGGCCAGATAGAGATATGGGAGTGCATATGTGACTCGTGGGACGGTGGGACGGTGACCGAATATGGCAGGTAAATAGAGGAAAAAAAGTGAAAAAAGTAATTGATGGTGTACATGGGCTAATTAGCAATGTTTTGCGGGCGACGCTGTAATTGACACACCCAGAAAAAAATAAAAAGACCGCATGGCAAGTTGCAATATTCTAGCTCCAGCATGCTTCGGGAAATAACCAAGCAGTGATATAATCAAACGAAACTTTTTCATCGCCCGCGAAATTGGACACGGTTTTTCGCGCGGCTGAATCTCTCACCACCGCTCTCCACCAGAGCCGCGGGCCCAGTATGGCCGAAAGAGGCTATGGCATCGTGATGTGAGATTTTTTTTAGGCTTCTTTTTTTGGTGGAAATGAAATTATGAATTTCGAGCTCGAAAAATGCGCGGAACAATGATCACGCGGGTATCATTAAAGTCACGAGCACACCACATCGGCCTATCTCCGTATCTCATACCGCAGCATGCACGTTTGGAAAGGCACACACGCGATTCGTGGAGTGGTGCCACAACTAGCGACTCTGCATAAGCATGTCTAGGAATAAGCCAGGAGAATCCTATATTATTCGGGATTTGCCTCCAATTTCTACCGAAACAGCCATCAGTAACTGGGTCAAATTGAAAGAAGCTTGTTCCCGTCTGGAAATGCCTGTACTAGCGGTGAGCACAGATTGTCGTGCCAGATTGTCAGATCACAGATTGATTTGTTTTCCCTGGTCAGCGCATACATTTTTTTCCGCATCAGAACTAGATCAAAAAATTACGCCCTGCTGCTACATCATAGCACCCAGCTCTAGATTTCGACTGGACAGGTAACCGAAGGAGCTTTCAACCCTCCAAAATCAAACGACACGCGGCTCAACTGTCGAATCTCACGTGTAAACTGGTTTGGGTCTGCGAAATGTCGCTTTGTTATCACATAATCATACAATGCTGCATCTGAGGAGCATAGGGGTGCGAAATCACGCGAAAAGCCGTCAATGAATTGCATCCATATGTTTTCATCAAACAGGAGGTAAAATTGGCAGTAAAGGCAAATGCAACTGAAAGCATAAAGTATACGAAGTGCGAACAAGTTGCAAGCACGAGCCAAGTCGATGAAATCCTCATCTAGCAACACTAAGAATTTGAAAAGCGGCGTCGGGTGGCCCTCGCGGAGAGCTGCAAGGTAGCTGCATTCTAGCAAGAAGAGAGTTTTTTGCAAAATGTCGTTCTCCGCGCAAATTTTCGCCCCAATCTCGGAAAAGACGGTACTTGCGAAATGAAACGCCTGGAGCTGGGCTCGAAACACTTCCACAAAGCCGATTTTCTCTGAAGTAGCCGTGGGCGTCAAGAATGAGTACTCCATAAGCGTGTCGATGAACTGTTCACGCAAGCCTGGTGCGGACGTCAAAAATACTTTGCGCATGCTGGCGAAGAAGCCAATGAAATCCGCAGGATAATCTGAATCATGATCGATTAGAGGCAATACGCAGTGCGGGTGCAAGCCGGCATATGCAAAGATCATAGAACTCGAGAAGGAAAGCGTGGCCAAGTCATCATAAGTAAGACTTTTCTGGCGTGTTTCCCCCACGTATGTCTGTGACGCCTGGAGCGTCGATAAAAAGTATGTCGTGGTTAGCAGAAAAATGCTTTCGCGATTCTTGTCGAAAACGGACAAATCATCGAATACGTGCAGAAAAGGGTTTTTCCTGTGCAGTGTTTCTAGCGGCAGAATATGGAATGTGCACTTCAGATTATCGGACGCTAGAATTGTCGGTAGATTTGTTACGGGCCATAAATTGAGGCACGCCATGGCGTACGTCAGCTGGCGAACCAAATCCAGCGAGGCAAAGTATCTTGGAAACACGTTACGCCAGATATGGTCGGTCTTTTTGTTGGCATTGAATGTGATATAAGGGATGCACTGGTCATGGAAAAAGCGGAGAAGCCGTAGCTCGAACCGGGTCATGTGCAATTGCGTACTGGCCAGGTTGTACGGCCGGGGCAGGAGCACGTGGCGGGCGGCTTTTTCATGCAAATTTTCCCGAATTTTATCGAAATCTGCGTCAGAATCGTGCCCATTAATCGATGCTTCCCACGAGTCAGGGCTGCTAGCAAATGACGTATTGGAGTCCGCGAAAAGGACATTGGGCAATTCATTTCGCTTGAATATTTTTTTGAAAACTGCCTTTTCAGGTGCTTTTTCAATCCTTCCACTCAACTTTACGATTTTGGAGTCGATGGGTTGGTCGCGGTACACGCATTGGCGGCCCGTATGTGAGCAGTATTCGCAGGACGGTCTCGCCTCATCACACTATCTTCGTTAGCGTTAATTTGACAGAATTTGGAAATTTAGGGAGTGATTGAACATACCTTGATTTTCAATTTTTTGCAACTGAAGCACCCCTTTCGGGAAAGCTGGCGTCGTCCCCGGGGCATGTGGGATAAAAAATGTGAAAAAAACGTCAAGCAGATAAGCCTGCAGAAAGTTGACGTGGAGAGCGCAGGACCTAGTGGCAATCTGGAATTGAATATATGCAGGGCGAGACCCTGGTCACGTGTTGAGTGTCGAACGGCGTAATCTAGGAACGGCGTAATCTAGGAACGGCGTAATCTAGGAACGGCGTAATCTAGGAACGGCGTAATCTAGGAACGGCGTAATCTAGGAACGGCGTAATCTAGGAACGGCGTAATCTAGGAATGGCGCAAACTGTTTTGGTGTAAGAGGTCTGGCCTGATATCTATTCGGGGAGTCTTCGCGCATGCGGAATCAAGATTCACTACCGAGATTCTCCCTTCAGATAGCGACAAAGATGCTTGATTTTCGAAAGTGAATCCTTCGAACGATCGAAACAAGCTTAACGCAGCAAACGAAACAAACTCAAGGTTTTTTGCTCTCAGGCACTAATATGTCCGAAGTGGATGTGGGTTTCGTAAACCATTGCTACTGTTTCGGCAAGATTGAGTTATCCTCAAGGCAATCGAGTTATGATATTCATTTGGCAATGAATCACGTAAATAGTCCCAGTTCTAGGAACAGTTAGTTCGTGCTTCTCGCTCAATTCAAGATCACATAAGTTTGCATTCCATATTTCAGGCATTGTAGCCAGAGATGTTGCCGGTAATCACCATTGTTTTCTAAACTTTCATGTGAATGATTTTTCTCAATACAGTGCGAAAAAAAGGTCGCGCTTTTTCAAGATAAGACTTGGCCCTTTGAGTTGCATGAGGGTGTTTTCGAAGGAAAACGTTACATGGGGCCGACTATGGCCATGATAAAAGCTGTAGTCAATGATGTTCCGTGCATTGTCCGAATATTCTCTCGACTGAGGTGGTGAAGATATCTGATGAAGAACTTGCATGATGATACCTCAACCATATTGGATGCTATCGTGACACCTACCGCATTCATCTCAAGTCTGGCAAGATGTGTCAAGGAAGAGGGAGAGCGCACGACTCGTATTGCTGTAAATTTGCGTTTGCCTCAAAATCATATGGTCTGAAATCTACTCTCGCAATCAAATCAGATAGCTTACTCCGTCACGTCTTGCTCTTCATACAGAGGCATGGGTTTTTCTAGGGCTCGATAAACGTGATTTCTTCCGTAGTAGAATACCGCGCCCATAAGAAGGCAGCCGGTGCCCACGACTGGGAAACACCAGTATGGAATAGCCCCGCCCTCCGATGCAGGAGGCGGCACAAACGGGAACAAGGCAAGAAACAAATTTGCAGCCAAAAACACGAAAATACACGCCCACGGTGCCGAGAACTTCTTTGTAGGTGTGGTCACGCGTGTAGAGTCTGCATGAGATATAAGCAGGTCGAATTCGGTGTAGCTTTGAATGGACTCTGCAGAGGACTGAGTGTGGTGAGAGTTGACCAGACTCTGCACGGATTTGGGTGAGGAAGGTTCCACGATAATTTCTGGCTCGATTATTTCCTCTTTGGCCCAATTCTCCTTGTCCCTGTTGAGCTTCAAGTATATGAGTCCACCAGTCAAGAGGAGATTGATCCATGTGCCCGGATATATGTACAAGTTCACCACGAATTCGTAGATTTCCGCACTGGGAGGCCCCACAAGAATGATGACTGTGATTGCCCAATGTAGTAATAACGAGTGGTTTAAATTCTGGAAGTATTTCGAAAATGGGAGGTAGTTTTCCTGGGCTAGTTCCTGATTGACCCTCGAGTGGGCAAATGACACCACCATCACGTTTCCGAGCGTCAGCAATGATATAAGAATAGGGAGCACACGTGACGTGATGGATTCGCCAAAGACCTTGTTGAAAAAAATACCCGCAACTAGCACACCACTTGAAAGTAGTTCCTTTTTCGGGATCACCACGAGATAACTTACAACCACCATGAAGTAGAGGCACGTGACCAAAAGCACCGAAACGGGCGCCGTCACAGTGAGTGCCTGGTAGGGATTCTCCAACTCAGAAAGCACATAGTTAGCATTTTCCCAGCCTTTGAACAGATAAACAACCTGTAGAAGGGCCACCGAAATCAGATACGCATTTTGTGGCTCGGTGGATACTGCCACCGGTGCAGATTCGGGAACTGTGATTGCGCCGAGGCCCACCAAGAGGCCAATGGCGATTATTAGAAAAAGTATGACTATCTTGAACATGCCCAAGAAGTTGAAGAGCGCCATGCCTTGGTTCGGGTACCTGACATGGAGCCATATACAGAATGTAATACACGCCACGCCGATCCATTTGGCGGGCCATTCGCTGGCTCCAGGCTGAGGCTCCCCGGAAACCGCATACCAGATGTACTTGCCGAAAGCAAACGAGTTGCCCGAGCTAAAACCAAGAAATACCATTTGGAACGCGTAAATGCACCCACAGAGCCCCTTGGGTACACGGAATACCCGTAGTAAGTAGTTCTTTTCGCCGCCATTGCGAAACGGTAGGTTTAATGCGTACTCTAAATATACTAGAAGACCCAGGAGAATGATGATGGCGCCCAAAATCCATAAGCCCAAGAAAATGGGCACATTCCCGTTACAGTACTTGAAGATAATCGAGGGCGTGCTGAAGAGGCCCGTGCCGATCATTTTGTTTGTTATCAACGAAATGCACGAAAATGTGCCTAGTTTCAGGTATTTGGCCCTCTCCTGCAGCGAAAGCCTCAGGTACGCCGCCAGCTGCGTCAGCACGGTTGGTATGAGGGTGGGCATGACCGAATGTGGTAATTCTAACGTGTGGTATTTATAGTTTGGTTTTATTTCTTGCAAACTTTTGGCGCTGGAGAGGATAAACCGTTATCAGTCACGTGCAACGGCGTGTTCGAAGCCGCATGTGTTTTATGTGCAAGCCAGGCCACAGTGCGGATGGCAGAATCTGGTTAGCCAATAGACAGCGTCAAAGTGAAGAAAAGGAAGGATGAGTGTTGTATAAGGATTCAAAATCTAGAATAGAGATTCCAGAAAAAAAACTGAAGAAAAATACATTTAAAATTTTTGCCCGATTGTTGCTAAATGATTAGCTTACTCACCCTAATATTTGACGGCACTGTATCTTTTATATCCAGTCCAACAGTAGCGACTTCGCGAAGAATGGGCTTAATTAATTTGGCCCTTTTTTGAAAGAAAAAAAAAGAGACGTAAAATTCATTTTTGCTTATCAAAACCTATGGGTATTTGGCCCTGATAGCCTCTCTTCCCCATGTCTTGCACATATTTTCCTATTTGAGCTATTGCATTCATTTCTCATCTAATTCGTATTCTATAAAGCGTAGCATATTTTATCTCTATACATATTTTTTCCATATTCCATCAGGATTCCACCCAAACCAATTCATCTTTTTCACTTTTACTTCAATTCCGGGATCAACCCTCTCCGAACCCCTTTTCATTTGCACTAACAATACTCCTGATGGAAATGGCAATTTCGCACCGCTGCAACGCCTTAAACTCCTCGTTATTCTCAAGTGCTTCATTCCGAGCCACGTTCTCTGAATACTTCTCGATCTCCAACACATTTTGAGAATTCGCTCCTTTTTCGGAAACAGAGAGTAAATGCTGGAGACGAGATACCTCAAAGCTGGAAATTTTCTGAAGCTGTGGGCTCTCCTTCGAAGCTTTATACGAATATGTGCTCGCAAGATGCACCAAACCGTCCTCGACATCGTACTCAGGAATGACAAAAATATGGCCCAAGCTAGGCTTTTCACTCGAGAGAGACGCCATTTGCTTGAATTCTGGGCCAGAATTTCCCTTCGTCACACATGTAGAGTCTTGCTGGTTCTCATTCATTGAGGGAAAGTTCACATTGAGCGCCTGGCCCTTTCTCATTTGAGGCACGACTTTCGTGATAACGTCAAGAATACGCATGTTCACAAACTTGATATTTTGCGAGATCACGTTTCGCTTAAACATTTTTCCGTAGGAGGCCTGCTCCACGTGGAAATATGCTTCGTCCTCATAGTATACATGATCTGCGTCTTCCGTAGATACGGAAATGACCGGGTAATTCTTGGCCTGGGCCAATAGCCTCATGGCCTCAAGCTCGTCTGTGAAGGTTGAAAGATCAGTAAAGGCAATCTGGGCATTTTCCAGCGAATTTTCATGTGATAAATGAATCCCTTCGTTTGGGCCTAGCAATACCAAATTGGGCTTGAAATCGACTCTGTGTTTTGGAAGAATGACATTAAATGCAATGGAAAGCGCTTCCAAAGGGGATCCATTGACATACCAGAAGTTTGGGCTCAACGGGTCCTGCCCGTATGCACGCTCGTTGACAAGTTTTGATTTTTGCCTTTCAAACTCCAGCTCGTACTCTTTTGACGCTTTTTCCGAAATCACGTTTTTCGCTCCACGCGAAAGTGTATTTTGCTTTCTGATCTGCAAATGGTACTTCTGGTGAGAGTCCTTCAAATGCCCAAATGCACCACCCTCGTTCGGCAAAACACTGAAATCTTTTGCTTCAGCAGCAACACTTTTTTTGAAAAGCTCCTTTCTATAATCTTCCACCAGCTTTGAATTTAAAGAACCCACAAATAAAACATCGTGGCCCGCTTCAATTAAAGCCGGGTATAAATAGCGGACATTCTTATCGACCCAAGAATCTGTTGTTGAAACAAGTATACTGAGTGATGTGGCCAAGCGAAAGTATTGCGAAAAAGTGCATATTGAGATAATAGTTAATAATCTCATTATTGAATGAAATAGGTATTGTATAAGCGATGCGACAGGCTAGTGTGGGTTTGGTTTTATAAACGAATGGAAACAGAAACGACGCAGCGCTGAAGCTTTTTTATTCTGTGTTTAGTTTTGGAGAAAATAGTAAGAAAAATGTATAATTTTATTGGAGACACATTCACTACATGTCTGTGGGGATCTATTTATTAGAGGCCAAGATTAGGCCTGCCCATGTGGGCGTTCACGTGCATGCCCACATTCGAGCGTTTGTGGGAATGCCATAAATTTAGGCGAGATGCGGGATTAGTTATATGCAGGCGTTTAAGCCCGATTCGGCGATGTGGGGAGTGCACCTAAGAAATTTATTATGGGCGCACGTGATCAATTAATGTGAAAACGTGGGCTGGCGGATTGGGAAATGTGGCTTAGGAGCCTGAAGTTATGATCGCGAGCCGGTATTGATCAAGCCACGTGAAGATATATCACTGAAAAATTAATTATATCGTATTGATTTTGAAAATGATTAGGTTTGAGTGGAGTAATGGCAAGTGTTTCAGAGTTGTTATTTAGTCTGATGCGCCGGAACACGCACGGTTTCAAATGCTCTTCAAGTTTCGTTTCAAACGAAATCAATCACATAGCCGCTTTTTGTGAAAAAGATGACTGATTTTTGTTTTGCATGAATATGTAGCAAATGACTCGAGACTCCCACATGTATTTGACACGAGATAGGAGAAGTAATAGTATTGAGGGTGGTGCGTGTGTATGCCGGTGGAGAATGCTCTTTGATAAACTACATGTGACATGTATAATCTAGCCGAATTACGGCGGTGAGGGCTTCAAACTTCGAAATTCAGATTTGGTTGTGAAACGAGATTCGGTTCGAGGTTTTTCAAAAGTCAGCCAACATCGTTTTTACTAGACGTTTCAGATGAGTGACTGGAAAGAAAAAAAAATTACAGAATCACAAAAAAAGCGCACGGAAGAGTCCGTTTCTGGACATCCCTTGCAATTACATGAATAATGTATGCCAAGAAAGGCACAACGCAAACTCCATGCCCCGAATTTCTAAAACGTTGTTCATTTATTCCTAACACTAAATACTGAATGATAAAAATTGATAAAATTCCTTTTAGCTCGACCAATAAAGAGCCATCCACAACCTATCAAAACGAAGACAGATTTGCTGGTAAGATGAGTCACACTATATGGATTTCGAGACAATTTGCACCTTTTTATCTTTATGCTTGATACATCTGAATAAGAACTGGGAGCCAGGATTGCTCGCCTAGCTCTCCACAAAACTATATATTAAATACTGTCAAATTTCGGAAAAATACCAGTTTTCTAATACTCTGATACACCTCGCGGGTAAATCGTCACAAGTATTTGAAATATCCGGGTCTCCGTTACTTATTGCTCTTACTGTACGTGTGCAGAGTTTTTGATTATTGGAGAGTTGATTTTGTACCGATTTATTTCCCTTTCCAATTTGAATTATTTTTATGTTTTCGGAAAAATCGCTTGATGCGCTCAAACAATTCAAAGTAAAAGATCAGAGCATTTATAAGCATGATGTTTCTTCAAGAAATAAGGCCAACGCCCTGTCTTTATAAATTCTCTCCCAGTGCCAAAAACGATTATCGAAATGAGGCTCCGCTCTATGTTACTCTCAACATCAAGCCATTCATGGTGAACAAATCGTGCGACATGAAGAACAAAGAGCATTTAAGCAACAAGAAAAGAACCCCATAAGATCAAAAAAAAAAAAAAAAAAAAACTCTTATTCGGACTCATGAGTCTAATTCTCACTTTAGCACTGCTTTCTCAACATTCACTAATCCGCAATTCTGTTCTTCACATTGTCTCGGCCAGTCCCAGTCGGCCATTATTCCAACTTTATCCCACGACCGTGTACCACACCCGTACACCAGGTGCAGAAATGCATCTAGTTTCCTCCACATCGTTTAGCCATGAGAACACACTGCGCCCCGGACGTTCTTTATATAGTAAACATCCCATCTGGCCACCACACATAAACATCACACAACCGCCAAAAATGTCTAACCACGGCCAAGGCAGGTATACACCTATTGATAATCAAACATCCCCGATATCTCCGGGCGAAAATGACGTTATTCTGGATCAACGAGCCGCGGGGCATGGATTTGCCGCCGAGAACATCACCCATGCCACAGATCCCCGCACAGAATCGCCCGAAACAGAGCGAGATCAAAGCGAAATAAACGCCATGGAAGGGCTGTCGTCACACATGGCCTCGACGCAAAATTTGGAGAGAAGCTCGGCGGGTGTGCCTGCTGGGGACCTCGAGCTCCAGGGAGCGCCGCAGGGTGGCCGTCTCCTGGCAGCCAGCCGGCTCAAAAATGTCGTGACGTATTTATTTCCGTTCAAGCAAACGTACGAACGGCTCCATAACGGCTTGAACACAGGCAGACTACAACTGAACGCACCAGGGCGGTTTGTTGGCCAGGGTACAGATGGCGTGTTCCGAAATCTCATGGCAAAGCCAGACACAGAAGAGACCCGTGCGGGCCAGGAGCAGCACCCGCCAACATACGAGGAGGCTGCTGCGGACTCGTCGCCGGAGTATTGGGAGGCTACGATGATCAGCCCGATGTACGAGGACGAAGTTTTCGTCCATGGCTTGCCGGTGGGGAACATCGCCAACTTCGTATGGAACGTGCTAGTCACGGTGGCGTTCCAGTTGGTCGGCTTTGTCTTGTGCTACTTGCTCCATACATCGCACGCAGCCAAACAGGGCACCAGGGCAGGCCTTGGCGTCACCATCATCATGTATGGGTACAACGTGATCCCCACAAACTCCGGGCGACCAGACCGCGTGCCAACACGCTACGAACCGGCAGACCCGAACCTGATAGATATTTCAAAGAGCCTGCTGATCAAAACAGGCGGTGCCGTAGACACGTACCTGCTGGGTCTTGAGCAGACCCTGACTATTGGCTCGCATAGCGGGGCAAAGACGCCCCTTTTGGCCTATGCGATTATTGCATTCGGAATTCTCGTATTTTTGAAGTCGTTTGTCGATTTTTACTATGTGAAGCGAGAGGAGAAGCGTATATTGGCGCCACAGGCGCTGGAGGAAACGCACACCACAACGGAGACAGTGGAAAATGCATCTCCATAATCACCTTTTGGGGAACATAAGGGGCTAATAGGAGTTATAGCACTGGACATAATAATGACATTGCGTACGCATAAGCTGGTTGTGTCTCTCATAGTCATGTCTACATGGCCTGTTGGACGCAACGGGTCTATAAGCCGTCATTCCGCCTCGTCTTTGCTCTAAGCCATCAATACGAGCATCTTCTCGTATATGGTGAACACAATACCACCACTCAACACCAAACGGCCCAATCTTGGCGTGGCGCCCTTCCAGAACGTCAACAAGCCCTCCTCCTTGAATATCTTGACAAAACAGTTCAACGTGGACGTGTAAAGCTTGTCTGCGCCTAGCGCTTGCATTCTTGTCTTGACGGTGTCGATGGGCATCGTGGTGTACACAGTGACAATGCCGGCAAACGAGCCAACGGCGAATGTTGCCGCAGAAGATAATGGTTCAGACGCCTTCGTATTGGTTGCCAGCTGGATCATGGTCTTAATGGCATTGTAAGATCCCAAACGAACGGCTTGGTTCGACGCCTGTCTCAAAGACACAGGCACCAACCCGGCATACATGCCACGGAATCCCAAGTCACGCACCAATTTCATTGTGCCCGAAACGAGCCCCGCTTGATACTTTGGCTTTGCCGCTTGTTTATCGTCAATAAGAGCGGTCTTGATTGCCTCAAATGGCGTCACGGCGACGACCGATTCCAAAAGACCTGCACCGAGCCCGGCAAGCACGCCTCTGGGCCCGGACAATTTCCCGTCGCGGTCGGCCAAGAGCGCTTTCATCGAGTCGAACCCAAGAAATCTTACTGATGCCTTGACCGTGTTACCGACAACAAATGCAGGGCATCCCACGTAAAGCGACGAGACACCTTGCGTTTTGGCGACGTTGGCGATCAACACCAACGGGTTTCTAGATGCCTTCAGCAGTTTGTCCACCAACTGCAATCTGGTTTTTGCAAACTCAAAAGGGTACGTGATCACGCCCTCGATGGCGCCCGCGGTACCGCCTGCGATGAATGACTTGAATGGGTCTGCTTTCTGGCCGGTTAGTAGGCTATGGGGTGTGATGTGCGCGAGTCATGAGTCACCTGGAAAAATGAATTGTGCTGCGACCGGTAGCTTTTTGGAAAGAGATTTTGAGTGGACAACATAGCAGATTTCAGCCTTGCAGGCCATATCACTGTTCTAGAGCGTTGGTCCTTTCATGAAGGTTGTTGCAACATACCTTTTTTTCGGGCATCTTTGGTCGGGCTCCGGTATCGGGATGAAAAACTCGACTCCTTTTGAAATCGGTTTACCGCGCGCAGACATATGCACGATCCGCCAGCCGCACGCGCGTGTGCATGCCCATGCTCTTAGGTGGTCGCTGCAAAAATGGTGAAGTGAAAGTGAAAGTATAGGATCACAGCAATTTTTTTCATGTTTCTGTCGAGTTTTGAAGGTGGAGAAAATACGCGAGCATACATATACCGCAGGAGCTGCGTTTGTGTGAAGCGTTGTCGTCCTTGCGACATTCCCTCGGGGCTATCATTCCTTGAAGCAGTCTTGTGCTCGTCAAGAAACTCTTCGTGGAAATGCTGTTTACATCGTATTGATCCTCAAATTAAATCAAGGGCTCTCAAGTCTTTATAGCTCGAAAGCACATGTGACATTTCACTCGGCCAAAATAGGTTATTGTGTGGCTCGCCCATGCGACCAAGCCGCGCCACGAGTATGAGCTAGACCGGTAATAAAGCTTTAATTAGTTGAACCCTGCAATATAAACAGAACTGTATATAGCTGCTGTACCTTTTGGCGATATGCGAATCGACCCAAAGTTCTTAATAGCAAACAAAAATAATTGAAATTTAAAAATGGGCGCAGCTCTACATCAACATGATTCTGCAAAAACCACTTCAGTATGGCTCCTTCATAGATCAACATTAAAACGGTTTGGCGCTTCCATGTTGTGGAGTTAAACTCGATATTTCAGGCGAGGAAACAGAAAAAATATCTTCTTGAAGACGTGAGACGATCGCATAATGTTTGATTTCGTGACTTGATTTTTGAATTACTATCGAGTCGTCCAAAAATGCGATTGTGAATGAACCACATGGACAAGTCATTGAAATCGTAATTCCGTAGTAGATGGTATAGTCCGTAAATCTTCTTGGTGGGCTCTATCATTTTTCATTGTCTAGTTATTTCTCATTATATCTGGGCTATGGGATATGTTATCGCCGTTGTGTTTTGCCACATAGAACAACGATTACCGCACGTTTGAAATGATCAAAAACATGACATCCATTATACTCAATGGCACCCTATTCGGGCCTCATAAGTGCCAATTTAAATTCTTTAATCAAGTATCAAATTTACAAATCATCATAATATATGCCAAGCAAGAAACCCACGCTTCGATGATAGGCATCAATGACTTTCATTTAATGTAGGGACATACATTCACCGCCTGTTAATGTACACAGGGAGAGTACTGTCAGGTTCGATGTATTAGTGTTTACCGGGAATGCATGATTGTTATGTGTATTATAGCTGACTTGAGAGCCCTTTCACTACAGGGGAAAGGGCGACTATTTATAATTTTAGCTTGACAAGGCTCGGCAGAGCTTGCCAAGGCTTGGCAAAGAAGAGGAGTGTATGTAAGAGACTTTACTGGTTAAGCCAGCAACACTCGATACGTAAATCACCAGCGTGCGACTGCACGCGTGGTATCGAGTTGAGCAAGGCGGAACCAGAGAAGACCGATTATAGTGCGAAGCACTATATAGGGACCCTGACAAGTACTATGATATTATGTTACAGAAATCTATCTACTAGCCTTACATTATCGATTTGTCAATACGAGCAATCCAAGATCGATCGTGTATACGAGATTTCTTTAAGTTTCGAGTTGTGCCTATATCTGGACACAAATCATGGTGAAATGTACACGACACGTAATTTTTTTGCTTGTTTTTCCCAAGTTGAGGGTACATTCGTGTGCATGCTTCGGTCACAGGATGGGCCTAAAATACTATCATCTTCGAGGAGCACAAATCATTCGAGGATAGATATTTCAGTCAATCCCTAATGTATCTAGCAAGGCGAAAGAGGAAATTATTTCATTTCTAAAATATCGAAAAAAATCATTCGTGTGAAGCCTTGCTGATACAGTCTGAGATCATTCCCTCGCACCTCAAAGCTATCTCTTGATATTTTTATGACCTAGGCCTCTTCGAGCGAAAGTGTTCGAGAATTTTGGCCATCTTTTCAATAGAATTTTTGACTCATTGAGGTTTGTATGTATAGACTGAAAACTCTGAGACCTTGGCACTGCATCATGGTTTATCGAGAGTATACACACATTTATATAGAAAACGCCTCACAGTGAGCGGTTGTTGAATTTTGCATAGATCTTGACATAACACTCCCCTTCACGAAACCCTAACATGTATGCGCCGCTTTCGGAATAAGACTCCATGCTTTTTTTTCGAGCAAGCAGTATTTCAGATGCCTCTCAAAAGCAGGAGGAAATCTGGCCAAAGTCCACTGAAAACCACCATTACTCATATTAAATCTCCTTTAGGCCTCAAATATCCTCGAAATCATCAAAGTCATCATCATCTTCCTCCTCTTCCTCCTCCTCATCCTCCTTCGCCTCTCTTTCGGCCAAGTCCGCATAGTATGCAGCAAGCACATCCTGCGCTTCGCGCTCCTTGCGCTCGGCGGCTGTAAGCGGCACCATAGGTTCCTGAGCCACGCTCTCTGCAGCAGTTTCGGCCCCGTTTTCGGCCTTGACCTCAACTTCTTCATTCTTCACTGAAACATCCGGTTTCTCAGCACCACTTTCGTCCTTGGCAAAACTGCTGTTCTGTCCGACTGTAGACAGTGAGTGCCACGACGGGAGCGCGTTCTGCTCCAACCGCTGGCGGCGCTGTTCCTTCTCCTGCTGCTCTTTTTCGTAGTTCTCGTCCGACGCCGTGATCGAGACATGCAATGTGGCGTTTGCCTTCAGCGCCGCATTTTGCAACAGCGCCAGCATCTGCAGCTTCAGCTGGCCCGGCAAGCGGCTCTGGAGCGTGTATGAGGCCGTGCTGGCCGACTGGGCCGGGATCGCTTTTGTGAGGGCCATTTCAAACGTATTATCCTCAATATGGGAGTTATCAATCTTCTTCAAGTACAGAATGATCGGGTCCACTTGCACCATTAGCCGCTCCAAGTTCTCCTGCTTCAACAGCGCCTGCTGCAGCGAGTCGTCCTCGACCAAAACTGCGCCACAGGTATCGCATAAAAACGACAGTTTGTCATCGCTCAAAAGCGAGATCGCGTCCAATTGCGACACTTTTTTCCCGCACCGCAGGCACACGTAGCCGTGCGGGTTACCGTACAGCAGCATTTCGTCCTTTATCGCCAGCACGATCAGGTGCACGCGCCATTTCACTGAGTCTATTGCCTCTGTGATGTGTATGTAGTAGTAGGTCCGATTTGTGAGCCGTTGTTGCGCGTTTTCTTCCTTCTGCACGTGGCTCAGCATGAGTTTGTCGTCCACAAGCTTGTTGCAGAGCGACCGGAGCTCCTTACGGTGGATTCCTAGAAGGTATATGAGATCATCTTCCGAGAGCACAGAATGGAGCAATACCGCATCTAGAATGAGGATATATGGGCGCAGGTAGAACCCGCGCGCGACAAACCGGATAAGCGAGCGTGTCGTGTCGTCCATTGTGTATTTTTATGGGCTTTTGAGGGTGCTTAACTGGTGCTCCAGGGATGATTTGAACGACTTTTGGATGTTCTGGAGAGTCTTGGTAAGATTTTGTGAGTATACTTCTGCGCAGTCACGTGACGTGCTGATATGAGTGTCTAGTTTTGTTGGGAGGCGGTAAACGGCCGCTAATCACGACTATACCGTCAAGCCAGAACTTTCCCCCTTTTTTGGGAGGTGTAGCTCTTTCTCAAAACGGTTTATTTTTGAGCTTGCGGGGTTTACAAAGGAAAAGTGACCGTCGGAAACAATTTTTGTACTGCATATAAAATTTCACCTGAATCGGAAACGTGTTTTTTTAAGCTCGGCAAATTCTTGTATATTTTCTTACAATTTTTGTATTTTTTTTTATTTTTGCCGTCTATTTTCAATTTTCGTGCGTTTATTCATTTTTCTCTCAACACCAAAACGCTAGGCTGTTCCTTTGGAATACTAAAAAACGTACCTTGTCTATTGGGCTGAATGCATACACTTCTCCCATTCCATATCTAAATTGAACTACTTTTCGAATCCGTTCTCTCTCAATGAGCAAGATAAGTCGTTCCTCGAATTGTGCATTGTAAAGTCTTCAACGCTGTAAACTCTGAGAACGTACATACACAATGCCATATTCGCAGAGGCTGATTATGATACAGGACTGATACAAGACCTTTCCCCGTTTCACCTATTGTACTGCCCCGGCCGGTGTTTCACAGCCCTCACAAAACGGCCACAACTGATAAAGTGCATTCGAGGTAAAAATTATGGACATTGTTTTTTCATGAAATACAGTTGTTTGGTACGTCCATATTGTCGTTTTTTGGATCCCATTAGACGAAGGAGAATATCGGCGATTCGTTTTTTCTTATTTTTTTTTTCTTACTTTTTTCATTTCATTTTTCAAGAAATTAGCCGGTACGAAATTGCACGGCACCGATACAATAGCTGAGCTTTGCAGATCATTTGGTGAACGCCTATTGTTATGGATGGGCAGAAATTCAAAGAAAGAATCAGTACCTCATTGTTGGTCAAACTGGCTTCATGCTCGCATGAATCATTGGAGTGGTCCCGAATTGGACATTATTTATTGAGATAATCCAAAAAACCCTTTTTTCATGTTTTTTGGATCAATTGAAGGAAACAAATATAAAATTCGAGCCTTTTAAGCCATTTTGATGAAGAGTCGTGTATATTATTCACGTCCATGCCACCAGCTAAAACTTAGGAGACGCGTTGCGCGTTCGTGGCTTCGCGCGTTTTTTTTTTTTTTTTTTTGCCTTGTGCGTTTAATTGGCTCCAATTTCCTATTTCGGCGACTCCTGATCGCTGGAAAAAATTCTGTGACATTCCCATTGTTCTCTTTATCATATATAAAGTACGATTTCCCGCATTGAAACAGCAAATTTCCTTTTTATTCTAGGAAATCTTCACAAAAAACTTTTGGCTTTCACCAAAATAATTTCCCAGAAACAGTCAATTGCAAAAAAAACTTTCGACACCATGATGGGAGACATGATGAGAGGCATGATGATGGACCGGGCGCCCAAACGGATGTGTTTCAGCAAGGAGCAAGCCATGTCGCCAGATTTCACTTTGCCGCCGCTTGAATACTCGACAGACGTGATCAAATATGGGCTTTTCACATGGGACCTTGTGCCTTTTGTGCAAGGGCAGCCACGAAAAATAAACGTGTCCTGCACCGAGTGCCTGAAAGAGTACAATATGAAATGGCCGCTTAACACCACGACCCTCAAGTCTCACTACCAAACGAGGCACCAGGAGACGCTTGTGCGGATTCTCGGTAATGGTGCCGCCGAGCGGAAGCGTGCGCGAACCGAGAACAGGGGCCAGAACGACGGCGGCGACGACGAATTCGACGAGAACGTGTTTCTCAAGTTGTTGACGCAGATGTCGTTGGCGACAAATATGCCGCCAGGAGTCATTGACGGGCGCTCCTTCAGGGATCTCATCTCCTTAGTGCGGGGTGAATTGCCGCCGTCGATGAAGAGTGCTAACGTCGAGGCTGAGTTCAAGAAAATGTATGCAGAAGAATTGGTGAAGACAAAGCTCAAGCTCGCCAAGCACAAGGGCACGTTTGCCATGACGTTTGCGTTGTGGGAGACCAAGAAAAGAAAGGACGAATACCTCAGCGAGTACACTTCGATTGCGCTCAAGTTGCACTGGCTCGATGAAGACATGGGCCCCGAGGAATTGCTTGTTGGATTTGAGGCTTTCCAAGATTTCGAGGATCTTGAGGCGTTTGTACTCGGCCAGTCGCATAAACAGATCGATGACAGCTGCTTGAAGAAGTGTGTGATGAAAGCGCTCAAGGAGTACGACATTGCCGAGGACCGGGTGATTTCCATCACTAGAGGCACTTCGCTATTATTGGACTGGTCAGCAGATTCTTACAAAGAAGAGTATAGCTCTAAGCATGCGCAGGCTGAGTTTGAAGGGGACATTAGGTGCATCGAAAGCTGCATCACGTTCTGGGTCAAGAGGTTCTTCCAGTCCACGTTTTTCAGATATGGCGACGTGTCCGTGGACAAGATCGAGGGCGTGACGCCTGAAAACCGCAAATTCTATTACAATTTGCAATTTTTGCCCGATCTCATCCGTTCTCTTTTCAAATATATCCGTGAAAATGAGAAGTTGTATAAAACTTTCCGGGAGGGCGTTGAGGCGCGTGAGAGTTCGAAGAATAACCCGAAATTCAAGTTCGAGCTTCCACAACCGGACCGAAAAAGTCTGTGGCTCACGACGGATGAGATGGTGAAAACCGCTCTTGAGTACCGGACCGAGATCAATGCGGCATTGAAAGAGGCGCAAAAAATCCCGCTGCTGGATCTCGAGGAAATGGAGTTTGAGCCTCGTGATATCACTGACGAAGAGTGGGAGTACCTCGCCGCCTGGCGCGAGACACTTGACATCTTCAAGAAGTGTCTTGGGGCCGTCAAGAGGGCTTCTTTCCCCTCGATCAGTTTCACCATTCCCGCCGTGTGTCGGCTTCTTGCTAATCGTGACAAGTTAGTGGCGCGTGATTCCGTCAAATCAAACCATTTGTTGGTTCTGTCGCTCGAGAAAATAAAGAAGAATATTCTCAAGTTCTACCCGATACATGACGAGGATATCGGCCCGATCAAGAACCTCTATCTCGCCACCGTGCTTGATCCTCGCTCGAAGCTACAGATATTCACTGATCTTGGCTTTTCGGAGTCGGTGATCAGCAATATCAGAAAATACGTTGATGAGGTTTACGCTCGCTACAAGCTGAATTATGAAGCAAGCCTTGATCCTTCTTCTTCGTCCGAGCAAGATGACATTTTCGTTCGTTACGATCGTGCTCATAATGCACTCGATGCGTATCTTTCGGAAGCACGCAAGCCGCGCACTTCGAGTGTTGCAGGTTTCTACCGGTTAGGGCGCAGCTCGGATCCCGTCATGTACAAGATGGCGAGGGACTTTTTGGCCATGAAGCCTACGTCTGCGCCTGCTAATCGGTTGTTCCACGACATGGCGGATGTGCTCAGGGCGCAAACGGTTCGGATATCGCGTTCCGCCATGAGAAATATGGTGATTCTCAAGGTGCGAGGCGTTGTTGACAAAAACAAGAACAGCAACTCAAGTGACGAAGAAGACGATTCTGACCTGGGCCTGGGTTGAATTTACTGAGGGTGGTGGCTAAACAGGAGAGTTGTTACGGGATATTGGTTGTGGAGGGGAGGCCACGGAGTTGGTGATCATAGTTTGATTTTCAGACAACATTTAGTGTAAGTTTTGCGTTTTGAACACAATTGTAGCCCTTGTTTGTAGCTTCATGACTTTTATGAGGGGATGGGGCATTGATTTCACAACATTCAACCTTGATACTGAAGTATTGACTACAGTCAATAGAAGCAAAGCTGGTCGGGGTTTCCATATATGGTTTTGTGAAAAAAAGGGGTCAAAGTAAAAAAGAAAGAGTGAAAACTTTGTGAAGTTATTCCAACCATTTCAGAAAATCAGTTTATTCAGAATCGTCGCGATGAAGAGTATGATAAATAAAGCGGAGTTTCGAAGAATACTGGATCATCTGATACAAGCATGAACATTGGTCACATATGTATTTTTTCAACACGGCTAGAATTCTCTAACGATGATCCAGATAATGATTCAAAAATATATGTTTATTCAAGAATGAGCACTTTCTGGGTTTATATGGATAATGTACCTGGCTTAATTGTAGCTTTTACTCAACGGATGTGGATCTTGTGAGCTGGTCATTCTGTAACATCGTCTTTGTGGAAAAATCGGCGGTTTTTTTTCAAAAGTGTTTTTTAATCCTTTGTTTGATGAATCAATTGATCCATGAATGGTAGAGCCCGCACATAGCGTCTTTTGGTGTGATTGTATTGTCGTTCCTTCAACAATACTATATCTTGTCAGAGCTATGCTACACAGCGCATATTTCCCGGCTCCCATCTTTTCAATCAAATGTGAGAAGCATTGAATGAGAGAAAACAATAGTTTTACCATTTCGAAACCACTCAGTCTATCACCTGATAAATGGGCTCAGCTGTGTTCAAAGCCAGATCGGCACTTGCACGTGACCTGGACATTTAAATGTTCATATTGGGGCCAAGCCGGGCATTCACTTATTGAATCAGCAAGACCCAAAATTTGGGAGCATCAAAAACATCAAAAACGTCAAAACAAAATCCGGAACTTTTTTTGGCTGAATAGATTCATTCCTGCCGTTGGTTGCTCTATCGGCTATCGGCTCACGAATCCGGTCGATCGTGCCGGTATGTTTTTCCGCCCCGCAATTTGCTAACGTACGCTAATTCCTGTGTATGAGACAGCAAAGTTGCAACAGAAAGTTGCGATAGCAAAACGGCAAGTCTGGAAAAAGGCGGTATATAATATGCCAATCGCCAAACTCTTTACCCACACTTCGTCAATTCTCAGGACCCCCTTTTTCAATTCATTTACGCGCAAAATGTCTTTCACCACCAATGCCGAGATCGTCCACCAAGGTGGAAAATTGTACAAGTTAGTACATGATTCCAGTGCCACCCAAACCAAAATGGATGTCAATGTGTTCATTCCATCCAAAACTGGAAAAATACCCGTCTTGCTTTATTTGTCTGGATTGACGTGCACGCCCCAGAACGCCACGGAGAAGTCGTTTTTGTCCTATTTCGCCGCAAAATACGGCTTTGCCTTGGTGTTTCCAGATACCTCTCCCAGAGGGGCAGGTGTGCCTGGAGAAGACGACTCATATGATCTTGGAACCGGATCTGGGCTCTATGTAGACGCCACGGAAGAGCCCTGGGCAAAAAACTATAACATGTACACGTACATTCATGACGAGCTTTTGCTGGAATTAGCGAAACAGTTCTCCGAATTGGACTTCACAAATATTTCCATTACGGGCCACTCCATGGGGGGCGGGGGCGCGGTTGCCGGTTTTTTGAAAAATCCTGGCAAGTATCAGAGCGTTAGCGCTTTTGCGCCTATGATCAACCCATCGAAAGCTCCTTTGGGACTGAAGAACTTCAGAGCCTATTTAGGCAGCGATGAGAGCAAATGGGCCGCTTACGATCCTGTGGACTTGATCAAGACATACACCCACAGTCACCAGCCGGACATTTTAATTCATCAGGGCACTGCAGATGAGTCTTATACCGAGGAAAAGAACTTGCAACCGGAAAACTTTGTTGACGCATGGAAGGAGTCAGAGTACAAAGGGAAAGTTGACTTGCGTTTTGTGGAGGGGTACGAGCACCTGTACTTTTTCGTGAGCACTTTCGCTGAGGAACATGCCAAACACCACGCCAAGGCGCTAGGCTTGATCTGAGTTTATGCTGTATCTTGAATACTAAACTGCGACATCGAAAAATGTCTTAAAAACAGCCCGTAGGATTGATTCAAATAAAACCTGGTTGTCCGTGGATGTTGTAAATGTATGTTGGGTAGGGTGCCCATGCCCAGACTCACGTAAGTTGTTCACTTGAATTTCGTCACATCGCTTTCGTCTCATCACTTTTGAACCTCTCAAGAAAACATGGTAGTACCTATCTGAGCAGGCAGGTTGACGTTGGAGGCTCACGAGAAACAAAACACACTTTGTAATGTCAGCTCTTGCCTTGAATATGTGAATGAAGTGTTGGGGTGGGGAAAGCAAGTAGCCAATTCAATTAAGAGCTCAAGTATCCCTTCATTTTGAAATTTTTCGTTTACTCAGCGAAGGTGGAAGTTGAATTGAGCAAAATCCCAACATGAACTTTGACCCTGTTGTATGACCAAATAAAAGGTGAGTAGATTTGAGTGTAATGGGGCCGATCAGGTTGCAATTCCGTGTTTGCGCATGAACATTTCCCGAAACGGGGCGTGCCACTTTTTGAGATGAAATCTCCCAGCCTGGTAAATTGCAGGGAAAAAATGCGCTTTTTCGTGACGTGCGGCGGATCTGCGCTCATCTCTGTCTCAGCTCACTTATCTCAATTTTTCTTCGCAATCGCGCACGCGTCTGCCAGCGCCGCAGTGACGCATCGCGTACTAAATCGTCTTTTTATGGCCTCTCTGCAGTGCGACACGCTGTCTGTTTACCCTTTCATGCTCCAGGTGCAGTATAGGCTTTCACCGCGTTCGCGCCCCTTGCTGCGTCCCACTTTTGGCCCCCTTTAGTTCTTAAAGCGCGTGGCCTCCCCAGCCTCTGCGGCTCTTTTTTTTTCTTGCTCACACGCGTCTCATCCTTAGCTACATATATTATTTTTTCCCTTTTTTTTTTGGCTGCCCATTGTTTTTCGTGATATTCGATCCACCGGGTATTCCTTGGCTTCCAGCACATCATTTCAAATCCTGAAGCCCCGCTCCCAAAGCCAATTTTATTGTCATCATTGAAAGCGAGGCACACGCATTATCGCCGACCAGCACCAAGTCTTCTGAACGATTGCCGGTGCATACTCCGCGCTGACTTTAGTCTTGATAAACTCAGAATATAACGGAAATCAAGGAGCAAGCAAAAATTTGGCCCTCGTTCCGAGCTCAAAAAACTGAAACTGCAGCCCTTTTCAAAGAGAATTTCTGTGACCGAAAGTTGGCTGCAAAAAGGCCAAGTGAATATAGACGTTAGCGAGACAGAGTTGCAGCTCAAATTTCCTGTTTCATATCCGAAGAAGTCGAGGTGATACTCTTTTTAAGTACGGCACAACCAATTCGAAATGCCTCAGATTGATAATCGCTCGCTGGTGGTGGTGTCTTTCCGTGATACTTCTGAGACGCCCAAGACTCGCCATTCGGGAAAAATAAGTACCCCTCCTCAGTCTGTTGTTGGGAAAAGATCATACGCCGTCCTCGACACGCCCGTTAGGCCCTCGGAGGTCCCTCCCGAGGCGAACCTTTTGTCGCCTGCGTTCTCTTCCCCACAAGCGCCGCAGCAGCGGACATTTGAGACGCGCAATGTCGCCAACAGTGCATACATTAAACCTTGTGCAGCCATTGACTCCTCCTCATTCATGGAAGCTGCACGGATCAGCAAGTCGTTTAGTGATGCCGTCAGCGAACCGTTTAGTGAACCATTTGACGATGATCTCGATGCAGATTCATCCTTCATGTCCGCTTCGCAAGATGCCTCTCATAAACGAAAAAAGCAAAAGAAAGTACGCAGAGATGCGCGCGACATGAATTTTTCTATTGAGTCGCTGGAGAAACCGCCATACTCGTATGCTACGCTCATCGGTATGGCCATTCTCTCTCACCCCGAAAAGCAACTCACATTGTCGCAAATTTACCTGTGGATATCCAAGACATTCAAATATTATCGCCGTGAAGATGTGGGATGGCAAAATCTGATTCGACACAACCTATCGCTTAATAAGGCATTTTTCAAGGGCGAGAAGTCAAAGGACGGTAAGGGGCACTTCTGGTGCATTCAGCCAAATTCGGAAGACTTGTTTTTGAAAGCTAAGAACAACAAAAAGAGTCTGTATCATGAGGTGATGGACCAGTTAGCGCTAGTGAACAAGCGTCCACATCTGCTTTTACCTCTGTCTCCCACGTCCTTGATTGACGACGATTCGGTTAGGTTTGCTGGTAAAAGCCTTTCCCGGATTCTGACTGTCACACAAGAAACGAGCTCTGACGAGGAGAACCATCATCCAGGTATCACTACCCGTGCAATTCCCTCAATGCTACATACGCCATCGCGGACGCACATTTTAGCGAGCTCCCCTGAAAAGCCACTTCTCGCAGGTAAAAACTTGGGGTTCACGCTGAGCTTTAGCTGTAGTCTGACATTTGAGCTCCTGCCTCTTCCGGCGCTCAAGACCGGACCGCTTCTCGAGACACTCACACCCAAACACGCAAATTTGTCAAATATTAGCAACATGCAGGTTCAGTTGCCGACAATTGCTGTTTCAAAGGCCGGAATGCAACTCCCACAACTTCAGCCACCCATGGTCAGCGTCAGTACGCCACGGGCTGCAGGCACAGCTCGTACTACTCCAAAGTCTGCGCGCACGCCACATCGTTTGCTTCGAACACCCATGAGCGGCGCCACGTTGTACAAATTGAGTCACTCGCCCTCGTATCTTGAAGAGTTCTATCATTCTCCATTTTGCGCCGGGGGCGCCGTCCTCAACTCTTACGACGACGATGACATGCTCATGAGAGCTTTCGATAGTCCTGCCGCCTCTAGCCACACGCGGCCCAATTTGCTAGGCGAATTGAACAATGCTTCGGCTGATGTTTTGCTGAAAACTCCTCTGAAAAACGGAAAGTAAGAGACAATCGTTTTTTTGTTTGTTTGTTTGTTTGTTGTTAGTTTGACTCCGTTAAATGGCGGGTCTCCATCTTTTCTCTTCTGGTGTTTTCTTTTTCTTTTCAACTCTTTTGCGCATATTCCCTCTTTATGGCGCCGCCACGGGTTTCGTTGTGTATTATTACGTTCTTTCTCAAGTATTATCTAATCTAATATGTGTTATAAAGTAAAGCCAGCAAGTGAGTCTATGAGGCATCATACCAAGCACCCAAGCACTCTTTTGAGCAAGACAGAATTTGGCGGCAAGTATTTATTGTTCCAGGAAAGGTGGCCAGAATTGATAACCTTCCGCCGCCGTTTGTAGCCCTCTATTCTACATCCCATGCATCCAGAGCCTCACTTGAAAGCCATCACATGCAATTTTCCTCGATTCTTTCGATTTCCAATCGTCACTATCTAAGTTTACTGCTATTATGCAGGACAACCGTCTCAACACAGCATAGGCCCACAAATACACCCATGCATTCTGTTTAGTCGCCAGAAAAGCAGCCACGGCATCCGCACGTGACACACCCTTCCTGGTTCCGGTCCTCCACGTCTTCACGCGGCACACGGCAGATGCATGTGGTGCCGTGGTTTTTCTCGCTCACGATAATGCACCCTACACAGCACAAATTCTCGTATCCCTGTTTTTTCCATTTGGCTATCAAATCTGCGTTCACGTATTTCTGCCGTATTAGGTAATCGTATAACTCCTTCAGAATAGCCTTGCGCTGGTAGTACATACTGTAGACATATCGAGATATCTGGTGATTGAGCCGAAGCACGGGCCAAAGCGACGAGTTTTTGCTGGCGGTCGAGCTTTGTAGCAGCTGTCGTTGTGCTTCTTTGAGTTTTGCCTGTAGTTTCAAAAGCGTAGGCTCCACTTTATCGAAATCCGCAGGCGGTTTCTTTGATCGTGAAATTTTGGGCATATCTAGGTGTGATTTTGGGTTTTTGCGGAGACGCGATGACATCAGTTGATAAGATTTGAGCGAGGCAAGACGTGCGCGACGATAAGTGCAGGACCGCATGCAGTGTCAAGTAAATGAATGACGCTTTCAACAAGTTTATCCTGCACGGAATAGGTGAAACAACTCAAAGATCAAATAAAAATTGAGTCAAGCTTTTCAAGTGTAAATTGCGTGGGATGTCCTTACGCAAATTCGGCTTGGTGCTGTTTATATTTGGTTCGAAAGCATCGGAATTACGATTGCAGTCACGTGACTCTCAATAGAAATCGCGGGTCAGTTTGTTTCTCAGCCGAGATTCCCAAATTTCTCAGTTTTGCATCCACTTACGCGAACGCAATAATTTTGGGATTTAGCGAATGAGGAAATGGAAAAGACTCAAAAATAACCATCACTTTTAGGCTGTAAATTTCACTCGATTCAGAAGTTATGGTTTCCGAACGTGACATCTTCATTGTAAAACGCATTTCATGCTGGGCTCAGCCACATCCGTTTCCTACTTTTGGGGAAACTTTGACAAAAAAACGAGCTCTTTTGCTTCAAAATTACAATTTTATTTTGTCATAAAGGGCGGCTGTGCAAGGCTATACCGAGATCATGGTCTCACTCAGTATCTACTCTATACTGATATACTTTCTTAATATGGCCGTGACAAACAGCTTGAAATCGCCGCAGTATTTCATGCTTGGCAGAATAAGATGATGACGAGTTGGTACTATTCAAGGTGAATCAGAGAATAATTGGATTTTCCCGAGTTCACCTCCGCTTCTCAAACACCTAGATTTTCTACAGTGCCAAGAAGATGTATCACCACTTCTCGTTGTCTTAAAAAAAATGCTTTTTCTGTTCTTCAAAGAATCAATGCAAATAAAATCTTGCATAATTCACCAAATAAGTCCTTTTTCATCTAATAACACTTCCAGAACAACCCCTCTAATTGCTTCCACTCTCGTGTTTTTTTTCAGCTCTTGGACTCACTCTGCAATGACGTTTTCACTCATCAAACTTGTCGTTTTCGTCGCTGTGGCCACGGCGAGAAGATTATTACCTCAAAAAACGCACACAGTTAAAGTGTACACAAACCTGGCTCCAGTTCTCTTTTCCGTGGACCAAAACCAGTTCTTGAGCTTGCCTCAGATCCCGTCCTTGGTACACAGAGGAAGCGAAAAGTTGAACTTGGTGGTACCGCTTCCAACCGAGGAGTATGTCTGGTGTTTGACGGGGTATTACTATCCAGAAACGAGCGGGGCCCATAGCTTTACTATAGAAGGCGATTTCTTGGCAACCATACAGTTGGGACAGGTCTTTGTTCACGGACAGAAGTTCCATGAGTCATTCACTGACCGGAAATACATTCTTCGGGAATCCCCTCTATCATATACCTTGCAGCAAGACGTCTACTACCCAATACGAATAACATACATAGGAAGGCGAGAAAGGGCACCAATCAAAGTCACGGTGAACGGCGTTCTGCAGGACTTGAATCCAAAGGTGAGAACCAAGATCCCGGTTTCCTGCCCAATTACTTTTGTGAGATCGGGATTCGAGGTATTGGTTTTTGTTGCTCCAAAGCGAGTCAGCAAGCAAGTTTTGCTCTCAAACTACTTGGGCTTTGATTTGGTCCTGGAAGGCTTTTTGTATCTGAGTCAGACTGAGATCCAGCCATTGACCTTGAATGCATCCCGTATTGTTGAAATCACTGGCTTTTTCCAGCCACCTCTGGACGGATACTACAATATGACCTTGGCAGATTGGGTCATTGCGGCAGTACAGATTGGGCCAGGCATGCGGCAGAAATATCTGCTGCATACTATCACCGATCAATGGCATATTCTCGATAACCGCCTTGCCGACGAGGGGACAATTTTACTTGAAAAGCATTTATTTTATCCTTTTAGAATTGTTATCTTGGGTGACAAGACCCCGCTCGAATGGGACTTGACAACACATGACCCTGAAGGTCAGCCCGTCGATCTTTTGGGCCTTTGGCACAGCCTGCATGGTTGAGATCAACAGAGGCGTGATATGATGAATATCTTTGTTTTTGATTGTTTTAAATGATTGATGCTTTTTTTTCGCGTGATTACAGTCTTTTCAACTTGATAGGCGTTCATATTTAATTCTCGGAAGCTTCTTTTTTACAACCCCTATTTTGTGCTCTATCGACCTAGTAGCTCGGGTATCAAGGGTTGTTATAAACCGCGTAAATTGTGACTATTGTGTGAAACCAAAGAATTCACCAAGAATTAGAAATGATCGAATCACAGCAGGGTTCAGAAATTTCGCATGTTTAGCAAAACAATATATGTTATCAACAGGCCCGGAGTTACACGCCCTGAAGGCTGCAAAAAACGTTTCAATATATTACTTGGACTTTAACTGAAGATCAATGCACAAAAAAGTGTTAAATTGCGGGTTCAAAAAACAACACTTCTCTGCAAAAAGTCGAATTACACGCTACATGAACTCGCTCACATGGGATGTTCATGGCGATCCCAAAGGCTTTGTTAAAACCAGAAAATCTGACCGCCTTTTGGAGGATCAATCATCTTTTTCGACCTTGATCTGCTGGTGTAAAGAATGGGTTCGTGTCATTCCTCTATATAATCTTCGAGGCGTTGAACGACCATTGTTGCTTCTGCAAGGCATGCGAGAGGCTGCACACTCCACGTTTGGTCATGAATACGCCTAATGCGGGTAATTCACGGACGCGAAGATGATCAGTTCGGGTGTATCCGAAAGATACCCGTGGTTAGCCAATTCCTGTATTCGACCACGATTGATGTAGACAAAGACTGACATTGAAAACAAAACACCAAAATACAGCGTTTGTCACAAGTCTGGTTTCGCCCTATAACTTTTGTTTTTGTATTCTTCCACTTCAATATTTTTTGGCTCCATTTTTAACTAAACTTTTAGCGTTTTAGACTGCTTGAGCCACTAGAATTAGTGTGTGTGACGCGTTTAGTGCACATGAAATAACAATGGGCTGATTGCTCACCATGCATGAACCTTCTTATCTACGTTGAAGGTTTGGATATTTAGACTTTATTCGTTTTCTTGACTCTCTTTGATGATTCTCATTGTTTTGGATAAACATGAGACATGTTCCATCACTTGTTTACCTCTGGTATGCCTAATAATCTATTCTTTGCATAATTCCATGCACAGCCCGGGCATACGCCTACAAAATGTCCCAAAGTATCAACCCTTGATCGTTTTGGGCAATATCTTGAAACTTGCATGAACCGTTGACGATCAAATTCAGACGTTTCTCCACAGTGACCAGCATGAAGATCTTCATTTGCTGAAACAGGAAGAAAAAGTGCCTTTTTGCTGGAAATATTGACTGAAACGAACAATGTCCCAGATCTGGCATAAGATCTTGCTAACTTTTGCTGATAGCTGGTTAATGCCTTTTGGTTTTTATTGTCTTTTGTGATCGCTGCCTAATCAATCTAGCTAAAGTGCAGCCAGCAACAATGAAGGCTGTGTTTTTAGGCCAATCCAGCTTCATGTTTACCAAATAGGGCCTTGATAAGGCCATTTATGTCGATCTTTGCCTTGTCCTAAGCGCCCAGCTGGTTTTGTTCGGCTGTGGAGACCCCGTTTATAGTTGCTGTATAAGAATGCGAGATCTCGTTACTTAATTCTATCTATTCCATCAAAAATACCATAAAAATGATTGGATTCAACCTTATCATTGGTGTCATAGCCACCATAGCTGCTGCAAAAGCTTCATCAATTAAAAATTCCTACACGACTAAGCTCTATGAGCAGCCTGTACCCGTTAGCTTTAGAGCTCAACAAAACAGGTTCTTGAGCATCCCTGAAGCGCCCTTTGTGCTGAAAAAAGGCACAGATTCCATCCAAATTCACGCCCCGCCCCCTTTGGAAACATTTGTATGGAACTTGGTGGGCTATTACGTGGCAGAAATTTCCGGCGAGCACATTTTTACGACTGGGAAAACAGAAAAAGCGTTCATTCGGATCGGACCAAAACACGTGCCTTTGGGCAATCCTGAAGCATACGATCCAAATGAGATGGAAGTGATCAGCGACTCTAACGTGATCAAGTATTTGCAAGCAGGACTGTACTACCCGGTAAAAATCACGTACATATCAGGAACGGAGAAGGTACCGGTGTACATCACCACGCCAGACGGTGTCAAGAAGAAGCTCAAGGAAGGAATCCGGCAGATTGGTCATATGTCGGAATCAGAGGCGAAATCTTCAACTGTTCTGGGAACTGATTCTTTTGCTTCAATTTCGGATTCAGAATCAGAATCAGAATCAAATCCGGTTATACAGGCTGTGGAGACTGGTTTCCTCTATAGCATTTATGTGGTGCCTGCAGGCCGAAGCCATAAGTCTGTGGTTCGAGACTTTTCGGAATTGGAGTTGATAGAGGAGGGCTTCTTTGATGGCGTGAGTAATCCACTAGGCTCATTATCTGTTACTTTCCCGTTTATTCAGGAAATCGTCGGTCACATCAAGCCTCCAAAGGACGATGAGTACAAGACGCTGATAAGAAACGCGTTGATCGGGAATCTTCAAGTAGGGCCTGGTGTTGAAGACAAAGAAGGTAGATATATTGTTGACGACACATGGACTGTTGTTGACACACGATTGGATCCCTCAGGAATCTTGAAACTCGAAAGTCATTTGTACTATCCGTTTCGGTTGGTGGTGATCACTCAAACAAAAGACACACCTTGGGCGGTCGAGCTGCAGGACAGTTCTGGAACTAAGATTAATCTTTTTGAGTTTAGTGATGTTTCAGAAGAATCTGATTCAGCGGAGTTGAGTGAGCCAGAACCCGCTGAGTTGGCTTTGGTGGGGAAGTTCAATGAACGGCCTGAAAATCTACTTTCTTCAACACCAAAGGAGAGCGTTTACGGGCTTGTGGGGAGCAACTTCGAGCCTTCAAACGCGGGGAGCGTTTATTCTGATTTTGGAAATTCTGATGAAATTATTCCCGAAGTCATACCAGAGGTCTCTGAAAAGATACTATTTGAGGCTAAAAACGATGATGCGCAGGTCACGAATTCTGCGATTGGCTCGAAAAAAGTTTGGAAGGAGGCCGAGCGAGGCTCAAATATAGCCACAGATCAGGCTTTGAAAGGGGTGCCTCAACAAAATGATTTAGTTGTGGATTTGCCCGAATTGGGTCCTGAGAGTGTGATTGATAAAGGTGACCCAGACGCATCAGAGGCGCTACCAAGTGTGCATAAAATGGTCCTGCAACCTGAAAACAATACAAATGTCAACATGTTGGATTTGCAAGATCAGTTGCGGGACGTAAAAGCCATTGGATTGGATTTTAAAGGGGCAGAAGAACATGCTTCACCGAGTATTTCACCGGTCCCAGAGAGATTACCTCAACAAAGTGTCAATCAGCCAGAAATTCCAGGAGTTCCAGAAAAAGTCTCGCCATTGAGTGTTTCACCGTCTGATACTATTGATGATCTGCAGCCTGCTAAGCATGGTAATACTGATATGGAGATTCATCCCTTGAACTCCTCTGAATCGAATCCTGTGATGAAAAATGCGTCTTTTTCGAAAAACACCTCTTTAGATCTTCCAAAGCTTGTGGGAAAGCCGTTTACTTTCTCGAAAAATGATACCAACAAGACTTCGGAAGACCAAAACCCACTGGCTGCTGCTGCTCAAATCAATGATTTTGGGACGAAGAACCAATCGAGCAATGGATCTATATCACCGAAAAGTGGTAGATTTTCCAGGGCAGCTTTTCTCAAGAATACTGACGACACAAGTGAAAAAGTCCAAGGCTCTGTTTCTCCACTCTCGAAAAGTGAAATGAACAAAATTGACCATAAAGAGTCTGGTTTTGGGGTGCAGAACATTGCAAACATCCTGCTCGAGGCAAATTTCAAGATTGAATCTGCGTGTCTCACACAGACCGATTGTTCAAATCAAATGCCCGTCAAAAATGCTGAAAGCAAACAAAACGTGAGTGTTTCCTCGGAAACGACCGATTTCGGCGAGAAAATCTCGCCCAAGTGCTATACAGGGTCCCTGTATTGTCCATTGGGTCATGCAACTTCATTTCCTGAGGATAAAGAAAACAGGGCCACTTCTCAGAATCAAGATTTTAATGATCTGGACAAATTCAACGACTTTCATCCAAACAGTGCAAAAAGTCTCAAACCTAATGATTCACAAAAACCTTCCAATCTCACTGATCTGCCGGTGGAACATGATATTGTCTCATCAAGTCAGGCCGGAACTGCCGAAAGTGAGAATTCCATGAAGACAAAATCAAAAGGTTCACCAATTTATGGTCCACAGTCGAATCTTGATAAAGCGGGCGTATCATTGGCTGAGAAGGAGAATGTGAAAATCCATGAGAACAGTTTTGTCTCAAAAATTCCCGAATCCGTCATTTCTCTTGGCCAGGCTGCGAATGTTCGATATGAAGGTGCGGCACCTCATCCGGAAACCAGACTTTTTGATTGTGATTCCGTTTTTGTTTGGTCTCTTGTTTGCTTTGTTTTGATTTCTGTTTGATCGATTGCGCTTCTTCGATTTGAGCGTGTGCTCCCGTTTGACTAGTTTTAGTGTTTGTACCAGTATTTATTATGCTTTTTCGCAACAACTTGAGTTTACATGGATATGTCTAGAAATTTGCAGAGAAATCTCTTTTCTTTTTTTTTGTCCTTTTTTTAGGGCCTCAGTGGATATCGAGGGTCATCAGTTTCACTCAAACTTCCGAAATCTTTCAAGTATTTTTTCTTTTGAGAATGACGTATCGGCGAGCATTGCCTGCCATGGCAAAACATTTTTGAGAGCCCCAAATTCGTCTTTGAAGCAACTTTTGGGCAATCAGAAGTGAACCTTGGCATGCAATGAGACACAATAGAACCGAATTGATAAACCGGTCTCAAATATGTTACAATACTTTTCGGGTCTCCAAAGCGTGTGTGTATCATTCACTAAACTGTCTTTTCAAAAGATGTAGCTGGCACAAACTCTGAAAAGCTTTCTGAATTATTCAACACCTTTGGAAAGCATTTGAGCAAATTAAAGCAAATTTGAGCAAATTAAAGCAAATTTAAGCAAATTTAAGCAAATTTAAGCAAATTTAAGCCCGGTTCGGAAAACTGGACATGACGTGACCACTAGAAGCGAGTCAGTGGCTCCACGACTGGTTGGCTTGGTCGAAGCTCTAATTTTAACGCCTATTTACATCATCTGACCAAAATTCCAGAATTTTTATGAAAAACAGTCTGTGAATGCAAAAATTGACTCCTCAATATGTACTTACTGCAGAGGGGCTATTTCGGTTGCGGCCACACCAGGAATAAAGCACTGTTTCCCGTCCGATCAACGTTAGTTAAGTTTCCTAGGGCCATACTGAGTAGTGTAGTGGGAGACCATATGCGAAATTATGGTGCTGCAATCCTTTTGTTTCCCTAATGTTTTTGTTTTAGGGACGTATCACGTTTTCCATAGACCGACCAGAAAAAATTTTCATGTTGCAGCCAAATCCTGAATAGAGAGGTGCGGTGTTATATGCAGTTCAGCGTGCGCGAGACATCACCAATTTGGGTGCGTGATATTATGAAGAAAAAGTGCCGCACAGAATCACAGATTAGAGGCATACTGTGAGAGTGGTGATTCAATTTTTTCGCAAAAAAAGATGAGGTTTAGTGATTTTTTTACTTTTCATGGAGTGATTTTCTCAAGCCAAAATTTTCTTTTCCAACCAAATGGTTTTGATGACTTATGGCTGAGCCAGTATCAATGTGATGGAACTTAATGGTGGGAAAAAGCCACTCGTGTTTACAACATCAATATTATGCAACTTGCGAAATAACCTGACAAGTTTTAAATCAGCGTATAATTTTTCTTGGGCCTTTATTTGAATGCGACCATCTGCAAATATTTTATTCCCTAGCCAACGCATGGAATGATAGGTCTAAAAGTAGTCAATTGTGTCACGTGATACAATAGTGCTGATTACGACATTTTTTCTTGCGAGAGAACTTCGAAGAGAGGCTTGACTTTTTCAAACTTTCCATCCGTATCAGTCTCTCAAAAATTTGGTGAAAACTTTGAGCTGAGCCGGACATTACATACTTGAAAAAAAAAAAGTCACCCTTGCTTTAATACTTTTTGAATTTTAAAACCACAAACAGTACAAAACTGCAGTCTAAGATGACTCTGATTTTCGAGGCATTGTAATATCTCGAACGCGTTCAATTGAGTCCATGAAAAGGTGACACATACCTTTTCTACGCCGCCCGAATCAGGCTGAGGCTGAGGCAAGTTCAGAATTCTTCTCAAAGAATTCCAGAACTGTTTCAGACATTGGTTTTATCAAACAATGCAAGGGGGCATGACCCGGCATCGGCTCACGTGATGCTGTGTCACGTGATGCTGGCGTAGTCACGTGATACTTGTGAAGCTGGACACGTCCAACGAGAAACCTTACACTAACTCATTCAAAGGATACGCCCAGAAGCAGTCCCATGCATCTAATCTTGGGTGGGTGAGGTATTTCCTTGTCCAGAAAATTTCATCGTAGAGACCGATTCCTCATAGACACGAAATTAGTGTGAACTCTTTAACTCTGTAAGATCGGGTATGGACTTGATGATGACACTTTAGGTTTCTGCTTCTTTTCCGAATAATTAAAATAAAAAATAAAAAGAACAATTTGGACTACAGGTAAACGAAAATTCGGCCGAGCCCATGGCAAACAACGCATGTTCCAAAATGTTTGTTCCTCAGACTTAAGGTGCTGCGCGAACGCCTCCCGCAAAAGATAAAAACGCCTAATCAGGCTTAGCGCTCCCTGAAGAGATTATTTCGTTCAACTCAAGTACTAATTCGGCGAATTCGCTTCCATGCAGAGCCCACTCAAATCTTCATATCATTTAAAAAAAAATGTGTTTTTGGCCTCCAGAACTAGGGGGCCTTTTCACCCATAAGCTTTCCAAACACGAATGCTCCAAAGGTAGGAATGGATGGAAACTTCTGAGAGGGTTTTGCTCTTGAGCCTGAATATCAAAATATCCCGCAGGTTGATTGCTGATCAAAAACAGTTTCCGGATCTCATTGTTCTCTCGCATAAATCAGATTTCAGATGCTTCCATATGGAACATTGGAACAATGAGCGTCGCTTTTTTTTTGCACATGTTTCATGGCAACTTGTATAGCCCTGTTTCACATACTTCTTCATGCATGGAACCCAGCCAAAGCTGCAATTATGAAGTCTTTCAAAATTCAGTCAGAGTCTAAATAGACTAGTAGCTGCCCGCTTTTTTTTTAGCCTCTCCTATTTTTCTTCAAATTACGTGCTTTCAAAATCATGAGACATTTCGCAATCATGATTTTTATCAAATTAGCAGCATTCATTGCTACTGTGGTTGCAACTTTTACTGTTCTGGGCATAAGTCCAGGCCACACCATTAGGCTTTTTGAAAAATCTCCCCCCGTGCTTTCCTTGATCGAACAGAATCGGTACTTGAGTATGCCTGAGAAATATACCGATATGAAGGAGGGCACAGACCGGATCGAGATTTTTGTGCCGCCACCAAAGGAAACGTATGTTTGGAAGGTGACTGGTTTTTACAAGGCTGAATGGACAGGCCAGCACACGTTTTCGATTGATGAAGATGCCAAATTGGCTGTTTTCCAGATGGGGCCCAAGCACGCTGGCTCCGACGCTTTTGGTGCTTTTGATGAGGCAAATTTGGACGATGCGGAGATTTTGAGCAACAGATTAATTTCGAGAAATTTGGAGAAAAATGAGTATTACCCTATACTGATCTCATATATCTCCTGGGCCATGAAGGCGCCGGTTTTTATCACCACCTTGGATGGCTTCCGGTGGGAACTCAATAGAGATATCCAGCAGATCAGTCCCGAATCCGCTGGAATTCCGCCAAACGGCTCAATTTCAAATGTTCAGTTTATTGAAAAGGGGTTCCACTACCATGTCTTTTTGATGCCCGAAGGCAAAGACCATTCACACGTGCTCGGCGATATTTTGAATATGCAAGCAATCAAAACAGGCTTTCTCGATGTTCCTGGCGCCACTCTCGAGCTTGAGATGGCCCGATCCCCACACATTATCGAGATATCAGGACATCTTAGGCCTCCAATGGATGGCGAATATGGTATCGAGATCAGGGGCCCGATGGTTGCAGGGCTCCAAGTGGGTCCTGGCACCCCAGAGAAAACTACAGCTTATGTGATTGACGAGAAATGGAGGGTCATCGATAACCGGATTTCTGAGGGTGAAGACTTTTCTTTGGAAGGCCGGTTTTATTACCCTTTCCGGCTAGTTTTGTTTGGCGAAAACAAAGGCTTGCGGCGTGACGTGGCGGTTATCGACCCAATGGGTGATGAGGTGGACCTTTTCGGGTTATGGAATTCTTCAACACCCACTATTACTTTGGGTATTACCGCGCCAAGCCCCAAAAATGAACCGGTCGATCTTGGAGATTCTACTGTCATAGAAGGGCCGGAAAACCTCAAGAATTTGTTGCCTGACCCGGAAATGCTCGCCGGGGAACTATTGCCCGAAACAGTATTGCCGTTATCGGACGAATCGAGTCCAATTTTGGAAGAATTGGTTGCAAATTTAGACGAGAATCCCCTTGTCACGTTCCCGCCCCCTTCTTTTATCGAAGACTCCAGGCCTCCAGTATCTCTGAGAAATGGTGAATCACATACTGTGTTCAGTGAGAAAAAGCCGGTTTTGGAGGAGGCTAGCCCAAAAATTCGGAAAGGGCACACAAGCCCCAAGCTGCCTGAGAGTCTCGAGGGAACGCTTTTAGAGACCGTTGACGTCCCAAACGAGTCACAACAAAATTCATTGAACGAAACTGTCGCGGGAAAAGATAGACCTGACATGGAGGTTCCCGAACAAATTAGTCATAAGGATATTACTACTAGCAACGTGCCCGAAAACCTTGTTATCCCCAATTTCTCGTTCAAGACACATCCAGTGCCAGCCAATCCTGAGCCCGATTTGTCGATCGCGAAACTTCTGAGACCCAATCAAGCGACCCATATTCCGTCTGTCATGAACGCATCAGATTCCGTGGAAGATGCACCGCAAGCCAAAGAAGGCTCGAAAGTTCTGCCCAGATTGGATCTTGTCTCCGCAAAAGGAGATCTTCCAAAGGTATTAGACAAGCAGGCAATTCTCAAGGATAGTCTGGGCTTTCCCATGGCTGACTTAGATGGTATTTCTCTGACTTCAAATGATCGAGAAAATCCAAAAACATTCCCACAAATGAACCCAAATTTGAATTCCGCAGCTGTTGCAAAATCCGTGCTGGAAATACTGCCGCTCCCAGACGCACCCCCTGATTCTTTGCCGTTTGACATGAAGTCAGAGATGGAAGGATCCGAGGTGTCAGCAGAAAATGTACCAGAAACATCAAAGCTGCATTTTTTGGCGGAGAATCCGTTCGAGCTTGAAGCCCAAAATGACGAGCCTATAGATGAATACCCGTATGGGAGCGCTAGTGCCAATATGCAATTCGGGACCTATCCAGATAATGTGGAATGTTCACTTGGCGAGAAAAGCCTTTCATCAAAACCACAAAAGCAGCCCAACTTTGCGTTGAGTTCATTTGGGAAAGATTTCCAATCAATTCCGGCTATACGAGGCCTGAGGCAACAAAATGGTGCTGACTTTACAGTCCCTAGCTATCCTATGAACTACTTTGATGATGTCCTGGATGGTTTTCTGCAGGATGATATTCAGGATGATATTCAGGATGATTTCCTGAATGATTTCCTGAATGATTTCCTGAATGATTTCCTGAATGATTTCCCGAATGATTTTCGGGGTGATTTTCGGAGTGATTTTCCAGATGATTTTCCAGATGATGTCCCTAGTGGACGTTTCAAAAACCTTGGAGAGTCAGACGACTCCGGTTTATCGTCTCAACTCGATCCAGAACACTTTAAGTTGGAAAACCCTTTATCATATGCAGACATAAACACCGAAAAACCCCCGGAAGGAGAAGAGGAAGACGATTTCAGGACCCCAACTAGCGAATTTCTTCCGCTCGAATTGGAGAACTACAGAGACGTTTTTGAGAATTTGGACGGTTCAAGGACCCAAGGCTCGTTCATGGAAGATGATGATGATGAGGATGATGATGATGAGAAATTAGATATGCATGATCTTTCAGAAATGGGGTTTGGTCTGCTGGCCATTACTTCACCACCTACGTCAAACCGTGACCTATTTCCTTTACTGGCTGCAGGGCCTCGCTCGAAATCACCTGAATTATCTGGCGTACAAGAGAGAATATTTGATGGCGAAGAGGGAATGAATAGATATAGTGCGGGTGGCTCCAAAAGAGATTTGCGGTCATTGCTTAAAATGGGGTTTATCATGCTCTGGTGTGTTTTCGGCTAGGTGTTATATCATGGCACCTTTCACCAATGATGTTGCGTGTAATTTGGCCCTGAAATCTTAGTTCATCTTCCATATACCCATTCCCAATAAATAATATCGGGCTTTTCTCCCTGAAGCGAGAGTAAATGGAAAAAAACGCTCAAAATGCCTTGGCCAGCAAAAATTGCCTTACGACTCCACCTACTGATTCGTTAGCTCAAAAAAAAATTCCGAAGTTCATCACTACCGAGATCCTGGATATTACATCTCTTAGATCCATTTGGTATGTAGATTGATATAAATTACATAGTATATGTTCATAAGATGCTAAGATGCTAAGACATGGAGGTCGTACCCAAGCGCTTCGCGTCAAATTTTATGCGTTAGCCGCCCGTTAGTATCGCAACTGACTGGGCGTCGCCAAACGTTGAACGAAGCCCCCATCGCCACTTATGTGGCACCCGTCTGTTGATTATTCGAACGAACCAGTCTCAACCCCGCCCTTGTCGCCTACGACCGAAGTGGAACGGTTATGGCGCATTCCGACCCCTCCGATTTTGACTCGCTGAATCGCATCCTTCATTGGACAAGCAGTCAACTTCGTTTCCACTACTGCATGTTGAGTTTTTCTTATTCTCCTCATGATCTTCCTGCCGCCATTGCATTGTCCTTGTGGCTGATTTTAGTTCTTTGAAGGGTATAATTTCTTTGTTCAGACTCTATCTTAGGCTATTGCAAGAGACTATTTCGTTCGGGATACCCGCGTAAAAGTCTAGGGTGCTTCACTTTGCTGAAATCAGAGCAATGGACAATCGCATGGCCAATTCCCGACCGCAGATACTTGTTCTGCACGTGGCAGTCATTCTATTCATTCACAAATGACTGTACTGCCACTTTCATCCCTTCAGACTCTTGGAAGGGAGGCCGCTTGTTGTTATTTGTTTGGCCGGCTCTCGTTGCCTCATCAACAGTGGTCTAGTCTTTGTTCACGGGCCAATTCTGTTTGGCTCCCAAAGCACCTGTTTTTTTACTCTCGAATGAATCAAGGAATATTCAGTTTCTCCTCGTTTGATGACTTCGAGAAATCATCCCGAAATTTGGAGTGTGACTCTTATTCTTTGATTGATAAACATCACACTTCATTCCATCCCAACTTCCCCTTTGCGGTCGTCGCGGGGGAGCAACACTAGCCCGTTCTGTGTCCAGAAGTCAGCCGACAAATGATTTGTTGTCGTTGCTCATGCTTCTCGATTTCTTGCAGTTGTGAATTCACTTGGCCTAGTGGAAAACATGGGCTTGACAGATCTGCTATCTCTTGTCTGCTATGCCCACCGAACAATCCTCTATTTGCTTCCTAGATTGTGAGGAGGACTTCGGATGCCCTTGCTATAAGCACACATTGCCCAACGTCGGCAGTTACTAGGCGACTCTCATGTTAACAGCTTACATGAGTCGCGATCAATGCCCGTTCAACGACTATGTTCTCAATAGGGGGAGATCGCTCTCTCCGCTCTCGACCTTTAGGTAAGTTTCATCTGATTTCATGGATGGAAACTGGGGGAGATGTAAGGTGTTCCATTTAGGCAAGTACTGTGTACTTGCCAAGCAATGCACCTTCTATTGTTAAGGCCAGCTTGGCTGGCCACACACGAACAATGGAAAGGCAGACTCCATTGTCTGCCTTGACTATATAAATGTTGGCTCTCCCACCTAGTGGATTAGAGAGCCAGACTGGTTTTACTAGATGATCTACACAATAAACATTAGTTAGTCAGACGCTGAGAACCTGACAGCATGGGCTCGAGCGCCACAACGGTATGATAAATACCGTGACTTGTCAGGCTTAATTATGAAAAACGAACTATTTCCAAAGCACTAGAATCTCGTTCGGAGGAGACATGACGTCGGTTTCTTATGACACGTTTAAATACGGGAAGTAAGGTATATCTGGCAATGGTGGCCTGTGGTGGGGCAACGAATTTATAACATGCAGCTAAAAGCACCAGAACAACAAGGTCAATGTGTGTTGAAGTTTCATGATGGTGATTTCGAGATAAGCGTTTTTTCGGAAACCAATACAATTTTCAGAAAAGAGGCCAAACGCCACTTTTGGTGGCTAAGGGCGTTGAAATAAGGTTTTTTGTCCGCGGAGACACTGAAGCAGCCGATTTTGTGCACGTTTTTCGATTAACTCTTTTTTCAATTTTTATCTCAACATTTTTTCGGATACTAGATCTCACAACATTGTTCAAAAGGACGCAGAATTACTCTTTTAGCTGGCCACTTGCCATATTCGGGAAACTCGTCACGTGAGCATAGGGCTAGAACTTGAAAGTAAATTCGCGAGTCTAGCTTGGTCCTCCACGTCAGCTTGGGAAAATACGATTACATAGCAATTGTGAGTCCACATTTTGAAAGAAGAAAAGATTCATATAGCTTTTCTGCCCAAAACTGATAAGGTTTTTTTTCTTATTGCTGTGCTGCAAAATTTCAGTGCTTTCGAATTTTCACAGCCAGATCATTCATTTTTCATAATGTCATGTGTGCGAATTTTTCTTCAGAATATACAACTGCACTCACAACCTTGGGCCAATTTTAATTTTTCATCTGAAATCAGTATCACCAATCTTTTTCGCTTTACTTCTCTAGATGTGATTGCCCGCATTCTCGAAAACATGAATGTGAATTGGCCGCTTGGCTAGGGTCTAATACTTATATACATATCTTCCATATATTCATGTATGGTTTTGTGGAGAGCGAAGTAAACGATCCTGGCTCGCAGTCGTATACCAGATGAATCAGGCAAAAAATAACAACATACAATTTTGGAGTGAGAAGGCAGCACGCAATGTTAATTGCCTTGACCTATATAGGCTTTGGCTCTTTCACTTAAGTGGAATAAAAGATAAGACTGAATCCATAGAGGATCTTCATCCTAAATGTATCGTCAGATGAGTTACTACAGACCTCAACGGATACTTGGAATCTGACAAAGAGCGGGATGAATACCCGACTATTTCCATTCTTTATCGAATCAAGCAAAAAAGAACAAAAAACACCCAAGTTTAAAGCATGGCAGCGAGATTGGCTAGAGTTTCCTATACATGTTTCAGATTGTAACGAGATAAGCAATCTTGCACCATTCTTGAAGAATGAATAAACCGCAAATAAAAAAACCAAAGCAAAAGTGGTTTGGTCGAGCCCTACTTAGTTTGGCCTGCAAAAGGATCCTCTTTCTATCATTGTTGCATGTGGTTCGGGCTTGTACGAGCAGGGCAGGGTTTCGAGAACAAAATCTTTTCGGAACTCATTTTTAGGTGCCCGTATTATCGAAAAAGAAAAGGAGATAGTTGTCTTTATGAATTCAAAAAAGTGACGTATTTCAATTGGTGGCGGTGGATTCAGGCCAAAAGTGCAAGAAGCTAGAACAACTCGAAAGTGCATCATACGTGCACAATTGTGCCACGCTACAGACCCAAGCAAACTTATCAGGAATATTTCAACCAAGAGTCACAAAAAGACGTGATTCGTTCATGATCTCTTCCCATCAGCTGTGTGTGGGCTAATGGGGCTTCAATGACTCTCCAATAAGAGTGCTTGTTTTTTGGGTATCTCTCGCAGATCAATATCTTTGCACCAACACTACGGCATTGGGGTGTATTCATGATAGTATCACACTTTAGGAGCCCTTGGAGAGACTGTATAAGCATCGACTTTCATCTCATGAGTTTTTTTGAGTTTGTGCATATTCCACTAAAGAAGACATTCTTTATCGTTTTTGGTCAAATCTTGAATCAATGATTTTTTTCCACCACCTCAAACATCACCATTGATATTATCACAACAAGTTTCTTTTCATGAAGCGACTTGTGCTCTTGGATTTGGCTAGTCATGGTTGCCCTTTCCAGCGATGAACTAATTTCGTTATAAATTGATGTTTTAGAAGCGAACCGACGACCAGCGACGTTTCAACAGGGAATGTACATCATGCCAATGGGACTCTAGCGCAAGGAAGGTTTGGGCTTTGCGTTAGGTCTGGCCGTCACGAGTGCTTGTTTCAGTCTCTTACTTTTAGAAATTCTGTTCTACTGATACCGTGGGTCATTGGCTACTCTTGTTCCGACACGCATTTGCCGTTCGCTGCACGAATCACGGCGAAAAACACCAGGAAGAGTCATACAGACAAAATGTCTTGGCAGCGTTCGTTCGGTTTTATGACTGGAGCGTGAAGATCATATACGAGATCCAGCCGCGCTGTGCTGTGCATGTGATGCTTTACGAATCACGAATCAAAACAATAACACGCCTCGTAAATCTTCATCGAGCCATTTCACAAATCAAAACAATAACATGACTCATAAATCTTCATACAGCCTTTTCTTTATCATGCAATGTTGTAAACAACGATGGAAAATAACTGGAGATCATGACAACACTATGGAAGGAGACCTTATTCTAATGGTCACACATTCGATACGAGGTTTAATTACAGAGTCTCGATCGGCTCGGTGTTGATAGCATTCTCATTCTCCAATCATACCCGACTGCATATGCGCGAGTGTGCACATTGATTTTTCCGAATCCGATGTTGACAACGGCCCCTGTAAGGAGTCGTTTGCGAGGAAGGTTTGCATAAACGCCAGAAAATTTGTTCTCTCGAAATTTAGTCAGCGGAGAACAAAAACAACGCGTTTTACCCAAACAAACGTTGTTATGTGAGCCTCAGCTCTCAGGATTCCATTAAGGATCCTAAATTACAAGCCGCAACTCAATAATCCTCAAAGTTTGATGCAGGGTTGTCTTCCCCACTTTCTTTTGCCCCTGAATGAATGGGCTTATTAGATATCCCGAAAGATATGGACGGTTGCTCCGGGGGGATCGCGGCACCGGCATGCAACGGCCCGCGTAATGTTGCACCACTTATGCAGAGGCATGCACCGCGAGAAGTTGGCACTGCGCGATTTGGGGCGCGTTGTTGGAATTTACTTAGGGTTCAAGCAAAGCAAAGTTCGGACTTGTTCCATGCCTAGAGCAATGTCTACACAGTAAAATTCACAAGAAGTCTTCTTCCTTTCGCAATTTTCGTTCTATATCGGGCTTTATTCCCCGCGTTTGGCATCAGGTTTAATGGTCATGCTTGCTGCTTGGCTGGCTACATCCAGATTCGTTCACTTGCGCCAGACTGCTTTTACTTTGTGCACTACGCGCAGCGCTCCCATTAAAATTGTAACTCCGAATGGATTTGGCAGATCAGGACAAAAATTATTGGTGCTGCAGATCCCCAAGTCAATTTAATTTTTTAAGTATAGCAAGCAGACTCAACGAAAAACGAAAAAAAACGACATCAGCAGGATTCGAACCTGCGCGGGAAATCCCAATGCATGAGCCCGATTATTCGAGTGCATCGCCTTAACCACTCGGCCACAATGCCTTGACAAAAATTGTGTCGCTAGAAACATATAAGTCGAGAGAAAGAAAGAGCAAAATATGGTTTTCCCGCCCGGACACCCCATCGATGACATAGTTCGTTTTTTTCACACCGAATTCGAAAATTGGAGAAGGATTAACGCGACAGAGTCTTCACATCACAGACAATACATAAGTAAAATGTAAGGAAATTTTTTTAGGAAATGACGGATT
Source organism: Metschnikowia aff. pulcherrima (assembly GCA_004217705.1). Lineage (NCBI taxonomy): Eukaryota > Fungi > Ascomycota > Pichiomycetes > Serinales > Metschnikowiaceae > Metschnikowia > Metschnikowia pulcherrima. The sequence continues at coordinate 977,101 of CP034460.1, read as the reverse complement.
TTGTGACAAAATGACAAAACTGTTCGAGAGATGACGAGCCTGCATACGTTCCTCACTGGGCGCCCTTTCGTTGCACCGCATGCACTACCGTGCTTGTTCACGCCCAATCCGGACGCTTAGCTTGATACCGTCTTATCGCCGCCCACATTGTATAATTCCGGCGCAATTTTGGATTTCGGAAACTTTTCTTTTTCGCCGAAATTTCGATTACTACCCCCAAAAGTTGCCAAAGCAAATCGATTTTGTCGAAGGATAGAAATCTTTTTTCTTCTCGACGTGAGATCGCGTCATCTGGTTTTCGCGGGTCAAGGGGTTTGTTGACCCCAGTGTATTCTTAGAACTTTCGCTCGGCTTAATCGTACCATTTCGCCAGCAGCAATGCGCGAAGATATTTAAGCATTCGCCCAATTAGTCATTTATGCTTTTTTTAAACAAGAGCCACTAAGCCGATAATCGAGTAGGAGGGTATCAAATCCGATGCACATTTCCAAGCATAAATTTGACCGCTGCATCAGTTGATGGATATCGAGAAATGGGTGATGAGCCGCATAGGCCATGCGCCGGGATCTGGGTTTTCTGGGACGATTCTGCGCTCCTGTGTGTAGAGCGCATACCTGCATACAGCCAAAGAGACGCCAAATGTGAATTGCCAAGCCTAGGGGGCGTGGGGATGGTTGCGGGAAATATATTTCCATTTGTTTCGACGTGCTTCGTGCCGCAGTCTGGCCTCTGAGGTTTTCAAGCCTTATCTGGAATATTGAATTCGAAAAAAAAACAGTGCGTAAATCGAAGAATTCGTAACTCGTTTTGGTCCCATTGTTGAATCTAGACCGCGATACGAGATGCCCCACCCAGTGCGGAAAATTAGACTTTTAGCGCCTTGGAATTTGTTGAGTCTAATTACGCTTAAAGAATATGAGCCCCCACTTGAGGGCGAATCTGATTGCTGTTTGACAAAGCTTAAGTCCGTAGTCCGTATTGTAATTGCTGTAAGAATTGAGAAGGTCATTCATCGTTGATGCAGCCTAATCGTTTTTCGTTATTTCTTTTGAATAATCCCGACATCGCTGAGCACACAGCGGCGAAGAGTGCACACTGGCCCAACGGCCCCTGAGAAAAATTTCGTTCCGCGACTTGTTTACCTTTTGAGGACGGATGTGCAGGCGTAACCCCTTTCCGCTCAGGCGCATCCGCAGGGACCGGTCGCGCACAACGCCGTGAGACGTCACCGCGATTGCATCAATGGCTGGCGGCGATGAATCACCGGCGTTGACGACAAGATGTGGGATGTCACGCAGCATCTCAATGTCACACACTTGAAGCAAAAGATTGACAGAGCCTGAATAAGCCATGTAAAGAAGTCACAGAACAGAATCTGAGAACCCTAGCAGCCTTTGGGTTACGCCCTTGGAGCCGGATCTGTTCGGGGGCGAATCGGATTGTAAGCCCTGGTGGCCATGGCTAGCAACGGTTAAGAGCATTCACAGTGAGTCGCGACGCATGGACTGTATATACGCATACCTCGCAGCGCAGGATGCATCATTATATGCAGAACTTGCACCAAGAGCGAAGAAAATTGCGCAGTCGCTCATTTGCATCCAAAAATCACGCCTTGAGCCCCCGAGAGTATATAAGGCGAGGCTATGCCCCTCGCCCCTTAGACAATTTCTTCTCCAAACACGTCATTCGCTAATAACACCATGAAGTTCGCCAGTGTTGCCGCCGCTTCAGTCTACGCCGCGTCCGCGTACGCCGCCAATGTTGCCTGCCGTGTCAATGGTGTCCAGGAGTCCGTTGTGGACTTGGACACCGGCTCGTGCGCCTTCCCTATCCCAGCCTCGTTGCCCGTGACGTTCGACTTCACCGCCTCCGACAACTACGAGGTGGACGCTTACTACGCCACTGTTGACGCCACCAGATTCTACAACAACGTCGCTGCCGCCGGCAGAACGATCTCGATCTTGGCCCGTGACCTCTACAACCGTGGTGGATTCCCACTCTTCCACGTGCACGCCGAGCAGACCCCTGCTGTCAACTCGACCTCTGCCTTGAGAGCCCGTTTCAACTCGAAGCTCGTTTCCAAGAGAGACGCTGAGTCCGACTTGGTTGCTTACATCAAGTCCTTGACTGGTGAGGCTGTTGACGGTGTTGCCTTGTCCGTGACCGACCCAGACACCGGTTCTTCCGCTTCCGTTTCCGGCTCTGCTTCCGCCACCTCTGGTGCGTCTACTTCTACCGCCACCTACGAGTCCACCACCATCATCACTGTCACCTCATGCTCCGAGAACAAGTGCTCTGAGACCGGTGTCTCTGCCACCCAGGGCCCAACCACTGTGACCTCCGACGGCGAGACCACCGTGCTCACCACCTGGATCCCTGTCACCGAGGAGCCAACCTCGACCAAGACCAATGTTGCCACCACCATCGTCACCATTACTTCTTGCTCTGACAACAAGTGCCACGAGACCACTGTGCCAGCCACTGAGGGCCCAACCACTGTCACCACCAACGGCGAGACCACTGTCTACACCACCTGGTGCCCAATCACTGCTGAGCCAACCTCTACCAAGACCAACGTCGAGACCACTATTGTCACCATCACCTCTTGCCACGACAACAAGTGTCACGAGTCTACCGTTGCCGCCACCCAGGGTCCTACTACCGTGACCACTAACGGCGAGACCACCGTGTACACCACCTGGTGCCCAATCTCGTCCACTGAGGCCGGTAAGACCACTGCCTGGACTTCTGCTTCCACCGGCGCTAACGGTGAGGCCACCACCGTCACCGTGACTGCCACTGAGGGCCCAACCACCGCCACCGTGAATGGCGAGACCACCGTCTACACTACTTGGTGTCCAGTCTCCTCTGAGGCCGCCACCACTTCCGTTTGGACTTCTGCCTCTACCGGTGCTAACGGCGAGGCCACTACTGTCACCGTCACCGCCACCCAGGGCCCAACCACTGCCACTGTCAACGGTGAGACCACTGTCTACACCACCTGGTGCCCAGTCTCTTCCGAGGAGGGCGAGACCGTGACTGTGACCACCACTGGCGCCGAGGGTGCCGCCACCACCTACACCACTACTGCTGGTAAGGACACGACCGCCGCCGAGACCACCGCCCCTGCTGGCACCACCGTCACCGTGACCTCCACTGGTGCTGAGGGTACCACCACCTGGACCTCGACCGCTACTGGCGCTGAGGGTACCACTGCTGCCACTGCCGAGACTGTCTACACCTCGACCTCTACCGGCGAGAACGGTGTTGTGACCACCTACATCACCACCGCCCCTGCCACCGGTGCTACCGCTACTGGTACTGCTGCTACTGGTGCTTCTACTGTCGCCGCCGGCTCCACCTCTACTGCCGCCGCCACCGCCACCCCAGCTGTGTCGACCGCCTTCAACGGTGCTGGCAAGATCGGTGCCTCCGTCGCCATGTTCGCCCTTCCACTTGCTTACTTCTTGTAAGTGTTAGATGTATTTCTATAGAACCTTTTTGGCGCGCGGCGTTTCTTGCTCGGTCCGAGACTGACTCTTTCGTTGCCGCGACGCTGTTTCGCATCCTACGTCATTTTTCAAACGTTTAATAAAATTTTTGCTTAGGTCATTGATATTCCTGTATTTGTTTCTTTTTTCTTGGAACTGGATGTGCCCGGAAAAGCATGTAGCCAGCCAATTATTGCTGTCCTAGCATTGTGCAGGACCGGGTTGTATACCGGAGCTTTTTTTCAAGCTCCTTCGGGAAGCCCCTCTTGAATCTTCTCCGGAAAGATTGTTTGGAGGTCTTGAAAGAGCTCGCTCGACCAGAGCCAATGCAAGTTACTTCCCCAAAAATACTAAACGAAGTTATTACCGAGTCGGATGCCAATTCCGATTTCCCACTCCGATCTGAGACCGTATCAGCTACCTTATGGTAATTGCCGGATTACAGGAGAAAACTTCGAGAGAGTATCCAGGTGCGTTCTGACGATCCACATTCACAATACCATTGGTAACAATAGGGAAACCTCGTTATACTTGTAGAATTCTTGCGGTCCAGACAGAATTATAGATTAGCATATTGGAGCTGTGAGTGTTGTGAGTATAAAGTTGCATGGCTCTTCTCAAAACAAGTGTACCCCTAAATTCGGGTGAATCCTGGTAGGAGAATCAGGGCTTGAAATACCACACAGGTTCACTTGCAGTACATTGCCGTATATATGCATAATTCTTGTTTACCGTACCGTGAAATTAGTGTTATAACTGAAGAAGTATACAGAAGATAATTTTTTGAGAAAGCTATTATACCTATCGGGGTTTCTTCTTTGACAATCTAGTCGATTTTTTCAACAGTTGAACAATATGGACGAAAGGTTCACTCTGTAAATAGGCGTCATAATCTTTGACGCGTGCCTGTTGGCGAAACGTAGAAGAATTGTCAATGATGGTCCCGCATTTGGTTTGTTATACTCTTGTCATGATATGAAGAGTAAGCATTCCACAGTAAATTACGTGAGTGATCGTTTCTTGGTCATATAATATCTTGCTGTGTTGTCCTCGTCCCTTCCTATAAGATATATATCCTCTTTTTATTTCGGGGACAAGAATCACAGCGCGGCGGGAGAAATGGGCTCATATCCCATGATGATGCTTGCATTGAGGCAAGAATCAGTCTGGTTGTTAAGTGTGTCTTGAGCCAAGCACGATTTTGAAAGAGACTGCTACTGACTTAGTTGGGCTGGGTCCTCAAGCGATGAGGGTGTAGAAACCCGAGAACAAACATCCGAGAAACGTTGCTTAAATATCTGGCTATAGAAAGGAACTGCTCATTTTTAAAAAGCGCCTCAAAAGTGTTCAACGCATGATTTAGAAAGTTGTGATAAATTCTGAAATAATAAGAAAAAGCAAGGGTCTTTGTAATGTGCTCGCAGAGTTTGGTGCATTTCCAAATGATGCGTTCTCTGTGGGACTATTTATCCACTGTACCGAATTTTCCACTCTACATTCGTATAAAGAAAATTTTACTGAAAAAAAAAGAAGAATCCAGTGAAGAGGTGTTCTAGAACGGCGATGATTCCGCGCTTTTGCTCCTGTTGAAAAGTCATGGGAGATTTGGACTTCATGAAAATCTTCAAGTTGGATTTTCAATGATACACAAATGTAATAGTTGGAAACATAGGCACAGATGATTGTATGATGATCATGGTGTAGTGAGGGTAGCTCATTGATAGGTGGGCTCTGAAATATCTGAGCAATCCCTAAACTGCTCTCCAGAATCTTTCCCACGAGATGAGATTCGTCATCGAGATAGCTAGTATCAGCTCACTATTGATCTACCACAGAGACATTGACGTTATCAAGATTGATTACACGCAACAAATGTGATCAACTTTTCGACTATTGAAAGTGCGGTCATGCAGACTGCCGCGATTTGAGACGTTTCAGAAATTCGGAACCTGAAACGTCTCAAAGCGCGGCCCTGCGTAGGCGCATTTGAAAAGTCATTCGGGTCGCCTCGGTTCGAGAAAAAGCAATCCATTGTCTCGCCATTGTTTGAGAATGGCGCCGCTCGTATCTCAAAATTGCCGTTATTCTTCTCATCGCATATAGTACCGGAAGTTTGAGTACATAACAAGTTTTGAACGAAACAGCTCGACTTTGTTACTTACCTGAACTTAACTTACACGAGGATCTATAGATTTTGATGCAAATAAGAAAGCAGAAAAATACATGTTGACTTATTCAAATTCCCTGTATAAATTTGTGTCATGCAAGGAAAAGAAAGGCGGCGCCCGCAAAAGAAACTCACAGCGTTCGTGTGTGAGGAGGCATCTCACCCATATTTCCCGATTAGGCACGTGCATGAGCAAAGCCTGCAGCGAAGGCACAAAAACGTCTCAAACGGTGAGACGGTGCATGAAACTTATGTTTCGATTCGCTTCAGAATTGCATAAAAGCAACTTGGTCATCTTATGTACATGACTTAGCTGTGTATTACGAAATTCGAAACATCTCACCACTGGTTTTGATTCTGAGATGAAAAGGCTATAAAGAGACAGGCGGCTGCAATCCGGTTTCCACGGTTGCAACTACATCCAATCATTCGCTCAGAGATGTTTTTTTTGTTTTACTTATTGTTACATGTGACGGCGAGGGTTGTTACTGCTTCGTCTTTCACGACACAGCTGAGATACAACGATATCATGATAACATCATGCGGCAAATCTGGCTGTGGAGCTACCACCGACATGACATCTTCCTCATATGAAGATGATGACGACGTCACAACTCTTTTGGTCGTCATAATCTACGATGAAACCATTCATGAATATGTCACGTATTGTCCCGAATTGGACTTGACCCTAGGCATTGCTACTGGCCCCCCGGAAACTGCCATCACATCCACAACCACTACTTTCCCGGTTGTTGCTGCGTCAACTACATCATCAATGACCTTTGCTATTTCTTACGGCAGCCCTTCTTTGAAACCAAGTGCCAGCTCGACCATTGCGATTGTTCCACCAACAGTGATGGTTTCAAGTACCTCGGAGGCTTCATCAAGTTCGACTTCGTCTACCATTCCGCTGTCTTCTGTTTTGCCAAGCTCTTCTGTCGAATCGAGCACTTCTGTCGATACTAGCTCTTCTGAAGTTTACACTTCCTCGAGTGTCAATGTGCCCGTGAGTTCCACCTACAGTGAGCCTTCCTCTTTGGCCGGAATCTCGTCTTCGAGCGTGCCTTACCCTGTCTCGTCGTCAGCTGCCGTGAGTTCTTCGGTTGCCCCATCATCTGCAGAAACCACATCATTGTTCTCGAGCGAGCAGTCGTCGCTGGCTGTGCCACCCTCGTCGTCGACGGTTTGGTCTTCGTCTGCTGCGCCATCTTCGACCTTCGAGCCATCTTCTTCAGTTTCATCTGCGGTTTCTATTGTTTCTTCTGTGGTGCCATCGTCGTCCTTTGAGTCTTCTGAAGCTTCATCATCTGCCGTGACGTCATCGAATTTAGAGACTTCTAGTGTTGCTTCGTCTAGCTACCAGGTCTCTTTCGCTGAAAGTTCTTCTGTGCCAACTCCAGAAACAGTCACTCGTGAATCATCTGAGGTATCTTCGAGTGTTTGGTCGAGTATGTTGTCTTCCAGTACCGAGCCATCCAGTGTTGAGCCCTCTAGCATCTGGTCTTCTTCTGTCGAGTCATCCAGTGTTGAAGTGACTAGCAGCCAGCCATCTATGGTTGAGTCTACTTCTGAGTCTACTTCTGAGTCCACCACGGTGTCTTCTACTTTGGAGTCTTCTAGCGAATGGCCCTCGTCGACCATGCTGTCTTTCGCTCAAGAGGTTTCATCTTCTCTGTCGCTGACGTTTGTGCCTTCTTCGACCATTGAGTCTTATTTGACGTCAATCTCGTCTTCTGCTGAGTTGTCAACTGAGTCGTCAATTGCGTCATCGACTGAATCATCGACTGAGTCGTCTTCATACACGCCAAGCTCGACTGTTTCGAGTGCTGTTTACTCCAGCGAGGTGTTTTCATCTGAGGCGCCAAGTTTCGCACCTTCTACCAGCGAGATCGTATCGTCTTCAACTGATGCTTCTGCCGTGAGCTCATCCACTGAAGCGTCTAGTGAAACTTCATCCGTGCCCGAAATTTCATCTTCGCTTGCCCCACATTACGTGTCGTCTTCTGTGCAGTATACATCGAGTTCCCTTTCGTCTTGTCTGGTGCCTTTGAGTGTGAGCCTGGAGGCTGCTTCTAGCTACGGCTCAGAGAGTCTGTCCTTTGTGTCTTCTGCCGTCGAGTCTTCAGCGGTTAAGTCTTCAACGGTCGAGTCTTCTAGTGAATCGTCATTTGAACCTTCATCAACGATCTCTAGCTCAGTGCCTGCGTATTCTGAGACTTCGTCGGTCGTGCCACAAAGCTCTGTTTACTCTTCAGCTGTCGTTTCTGAGTCGAGCAATGTCCCTGCTGAGAGCTCTTCCAGCTTCAGCTACGCCGTTTCATCTGAGTTTTCAAGTACCGCTGAGAGTTCTACTTCCAGATCTGTGAAAACCGTTGAGTCATCCGCCATCAGCTCGATTCAGTCTTCCAGCCAGGCCTCAAGCTACAGTCTGGCACCTGTTTCGAGTCGTTTTGGCTATTTGAACTCAACTGCCAGCTCGGCGCCCGTGACTGCGGAGTATGTGTCCAGTACGACCTCCATGTCAGGTTTCTCGACCTCACTCGAACCCACGTTTGTCGTGTCCAGTTCGGCTGCGCCAAGTGTTTCAGAGGCCCCGGATGTGTCCTCGCAGCTGTACTCTGTCAGCGTATCGGTTGGAACGGTGGTGTCTACCTCTGGCGACGTTGTGATTACAGACTACTCCACCACTACCCTGACATTGTTTTCTTGCGGGCCACGCGGGTGCACTAGAACGAGCGAATCTGCCGAGCCTTCTCTGACTTTGAGCTCACTTTTGGTCTCATCCGGCATTTCATCATCAGAGATTCTGTCATCAGAGATTCTGTCATCAGAGATTGTGTCATCTGAGGTGACTTCGGCTCCTGTTTCGTCAACTACTTTTGTTGAGTCATCTCTGGAATCATCTACTATGGAGTCTTCGAAGCTTTCTTCCAGTGTTGTCACATCTGAGTCATCCAGTGTTGCGTCGTCGGCGGTGCCATCTTCCGTCATCACTTCTTCTGCTGAGACAACGTCTGCTGAGACATCGTCTGCTGAGACATCGTCTGCTGAAATTCCATTGACTTCTTCCAGTGTCATGTCTTCTGCCGAATCGACTACTGAGTCATCTGAAGTGCCTACTCTGACGTTGTTGTCTGTGTCTGAATCTGCCTGGTCTCTGTCTGCAGTACCTGAATCTTCTGTTACATCTGTTGGCTCTTCTGAAAGTACCTTTGAAGTTTCTTCTGACTACCCTTCTTCCGTGCAGACTGTGGTTTCTGAGCCCTCGCAAGTGTGGCTGACATCTTTGGCGGCTAGCTCGTTCCATCCCCTGGACACTTCGTCTTCTGTGTCTTCAGTCCCTGAAACATCGCAATCGCAAGAATATTCAGTGAGCACTTCTGTGGGCACGATCATCAGGACCTCGAGCGGTGACGTCATCACGGACTACTCGACAACGACTCTGACATTGTATTCGTGCGGGCCAAAGGGATGCACGAGACCGCATTCGAGCACCAGTGTGTCTCAAGAGGCCTCAAGCTCGGCTGCTGTTTCATCTTCTGAATCATCTGTTGCTTCATCTGCTGTGCTGTCGTCTCACGTGCCTTTTGTGTCACTGACCGTGGTATCTTCTGAAGCCTTATCATCAGCCCCATCAGCCAGCTCCACTTTGCCGGTTTCCGAGTCTTCTGTTGTGCTTTCGGTGTCGTCGTCTTCTACATCTGCACCTTCGTCTTATGTGCAGTACAGCCACCTGATGAACATTCCACCAAATCTGGCTGTCAGTAGCAAGTACAGCACCTCCGTTGCCGCTGTGACAGGAACCACCACGACTGCCATCAAGACGACTGTTGTTACCACGTGTACTTCTGGGGGAAGCACATTTTTGTCTTCGAGAACGACCACCATAGTGAAGACTTTGGTTGTGACCACATGCTCGCTTTCAGACACGACCGTTGTGCTGACGCTGACGCAGAGTTCGGAATCGGTACCGTTTTCGGTCTCGACGCATGTTTCAGAATCGTCTGTTCCTAGTTCCAGTTCTGTTCTCGTGACCACTTCTGAGGTGTCTAGCTCTGTTCCTGCGTACAGTTCTGTGGTGCACAGTTCTGATTCCCTGGCGTCTGTGGGATCTTCAGTGCCCAGCCTTTCTGCTTTGAGCTCTACAGTCGAGTCCCATGCTAGCTCTTCCGTTGCCAGCTCCAGTGTGAATGTGCCTGTGCCGTCCAGTTCATCCAGCTTGTATGCAGTCTCGAGCGAGAGCAGCAAAGTGTCACTGGCGAGTGAATCATCTGGCGTTCTGTCGTATGTGACGCCCGCGTCGTCTGTATCTGTTTCGACTGCTGTTCTGTCGCTGGCCGCTCGCTCGATTTCTTCAGCTTCGGTTCTTTCTTCGGTCGTTTCTTCGGTCGTGAGCCTGTCTGCAGTACCGCTGTCTTCTGTCCCTGTGGTGTCATCAGCTACGTCTGTTGTGGTGTTTTGTTCGACTGCAGGCTGCTCTGCCGGCTCGTCTACTCCTGTGGGAACCATTTCGACATCTGTCGTGACCAGCCCAGCGACGTCTCTGCAGGTTTCACTGACTTTGGTCAAAACACTGGTGGCGCTGTCTGCAGGATCCACCGCATGGAGCTCGTCGTTGGCTGCAAAAAGCTCGTCCGCATTCACTACAACCACGGCTCGTCTCACCACATATGTCACCACGTGCACTTCTCTGGGAACAACGTTTTTGCTGACGCACACGACGAAAACGACGCAGACTTTGGTGGTGACTACGTGTCCATACTCGGATTCGACGGTTGTGCTGACCAGCACGGTGACGCCAAGTGAGAGTGGTTCTGAGAGTCGTTCTGAGAGCGGTTCCGAGAGCACTAGTGTAAGCGCTACTACTGGTACGTTTATCGGATCGAGCGTTTCAAGTACCTCAACTGCCAGCGCTTCAACAGCCAGCGCTTCATCTTTTTTGAGTGTAAGTTCTAGCGAGCCAAGTGTTTCGTCGGCGGCTACTGAGGGTTCATCTACTATTTCTGTGCCTTCCTCGATTAGTCTGTCTGTTGTTAGCGCCCTGACTTCAGGGGTGGAATCCTCGATTTTGAGCTCTACTTCAGCCGATTCGACCACTCTGGGTACTACTACAAGCATGACTGTGCCTGTTGTGTCGTCTCATGCGGCGACTAGTGTTTCCTCCAGCGTGACTATTTCTGTTGGTACTCCTTCAACGACTTCATCTGTTGGAACTCCTGCAACGACTTCATCTGTTGAGTCAAGCACGGGTAAGATGAGTTCTGCGTCGTCCTTGTCGCTTTCTTCGGTGAATTTGCCAGGGGTGTCTTCTGCTGCTACGCCTCCTGTTGAGAGTGGTTCTTTGAGCTCCCAGACGGCATTCGGCTCTTCATCTTTGGCGCTGAGTGCTGTGGTGCTTTCGCTGAGCGTTGCCGCTACTACACAGCCACATTTGACTCCCGCATCAGAAACCGTGCCTGCCTCTCCTGCTAGTGTTGCAACTTCAGGACTGACCACGCCTGTGCCTGTTGGTCCGGAGACTTCAGTGACACCTGTTTCTGAGTTGTCTGTGTCACTGGTTGCAGAATCAGTACTGTCTTCTGTCTCACGGAGCGATGTTGAAGTTTCCTCGGCGGGTTCTACTGATGTGCCTTCGCCGACCGTGCCTGTAGTGACTCCAAATACTGTCTCTACAGCGCCACTGGTCTCTTCCGAGGGTTTGCTGAGCCAAGCTCCTTCCGTCACACCAACCTCCTCGTCTCTTTCTTGTGAAGAGTGTGGCAATGACGAGGTTTGTCGCTCCATGTATGGATGCGATATCGAAGTGACTACTCGCGTGACCGTGTCCACATTTGCACCCTCATCTCTGGCGACTCCAACTGAGGTGACCGCACACGATTCTTCATCTGATGTTACCGTTTCGACTTCGCAAGTTTCTGATTATTCCATCAGTTCAGGATCACTTGTTACGCTGGTGCCTGTGTCGACATTTGCTACCAGCAGAACACCCATTCCGTCTGGAAACTCGACGTCTTACGGATACAGCAGCGCCACAGTATCGTCGTACGAGGGCGCAGGAAATAAGCACTCTTTCTCGAAATTGACGTTGGCGTTGATTATGCTTTTCGTGGGCGTCAGAGTGTAAGCTTTGATTGTTTATAATACCTAGAATATTGGAATACATATACCCCATTTTGATTCAATCCGTGCATCTAATTCACCAACAATAAGAAAAAGTTGCAACATGAAAATGTGTATATCACAAAAGTAAACAAGTGTGCGCATGGTGCTCGGGCTGTTAATCATTCATGAGCTGTCAGACAGCTTTATTGCACTGAGTATGACAAGGTCTTCAAACTGAAGCTTGGTTTCATAAAAAGGAGCTTAATACCTTGAAATCATGCTTCCAGTTATTCAAAGATTGTAACACGTCTATAAAGTCAATCTAGTAAACCTCCAAGATGTATCTACCATCTTCCTTCATATCTTCAACCACCTTGGCGACATCGGAGATCTCAGTGCCCTGTCTCTTGGCTCCATTACGCACGATATCCTCCAAACAAGCGGTGATATCGGGCACGGGCCAGGTAGGGCCACACAAGTAGAAGGATCCGTTCTTCGTCACAATAGCGTCGGTTAATTCCTCAATGGAGCTGCGGATCTTGTCCTGGATGTAGATCTTCTCGGGCTGGTCACGCGAGAAGGCAGCACCGATGTGTGTCAAGATGCCAGCGGCCTTATAAGCCTCCCACAACTCACCGTAAAGGTACTCTTCTTTCTTGTGTCTGGAGCCCATGTACAAGTAGATCTCACCAATGGTTTGACCTTGTGCCTGCTGCCAAATCTTCTCCTCAATGAAAGCCTTGAAGGGCGCCAAACCAGTACCTAAGCCAGACATGACGATAGGCTGCTCAGGCAACTTAGGTAACTTCATCACCGATGGCTTGACGCTTACAACAAGCTCGTCACCAATACGCAAGTCAGACAAGTATTTAGAACAGTGACCATATCTGGTTCTGCCTTTGGGGTCAACCCAATCAACCACAACAATCAACAAGTGAACGGCGTTAGGATGCATCTTTTGAGACGATGCAATGGAGTATTCTCTTCTCTTCAAAGGTGCAATGATCTTAATCAATGAGTCAAAGGACGGACGCGCAGATTTAAATTCTTCCAAAATGTCAACGTACGTGGAAAAGTCCACGTCTTGTCTCTTCTTCAACTCCTCAGCACCGGCGGAAGACGCCAAATTTTCCAACGCGGCCTTTTCCTTTTCGTCGGCGGCAAAAGGCGCCAATGACTCGTAAAATCTCTTTGGTGGTTTGCCCAAAAAGTCGACGTTTTCAGCCAAAGCTTGTCTTGCTGAGCGAATCTCCAATAACGATGGGTCCTCTTTGTTGGACACCTCCACCAAGGAGTCACCATTGACACCATAGAAATCCAAGAACTTTTCCACTTCCTCGCTCTTATTGCGGCCATGGATACCCAAAGCCTCGCCAATATCGTAGGTCAAACCAGTGCCAGTGACATCAAACTCAATGTGGAAAATATTTCTCGAGTATTCATTAGGAGTCAACCTCTTGTTCTCCTGGACCTTAACAACGAAGTTCTTTACGGGTAAGTCTGGTCTCAATTCCTTCGTCACGCCGTAAGCCTCAGGGAAGGCCAATTTCTGAGCAACGTCAGAAACGCCCAAGTGAAATGTCTCTTCGGCAGAAGGAGCCTCGATTCTGGGGTTGGGGAAGAAGGAAGTTTCAGTGGGGAAGAATGGCAAAGGCACATCCTCCTCAGTCTCATCGGCCCCCTCTTTTTTGTCCTCGGCCTGCTCTTTCTGCTCCTCCTCCTTCACCTCAAGCCATTCAGGGAGCACATTGACCGGCTTCAATGCCTGTTTCTCGTCGACGGTGGCGACAAACTTGTCCAAAACTGCAGCTAACAACTCAAAGTCGTTACCATTGCCTTGCAATAACTTGTTGACAACAAAGCCGCCAACCTCTGGTAATGAGGCTCTCCAGAACCCTACCTGGGCCAAGAAATCCGCAGAAAAGCCCTTGGTGGAGTCGCTCACAGCGTCCAACTCCTCCACAAGAGAGAAGTCTACCACGACCAAGTTGAGGTGGCTGGCAGCCAAAGCGCGTCTAAAGTCGGCGGGCAATTTCTCGACAACATCGGCCTCGACGGAGTTCGTGATCTTTTTCTCATTCACCAACAATACGGTAGCGCCCGGCTTAGCGGTGGCCAACACATCGAAGTGGTTCAAGATCGACGCATGCTCGATTAATACGACATCAGCGGCATCCACAATTGTCAGCGCCACGGCGTTCTTGGCGTGTGACACAATCAGTGCTTGATATACGCCACCGGCAACGGAGGTATCGTACTTGTTTCTGATGCTCACACGTTTGGAGCTGTCCAAAGAAAGCGAAAGCGCTAACTTGCCTGCGGTAGCAACGAGGTCGCTAGTATCACGAGCCCAAAGCACATACGAGCCTTCAGGAGACGTGAACGCGGTGACTTCATCGGCATTCACAATCTTAACAGCAACGGGCAAAATGGCGGCGTGGTCAATCTCTGCGTACGCGCTGAGCGCCTTGTACACGGTGACGGGCGACCACACGTAATCAGCCGGGTACGCAAACTCGTCGATGCGCACAGTAGCGAAACGGCCAGTGAGGAACAACGTGGCGGAAATATCGGCCTTCAAAGCGGCAGACAGAGCGGGCAGCACCACCACGACCTTCTTTGTCGAAGCAGGCACCACAGCGGCAAACTGCTGCTGCAAAAAGGGGAACGGCACCCGCACCTTGACTACACCAACTGGTGCCGAGGTCTTGGCAATAACCGCGGCTATCTGAGTGGCCTCGTGAGCGCCGTGAACGACAAACACGGTCTCTGGCTGCGCATGGCCCTCGTACTCGAAAGGCGCCAAGTTCGTGCCTGCAACAGCGTTGAACTTCTGGAAAGCGATCTCGATCGCCTGGTCGGCGCTGGCAGGAACCACGGCGCCAGCAGCACCCAACTGTTCATACAAGCGGCCAACGTCGGCCACAGACAACACGCCATCAAAGTGCTGGAATGTACGCGCGGCCTCAGGGCCATCGAACACGTGCACGGCGGGCCCACGGGTCAACGCCGCGAGGAAGTGCGTGAGCACCACCAGGGATTGCAATTCCGCGGCGGAAAAGCCCACGGGAGACACCACAGGGACACTCAAGGAGCGAGCGACGGCCACAGGGCCAGCGTGGTTCGACACCAAAGCGCCCAGCTTAGTATCGTAATCAAGAGCGCTCACGTGCAAGCTCAAGGGCACGTTTTTCGTGGCGGCAAGCGCTGGGTGCATGTACAGCAACGCGTTGGCGGCCAAAACAGCAGTGAAAGGCGCGGTTTCGGCAGCGTTCTGAGAAGCATGGCTGGCAAATCCGAAAATGGCGCTGGCTGCGCCGGAGCGAGGCTCCAAGCGATGGAAAAGCGGCACGGCACCCAACGCGTTCAGGCGCTTGAAAGTTTGCGCCCAAAGCAGCAAGTGTGCATCGGCGGCATTTGCTGCACCTGGAGTCTCATACGAAAATATCGTGTCGGCCAAAGCGTAAACGGCCTGGGCAACCACGGTGGTGGCACTCGAGTAGACACCATTTTTCAATACGTGGGGGTCAGCGGATACGCCAAATGGGCTTGCGGTGACTAAATGTGCCGGGGCCTCGGCAGAGGCCGCCAGAGGCGTTTTCTCCTGAACGGGAACGGCGGCGTGAGGGCTCATTGTTTGCTGGAATAGTAGGTTCGAGCCAGGAAAACAGCAGAGTGGTTGTTTTTGGGCATACTTGGATTGGCTAAAAAATATCACTAATGAGACCCGCAGAATGTGCAAGCGCACGTGACTTGCCGTTATGGTCGCGGTCCTGCAGACATGATCATCTCCAGTTTAGATCTGATAGAGAAAGAAAAGTGGTGTGAAAAATTTCTGGCTTATCGCGCGCTCTGCATGCCGGTCATGCGATAAGAAAGTCTTCCCCGCCTTAAAGTGTGTTGGGCTTTTGGCGTATCGGCCCAAACTTTTAGAATAACTGGGTGCATATTGTAAAGAAAGGTAAGCATATGGTACTGCAAACATATCCATTTCTGCAAAAGCCTTCAGATCTCTGGCTGCATTCGGAAGGGGTATTTGCGGGGAATGGCTGCAAATCGTTCCACCCTGCTGAGCTTTTAATAAACGCGCACAAAATATGAAAATTAAATCGTAAGTTGACAATCGAAGATAATGGGTATTTTAGGAGTAATTACTAAAACTTGAATTCCGTATGCATCAGAGCTCGAGACAAACCCCGCGCGCCAAGCCGGAAATTTGCAACCGAGTAATCTTCTTATAACGGACATGTTACAATTCTGAAGGTGCCATAAATCATAGATTCGCGCTAAAAATGATTATGAGAAAGCACATATAACCTATGACTTTATCAGGCGGCGCTTTTAGCCCTGGCCGCTTGCTTACCTTTTGTTCTTCCGAACAACTTCACCGTCTTTTTTTTCTTTCGCTTCAAGCGACATGAATGCGCTAAACACTGGAACGCAATAAGGCTTGTGCTCTTCATACTTTTTTCTCTGTTTCCTCTAGCAACCAAAAAGAAGCTTGTTGCGCTACAGCTAACCCAAAACGGCAAGAATTCTTTTTCCAAGTTTTCCTTAGTGGGTCGCATAGTTGCACACATTTCATACATCGACGGATTAATGCACATCATGAACGCCACTGCGAATTCATCCGTGATATCGTCATAAATCTTTTGTGCATCTCCATCCACAAAACACGCCTTGAACCCTTCAGCGGTTCTTTCACAGTATGCCGCATGGGCCTCGGAAACTCGGGCAAAGTTATTCTTGAAGTGGAAATAAAACTCTCGGGCCAGGTATATATGGTCCCAATCGAGTCGCATGGGCACTAGATGCCGCGGATTGTACGTTGTCTTCCCGCTTTTCCACTTGTAATCTTTCAATCGTAGCCACGGTTTTGCGGGCGGCCCCTTTTCCTCTATTGGTGTCATTGGTTTGGTGGCGCCAGTTTTTACAAAACAATCGTTCACAAACGCAATGTAAGCTTCCTCCTCTTTATTATAGCCACGACTCTCTTCAGTCGTTTGCCAAAGTGTGGACGTGTTCTCGCTGGCGTTACTGGACCCAATATTTCCTGGCATCTTGGCTCAAACGTGTACCAGACACGATACTTGTGTATAACTAAATTCCTGGATGCCAGAATGGAGTAGGCACCAGACGGGTGGCTTGTATGAAAGCTGAATCTAATGAGAATACGAAACCTTGGAGCCTATGATAGGTTCGAACAAAGAAAGAGGGCTTTAAAAGGGGTTTGTCCCGATTGGGCTTGACGTGTCTCGTTGGCGTTTGAGTTTAGGTAAATCCGGATGTGGCGCGCACGGCCGTCACGCGCTTTTTATACTATAGATCTGCATATGGAATTTGCAGCCAAACGGATAGCTGCAAAAAAAAAAAAACAGTGGGTGGTGGGGTAGCATCATAGCACACCGAATTATGGTATATTGAGGGTTTCTTATACCAGGCGAGCCGTTAAATCACCGCGTCTGTTTCGTTATCATTATCAAGGAAACATGCCCTTAATTTAGACGTTGCGCGGCGACAGTATTGTTGTGCACCGACTAAAAGCACCTGAGCTTTTCTTGGGAAAACACCTAGACTCAGAAAGCGCATATTCATGATATCACTTTAGCAGTAGTAGGATCGTATCTTCGTGATTGTATTCACGAGCTAGCAGGTTGCGTTTCTCAGTTTTCGCAATGAATATCGTTGTCCTGCAAGAGAGCCAGAGTCCTTGAGAGCTCTCGCACGTTTCCGATTATTATCTAATGTAGTCTTGTTGTATGAGATAATTTTTGGGTGAACATTTATTGCGCAAATTGTCTTCTTTCTCGCTAGGTCTGGACCGCTTTGCCTGTCAGCGATCACTCTATGGCTGGGAGGGTTTGCTGATTTTCGTACTTTCGGAGATTCTTACATAGAAAACGTGTTTCACAGGCCTAAAAGGTAGGGGATTTGAGAAGTTCGGCTCGAAATCATATCCTCTTCGGAAATCGTCATGCGGTGATGTTTGGTCGAGAGGAAGCTGGATACAATTTCGATGCTTTGTATTGTTGAAGATTTGTGAGTATATTGAGTGTTTGAATACCTTGTATACATTTTGATTTGAAGGACATTATTGTGAGCCATGTGTTTGAAGTTATACATATCGAAGAGTAATGAGTGCTCACTCGAGACCAAGTCAGGGGTAGTAAAAGTGAGTGTGTGTTCGAGTATTAGGACGCGAGTGTGTGAAAGTGAAAGTGAATGTGTGGATGTGTGTGGATGTGTAAGAGTGTGTGAATGAAGTAGTGTAAGAGTGTGTGAGTGTGATTAAGTGAACGGGCGAGTGGGCTCAAATCCATCCCCAAACAAGATTCTGTGCATCGTAATCAGCTCTAAGCATCATATTAGAAGAAAGTTTTTGGCTAGACTCTAAACTTTGTATTCAGCATAATTTAGACGCCAATAAACCTGACATGAGCTAAGTGATGAAATGTGCGAGAGAAAACAAAAGATTTTTCGTAGTTTTTAACAAAGTGAAAATAAAAACACAAGTTTTTCAATACATTTTTGTTTGCAATCTCAATAAAGTATTATCCAGTTTCAATTGGTTTGAATGATCAATGGCAATGTGTTACTCACCGCCGTCAAATGAGGCACACATATGTCGTCTCGTCCTGCAGGGAATCGTTCGAAATGGAATAGAGGCTTCATTTGTCAAAAAGTCGAGATAACATATCTAGTCAGGCTTATCACGAATATTGAAATTTTTTTTTTTAGTATGTGTTTTCGAATTTTGAGAAAAGTCGTCCTGTGTTAAAAAAATTGAGTTGTGGAATTCAACAATGATTGGTTGACTGGGAGGTCCGGGCGCCAGGGCAACATTTGGCGCGGCCAATTCGGGCGATGAACGCACCATTGATTACAGGTTTTTTGAGCAGACATAAACGATAAATTTCCCAAGGGTCACTCCTTGACGCTTTTCCAAAAAAAAGCAATACGGTTTATGTGTTAGGAAGGAGGTACTTGACTGCTAAAGTCAGATAATCCCAGAAAGTCTAACCTTTGTTCCTTATTTGTAATGTCGATCTCAAAATCATAAGATGATAATAAAACAGGCCGAAAAATACATGGGGCTACTTTATTTGAAAATACATCAAATGGGAACAAGCTTTACCAAAACGTATATCTCAATTGCTTGAGGATACTTTGTATTCTGTTTACGTGTTTATATTTCTTTCCCCTATTTAGGTCCAGTGTCTATGCAAGAAAAGTGATACGCATTCGTATGTGACCGGCCTACGTAGGTCGCATGTGCGATCTCATTTTATCTTAGCAGGTTGCAGTAAAGAGTGTCAATCGTCCGAATTTGATCCAAAAAAGAATCATGATCGATTTTCAGAAAACAGAGTTTCGAAACTTATGCAAATTATGAAAGCCACGAATAAGGATGGAATATCAGTCAACTTATTTCGAGCCTAAAGTTTTTGCGAGCTCTTAAAAATGATATTCAAAGAAAATAGCAAAGGCACTTATATTTCTCAAAATTCAGCTTTGAAAATTTTACATAATCCTAAAAAAAAGCACTGACTGTAAAAAATATCCTTCATCAATTAAACCTATCGAAATCACTCAAGCTAGGGGTAAAAACAGACGCACAAAATCAGACTCGAAATCCGTTTCATCGAGAAACATCAAATCCTCCATACTGGTGGTCCCTAAACCCGTATCATCTCTCTTAAAGTAGGTTTTATCAATACCAGGATACTCCTTGAGCGTTTCCCAAGTTTTCTCCTGACATCCCTTAACGGGCTCAATCCCATCAAACCTGTCTCGGATCCATGCCACCACTGCCGGCACACCGTCTCTCGATTCCGACATATGGCCCGTGGCCTTGACGAAATTGACCTCAAAGCTGCGAATGCCCCAGTCACAATACGTATGCACCACTCGTTTCGTATCTGCCAGCGGGGCAATATTATCCTTCAATGCATGGTGTAAGAATAATGGACATTCGGGCATTCCTGTTTCGCGGCGGAATGCTACTCTGTTATCCTCAATGATCTTTCTCACGGCTGGCTCACGCAACGCTTTTTCGCCGCCTTGGAAGTATGGACGCGGGCCCTTGAAGAATTGGGCGCCCAAAAAGCGGAAAACGCCCAGTGTGAGGCATACCTGCTTAGTACCAAATAATATCGCCTTTAGCTTGATGGCGTTGCGGATATACTTCTTGTAGATCGGCACCAACTCGGTGTACTGCTGCGCCAAGCCATTAAGCGCTAGCCCCACCAAGCCGGCGGCCAATTTGCCGTCTGCAGCCTCTATGGTAGAATCGTAGTCTGTGATCCAGCCTCCAACGGCTGCGCCTACCAACTGATTGGTTAGTTCAGGGGCATATTGTGGCTGAAGCGTGGCGGCCCAGCCGGTTGCAATGGATCCTCCAGAATAACCCCAAATGGCAAATTTCGAGTCAGGGGAAATCCCAGTGATCTTACCGGTGCTCAAAACACCCCTCACAGAATCAAGAACCGCCTGGCCGGCCAATCTTGCCGCACCAAAGGCACCGTTGAGGCCCTGGAAATCTGGCGCGATCACGTTCCAGCCATAAGCCAAAGGTTTCTCCAACTTCTTCATGGAGTCCGCCATATCAACCGAGGGGGCACAGTCAATGCAGGGGGAGTCTGTGGGGACCTGAAACGAGAGCAATTTGTCCCCAAGTCCCTTACTGGAAACATAAACCGTGGAGACAATTCCCACTGGCTGGCCCAACGAGTCGGTGGAACGTACCATGTACTGGTAAACGTTCTTGACGTTTTCCGGGTAAGTCTCTGGCGTGACCTCTCTCATGCGGATGACAGTGCCCGGCGCGTAGGTGCCAATATCGGTGGGCTGATGGTAGAAAATGTCGTCGGAAGCCTTTGTGTTCTTGGGCACTTTCGGAACGCTCCGTGTATTTCTGGTGAACACGTACTCATCATCATGTTCAAGCTTATCCCAGTCGGTCTCATACCCTTCATCAATATCATCATATTGAGTACCCAATTCAGGAGAAACAACAGGTATATCGGCCACTTTCTCGTTAACTCCGCCGTCTCCATCATCAATAGACCCCCAGTCTACCGCATTCACGTTCCCATCAACTTTGGGTAAATTGTGGTCGTTTTGGAAATCCTTTTCCGAGATTTGAGGCAAATCCTCAAGACTATTTGGTCCATGTGCATCTTGCTTGGCCACAGCCAATGCGAGGCATAGGCACACTGAAAAAGAGTAGTTTGGAATCTTCATGTTTGTTCAACTGAACCATGTAATCGATTTTTTCTTCCTTTTTTCAAGTTGGCGATTAGCTCTAATATATCCCTAGGCACTGCCATGGAGGAAGTGACGGTTTCGGGCCGAACTCAACATTACTGGTCGTTACTGGTCATTTCTGGGTGCGTTATCTATTGTCGGGTTTAGAAAGCCAAGAACTCCGGTAAAGCGGGACTCAAAAAGCAACACGGTTTCCAAAAAGGTGAGCGAAATATGCTTATTTTTATTTTTACATCATCGCCAGCAAAATCCCCTCATTGTTTGGTGTGGGTTTCTGGCATGGCTCGCCGAATGAGGGCTTTCATGTCCCGTTTTGGACGAGTGAAACAATAGCACCAGTCACCGTTACTTTCTCCACATAAATTATATTGAACATGTGAATTCTCCGGAGAAAAAAAAGAATATGAAATTTTGCTTAAAATCGGCTTCCGGTTTTCAAATTGAATTGTTGACTCCACGAGAACAGAATTCTTCTCTTTCTTCCCGTGAAAGAATTTGATGCATAATAATTGCATCTACCGGTGTGAGCAAATTTGTATCCCGAACGGTAAACCGGGTAAACAGCAGATGGGTTTGGGCCGGAGTTTCACAAGCGAAAAAAAAGAGAAAAAAAGAAAAGAAAATGAAGGATGCACACAAAAATGAAAAAAAAAAACAATAATAACAATAGGTATGAACCGAGCATTGTGCATCCTGGGAATATTCAGCGAGCGGGCTGTGTGTCTATTGTTGGGCACCCACAAACAAACCATACATTCGGAAATTTTGAAGAAGAAAAAACAAGATCTGAATTTTGACTGTCTTTATATCTAAAGAACAGACCGACAGTGGGTCATACTTCAATAATTCAACACTGAAAATGTGGGTCAATGTATCCCAGAATCAAAGTCTCTTGATTTCGCGGCCTTGAGGATGACCTTTTTCTAATTTGGGGGGACAAAACAATGGGGTCATAATCAGACACTCGGTTGTTTAGAATCATCTTCTGAGAGAGGCGAAAGACTTGTCAGCCACGGCAAGAAGGCAAGAATTCTTGATGAAAGTTTACGTCATCATTTGTTATTTCTTGTGTCTTATTCAGATCCTCACTGCAGATTAACAGTAATTTGCGCTTATGTTCAAGTCTAACCGCACAAAGTGAGGTTAAACCATTAATGAGATCGATTAGGAAGCGTTTCTAAAGGATTCCAAGGGTCAGATAATCTGTTTTCAAGATAAATCTCTGCGGTATTTCCCATCATAGACGGCGATTAGTGCACGTTCATGCACTACAGTCACGGACATCAACTCTAGCTACGTTTGAAAGCATGACTTTCTGATCACACATCCAATGATTTCGTCTTCAGGAACGTAAAATTAAAAACAAAAAAGACACTTTCCTTCTTACCAATGATCGGCGAAGTACGCACGCACCAGATCTTATAGGAACGTATAAAGAACCAGATTCATTTGGTCAAATCGTAATTGCAGTAGCTTATACGCGGAATTGGCAAGGAGAATCATCAATTGGTAAACCCACATGAACACAGCAAATCGTGATCGCCATATCGGATCCTTGTCGATTGCACCAGTGAATTGCATGAGCCTATGATATCATAGAGACAATTCCTCATAATATGCCATATTGAGCGAAATGAATCATTTTCAAGAACTGCATGAAAACAGCTTTTCTTTTTATTGACAGTTTGACGAACGTCGAGGTGTTCTGTTTCCAACGAGCAGGGGAAAGTGTTTTGGCTTGGCATAGCCATTTGGTTAGTATTGCCATATTAGTGCCGGAACATACCCACCTAAGGAAATGTACACATGGACTACTCATCGAGAAAATCTACAGGAAGATAAATTAGCCAACAGCCGAAAAAATATTCACTCAAAGAACGGAGGCATTTACAACCGGACCCATAGTTTCAACGCCCATGACGGAAAGATACAGCATCTGAGTGCCGTTGAATACCTTCACAGCCAGAATATCAACGCAAGGCATGGTCGCGAAGCTGGATAGGGTATTCTATATATATTCACATATACTTTTGTGGAGAGCTAGGTAAGCAATCTGGGCTCCCAGT
Organism: Metschnikowia aff. pulcherrima; assembly: GCA_004217705.1. Classification (NCBI taxonomy): domain Eukaryota; kingdom Fungi; phylum Ascomycota; class Pichiomycetes; order Serinales; family Metschnikowiaceae; genus Metschnikowia; species Metschnikowia pulcherrima. The sequence goes on along the minus strand of CP034460.1, from coordinate 954,008 downwards.
CCTTATTATGATGTATAAAGCAAAGAAAAAAAATGTGATTCGGCTAATTTCTCTTTCTCATCCGTCAGGGTTTTGCAACTATGCATTTAGCATGTCATTCAAACTGTACACACCAAGAGAATACATTGATTTCAGCAAAATAAACTTTCATAGGTTATTTAAGCCAAAATTTGTGCCAGAATTACTCAAACGGGTTTCCGAAACCATTTTTTCCAATGCTTTCTGTTCTTCTACCTGTGTGGCTGCTAACATGTTGCACCATACGCGCGTGGACACCGTGTCAAAAGTGGCACACACAAGTATGGATAGAGAAGGAAACAACGCTCGGAAGGTGTTTATTTTTTTGATAGATGACTGGACCTGATGCACCTATCAATTGAATCTAGTTTATCTAAACCCCTAAATGACAACTTGGGCTTTGCAAAGGTCTGGCTCAACTGGTCGTGTTGAAGGCTAACTGAGTGTTAGTGTGGGACCGGAACGAACTATACTTGCAGGTGTCACGTGATAGAAGGATCGACGGGAAGCGAAATGGAAAGAGATTCTTTGATTCTGGCTTCAAACGGCTTTTTTTTGTATTGAATGAAAGCCCTAAGCTGAGTACAAATTACGCCACATTATAGAGGTTTCACTCGTGTTCTAATCTTGATTTCTATGCCTCAAATCCTTCATCCTCTAAAAGTCAAAAGGCAATTCTCCACACACGCACGAAGGGAAAACACACCCGCACAGTCGCCGCACTGCACATAACTCTTTATATGCACTCCTGCTCCCTTTTTTCCAACCCCAGCACTAATCGTCACGTATTCTGAACTACACTGCATTCATTAAATTAGAAACATAATTTCGAATGATGAGTTCTGCTGAGGATGCGCTGCAGGCCGCTTTGGCTCAGGCGACCAAAAGCGAGATTTTGCGCTTGAAATTGACGGAATTTGCGCAGAATCATGCCGCTTTCGTTGAAAAACGCCAGTCTACAAATATGGAAGAGATAGACGAGGATCTGTTTCTTCTGAGCTTACCTGTGTTTGCAAGTGACGTCTCCGCAACAGATGAAGCGACAGGATATCCTATCAAAGGAATCTACGCTGGAGTGCGCGACGAAAATGAAGGTGACCTCAAACATGAAGTCTGGGTCAACTATAAGAAGCCTCTCAAGCAAATGGAGACTCTAGTTGTGAGAAGTGTTTCTCCCAATAATGAGTTCACCTGCATGCGTAAAGCCGAGAAAGCATTGGAGAAGCCACCAAAGCGGGCAAAACCTGATCCGTATGCTAACAGAGGCCATTACTTTGACTACGAAAACAAATTATCGAGAGACCAGCTACGCAAGTTGGAGCAACAATTCACCTGGTTCACTCGGCCTGAATTGTTTGAAAGCAGACGTGAGTATGAGAATGTGAAACAGTGTGTGAGCAAGGTCGAATACGATGCCCTCAAAGGCGACATTTTCGCCGATATGGAGCTTCATGTAGCGGAAAATGCTACTGTAGAACGCCTCACGAACCGGTACAATGGCGGCATGGGCACGAACATTCTCATGGCCCAGAGAGGGCCAGCATTTCCGGAGCCACGCAAGTATAACCCCAAAAAGCCCGTGTCTCGATACAACTATATGGTCGAAGAAGCGCTTGAAAGAGGCATAGAGGAGTATGGCCGACTCTGTGTTGATAATGCACCACCAACAATCATCAAGGACCTTGCGAAAAAGGCAATCGAGGCTATTCCAAGACTTCTTCCCAAGGAACCAATTGACTGGATCGCGGTACGCTCGAGAGAGGACGACGTGTTCACATACTTATCGAGGTCGCATATAACGGCATTCTTCACAGCGGCAGATAAACAAATGTTCGCTTTCTATTATGACAACCTCCTTGACCACTTTAAAGAGTTCAACTCAGAAGGCAAAAACGTTGCTCGAGCTGTCGTGAAGTATTACCCATTTTTGCAAAATAGCGTGGAGTTGACTCCAAGCGAGAAGGAGGAATTAGGTTGTGTATTAGGCGCCGTGGTCGACTTGATCGAAGAGAAAATCGCCGAAGGAACGAAATTGGTCAACGATGAAGTCAAGATCCTCTATTTGTTGGTCACGCACTGGAAGGGGACTCTGGCTAAAGCATTGAACCTTATTGTTGATGAGATAATGGGTTTCTATGACCGATGGGATGAAGTAATCACCTCTACTTTAAACGATGTGTTGATCCTTCTCTCGAAAGGTTTCACAAATTCGACGACCATTTTCATAGATGATAAGTTCCGTTCGCTCGGAGTCATATCTTACTCCATGAAAGTGAGGACGAAAAGATTTGCCAAAGAAATCTGGCCGCGGATCCCCCAACATGCACGCTTGCGTGAAGTGAGGAACACGCGTGTCACGGAGGTGCCTTACAAGGGGTTCAACAAAATTATCGAAGATGCTGGGTTGGCCGACGAGTTTTATAAGGCGATCTTGATCCCGCTGGCTAATTAAGTCATGCTTGAGCCATGTATAGGTAACATAACCTCGGTGATTAAATAGCGCCATCTATCAACTGTGTTTGTCTTTATACATGATAATGCGTTGTGGCTTTCTTGAAAATGAAGAATTGATGAGGATAGTGTCTTCCTTAATCAAGAGAGCCGAGCATTGGTGTAGCTATTTCGTCCATGCAAACTGCTGATTCCCCAAGAAGCTGCTGTAAAAAACATCCTCTTTCATTCATATTTTCGGCAAGCCCGATGATTGACCACCGAGTCGTATATGCTCGAGGCAAAAAGCAGGCCAACCTTACCGGATGCTCACGTGATTGGGCCGTATTCCAGTTTTGCAGCCAAATGCACGTGTCGCCGCAGGTTTCAGTAACTCAAGCAAAGCCGAATAAGCAGGTTGACAATACCCTTTCCACGGGTCAATCCAAAAAAGATTTTGGATACTGATAACCATGCCATATATGCAAGCTCGTGATTTCACTAAATTCTGTCTTGTCCGCAAGTGCAAGCCGAAACCAGGCTCAATATATTTATGAGAATCGCTTTTTGCTGAATTATCACAGCCGAACAATCAAGCTTCATTTTTATCTTGAGCGTTTCTAAACAACAGTTTCATGAATCGCAAACTTTGGAATGAGTTTTTCAGCCCATTTAAACCTGAATCTGAAATTTGTTGAAAAGGAATTTGACCTTGTAATATCGAAAAAGACTTGAAGTCTTACATTTGATCGCCGCGCGGGCGGGCGGACAGGCGCTAAACTTGTCTGCTGACGTTTGTTGACTTACATTTGCAAGCAATAACGCAAAAGAATGCACCACTTTGGCCGAACGTCACCATAAAAAGCGCAAATAAGAAGAGCCGCTAACAATGACCAAATGACCTGGAAAACAATACTGTTTCTACCCGCCTTCCTCCTAAGCGCAAATCTGGTCTGCAAAAAAAAAAAAAAACATCTCAGGTAACAATTGAAAGGCAGATCAGGTCATTCATCACTTTGAGCGGCTTTTCCATCACAACTCTAGCTATTCTCTCATTGAGATTATCTAACGTCAACCCTGCCATATAAAAAGTGTTAGCCGCTCATCTGGAATTGCAGCCCCCCCATCCTTTTCTCCACACAGTCGCGGAATGCACCGTTATTTCTGTCTTTATATGCATTCCAACAGAATAGAACTTTCCAGGCCCCTTATCCATTCCCGATCACCCGATAAAGTTCCTGATCACACCTGATTTTTATCCATTGGCCTTTCACGAATACGTACAGGACAAAATTACAATGAGTTGGTGGGAAAAGCCCCTGACCGGGAACACGCTTGGTGTTACTGATATCATCAAGTTCAAAATGAAAACATGGTTAGATGATGCCACGTCAGACGAATACTTGCAAAATGTCTTGTCAGTACGCGCCTTTCAACACTCGACTTTTGTCCATAATAACACGCCAAATGAGGATGGCAAAACACCCAACCTTTTGTTCTACGGCAAGCCGTCACCCTCTTTACAAAAATTGCCTGTTTTTGGTACCGATACCATCGTCAAGATCAAAAGCAAGAATCTGCAGGGGCGCTCAAGGGTCGAGCTTGTCAAGGGGGTCTACTTGGGCGTCGACAAGGATGAGCACACGATCTATGAGATCTGGACGAATTTTAAAAATCCATGTGAAAAAATGGAGACAATAAAGGGCAGGACTTTAGTCTCGAGCGGAGGGTTTACATGTATGCAGGCGGCAGAAACGGAAGTACGAAAGATCATCCGCTCAGGAGTGTCGCCCATGGATCTTGCCAAAGCCAATTGCGGTACAGCTGAATCTGGCGAGGGCGAGGAAGAAGAAGAAGAGATCCCGACTACAAGTGGCTCGGACATGTTGGAATGGCTTTACAATAAGTTCAAAGGTCAAGTTCCTGACCTCCCCAAACCTCCCCTGATGGTAGACAGAGAGGAGGAACAGGCTTTCGCCCAAGAACAGGGAGGAGCCAGCGTCACACAAGAAGACTTGTCGGCGAGTGAAGACGAAGACGAAGGCAAGAAATTAACGGACGAGGAGAGCTTTCAGGCGCTTCTTGAGAAACAATTTAGCGTTTTCAGGGTCAGAGTTGCCGACGAAAACTGGGGAAAGTTGCCGCCAATCGAGGCCAGGTGCAAAGCAGCTCGCCCAATTGTTGCGCAGGAATTGCGCGAGTGGAGGCGCAAATTAGCCTATCAACCCAACTTAGAAGAACTTGATACTTCAAGCATTCGAAGCGCGACAATAACATGTATGGAACTTTCGCAAAAGCTAGTTGAAAGCCTTGATGACCAAAGCACACCTCTTCACGATTTACTCACCAGCCTCACCATGTTTGAGTCAGTTTTGCAAGACGTTGCGCAGCCAAAGAGTCGTAACAAGCCCTTTTATGGGCCTGAAGTGCTAGGATCGATCAAAAGTTTCAGTGGGTCTGTGCGTATTCTCATAAGTTTACTTGAAGAGCATGGCCCTCAAGCAATTGATCCTAAGCCTAGCCATGACACGAAAAATGACCTGAGCGGCACGTCGAGTGGAGAATATTTTACCGGAAGCGAGTCGGCAAATTCAAAAAGCTCATCCTCGAAAGAGAAAAAATCCACTTCCTCTCCCAAAAGCGATTCTGCGGAAACTTTGGTTTCCAGGTACAGCAAACACGTTCAAGATGCGTTTGAAGAGTGTCTTAATATACATTCTGACCCTCTGGTTAGCAAGACCGAGCCCGCCAAGTCCGTTGCTTTGTTGGCAGAACAAGTCATACAAGAACTCTTCCATCTTGTTCCCAAGGAGCAGTCCTCATGGACATTATTTCAAGGCGTGCTTGATGATCTTGTCGTTCTGCTTGAACCCGTAAATTTGATGCTATTTGTGGCCGCTTCCCATAAAGCGATCCTCAAGAAGTACTTCCCTAAGCAGGAACAGCTATTCTCGCATTTAAATCGTGAAAGCCAGAGGATTGCGCGCGAGATATTAAAGGCGTACACCACCTTAGAGACTCATTGGGAGCTTGATAACGACTTGAAAACCGATTTGGGCTTTGTCTTTGGTGCTCTTTGCAAATTTGTAGATCAGAAAGTGTCCAATGGCTGGGATGACTTGAGAGACGAGGAATCGGTCCTCAAGTTGATGATAATGCAGTGGAAGGGGTCATCCTACAAAGCGTTGGAGTTTTTGATTCTTTCAGTGGAAGACTTTGAATGGAGATACCCCGAAGGAGAGTATCTTGTAGAACCTTCACAATATTTGCTCCAAGTGATTCGTGGGTTTCCACCCGAGGCAAAAAGAGAGATCGATGATTGGTACGGTACCGTATATGGCGTTTTACCTGGATTAAGCAAGAGGACAATGGCTAGAGACTTTCTCACCTCTGTTTGGCCTACACTTCCCTCAAACAGTCGCATTCGAGCGCGTTCAGAATGTCGAGTGCCAACACGTTTGTTCGACAAATTTTATGCCAAAATAAGGGGAGGAAATTGTGCTGACGGCTTTTGGGATATACAAAAGGTTGATCCGGCGCCGACTGCTTCATCAACGAACGAACAGGAGAACCAATCCAAGCAAGAAACTCCCAGTGTTGTTTCGGACAAGGCAAAAGCACCAAAAGAAAACAATCATCTGCCTGTACCTGAGCAGAAATCAGCCAATGCTCCCAAAGATGAACCAGCTTTAAAAGAGCCGACAGATAGTATTGTTGGATCTAACCCGACAGCAAAAGATACTAACGGCAAGGCCATTTCTAAAGCATTGGGTGCCTCGTCCGCGGACTCGAGCATCAAAAAAGTGCCTACAGCCGAAGAAAAGTTTGCGGCAAAAATGCGCGATCTTCTCACTAAGCACCCCGAACTTTGCCCCAATTGTCTCGAAAAGCATAAGTTACTGGAATGTCCGAATATCGAGCGCGATTCTCGTGATAATCCAGCCGCATACATAGTTGCCGACTATGAGAAACAGACGAATAAATCTCGCTTGCCTTTCTTGCAGAAGTGCTCAGAAAGGGTGAATGGCGCTTATAAACTGGAACTTGAGAAGACGACAAGAAAAGCTAAGAAGCCCAAGATAGCTAAGACACACAAAACTGGAAAATCGGCGGCGAAAGGAAACGTAGGAAGCTAGATGGTAACAAGGTATTGTGCAACCGTTTTTTGGGCTTACCTCGCCGTTGTGATTCAAGCAAGGACTCATTTGGAGATACGGCATATCAACATAACAGAGCGGACTTTACATGAGCATTGGCGAAACCTTGAAAATAAGCCTGTATCGCTTCATTATTGATGTATTGACCATTTGAGTTACATTTGTTTTGTCTATATGTAATTCTCCCTTTACTTTCCTGCGAATAGGCTCCTTTGTATCGTAATGAGTTGAAAACGACGGACCTTTTCTTCATTCCTCTCAGTCAATGTATTACGTAGCGTGACCAGACCAAGCTGGCAATCAAACAAACTAGGTCATTTGATCAATTCTGTGAATGCAAACTTGCCCATAGCCAGTCATAAATTCTTATTTACAATCCGTTGACGTCAAGCGCACATCGCAAAAAGCCACCATTGAATTGATGTTAACGTGTGAATCAATCCATTTAGGCAGTTGCACTTGCCGATGTCATGATTAAGCCACAACTTGTATTTTCATGTGAGCTGAAATCAGACATATTTGAGGCCGATTAGGCGGTGATCACCAAGCAAACTTGACAGGTTCCAGGCGAAGGGCTAACAGTGACCCGGCCGAGCTTTCACAGTCAGTCAATCCATTTTCTTGTGTTTCTAAAAAGACAATGCATTGAGGTGGGGATCTGGTCTTACCAAATGAATAGATTCCTATCGCAATGCTCTTTTCTCAATTGAGTGAAGTGAAAAGTGCACAAGAACTCTCAATCAGTTTTAGTTACCCTGCAATTGAGTCGAATGGAAATTCGTTTGACTCATCTACACTCCGGAGTCTCCAAAGCTAGCTGACGGAATCCAGTAGCCTGATAATAAGGCCGTGCTCCGGCAGTCGTAAGCAACTTCATGTGCTACTTGGCAATGCTTTTGCTGCCTCACTGAGGAGGGCACTCTGTTTGCAAATAGACAGTGGCGATGAGCCAACAAGCCGTCGGGACCCACGGCGGCTGTTTGCGGAAGCGCGCAACCTCCATGTTAGGTTCCACCAACTTGAATTTCCTTTGGGAATCTTGTGATGTCGCAAAAATAACCCCCTCATGCTAAAGGTTGGAGAACCAAAATTCATATAGCCGGAAAAGGTCGCCGAAAGCACGATTTGGCCGTTTGACCAGCGATGGGGCCATAATCGCCAAGGCACCACATATGTGGCCTGGCCGGAAAAGTCGAGGCTAGGGTAATAAAAACAAAACACTTAACAACAATACTTCCAAGCAAAACTCATGAAACAGCTAACAATGACGAAAAAAATAAGAAACAATAAGAAACAATAAAGAAACAATAAAGAAAAAACGTGCACAATGATTATTTGCAGCACATGATTTTCCTCTCCCAGCCGCTCCGCTCCGCGCGTCCATCATGATCATGATCATCTTCCCGGATTCGGCCGCGCGTTTTCTGCAGCCACGCTATATGCACACCTATCCCACGAGCTGGATTTTAGATTTTTTTTTCCTAGGGGACGAAATTTTTGTATCCTACGCGTAAAGATTCCAACCTCTTTCCGTATAACAACAAGCACACTTCAGAGAAATGGAGGAACCAGAAAAATGGTGGAAAAAACCACCTGCTGGAGGCACGCTAGGCGTTACAGACCTCTTGAAGTTCAAGATGGGAAAATGGTTGGATGACGCCACGTCAGACGATTATTTGCAGCATGTGTTGTCCTTACGCGCGTTTCAGCATTCGAATTTTATCCATAATAACACGCCGAATGAGAATGGTAAGACCCCGCATTTCTTGTTCCACGGGAAGCCGTCGCCATCGTTGGCGCAATTGCCTGTTTTTGGCACTGACACCACAATAAAGGTTCGGACGAAAAACCTGCAAGGCCGTGTGAAGGAAGAGATTAAGAAAGGAGTCTATTTAGGTGTGGAAACAGATGACCACGCCAATTATGAAATCTGGACAAGCTTTACCAAACCATGTCACGAAATGGAAACTGTAAAGGGCAGTACGGTGATTTCCAGTGGGGGTTACACGTGCATGCAAGCGGCAGAAAAAGAGGTGCGGAAATTGATCCGTTCGGGCGTGTCCCCCATGGAATATGCTAAGGCCAACCACCCAGCTCGGGACCCGGAGGAGGAGGAGGAAGAAGCGGCCGAGTCTGAGTTTGAGGATGGCCAAGACATGAATGAATGGCTTTACAATAGCTTAAAAGACAAACTTCCTGGCCTCGTGAGGCATTCTGAGTTGAAGGAATATGCAGCAGAGGAAAGATCGAAGTATATCAGACTGAAACTTGAGGCAGCAGCCAATGCTGGAGATCAGAAAGCCGTGCGGGAGCTTCGTGAGATCCGCAATCTTACAGCGGAACAGGTGGAGGCCAGATACAGAGCAGAAGGCTTTACTGGAGAGAGTGAGGATGATGAGCCTTTTGACTGGGAAAAGAAGCCAAGCGACGAAGATGCAAACTTGGAAGAGTTCAATGTGCGCATTGCTGACGGTTCTTGGGGGAAACTGCCCTCATTAGTGGCTAGGTGCAAGGCTGCTTGTCCAGTTCTTGCCAAGGAGTTGCGCAAATGGAGAAGAAAGCAATCTTCGAGACGCCCAGACTTAGCAGTTGGCGATCCGGACATTGAAGAAGCGATCTTGAGTTGTTTCGAACTCTCCACGCCACTCTTGAAGGTTCTTGAGGAAGGAATTACTCCCCTTCGTGAAGTTTACACTTGTGTTTCTTTGTTCGAGACGCTCTTGCAGGATGCTGTCAGCCCATATACCCCTCGCAAGCCCAACTTCGGACCCGAAGCGTTTGGGTCTCTCAAAAGTTTCTTGTGGTCTGTTCGCGTACTCAAGGGTCTCCTCGAAGAATTGAGGGACCTGCCATCTGGGTTTGTTGTAAGTGATGATTTTGGTATTGGCCAGACTTGCTCTGGATCAGCCCCTGGAGGTGCCAAGAAGTCTTCCTCCAAAAAGAAGAAAAAGAAGAAGAAAAAGAAGACCAAAACAGCCGAATCAACAGGAGATGAGCAGAGAATTTTGATCCCAACTGTTCAAGTGAAGCAGGAGGAATCCCCGTCGGTACAGGAAAATAGCCTGTCGCGCCTAGCCTCACCCAATGAAGCCGAACTAACAATCGAGAAGATGTCGAAGCACGAATTCCTGATGGACATTGGAAGTTCACATTCCAGCAATGTAGGTGTGCATCTGGTCGAGGAATACACAGGTCATATACAAGATGCGTTTGCCAAATGCCTCACAAAAAAGGTGGACCTCCAAATAGACCTTGCCGATCCAGGCAAGCACGTGGGTGAGTTGGCGAAAAAGGCCGCCGATGAGTTTTTCAAAATGTCTCCCGATGAGTCTGCCTCTGGCGTCTCTTGTGAAGGTGTTCTCGACTGGTTGTTTTTGGTGATTCAGCCTGAGCATTTGATGATGTTTGTGGCAGCTTCCAACATTGCGATTTTTAAAGAGTACTATCCTTCTTTTGAACCATTTTATCTTCACTTTAACTATGAAAGTCGGAAAATGGCAGGCGAAATTCTCGAAAAGTATCCCTCTTTGAAAAGCAATCGCGACTTAGAAAAACATCTGAAAGAAGATTTGGGTCACGTTTTGGGGGTCCTTTGGAGTTTCTTTGACGAGAAAGCTTGGGATGGACCGGACGATGTACACATTGATGAAATATTGCTTTACTATATGGTGAAACAATGGAAAGGAACGTCGCTCAAAGCGTTGGATCTCATCATTGATCTGGCTGAAGCTTTTGAGAGGAAGTATGGTGATTATAGCTTTTTCGCTGAACCGTCACCGGAGTCTTTTTTGAAACTATTCTCGGGATTTCCGCCGTCATTACTGGAGAATATCGATGACTGGATGGATCGTTACCTCAAATTTTATGAGTTTGCGCCTCTTCCAATGATTGAGAATTTTAGAGACGAGTTCTGGCCAGCGATTCCTCCTCAGAAGCGTGAAAGGATACGCAATGTCGAATCTGTCCCAGAACAAATTTACAAGAAGTTTCACACTCAAATCGAGAAATCTTCCTGCGCAGATGGGTTCTGGAGCTTGCAAATGGAGGAGCATCTAGGGTGCTCACCAGAAGCGTCTGTTGAACCGCCTCATTCAGATCTCTCCAATAGCTCATCTGTGGAGGAAAATTTGTCGCAAGAAACTACTCAAGTCACTACCACCTCATCGGCACCAGAGCAAAGTGAAACCCCATCGAATTCAACAACTGAATCATCATCGGATCGTACGGAAACCGCACATGTGGAGCCAAGGCTTTCATCATCATCCGAATTGACCGCGAAGAATGGTAATTCCTCCGAATCAGTCAAAAGAGCTCCGACGGCCGAGGAGAAATATGCGTCAAAGATGCGCGAGCTTCTCATGAAGCACCCTGAACTCTGTCCTAATTGCCTTGAGGGACATGCATTGCTGGAATGCACAAACATTAAGCCAGACTCGCGTGATAATCCTGCCGCGTATATTATTACTGACTACGTTGAACAGACAAGGTCATCGCGTTTGCCCTTCTTGGAACAGTGTGCGGAGAGGGTCATGAAGGCCAGCCAGCTTGAAATACAAAAGAAGAAAGAGAAGAAGTATAAGAGAACTAAGCCGTCCAAAAACAGCAAGACATCATCCAGAGACAAAACCTCGAGACCAATTTAAGTTCTAGGTGACAAAGTTTGACCCAGGGAGATCTCGTCACCAATAGGTATCGATCATCAATATACCGACGATGCCGATAACAAGCTGCACCAAACTCAAATGAATAGCGTACTTTATACTCACTAATTACCATCGAGAATCACATGTAGCTTGCGCACACGTAAGATTCATACAAATCGAGTTGCTGCCATAGTCGGGTGTCTGGCTCAAGAGTCCGGGAAAGTTTTCTCTGCTCAATCATCTTGAAAATTCCGCTTGTGAGCATGCCTTCAAGTAAATTTACTATCAATGTTCAAAGTTTTAATTCCTTGTAGGCCAAAGTCCAAAACCTTCGGAAGTATAATGTATGAAGACGTGGAGAAAAATACTAATAATCGAACACCTTTTTCATGAGTTGATTATGCAAATTGAACAAACAATTCTAGGAGAAAGAAAAAGAAGGATCAAATAATTACCACTGATCTTTCAATATCAGTCCATTAATTTTTGGTGGACCCCGCATAAGCAAAAAAATAATATCATTCTGTAATTTTTTTTTGCGTCTGTCCATGTAAAGAAGGGTAATTTCGATGATATGAGGATCAAATGCCACAAGTGATGAGACCGAATTAATTTGAGTGAAAACATTTTGCCAAGTTTTTGGATGCAATCTGTGACCGTTCTTAATTTTGTCTCTTCCATGATAATTTACTCTGCTTTTTAAGAAAAACCACACTCTCGTCAAAGAACCCATACCGTGAAATCAATGGTCAGAAATACGCCGAAATATTAAAACACTAGACATTATAACGAGACATACAATCCATTATAGTATTGACCAATAAACATATCCTTGTTGAATAATTGGAAAATCTACTAGAAACAGTATTCCACAGATAAAAAAAAAAAAATTATAAAAATTGCTCTTAAAGAAAGTCTCTGCACCACCTTAAATCTCACCCAAAAAGATTTCATTTTTCCTCCTTTTAGAACCAGGTCTCACTGAACCCATTTGATCTCTATCAAAGCAAACCAACAGGATCTCGCAAAAAAGCTCTTTACACGCATGACATTGCTGCACATGACTTTTGACATAATTGCTATTTTGCAACCTCGTAAACCACCCACCCGGACTTATGATCCGAAGGTGCCGAAAGTTTGGCTGGAGCCTGGAGCCACACCAGATCTACAGGCGCGTCCCTGCATCGCGTCAACTCGCGTCAAAATAAGCTAATTGTGCTTTAGACCTCATGCTAATTCTATTATTTCGCTCGGTGTATTTTGCAAAATTATGAAACAGCTGAAACTGAAATCTTCACAAGTTGTTGCCACTTTCAAAAAAAAATTGGACTTACTCGAAAACAATTTAAGTTCCCTTGACTCATTTAAACTATTGCAACATGCGTGTGTGTGCACAACTGTGGGGCCAGAGAAGTAAGTTTGCTCGTCATTTCATTTTTCCGCGGGTGCGAAATGCTCGCTCGCCAGGACTTGCCCAACGCCCAACGGTTCCGGCGCCGGTTCCGAGATCTCCATATAAGTTATTGATTCATAACGACATTTCTTTTTCTCCACGAATTTCTTTTTGTTTTCCAAAAGCAGGTCATTCCTTTTCGTTTTATTGCATTGATAGACCCGCTGGCTTGTTAGTCATAACCAACTATTCGTTCTTTTCCAAGCCATGTCTTATCTCCGCGGAGGCTTCCCCGGATTCCGGTGCCTGGCCATCGTGAAGAATCCAGGCCGGGCCCGATTTGCCAGAAACAACAAAAACCTCCATTCTTCGCTGAAACTGTATCAGCAGAAGTCTAACTCGACAGAAACTCCTAAAATTGGCTCAAATTTGAGCACTTTCACGACGTTTGCCGCCGTCGTAATTGGTGCCGCTGGAGGGAACTTGATTCTGGACCTTCTCAGGGAAAAATCGGCAAAAAGTGACCAAAAAGAGGAGAAACCGGCTGTTACCGAGTCAAGTATCCCCGATAGATCAACAACACCGCTCGATACGGTGAGCCTGCCTGTTTATGCCGACGAAAAGGCGTACAATGAGGCAGTGGAGAAGTTCAAGCAGATTGTCGGCACGGAAAATGTCACTTCTGACGATACCGTGACCAAGTCACACGCCGATTCGTTCTTCTCTACACACCACCCGCCGGAACCAGAGGTGCAAAAACCATCGTTGGTGATCTATCCGCAGAATACCGAGCAGGTATCGCAGATCTTGAAGGTGGCGCATGAATATAGGGTCCCCGTGGTAGCCAATTCCGGCTTGACATCGCTTGAGGGCCACAACATGCATACACGTGGTCCCTACTCTGTTTCACTTGCATTTGGCAACTTGAACGATGTGATCAAGTTAAACGCTGACGATCTAGATGTTACTGTGCAGGCCGGTGTTGGGTGGCAGGAATTGGACGAGTTTTTGACCTCAAGCGACGAAGGCAAGCATTTGATGTTTGGCCCAGACCCCGGAATGGGTGCTACGATTGCCGGGATGGTCGGCACGTCTGCGTCCGGCACAAACGCATATCGGTATGGTACCATGAAGGAAAACGTGATCAACTTGACCGTTGTGTTGGCTGACGGCACTATTGTGAAGACCCGCCAGAGACCCCGGAAGTCGTCTGCGGGGTACGACTTGACCCGGCTCTTCATTGGCTCCGAGGGCACATTGGGTATAATCACTGAGATCACTGTGAAGTTGCATCCTCGGCCCGCAAAGGAGTTGGTGGGCATTGCTGCTTTCCCCACAATCAAGGATGCTGCCTCAACAGCACAGACCATAATCTCGAAATCTGGAATTCAGCCGAATGCGATTGAGCTCATCAATGAAACCACAGTATCGTTTGTTAACGAGAGTGGCGTTTGCGAGAAGAAGTTTTTGGAGAAACCATCATTGCTCTTGAAAGTTGGCGGCCACAACGATAACGTGATCAATGAGCAGTTGGAGTTGATCGAGAAGATCTCAAAAGACAATCACGTGGTGAAATTCGAGAAATCGTCTTCCCCAGAAGAAAACGAGGTGCTCTGGGGCGCCCGTCGTGCTGGATTATGGTCGACTTTTGATTATGGCTCAAAAGTTTTGGACGACAAAAACGACGTGCAGATCTGGACTACTGATTTTGCCGTGCCAATCTCGAAAATGGCCCAGCTCATCGACGAGACGAATGATGACTTGATCAAACTGGGCTTCAAGGATAGGTTTTCCGTGTTGGGTCACGTGGGAGACGGAAACTGCCATTTCTTGCTCCTTTACAACTCCAAAGACTACGGTAAGACCAAGGCCGTGGTGGATAGAATGGTGGGCAGAGCATTGGAGTTGGAGGGTACAGCTACGGGCGAACATGGTGTTGGTGTTGGAAAGAGAGCATACTTAGAGCCGGAATTGGGCGTGAATGCAGTGGACTTGATGCGCCACGTGAAGTACGCTTTGGACCCACGCGCCATTTTGAACCCGGATAAAGTGTTCAAGATCGATCCGAACGATAACTTGGATGTGTTGTTGCACCTGGGCCACGTGTTGGAGAACCCCAAATGCTGTTAAACAAATGTTTTTTAGTTGGAAAGGTCTTGGGATCGGCAAAAAAGGAAGAAAGGGAAAGAATGGGGGAAGTTTATTTATGGATCGCACAGGGGAGTGGTCAGATTCGTTATCTTTTCAGTTGGAAGACTCAAATGGACCGATTTTGCAAATCAAACTATTCATTCACAATTCTATTGAACACTTCGAAGCTTGAGAAATACTGCGTTTCCAGGGAAAAAAAAAAGAGGCCTATCCGTCAAGATCAATATGTAGTTGAACTTCTCAAACCTCCTGCCACATTCTGTGACCCTTAAGAACCATTGAACTTTCGTATAGGTTGATTGTTTTCAAATTCCTTTCAAATTTAATTCTATCGAGAATTTTCACCAAGGTTTGTCAAAGCGAATTGTATCACGAAATAGTAAATGTTTCATTGTTGTACTATTAACACGAACGCGTCTATTTTAAGACACACAGCGATCCAGATCCAGAAAGGAACATCAAAAGACTACACTGAGTCTGGAAAGAAGCAAAATGCAACACAAAAATGCATCTAATCTAACACCATGGAAAAGCGCCAGATTAAATGTTAATTGTGCCCTAATCAAGCGTCGTCTGTTATTAGGCCCTCAGTGAGATCTACATCCACCTGAGCCATGAGGACCATTGATCAAATGACGCTATTTTCATGCAAGAAAAAACACCGGAATAATCAAAGAGTGAGATCGAAAGAAAAAATCCAAATTAAAAATCAACAAAAGATTCGATACATATAGAAACATCTGGACTCATTGATTATATCAACCGAGTACTGTATTCTCTCGCGCGCACCGCACTCACCCAGTCAGTCCAACCCAACCCAGCCCAGCCCAACCTAGCCCACGCTTAAAAGTTAGACTCCATAGGTTCAGAACTGCCTCATTTTAACATATATACTTCCACGGAAAAGCACCAAAAGATTCTATTTCATAGCAGAATTCTACAGAAAACGAAAGCATACCCCCCAGAATATTTCATGTTGCTTTAATATTCTACAAATATTACAGAAAAAAACCCACTTATATCCATTCCCCAGAGCCAAAACAACACCAACGCATATGTCCGCCGAAAAGCCACCTTCTCAGGCGCTTGAACTCTCGTACATAACCACCAAACAGCACAGCTTCAAGCAGAACCCACAACGGCCGAAAGTGACGAATCGCCGCTTCAAAACGGGAAAACAGCTTGCGGCAGACGAGCTCCGGTACATCCAGGGCAAGAAATTGGCCATTGACACGCCCACGTTTTTGCTGATCACAGCGCCGCCTAGTTTGAAGCCCAAAAAGCATTATTGTGACATTACCGGGCTTGAAGGAAAGTACAAGTCGCCTCAGAGCGCGTTAAGGTTTCACAACGTGGAGATTTATCAGGAGGTGATCAAGCACATGACGCCTGGCTTCGACCAGGAATACTTGAGTTTGCGTGGCGCAAATGTGGTGTTGAAGTAGTGTGTGCGGTGTGAGAATTTGGAATTTGAGAAAATGTAGGTGTTTTTCTTATGTTGTATTATGCCTGGTGATGAATGGTGTTACTGTTTGTGCGTGATTTGTGGCATTATGAGGAGAAAAGGACCCTGACACTCTTTCTCGACTTTGAAACAAAAATTATAACAATCAATCGGAAAAAATCTTTTCCTGAACCTGGCTCAAAGGGATATAGCGAGAGGGAAACAAGCAATTCTTTCTGATGGAGGGCAAATTTGCAATGCTACGGTTATGGGTCATGAACCAGTGTTCAGAAACTAAAGATGCGTTGTATTCTTACGACTCAGCTTTTAGTAGTGAAGGAATTTATGCGTGGATTACTGATCTGCCTGGAATTACGTGTATTGCATGTGATGACGGTGTACATGAGAGGGTTACTGGATCGCTTATCTCAGAAGAATATCCATATTGCAATCATAATCATAGCCAATTGCGAATAAACCGTAGAACCGATTGATCAATTTAATAGGCATCTGAAGCTATAGGTAAATTTAATGAATGGCATAGCTAACGATATCTTTTCAAGAAGTTGTCTTATCTTCAATAGAAGGTTATAATGAATCCTGAATTTTGAATTCAATGTACAATATGCGATACTTGAAAGGAATACGCCCCGTTTTTTCGGTCGAACCCTATGATTGAACGAGCTTTAGAAATGTTGTAATCAAACTGACCGAAGACGATTTGTCGTCAATTGATTACTGACCATACACAATAGAGTAACCCTTGATTGTCTGGTACATCCTGCTACAGGTGGATAGGATCGCAAGCATATGTTAGTATTCCACATAAAGACGAAGAAAGCTGTAGGACATGTTGCAGTTTGAGGAAATCTATGAAAAGATCGAACCGAATCGAATACATCCTGTTCTGGAGGCACTTCACTGCCCCGTGCAACTCTCTCCATCTCCCGGAAAGTTTTCGCAACGCGTCCAAAAGAAAACAGTATATAGTGAACTTAAAAAGCATGAGACCATGCGAACAAACAGGAAACTAATCGATCCTGTGACTGCCATTGCTGGTCTCACGACAATCTAAAGACTCCCCCGATCGTTCATGAAGGTGTTGACCACTCTAATTCCTCCCCCAAAGTGTGGCGATGTCCAAAAATATCAAAGACCAAAGCTCCATATATCGCTCTCAAACACCTATATAAGGATGATATCAAAAGTAGTATGCAATTGGCCACTAGAGGTGATAAAACATCTTGTAAGTCCATACCAGCGGGGTTTCATCCAAGGCCGGAGAATTTATCAGAACAACCTCAGGTTCTTCACAAATCTTGGGATGTTAAAGCAAGCGGAGTCGCGGGCGGCGGATGGGAAAGATATTCTCGTGGTCGATCTCAACAAAGCTCATATTGAGCCTCGAAAGGAACTTTCGACAAAAAAAAAAAGAAAAAGAAAAGTGAAGTAAAAACCATAACGCAGTAAGTTCACACTTTAGCCAGCTCAACAAAGTTTTGATGCCGCATGCTCTTTCAATCTCACCTCAATAATCATCCTGAGCGATGATCAAGTAATGATCCAAACTTCAAACTTCAGAAATACTAGCCTGGCAAATCCACATCTAGTCTCCAATCATTTATTCAGAATCCCATTCCTTAACAATTTTTTTGATACGCTTGTCGAACACATCTGTGTGAAGCATTTTGTCGTAATCGCCATCCGGCAGCACATTCGTGAACGGATTACACACCGTTTTCAAGTACGCCCTGTGGATCTGCAGGAACAAGTTTTTGAGTTTTTCCCGAAACACGATTTCTGTGCTGGCGCCTACAACCAACTTGAGCCCGTTATTTGTCTCCATGCCATACACCGTGACGTCATCCTGGATGAATAGGAGCAATACGCCATCTGAAGCGCCCTGCTGCTCTCGTAAATGGAGCGACATGGGCGATGCAAAAACGTCGAGCGCCATATGTGAAAGAAAATTGTATTTGAGAAACGTATTGGCTTCCAGCGGCAGAACCCCGCTGAGGTCAGAGTCACTAGTTTCAGGGTCCGATTTTTGGGTATTTTGCGGATTTTCCTGATTTTCCTCGATACCCAAGACTTGATCAAGGCTCTGGATGTAGAGCGGGCGATCGTCCCGAGAAATTAGAGCGATGAAGTGGATTTTTGTCATTCTCCAAGTGAAGATTTAGTATAGTAGATCGTGATATTGCGCGTAGTAAGCTGTCCTTTTGGGTGGCCTCAATGATAGTACACTTGAGAAGTTGAATTCGATGATTTTTTTCCCAAAAAAGTTTTGAATGACCCCAATATGCGGTGCCTTTATGAGAATGAAAGGAATTTTGGCTGATACCTCAACTCAAGCTCAAAATATTGTGGTGGTAAAAAGTGTATTCGTTGTTACATTTCTGAATATACATGCAACCGAGTCGCGGTCGCTTGAGGCACCGGTGCGCGCACCATGACTCCATGGCCGAAAGAGGTATTCGATACTGAAGAATGAGCAAATGCTTTGTAGGTTTGAATTCATATTTTGTCATCTTTACTTTCCGTAATATTCTCCGATACATCGAATTTCTTTCCTGTACGATCTTTTATCCAGGACACACAGTAAGTATGTCAAAGTGGGGTGGTATTTGCTTCATGGATATGTATGAAGCATGTTGCATTTATGATCTTGTGAATCGCGAAAGTCTCATCCCCGTCGACTTATATTATAATATCGTTCTGTTGAGTTTCTCATTAGCCCTCAACTATTTCTTGCGGAGGCAAAGCAGAATATTTGAGCTTACATCGGTTCTGATCCTGTGGTGGTCACGCAGCCAATTCAAGTTACCCGGCTCGAATTCTCAAGTATATAAACGCTGGCTCGGCCCCCCCCCTAGTGAATTAGAGAGTCAAGCTAGTAACATGAGACTTTGTACTGAACACAAAACTTTAGGTTCATTATGGATAACAATCTTTGAATCTTGCTCAAAATAACAGAACTTTCATTAATGGAGGTGAACTGTTGAGCGTACAAGAAAAAAAAGAAAAACATGAGGTTCATGAGGTGAGTCCTGGCTGCAAATACGATCAGCCAGGCATGGGGTTTTCATCAAACATTGGATATCGTCCCACAAAGATGAGCGAGAAGTTTTTTTTTTGAGATGCTTTTTCCAGCCCTGAGCTATGAAATGATTTTTTATCTTTTTTGCAGCTTTTCCAAAAAAAGGTGCCACGGCGGCATGAAGAAGATTCTGCGCTACTACTCAGAAGGGCCTAGGAAGAAAAATTGACACTACCTTTCATCGTTAAAAAGGCATTTTTTTCTCTTTGATATGTCTTGTTGATATTCATCGCTTGGACAGATCCTATAGTCTACGTGTTGCTTTGGAAAGAAAGAGAATTGAATAGTTCCACCATTACCACCCACATCAAAGGAATATCTCTCGAAACATCTCTAGGTCACGAGAAGAACTTCGAAGTCTTGAAAGCTGAGGTTTGCGCCGGCGTTTTTGCGTGTTGAGTCAACAACCTTATTAAGGTTAACACGGAAAGTGTGCACCATTTGTTGCATCTGGGGACAGTTCAGAACAAGTGCAAAACCATGTTGAGAACTCGTCAATACCGAAAACCTTTCTTGAATCTCTAGGAAGTTTTCATTGGTTTTTTCACTTGAATATGTGCCTTGATAACATTCGGCGAGGCTTTGAGAAATATCTCATTTGCAAGCCGCGAGCACAGTAATCTGACACTACCGAAAACGATAAGCCTTGCAGGATAGAAATATCTGTAGTGTCAATTGTTATGTTTGCGCGCGAGATTCCTTTCAAACTCGGCTCAAGTTTTTTCTACAAGGTTCAAACTTCCATTACTTATTGTGAAAGATTTTTGAGTGTTGTGCAGCTTATCACGACAAGTTTCTCAAAAACAGACAGACGAAACATAATATGAGCAATACTCGAGGCTGTGGCCAATTTCCTATCGAGCCGGTCATTTGGATCATGGGAATGATCCTGTCGTAATCACTTGGAACAAGAAGCATACTCATGAGGTATCACCTCTAGCTGACGAAAAGATGAAAAAGAAGGTGAGAGCAGAATCCAGAGAAAGGGTGGCTGAAGGACTTTCTTCTCAAACAAAGGCATCCCCAAAAACACATCCGGTCATGTTTTGATCATATATTCATACTAGTTATGTTTCCGAGGAATTTGACTGAACAATTTTCGGATGCGAGCTCGAGCTTGAGCCACCTGTTCGTCTATCAAAGTTTGTACTTCGAGACTCAACTCAGGAAGAACCCACAGTGCTTCTTGCCACTCGTCGAGACTCAGCCAAAAGCCCATCAACATGTCTTCACATCCTTTGATGTCAGTGTTGAGTGAGCCGTGCGAAGTGTATAGTTTGAGTATCCTGACATGGAGGTCAACCACGCGATTGACCACGTAATTTTCAGACGTGCCAACGAAATCGTAGAAATTTAGAATTAGCAAACATTTCACCATCATATCAAAAGCACCCGCGACGTACTGAAGCTGTCGAGATACTTGGTTGTTGTGAAGCACAACGTCCTGGGCGAGATTCATTATATCCGAAAGATCAATACTGAGTTTGGCCATCACGACTTCAAACCTAAACGTATCGAAATGCGTTTCATGGATAAAAGAGAGCAATTGGTTGTGATACCACTCCAACAGTTCCTCCGCATACTGTGTATCGTTGTTTGAGAACTGGTTTGTGAAATTGTCTCTGCCAGGCCATTCGATTTTGGGTAAGATCTCCAGGGTCATGTTTGCTTTAGACTCAATATGAATCGCTTTGCTGTCTTTCACATTTGGAGCCGATGCAACTAACGCAATTGGAAATAGACACAAAAACACGATTATTGCTGGTTTGGAAGCCATTCTCCTGAGCCATTATAGAGCCGACTGGGGACCTGAGGAATACGGGTATGAATATAGATTTTTGGGAAGGTTGATACAACCAATAATATACTCTCGAGGGGATAAATATTTTTGAGGCTTTTTGGCTGTTTTTTTCTTTCTCCTTTCTTTGTGCAATTGATGAACCTTGAATTGACTCTCAGCTAAAGGGTAGATTAAAGAAGTTTTGAACTATTTCGGGAGTACCCATGGTTCCCCCAGGTGGACTTTGCCAAGAATTCCGCTGGAAAAGTTTCCGTATATGAAACTCGTTTTCTCAAATAAAAATCTGAAATTGGATGGAATACTTCACCTTCCAGATCCACCGAGTTCCGGCTCGTGCGGGTGAAACTTGATTGATTTCATCGATCGGAACGCCGAGTTCGTGTATCTCAGAATTACCCCTATCACTTACTTCGTCGTCGCAGAGAGAGAAAATGTAGTCCACAGTTTCTTTGGGTCATGTTTCAAGCCGGTGAAAGCTGAAACAGGGACTGTGTTCATTGTGTTTGGCATGTATTTCCGTTCTAAATCTTGAATGAGAAATTTGGTTGCATCGATTTAGAGTCAGACCATTTTGAAGTTCCTTCCGAATTTCTTTTTTGTTTATGAAATAATAGAGTTTTTTTGTTAAATCAGACATCGCTTCTACGCTCCGGTCAGAGTCAAGCCAAGGGGCCGGGCGATCCGTTTTCATTCACGTGAAAACACACTTTTCAGGCTTAAAAATTGTGGCGATTTGCAGCCTCAGCTCATGGGATGTAGCCTGGAGATCGATGTTCAAATGGGTCAATCATAGCACCCAGAGCCCAGATGGAAAGCGGATAATTGTGTTTCAATTTAAAACAGAATCGACTATGCTGCCATATAGCCCCCCAGTGTCTTTTCGCCTACGGCCTCGAGGATGCTTTTTGAAGGATACAGTGTGTTTTGGGGCCCTCACGGAGAATGGGCTTATTGCTGAATATTTACCTAATATTCCGTATCATTTTAAACCCAGTCACGCTCCCTTCTCGGACTCTTTTCTGCTTGGACTACAAGGTGTTGGCAGGTTCTGTTTCCGTCTCAAAGCACCACTTTTCAGAATTGTTTTCCGGCTTCCGGGTCGGATTCTTTTCTTTTTATATATGCAAAAGACACGTTCGCCTAGTTTACACAGTAAAAGCAGTAAATACATGAGTTTACAATTTTCAGGATAATCAATCTCTAGCAATTAAAACGAATAAAAAAAGCCCCGAGGTTCTTGTAACTCAAACTGAATCTATTTATGCACACTCAGGCATGTATCTGGACAACTGGCCTATTGCATCCTTAATCTTTTTCTCAATTTTTGTGGAGTACTTTTGGAACAACAGAAGTTTCTCGGGTGGAATATCTGACAAGGCCCAGAATTCCTTACTCCACGTACTGAGCTCATCATAGAAATCTTGAATGCTCTCGTATATATGGCTGATACGTTTGTCTAAAGTTCCCTGAACGTTGTAAATAGACAACAATCGGATATAAAGGTCAGCTAGATTGGCAATCAAAGTGTCAAAAGTCGTTGCCAGTGGTTCTTCTGGGGCCATGAGGACCTGCGTTGCCGCAACCATCTCGTCGAAAAACATAATGCAATATCCGAACTGGCGATATAACTGGTCGTTTCTGAAAATATGTACACGTGCTATATCCATAAGCCCTGAGAATGCTCGAGAGATTTCTGGCACAGCGGAATCAAAACGAGACACGTCAAAATAATATTCGGAAATAAAGCTCTGCATTCGCTCATACTGTAGTGTGAGACCAGTCTCGACGACCTCAGTCCAATTGGTAGGATCGCCCCAAGACTCCCACGTGAAATTGGTGGTTTTTTCGTTCACGCCGCTCAAAGAAACCGCTGCGGCTTTTTTGGTCAATAGCGAAAAGTGTTTGTGGCGTTCCTGGCCTGGGGCACCAGCTACGAGGAGGAATAGGATTGCGGTAATCGACAAATGAAGCATTTTCATTGCACTCCGAATGTTTCCAGCTTGTTTAGGTCTCTCTGGTTGAGTTATGCATTATTCTGAAAGCCTGGAATCTGTTTATGATATAAATTTTACTGACTAAATGAATTCACGCAGTGGTCACGCAGGGCTCGTGGAAATGCTGACCCAGAACAAACCTGATAAACAATGGAAATGCCTCTGCCAACGAAAAACTGGAAAGTTTAATAAAAACGGTAGAAAAAAGCAAAACTTTCTGGTATGACACGGAAAACATTATCTTTGAACCATAGCCTGGCTCATGAATCATGACCTTAACTGGCTAGCTTCTGGCACTTTGTCTCCCAGCAAAAATTCCAAACAAATACATTTACTTACTTGATTGACGCCACTTTTCTCTGCTCAAGCTCGATCTATTGTAATTGGAATGTAAACTTTGTAGAGCGGTTATACTAATCCTTCTATTGATTACTTATTGAGTTGCGATATGACCCGCACTTATGATTCCACTATGTTTTTGTAAGTTACCTTAGCCATCAGCCTTTGAAAAAACATACTAAATTTATAGCAATGACAAACATGCACTGGGGTTCTCGTTGCTCAAACTAAATCTATTTGTTCACGCTCACACATCTATCTTTCACAACTGGCTCATTGCATCCTTGATTTTTATCTCGAATTTCGTGGTGTACTGTAGAAACAAGAGCCGTTCGATCGGCGGGATATCCGACAAGGCCCAGAATTTCTCACTCCACGTACTGAACTCAACATAAAAGCTACGAACAGTTTCGTAAATCTGTACGCTGCGCCGGTCTAAAGTCCCCTGAACGGTGTACATTGAAAACATCCGGATATAAAGGTCAATGATATTGGCAATCAAAATGTCAGAGGCCGTGCGCAAAGTTTTTTCGGCCATTAATACCTGCGTTGCCCCAACCATCTCGTCAAAGACTCTGATGCAGTATCCAAACTGGAGATATACCTGGTCATTACTCAAAATGGATACACGGGCTATACGCATGAGCCCCGTGAAAGCTCGGGAAATATCTTGAACGGCGGCATCAAAACGATCGACGTCAAAACGCTTTTCGGAAATGAAACTTTGCATTCGCTCATATTCTAGTATGAGACCGGTTTCGACTACCTGGGTCCAATTGGTAGGATCTGTCCGTACCTCCCAAGTGAAATCAATGGTTTTCTCAATCACGCCGTTCAGGGAAACAGCTGTTCCTTTGTTCAATAACGAGAAGTGTCTGTAGAGTCCCTGGCCCAGTGCACCAGCAACAAGGAGAAGTGGGATTGTTGCAATCGAAAAAAACGCATTCATAATATTTATCGCAATACGAATGTTTCCAGCACGGCCAAATGTCTCAAGTTCATTTGTCAATTTTTTTTTGCGGAATGCCAAAAAACCCGCTTTTTGAAGTGATTTCGTAAGATAATGAAATTCACAAATTGGTCACGCAGAGGTCAGTAAAAGGCTGGCTCAAAACAAGCCTCATAAACAACGGAATTGTTTGTGTGGTCAAGAAGCTAAAAAATCGAAAAAAAAAAAAAACAACTGAAACACAAGGGAAAACTTGAAAAAAGCAATGCCAAGATATTCTGTCATGACACAGAATGAATCCGTTTCTAAACCGGGCCACAGCCCGATTCATGACCTTGAATGGATTTCTTGTGCTTTGTCCCCAAGAAGAAATCACCCGCATTTAGCGCGATTGACGCCATTTCCTTCAATTTGAGCTTGTTTCACGATACTTGGGATGTGATATTTTGAGGACTGCCGAGATTCTGTTTTCTCATTGAAAATTCTGTTACTGGCAATGTGACCTTAAGTTTTCCATCATGTCTAATCGAAGTAGCAATAAAGTGACTAATTAGGCACTGCGAGCCCAGTGAGTTCGAGACATAAAGAAAACGAGGAATAATCAGGGTGATTTACTACGAGATACCTATGGGTTAATGATTTTTGGCCAGTTGATTTTTTTGTGTGAACAAAAGAGAAAAAAATCCAGCTTGAAAAAAATATTTCTCAATTGTCATACATTTGCGGACCTGCTTCTTGGCCATTTGCATGAGTGGCAATGATGATATAAACCAGTGACCATCATTACCTTGTAAACAAAAGTTTCCTCTCTTTTTTTCCTCCTTTTTCCCTTTTTCTTACGTGATTGATGAGGCGAAAACCATCAAATGAAAGGAAATCAAACACGAAACTATCATAAGAAATTCATAGCATGTCTCGGTTCAGAGTCAGTCCACCATCAATAAACAATTGCGCATTGGTTGAGTGCAGTACAATGTACATGATGCACTGAGTAGTGAGTGCATAACGCGATAGGTACGCATTCCCATATCTGACAGTCTTCTTACGATAAGCGACAACTTTCAAATCCCGACCTGTCTCAGAACCTGCACTAAAAGTTTCGGTACATTACTTCTGCATAAAGTCATTTTTTTTATTCTTTTTCCTTTTCCTGATTTGAGCTTCAGAATCGATTCAGGCAGCCGTGTGATATCTCGATATATTTTTCATAGAGATACTTTGCTTGCATCCACCATATCACATACCATGTCCAACATTTCTCCATCAAGCCAGAAAGTCGACGATTTTCTCTCGAAAATTTCACAGCTTTCACAGGAGAGACTACGGGAAAGCGAGAAAACGAAACGGAGTCTCCAGTCTGACATATACTCTCTAAGAGACAAACTGCAGAATGACTTCTCAACAAACACCAGATATGGAGATTTCGAAGTCAGCCAACTCACATTTAATCGGCTGGGCCGAGACAAATTACCGTCAGATTCGGCCCGGTCGCCTCCCGCGTTGCCCTCGAGGCCAAAACCGGCTTTTGAAGCTCGAAATTTGGACGGTTTTACCCGGAGAAACGAGTCTGGGTCTGAAAAACGACAATCTCCGTCAAAAACGAGATTGCCGCCACTAAACCACAATCAGCCTACGCTTCCGTCAAGGCCAAAGCCGGTGGGTGTACCCAGAACGATTGAAAAACCATCAAAACCAGAGAATCTAAGAAAAGCAGATACATTTAAAGTGGTGGAGAAACCATTGAAACCGGCGGTTCTTTCTGGTTCGCAAAAATTAAGCTCAAACGAGCGAAATGACGATCAATTAAGACCAAAATTGCCTCAGCGGCCGTCTCTACAGGCACAGGCCCTCGCCGGACTTATACGTCCGGTGGCTAGCAAAGACACTTCGATACACACCATACCTTCTCAGAATAGTTCTAAAAAGGTAAATATTCCAAATTACGTTGCGCTGCAAACTACTCAAATCTCTACGGGTGGGGCACCGACAAAGATTGCGAGTTTCAGCGATTTGGAAACAAAAATACGTGCACGTGCAGGCGCTCGGGATGGAATGACCGTAAATCCCGTTTCATCTCTGGATGGAAAAGATAAGCTTGATGAGAAATTGCCTATTCCAGCATCAAAACCATCAAAACCAAGCTGGGCGCCTGCATTGAAGCCTGTTACGCCGGTAAAACCAGCAAAACCGACTCTTCGGTCGTTTGAGAATCAAGACACGGAGTTGCTCAAAGACCAAATCAAGAGACTCTCGCCAACAAAGACAAAACAGGGTGAAATATCGAGGAAATTTGATTTTGAGACTGAAAAATTGCCGGCTTCAACACCTGAACAGCCACGATCCAACTCAAATGACTTTTCGAAGCAGGCGTTACGGCCAATGAAGCCGGCGAAACCGCAAGCTTTGAAACATGAGCCAGAAGTACTATTTGCACGTGGGAATTTGCGGAAACTGCAGCCAAAACAGCCAGAACAGGCATCTGTTCCCGAGGCGCTCCGCAAATTCCAGAGCTTGAAAAGTGGCCTGGCGAACCCACCCCATATAATCCACTCGAAAGGTGAACCCAAGAAAAACAGTGCATCCCCAAGAACCAATGAAAGCAATACAAACGATAATGTTGAATCAGCCTTTCAAAATTCACCAAAATCCAACATAGAGACTCGTCTTACAAGTGACAAGAAATCACCTGATGTGGCCGCCGCACCCAGCCCTCCAAATCCGGGCAGCGGGCCAAAGAAGCCAGATTTTCACGCACATTTAGCCAGTATTATTAGGTCTCTGACAGAACCGTCTATGATGGGGCCATCTACGGTGAAGCCTGTTCCGATGGGTGAACTCAAGAGGGCAAGCACTGTTCCGGAACCCACTAACCCAGAAAATAAACTTGTCCACCCGAATAAGTCACGTGCCAAAGGCCCAAAACGGCGACTCCCGAAACTGGGCTCCAGCGTTCCAAGCTCATCAGAATCGAAACAAGTCCCGCTCAAAAAGTCGGCGGTTTCTGCAAATACCCAAAGTACTAATATGGAAACAAATGGTCCTGCATATGACAGGGTATCTATACATGGATCAAGTCATGAGACAGAAACTTCAGGCAAATTCAATATGGATGCTAAGCACGCCGAACATCTATCTATACGGAAGCCGAGGAAATTGCCGCCGCCAATAGCTCGGAAACCCAACTTTAATGTCACCCCGCTGCGTAAGGTGAGTGGAGAACTATTCATATAAAAAGGTCGGATGAATGGTTAGAAATTTGGTCACCCTGAAAAGCAGCGGGTAACTATTAGAGTCATGGGCCATCTCATAATTTTATGATTCCACTGACTGCTTTCTATTCGTGTATTATATGTTCAATACATTATCCACCAAGTTATGAACTGGGTCTCGCTGCAGGATACGCATAATTCTTGATGCCATTTGATTAATCTTTTCTTATTAGCATAAATAACAATATAATTTTGCTAACGTTGCTACGTCTTTGTTCTCGTCTCGATGTCTCCATAAGAAGTTCCCAGCAGAACGAGTATTTATGTTTCTGCCGCATTAGGTAAAGTGATTGTGTGCGCCGGATCATCCTCACTATTAAGGATACGCTACACACAGGTCGGCCTGTATACATTTTCATCTCACTCGGACCACACGCGGGACTGGAAACTTCTTGAAATCAACATCCACAAGAGTTGAAAAGACAGAAACAATAATTTTTGAACAACCCGTCAGAATGGAAAACTTCAGTGACCTGTTGGCACATGCGAGATTGGCCGTTTCAGACAAGCTCGCGCAGTTGTACTCCCAGATCGAGCACCATGTGCCAGACCATATTGAAGATTCGGTGAAACTGTATATCCAGGCGATTTCGGGCACCACGAAGCAAAGTCTCCTCAGCGACCTTCGCGACTTCAAGGCAACACCCACAACAGTGACGCTAGCGCTTGTGGCGGCATCCACGCTAATTTTTGCGGGCACTTATGTGTCATCGGCGTCCGGGACGGCCAAATCGACGAAAAGTAAGTCCAAATCGAAAAAGAAAAAGCAGCTGAAGGCGCTGAAGGCCAACAACGAGATCCAGCGGATCCTTGACTTTGTGGCGGAAACGTACGTGCCACAGATCGACGCTTATATCGAAAGTTACCAAGACTTGTCCGAGGAGGATAGACAGTATAAGTACAAGTACTTTGAGGAAATGCTCTTGAAGGAATTAATGGCGTTGGACGACGTGGACGTTAATGGGAACGATGTTTTGCGTAACAACAGGAAAAAAGTCATTCGGTTCATACAGGACCACCAAAAACGGTTGGATGTGTTCAAGAATGAGAACTAGAATGGACAATTTCGATCCCCGCTGAGTGGCCAGTTCAAAGGCTTTAATCAAGAACAACCCAGCACTCAAGGTTCGATGCAATTATGTGTGAACGTTTGATGTTATGGCTGGCTCATAAGTGTCGAATAGGCGAAAGGTAATTGCCTATCATCCCATTGAGAATGTGAGACAAGGTGCTATCTGTGCATTGCATGTTCCACGACCCTATCTTTCACAAATTCCAAAACAGTTGCTGCTGCCGCCACACATCTCTCGTCCGTAGCTTAATAAATAACAGAGAAATACCCACACCGTATGTTTGCACACAAATTCGATCAAGCCTTCGTCTCCTGTGGCTTTCTTCTGCGTCTTTTTTGGGACGCCTCTGCCACTAGCTCCTCAAAGACCCTTGCCTCCTCAGCCTCCAGCTCCGTGCGTGACGTTTCACTAAACACCAGGCCAATGATTTTCAAGCCCCTCGCGCGTGCAAGCCTGGTTTCTAGAGACGCCTCCTTATCGTATAGTATCTGGTCACACACAGCACGCACAGTGCCCTGGATTTCGAACTTCAGCCCGGACCAAGCAGCGGCAAGCACTTTCCCGATGAGGAATTTCTCCATTTCCTGTAGGTCCTCTTGAGTGTGCTTCTCGGGCACTTTAGGTTTATCCTTTGAGACGGTCGTGCCAGTCTCATTTTCACCTTCTGAATCTTTCCCGGAGTTATGTGCGGCGCTCTGCTCTTTCGCTTTCTGCAATTCTTCCTCTAGCCGCTCAACGTCCCTCTGGGCCTTTTCCACTTCGGACACTTGTGTTTTATTGGCCTCGGCCTCGACTTTGGCGTGGTACTCATTATCTTCCTGCATCTTGGTGTACTCTTGCATGGTCAGCTGTGCATCCAACGCTGACGCCACTGTCTTGAAAGTATCTCTGACAACGCCTCCCTTATCCTTCATCAGCCACCAGAGCCCGCCAAGCCCGCCCAAAAAAGTCTGGCTCTTGAGAAGAATCTTGGCCTTGGTTTTGTATATAGATCCCAAAAGGTGCAAGATTTCGAGCCCAAAACTCTCCATTTTGAGCGACTCTGCCTCGTAGCGCATTTTCTGGCGGAATGACTCGGCCACATCCTCGGCCATGTCCAGTTCCGTGTACAAGTATAGTTTCTCCACCAATTTCTTTGCAAGTTCATTTCTGGTCTCGATTTTCTTCAACCTGCACTCCTCTTCGAACTTTTCCAACTCTTCCTGGCGTTTTCTCTTCTCCTCGTCCTCCGCAGTGAGAGTCCCAGATTCGGTTTGCCCGTCCCCGAGCAAAAGCGGGGTTTTCCCAACGGCTACTGGCGTGCCTGTATTATTATTGTCATCGTGGCCCCGAACGGAATTAGCCGCCGTGACAAAGTCAGTTTTTTGGCTCGAATGGCCACCAGTGGTGCTCTCACCACTTTCGGCGGTCGTAGCGCCTGAGCTGTGCTGACTATCTTCGTGACTATGCCCTGTTTTTGCCGATTCTTTTGGAGCGGCGGTTTCACCGGCATTTTCGTCAGAATCGCCCGAAAGTTCTGCGGTTTTGGACATTTCCAGAAGAAGCGATAGCTCGCCAATCCAATCCTTGAACGCATCGCCACCAAAGATCTGTGTAAAGAACTCTGCCGGGTCTTCAAACCCTTCACTGGGGATCGACTCCTGCACGCCGAATTTGTCGTATTTTTCCCGGAGTTTTTCGTCCGACAATACCTGGTACGCCTGTCCGACCTCCTGGAACCTTGCGTGAGCCTCTGGGTCGTCTGGGTTTTTGTCGGGGTGCAATCTGATAGCCGCCTTTCTGTACGCCTTTTTGATCTCAAGTGCCGTCGCTGTAGGCGGCAACTGCAACAAGTCGTAGTACGCAGTGTCCACAACCATAGCTAAATTTAGAAGTTTTGAAGATAATACTTGTGCTAAAATTATCAAATTATGGCTAGTTAGAAGCAATTATGATGGAAGATGCGGTGATGTCATATTCAAATCATGGAAACGCAGAGAAGCGGGGGGTCAATGTGCAGGTACAGATGTTCATATGGTAGGACTCTGGTTCATGATATATATGGGGATGATATTTCATCAGGAAAGGATTTACGATTTTGACGATTTCCGTGTGCATTTGGATGAGCCTTTTTCGAGAAGAAACACGGTTTATTTATCTAATTTGTTAAGAAAAATCTGTATTTCCTGTGCCTCCTGAGAAACCAATACTGGGCTTGCCGAATCATGCACATGAGAAAGATGCAGAGATTTCTTTTTCCTTATGAGTAGGCAAAAGACAGAGAATGAGTGCAGGTTTTGGCCAGTGATAATTCATGAAAAGAATAGTTAGTGATTCTAAGATAAAAAAGTTCATGTCTGAAAGAGAGCTCTACCTTCGATGACAATTGTGGCCAGTAGCGGAGCGAACAAATGATTCGCGGAATTCACAGCACGATTTGATATTGTTTTGTTTAACATGCTTTTGGATGATTTTTTGGAAGACAGTGCTTGGCTAGATTATTTCTAAGATCCCTAAGACTATCTTTTATGCTTTTTTCCATTTTTTGTTCTAGTATTATGCCTTTCATAAGCATGGCATGGATCAATCTTTTGGAAAGCATATTTGGCTCAAGCTGGTCGCCTTAAAGTGATGATCTGGACTAAAAACGTTGTCTAATTCTTCTTTTGTTGCAAACCAGCGACATAAGAAAATTCATCTTTGACGAATCAATGGTCATTCCGGCATTTTGAGCCTATTTTTTTTTTCTCAAATTTATTGCATGAATCTTCTTCTCATAAGCGGACCAGACCGTTGCGCCTGTTACACTCAAATAAGGGCTAGAAATTTAATCTAGTGAATGGCGGCAAAGCAGTATGATATAATCACTAGATTTTATATTTCGAGCCAGTCAAAAAAAAAACTAATCTTGCTCGATAACTATCAAAAAGAAAAGAATTGCAACATAATCTGATTCTATACTCTGGTTTGTTTCGCGTTGCACCCGAATACGAGTCCGCATTAGGCTAGAAAGCCAAGATCAAAAAATTCACAACTGAGATTCTCATAAAGACATGTAAGGCCAGATTTCAATGTACTCTTCGAAATATGGATATGGAGACTTTCTAGCCCTCAGTTTTCAATCCTCCGTGACCAAAGGGACCAAGGGTTATGTATCATTGCAACCATTACTGTCTCATTGATATATGAAATAGTACGATGGGCCTAAATATGCGAAAACCCCATACGAATCTGTAATGCCGAAAACCGCAGATGCTCTCAATTTGCCGATCAGCAAAGTCAGAGTCAATGCATGATCACTTTCTGGTCTTTTTTAGTGGTCCAGCCCTTTGATCATGCTTGTATATGTCATCTCGATCAAATCAGTTCATGGGTGTCAAATCAACAGAGAGCTTGTTGCATAAATTGAGACGTGAAAAGCATTTATGATGCATTCTGGCTGTCGGATCCCCGCTAAACATCATAATTAGATCGAGGAGTGAAATGGTATTGTTTCTTGCATTGTCCTTTCGGGTGACTTTCATCAAAGGCACTGAAACTTTGTCCCAGCATTACCCTAGCAATAATGCTTGTAAAAAGATTGAACTGTGAGCAGATCATAGAGCAATTTGGGTTTAACTGACTATGGAATGTCAACTCATTCCGAATCAAGCGATTTCGACTTCGGTTTCAATGGACATATAAATGTATTAGTTTTGGCTAGCTCATTATACGATAGCACCTATATGCATGAGGGGTTATAAACGGGAATAGAACTTAAGGGAATGTCACCCTTTTTTCATTATCTTTTTCTCAAAATGCAGTCCTACTAGAATGTACATTTTTCTGATTAACTCTCGTGTCCTGAGCCAGTGTGCTTTTAAGCTGATAACACAACCCGCAAATCATCAACCTCACCCAAAAATCCAACCAATACATTGTTCTAGATATTGTCCATTCACTATATACATGTCTATGCCGAGTAGTAGACTTTTCTCAAGTCGACCAACTTCTTACCACGGCCTGCAGCCAAATCCTCCAAGGATGTTTGCTTCGTCAACGCCTCAATAAACCCCTTCACCACATTCATTGGGTTTCTCAGCTTATATACCTTTCCACGCAAGTCCTTGATGCCCGCAGCCTGGCAAACCTCGAAAATGTTTGGGTTCACGCGCAAACCGAATCCGGCCGGCGCAGATTTGAGGAATAACTTGACCGCATGGTATTTATAGTCCACATCGCCAATAATCGTCCGTTTTTCGTAACGTGGGATCGGCTGCAAGCTCTTGATGGCGTTCCAGTGTGCCTTACGTAAAGACACTCTCATACCGTCTCTCGACTTGCCCTCGCCGAGGCCAATCATACCATTCTGGTCGCCCACCACGGTAAGCGCATAGAAGTTCGGGATTTTACCCTTGGAAGTCTGGCAAGACACACGCTTCATCACGATTGGACGCACGTACAACCCGCGCATGTACCGCTCCTCCATGCCCGTTAATTGGTGCAACTGCAGGAAAAACTTGTCTCTGTCCTCACGAGAATTTGTTTGACGGCCCTTTTTCGCGCTATCCGCCGTGAACGTGAGCTGCAAATCCGACCGGTCAGGCGCCCGGATCTGCGGAATCCGTGCGTACGGCGTGTGTCCGTCTGCTTGATTCGGATACAAGATCGGCTCGTCCCATTGCGGGTCCGTGTATGAGAAGTCGGTGTTTTCGTCCGTAGGAGCCACTCTAGACACGGCTTTTGGGCCCTTTTTGCGCATTTCAAGGTACTCCTCGGGCGACACTAAGGCCTCGGCGATCCGGATACTCTGTAAGAGCTCCGGCGTGTAAAACTTCAGCAAGAAGTTAAGGTGTTCCTGAGCCTTGATGGCCTTCTTTGCAGGCGATGGTTTTTGCGTCTGGAGAGCGATTTTCCCACACGAAAAAAACCGCTGGCCTTGCAGCACCACACCGGTTCGCGTAAGTCCGGCCCTGAACATGTTGTGAACTGTTTTGTGTGTTTTAGCGTGGGTTATGTGTCGGTCTCTTTTGATATTTGAGTTTGAGCGGTGACATTTTTTTCACGTTAATTGTTGGGAGTGCAGATAAGCATTGTTAGCGCGGGTTGAGTTTGGTGCACATTTGTTTTGTGGAGCGCGACTAAATGTTAGAGTGGAGAAGTGTTAACAGAAACATGAAATAGTGATGGTCAATCCGGAAAGGTTGAAGCTGCACGAATCAGTCCAACATTGATCTTCATTGAATGGAATATTTGGGGGCCGATTAAGGCTTTCTAAGTGTTAAGAGTTGGGCGCCATCCGTGGTACGATGTAGACGGCCATATGAAGAGCCAGATTGCAGAATGTGGTCGAATGAGAAATTGAAATACTTATATAGCAGTCTTCGCTAATACGTCGCTTGTCAAGAAGAACATCTCACCCAGACGCAACAATAAAACCTCTGCTCAAGAATGTCTGGCGAATCTTGAAAGCATGTCAATATGGTTGGGGAATCAACATCTCCAGACAGTTCTGCGGATTATCATGAACTGTGAAAGACTCAGCAGTACGGAGAAACCAATATTGAAATCGAAAGTCTTGGACTACCAACTAAACTTTGTGGAATGTGATCCTAAATACGCATGAAACAATCTTTGGTCACAAATGATCATTAGCTCGACTTTCCAACGGGACGACTCAACAAATATTGGCAAAGCTAGCCATTCGCTCGAATACCACGCTCTTTCTTTCCTGCACGAGTAGTGTGTCAAACGGGCCTCTAGATAGCCACATAATAGTTTGGCTTAATTTCAAACGAAAATCCTTGCCATTAAACAAGTGAGGTAGAGAATCAAGCACCAATCCACAGAGAATTGAGTAGCGTAAGAAAGTGGGATTCGACAAAGCCGACATGTCCGCGTATTCCCTCAAAAGACAAGCAAGAAAACGTGGATCATAGCGAGACCAATAACTCAATTCTCAATCTTCTCTTTATCTTCAGTCTCGCCTGAGTGTGGCTGAATCACGGGCAGGTCTTGGATCTTTGAGATACCGTCAGATTCTAATTCTCTGTCCTGTTCCTGTTTATCAAGCCTCAGTTGAAGCTCATTAATCTCCTGGCGAAGGCGCGCCAGCTCCTTCTCAAATCTTTTGCCAAAGACTTCTATGTAGTAAGTGGCACCATTGTACGCAGACCAGGAAAAAATAAACCACACAAATGCTCCACATGCGTGTTTGTATCGAAACCAAATTGGGCAGGGAAGCATAGTTAGGATCTGATAAAAGAATTGAATCAACGTGAATGCAGCGATTTGCATCCACTGATACGGGAGCTTGTTGACAATTCTGCCCAAAAAGCTCTTTCCTTGGCTTTTCCTTAAGTACGTGAATGACGTCACGCGGCCTTGTGCAATCTGCTCCCGGCGCCTGACAGTGATGAAGTAGTGATAGGTCACCTGCCACACAGTGTAGTAGATGGAAGTGATAATGATTCCGTTCACAAAATTCCAGTTCTGTACATTGGCTATTGCTGGATAGCGAATCTCGAGGTAGTCACGCGGTGTCTCGTGAACTAAAACAAACATCGTGAGGGGCGGCATAATATGGATGATTGAACTAGTTGTTTTTTCAATCAGATGGAGCACCAAAGAGTTGCGCCACGTGATTACAGCAAAACTTAGCGTGCCTAGCGTAAGGGCAAACACGGACACAAAGAGCGATTTTGAGGCCGGAAACACCCACAAAAATAGGATAAGAAGAATGTTCACGTAGTAGCACAAATCCGCTAGGTAGTACTGGAAGCCAAGCTTGAAGTACGTATAGAAACGGATGGGCATGAGCAAGCAGAAAATCACGGTATGAAAAAGCGGGAAAAACACGGGGTATTTCCCAATAATGAAGCCAGCAGCGGCTATCAACGTGACTGCAAAAGCATAAAATGCCTTTTCTGTCGCCAGGCTTTGCAATGAATCCTGCACAGCACGATCAAACTTATTGAGCCTCTTGTTAAGGCTTTCCTGGAAGCGCGCAAGTTCCTGAGCCAGGAATTCACGGCTCTTCTTCAACGCCGACCCATTCTTTGGCTCGCTTTTGAACCTGCGTAGTCTCTCACGCGTCTTGTGTTTCATTTCGGCGAATTTCCGCCTTGTTGAATCGCTCACTTGGTCAAAAGTGCCGAAATCGTAGTCTGACATCACTAAAAGCTTCAGCAAGTCCATGAATGAGACACTACCCACAGAGTCGCGCCTTTCCATAGGTACAGAAGCTACCAGCGCCGAGTCATCTTCTGAATCCGCGGTTTCCAAGGCGAATTCGGCGGTTTGATCATCCGTTTCGGGCTTTTTGTTTTGGCGCGATTTGACTGAATCGGTCACGCCCTGTTCCTGGCGGCTATATCCACTCAGGGGCACCAATTGATCCTGGCTGGCCATCAGATAAGGATGTGCTGAGAAATTCGGATCAAGTTTGGGTTATTTAAAAGATGTTGGCTTATCACTAAAGATGTTTTGCCGCCGTCTGAGATCTGTTTTCTGCCTCTAGCCAAAATGGACCAATTCGACGCAATTTCGAAAATTCAAATGGAAAATTCGGTATGTGGAATTCGAGGTGTATTGCAAAATCCCAGTAAAAAACTGATTGACCAGTGAATTGTTCAAATTATGTATACTCTAAAGTGAATTCTTTGAGAAGGGGACTATAATAACAGACAGACTGCAGAGCGCGGCATCCTAGCCAGTCACGTGCCACTTGCTTGTCCCATGCTGTAGTGCTGAGCGCATCTAAATGTCAGGGACTCAGAACCAGAACCGGCTGCGAAACGTTTTTTTTTTTCTGTTTTTGCTTGATACGTAACAAGGCTTTGAGATGTTTACTAAACAACATCATAGTTGGGATTTTTTCAGCGGACTCGGCCATTCTGCTTCGTTTCTAAATTTGATAAAATAAAAAGAGATAAGCAAGTGTCTTTCAAATCTCATAATTTTAATTTGTTTTGTTTTGATTTTGTTTAATTCCCTTGGCTGATTCCTTTGAGGCTTATACGAAAACCTCCTCTTCATTTCGTTTTTTTTTTTTTCTTTTTTTTCATGTTGTATTGATATTTTGCCAGGCTAAAATTATATAAATAGCTTTAGGCTGAATTACAATTTCGACGTTTAGGTCATCCTTTAATGTTGCGAATCTTTCGCCAATCTTCGTTGGACCGCCATAGAGGTCCTCAATCAGATGTATCATGTTAACAAAAAAAAAAAAAAGAAAAAAAGAAACTCTTCAAAAGAATCTTCTATCTAAAAATCTAAAGGCAAGTAAGTTAGCCCATCCGTTTTTCCCCAAAAAGAATGACCATGGTGTATGCAATGCTTATGAAACACCTGAAATTGGCGCAATGTAAAACTGTTACATAAAATCTGAAAACTTTTCGAAACTTTTCGAACGGCTTACTTTGACCCTACTCATTCTAGAACTACATTCTCACAAAATGCACAAAGAAGTCATTATACTAGAAAAAAAAGATATGAACTATAAATATACAGATTCCAAGAATTGTTTGAATTCTTTTTGATTTTCTTTTGCTCCAAAAAAGTTTTTTATTCCGCTTTAACAATAAACAAGAAAAAACTCATGGAATTGGCATAGCCTTGTACCAAATATGTACACTGGAATTAGGACGCAGTCTCGTAGTCATGCATGCCCAAGGTATGAATACCCACTAGAGCCCAACGCCGCCTGATGGATGTAAAATCCCGATTTTTTTGTTTTGAACCCCCAAAATTCTATTCTATATCAAAATGAGAATATTTTACCATTTTAATCTTCTTGTACTTGTCGCTGCAACCACCAAAACGGTGGCTGCAAATACCAGTGGTGAGGCAAAACAATTACCAGGTGCTTCGATGTCGAGAGACTATTTCTTCAACGCCCTTAAGGAAAGCAATCCGTATCCGAAACAAAATGAGAACAAAGTTACTCGAAAAGTCGATATGATCACACGGATCGAAACCGAGCTAGAGTTATTCGCAGCAAATATGAACTTGTTCTTGGTGGGGAATCTGTTCAATATAATCGACTTCGAGAACAGGATAGGTGTTTTGCGCAGGATCATGTACGATATTGATTTCCGGCTTGAAAAAGTCACAAAGAACAAAGTGTATACGCAATGGCTCCTCAAACGGTTTGCACGTCAATTCTTTGCCATGGTCGAAGGGGCCGAGCGGATGAAACGGTATTTGAGAACGGGTGAAACTGGCGATAAATTGGTCCACGATTTGATCGAGATCACGGTTTTGGCAAATTCTTTGGATAACGCTTTCTCGACACTGCCGCGTGATGCACAAGAGTTCGAAAACAGAGCCATGCATTTACAATGCCGATACTTAGCTAAGGTGGAGGAGTTCAGGAAAGTGGCTGGGGAAAAACTCCATAGCGAGCTTATTGCAGGGTATGTCACAAGAGCGAAACGGGCTTTGAGAGGGTTGAAAGATTCGCTTAATGATTCTTCCAAGTGGGGGATTTGTCCATGAATAGGTTGTGGGTTTTGCGTGCTGGCTATGTAAGTGTTGTTTCATGTCCAATATATCAAGCATTTGTGTCGTGCCAATAAAAGTATCTCATCGACATTATTCTGTTTCTTTCTGGATAAGCATTTTGATAGTATTTGTAAATATTGATTTCATCATTTTTGAGACTCAGCCCTGTCTGTCACGAGAGAATAGAAATGGTCAATCGTTCATGACCATTATCCAGAACTGGCCTTATTTTTACTGTAAAGATATGAAATAGAATTTTTGGAACAAATGAAATAGAACAATTTGAATGCGATTTTACGCAGAACACAGTTCTTCTCTTCGCATTCAGTTAACAAGGCTAGTAAGCGACAAGTTCTAAATTTCAAAACACGTCGTTGATGAAGACCTGGAATAGAATCAAGCTTCGTAACTGAATTCATAGTGTCATCATAATGATCACATCAAAACACTTCAAATCTCTATAAAGAAGTATTTGGGAGTATTTGACAACGGTCTAATGATTTCATCTTATCTACAAGAAGCAAAATCCAGATTGCTTGTAATCAACCTCCTTCTTCTTGTAAGAAAAAAAAAACAACTTTTTATTAATAAATGAAAAACTGTAAATTTACACTTATACCCTTATTATGCGGGTACAAATTCACTTCCGAACAATGCCATCTATTGAACGCATGGGACCCAAGGAGGCAAGTCACGCAATTGAAGTTTCCTAAAATTTGATCTAGAAATTTATAATTTAGCCGCCATGATTTCGATCTTCTCGAAATCTTAGATTCACAAAAAGTCGAATCCTGAAACTAGCATAGCCCTGCTCACATAGGCCTCTTCGAAACGAAAAATGCGATTTAGTTTAGTCGGCAAAAAGTGAATTTCGGATTGATAAAAAGAATTAAAACATCAATATATAAATTCAAATATTCAAGCACAGCACAAAACGTTTCCCAAGGCTTTTTGGCGGTGAGAGCATATATGGCAGCGTATTTAATGGGCCCAGCTTTGTTCGTCTTGGCCACACTCTTTCCGTTATGCACTGCCTATTCAGGTATCACTAATCCGGAAATACAATTGAATAATAGTCCCCAAAACAATGAAACAAGGCCAAATCCACTTCCTGAAAACCTTTACGAACACGAACCGCTTAATAATACTATACCATCCGATCTGACGGCACAAATCGAGATTGAGCTAGAAAACTTTGGAGAAAACTTGAACAGATTTCTAGAATCGGACCGATTCAACTACCACGATTTCACGGCGCGATTTCTAATGTTCCAGAAAGTGTTCTATGATCTCGATTTCACTCTTGAAAGATTGTCTCCAAAAAACGCATACTCGGGGTGGCTACTTACCATATTTGGGCAACAGTACCATGCCATGGTAGACGGTACAGAACGAATGCAACGGTATTCGAAACATTCCAAAAACAATCAAATTAGTCACGAATTCATATGCAGCATGATAGATATACGCATAGTGGCCATTGGTTTGAGTAACCTCGTCCTAGTGCTGCCGATTCGGAACAGGCAGATCGAGCATAGGATTTTGCAGCTACAGTGTAAATTCCTCAGCGAGATGGATGGCTTCAGTAAGAGAAATCCTGGGAAAAAGCTTCGAAAAGATCCGGTCGCCGGCTACGTCAGAAAAACGGAGACCGCTTTACGAGGGGTGAAAGGGCTTCTTCACGATAGTTCCAACTGGGGTATTTGTCCATAGATTTGTTATGCGATTTGTTGGTTTTGCCATGGTGGGTGAGACCTCTTTATAAGGATATTTTTTGTTTTGGTTGATAAGATAATCTGATTAAATCTTTCAGAAAAAAAAAATGCTGGGAATCGTTGTTCACACCAAAACATATATTTTGTAAAAAGAGAACATGGGCGATGTTTCTATTTCTGCTCGATGCATGTGGTTCTTATTAACCGAATTCTTACTGTATTCATTTCGCAACCAATTCCATCGCACACTTCGGCCAGGGTTGGTTCATATTGTGAAGGTAAATATTGTGGAGTGGTTTTTCAATCAATTTTTTTTATTCCCATTCAAAGCAGCTAAAAAATTTCCAAATTTCATGTCAAACTTTGTGCCATATTTCATGCTCGGAATATTTCCTGATAGAAACGTGTTCTACGGGACAGGTGAGCTGTTAGCCGCATGTGGCAATACTAATTCAAGCAAATAGAAAAAAACTGGTTCGGACCTTGGGTTTACAGTATTTCAAAGAAACATCGACAGCTTTTTTGATTGACAAAATCGCTAAGAAGCCAATTATTCTAGAGGACCAACACCATAGAGCTGAGTGTACACTTCGCATGATGGAAGGGCCATCTTGAAGGGCCTTACGCACTCCCAAAGATTGGGCTAAACGGCAAAGAGATAGAGGAAAGCGCTAAGTGATCACGCATGAGGGCAAGGATGGTCACTCAGTTCGAAGACTTAGGTAAATTTCATCTGTTAGATGCAGAAAAGTGGTTTTTGGTTGTTTCTTTTTTCGTGTGTTTTACGTCCACCTTTTATTTCATCTTAATTTATTATTGCATCCATCTGATTTGATTCCGGTGATTTGATTGTTGATCATGACTCTATATGTCACATTCACGGTAAGTAACCTAATCCGAGAATGCGTTCGTCAATATAATAGTCTGGGTACTTGAGCCTGAAACAAAGCAAAATTGCATCCCCAGTATGTTCTACAATAGCTGCACAAGGCGCACGAGGGTGTTTATATTTATATGGGTGTGAATTCGGGCAGCGCATGTTGGTGCGTGGGTTCCACTATCTGCCTTTCCCAGTGAATCTGACCAAATGCGGACTTTCTCATAAATTCAATCCCTGTACGCTGTTCTTCCTTTCAGACTTTCACCCTGTAAATAGAGAGATGCTCGCTCTCGAAGCCAGGCAAAAAAAAAAGAAATCATCCAACTCGCCCAGCCACTGAATCGAACATGAAAATAAACGGAAACACACCTGTTTTGTAAACAAATAGCCTCGTTCTAGCTTTTCCGAGGAAGCGGTCGGATCACTTGAAGTCAAAAAAGAAGAAAGTTCATCAAAACACGCAAGTATTGTCCTGCAGGTATATGATAAACTCCACAGTCATCAATAGTGCACTACATGGTACCTCTGATTGGTTGAAAGCATATATTACTGAGTAATCTCGATTTTATTATAAAAGAATTTTGTTTTCGAAGGTAATGACCCATAATCAATCACCCTTACCCATACTTGATCCGATACCTGGAATCAATAGTACCCATCATTGTATGCAGGAAAAAAAGATCAGATGAGCATCGCGATTTATCTTTCATTGAACAGAAACGACTATCTTATATAACAAAATCACGTAGCAATGGGCGAACTTGTAAAGGAGAGCAAAAAGGAGAAGCGAGAGAGGAAGAAGGAGAAAAAGGAGAAACGAGCGGCAGAGTCTGGGAAAGAAACCACGAAGCTGGCCGAGTCCGGAGAAGTGGGTGAGAACTCCGAATCTGCGCAGGCAGCCCTGGAAAGCCCCGAGGAAGCTACCAAAAACGACGAAAAGTCAGAGCAAAACGATGAAGAAAGTGGCAATGAGCTTGAAATCGACCTTAATGCAGCCGCCCCTCTTTCCAAAAAGAAACAGCGTCTTTTGAAGAAGGGTAAGTTGGACTTGGACAAAATCGCCCGGAAAAACCCGGCGCCCAGACCGTTGGCCGAGGATGGGTCCGAACCGGCGCCCAAATCAAACAAATCACCCTTTGGCGTGTGGATCGGAAACTTGGCCTTCGACACGACCAAAGAAGACCTCATCAGCTATGTTGTGGCGAAAACTAAAGACAATACTGGTGAGGACACGCCCGCGGTGGCGGAATCTGACATCAGCCGTGTCAATCTCCCGAAAAAGGGCGACAAGATCAAGGGTTTTGCGTACCTCGATTTGCCGTCTGCCGCGCACGTGACCAGCGTAATTGCACTCAGTGAAACGAATTTGGGCGGCAGAAACTTGCTTATTAAAGATTCGTCTTCCTTTGAGGGCCGTCCTGAGGATCATGGCAAGAAGGGGTTACTGAAAAACCCACCGCTGCGGATTTTGTTTGTTGGAAACCTTTCGTTCGACACCACCGAGGAATTGCTCGAGGAACATTTCCGCCACTGTGGTGAGATTGTCAAGATCAGAATGGCCACTTTCGAGGATACGGGGAAATGCAAAGGGTTTGCGTTTGTGGACTTCCTCAAGGAAGAAGGCGCCACCAATGCGCTCAAATCAAAACTCACCAAATCGTTTATCAACAGGCCTTTACGCTTGGAGTACGGTGAGGATAGGTCCAAGAGAACCCCAAAAAGGTACCAGGAGAAGGTTGTCGAGGGCGAAATTGATGAGAGTGCTGAAGCTCCTAAGGCTTCCTACAGAGAACGGGCTGCGGAGCCTGTTGCTGAAAGACCCGCCGAGAATCTGGAAAGAGCGATCAAGAAGAGACCTGTGGAACGCACATTCGAGCCTAGTAACAAACGTATGAAGTCGTCGGTGGCGTTGGCTACTGCACAGCGTGCCTCTGCGGCCATTGTGCCGTCCCAGGGTAAGAGAAAGACCTTTGATTGAGTGGTTTGTGGTTGAGATACAAAGGCATTTGAAAAGGAGATAGTAGGAAGTCACGTGACTGGCTTTTCGAAAATGAAAATGATATTCAGCACTTAGACAGATTTCTGGCTTTTTGATCAGAATAAAAGCGGTATATGTGGATGTTTCTACTCACAAGCCTAAAGTAAGCTTTGCGTAATTGTATACAACCACGAGATGTTCCTCTGCCTCGAGGGTGAATGTGAGGCATTGCCACTCTGTAACAGCTCGACATTTAGTTGTAAAATTGCACAGTAAAGATATTTTTTGCTCGAAGATCACAAAAGAATATTGTCTAGATAAGAATTAAGTAAACGTCTAGTGCCGTATAATCAAGTCTGCTTGACCAAGTTGGGGAGGAGCTCCTTGTGACGCTTGAGTAATTTCGCAGCCTCAGCAGCGTCAACCTCAATGTAATCTGGGTCATTCTTGTGCTGCTCGTACTCGTGGTCAGACACCTCTTCGTAGATAGAGATCAAACTGTCTTTGGACACAGCCCCGGCCTTGCCGTATGGCTGGTGCGCCACGTCAACAGGTTTCACGCCGGTCGCCACGCTCTTGGAAGCGTTGGAATTGGTCTTTTCTAATCCCTTGGTCTCCTCATCCTTACTCTTTCTCCCGAAAACAGACTTCAACTTCTTGGAAAGACTATGCTTTCTTTCAGGGTTGGAGTCTTTGTCACCAGCAACTGCTGCGCCGGCACCTACCACGGCTCCAGCCCCGGCTCCGGCTCCGAGCGCAGCCAACGTCTTGTGATCCTTTTTCTCGGAGCCTTCCTCCTCGGTGGACTTTGGCTCAGTGGCAGTGGTTTTAGCAGCAGGAACGGCCGCAACTGAAGCTTCTTTTTTATGAGCTGAAATAGGAGCAGCCGCTGGGTCGTCAACAGACTTGTTGTCGTTGCTTTTCTTGCCATCGGCCTCCAGTAACGAGTAACCCACAACGGTGGTCTCGGGGTCGGCACTGCGGTGGGTAGTGTTCACATCCTGCTCCCTTGCCTTCTCTTCGTCAACCAACTTTTTCTGCTGAGCAGTTTTCTCGCCTGCTAATCTACCCTCCTTCGCAG
Organism: Metschnikowia aff. pulcherrima; assembly: GCA_004217705.1. Lineage (NCBI taxonomy): Eukaryota > Fungi > Ascomycota > Pichiomycetes > Serinales > Metschnikowiaceae > Metschnikowia > Metschnikowia pulcherrima. The sequence continues at coordinate 910,131 of CP034460.1, read as the reverse complement.
CCTTCTCCTCGGCCACTTTCAACTCCTCAGCCTCTTTCTTTTCTTTGAGAGCTTTCTCTTCGGCCGCTCTCTTCTCTCTGGCGGCCTTTTCCTCGGCTTCCTTCTTTTCGATAGCAGCCTTTTCCTCGGCTTCCTTCCTTTCCTTCGCGGCCTTCTCCTCGGCTAATCTCTTCTCTTCGGCTTGCTTTTCTTTGGCAGCTTTCTCTTCAGCCAATCTCTTCTCTTCGGCCTCCTGGGCAGCCTTCTCTTCGGCCTCCTTCTTAGCCTGCTCCTCAGCTGCAATTCTTTCCTGCTCTTCCTTCTCTCTCTGCTCCTTTCTCTCTTGCTCTTCCTTCTCTAAACGCTCTCTCTCCTCTGCGTAGCGCTGTTTTTCCTCTTCTAAACGCTGCTTTTCCTCCTCGATTTCGGCCTTGATTTTCTCGGTAGCGGCAGCCTCACGTGCCTCAATTCGTTGTTGTTCGTGTTCACGTGCAGCCTTCTCCGCCATTACACGCTTCTCCTCAGCCCAAGAGTTATATTTCTCCTTAGCGACAGAAAGACGTTCGGGCTTCTGAGCGTTGTCACTCTTCAACGATGCCAACTTGGCTGCATACGCGGCGACAGCCGTACCCAAGAGGCCGACTTCGGTTGCCAATTTCGACTTCAGCTCTTTCTTCTCCTCAACACCCTTGTGCGCAACAACGACCTTCTCGTTCAATTCCTTCTTGGTGGTCTCATTCTTCAGGAACAAGTCCTTTTCGGTCGTCAACTTGCCCTCAATAGCAGTCAACGCTTCCTCACGTTCAGCCAATTCCTTTGTCAAACGCTCGATCTCATCGGACAACTCGGAGTTGGTGTTGTCCAAACCCAGCTTAGTCTCCTGCAAGTTCTCGATTTCCTCAGTCGTGGTGACCTGGCCCGCCTTGGCGTCTGCCAACTCTTGCTTCTTGGTAGCCTCCAACTCATCGTGGTTCTTGATCAACGTATCCTTGTCGACCTCGTGCTGCTCCATTGCTTTTCTCTCGCGCTCAATGTAATTTTCATTTGCAGTGGCAATTTCTTCGCGTGTCTTCCGCTCAAATTCCTCCGCAGCCTTAGTGCTTGCGGCAGACTCCTTCTCCAAAGAGCTGAGCTTTGCTGCAATTTCCTTATCGAACTTGGCGCGAGCCTTCTCGACCTTCGCCACGTGTTTGTCGAAGTCTTTACCCAATTTGGCGTCATGCTTTGCCACAGTGGCATCCAACTCCTTCTTCTCGACTATCTTGTCCTCCTGCTGCGTCTTCTCAACCTCCTCGTTGATGTTGGCAATCACAGGAGCCACGCGCTTGGCAGCAATGTCCAACAACTGCTGCTGAGTCAAGCGGAGGCCACTACCCAAATCAATCACCTTGTCAGGACCATCCAAGCTGGTAGGGTTGTTGCTCACTACCGCACCGTTCAATTCCTGGTAGCGGTTCAACAAATTGGGCTTGTCCGCAAAAGAGTCCAACACTTTTTGGTTCGGCGCGTCAACAGGGACATATTTGTCTTCGGGGGCCAAGTCGAGCTCAATCGGAGTTTCCTTGACCTGCTGCTCGATGTTGTCGTCGCCCACGTTTTCATTGACAGCGGGTACGTCCTCTTCTTCGGCCTCAATTGCGTCATTCTCGGCGGGTAAAGGGGTCTCTGCGGCTAACTCCTCAACTGCTGCACTTTCGTCACCTTCGGCGCCGGTTTCAGCTTGCTCGGCGGCAGTCAAGGGCCTCTCCGAGTCCAGGCTAGTAATTGGCTCCTCTACCGGTTCCTTTCCGCCGGCCTCGACTGATTTCACGTCTAACGCGGCATCCGGCAATCCGTCAACAGTGGGGTCAGCGGCAACAACCTTCTTTTCGGTGGATTCCGCTGGTTTTTCGGCGGTTGTCTCGACAGGCTTGGCGCCCTTGTCCAAATTTGGGTGCAGGGTGAACTTTTTGGGCACGTGCAATTGCGACACGGAGTTGTTGTCCTTGAACTCCTTGATGATGTTTTTCTTACCGCTGGGGTTCCTGAAGGGGGACGTCCAGGTCGACGACAGGGTTAATTTTTTCAATCTGCTCGAACCTTTCGAGCTGTCTGTCTCGTGAGAAGTTCCTGTGGATTCTGACATGGTTTGAATTAGCTATGAACTAGAATAGAAGCTTTTGTTGGGAAAAAGAAAAGGATTGTGTATGCTTATCAGAGCACAGCAATAAAGTTCGAGGGTGGGCGTAGTGTGGAACTGCACACAGGACCCCGGAACTCGCAATTGCAGATTGGTTGCGTCACAGGTGCGGCGCGCAGCTTCCATTGCATTGCAGATGCTGGCTGAATTGCGCAGGATTGTAAACAGATTCAGCGTCACGTGACTCAGACAGAGAGTGTGAACATGGAGACAGTTGGCTGCGGCCAGATCACCTTGTGGTCTACGCAGATACTTTATTTAATTATTTTGAGCATTAACTGTTTTCTTGTAAAGTTCCTGATAAAGTTGTTCCCGGGTGAATCACTCGAAAACAGAAGCCTGGCTATTGAGTTCCAACCTTATTCGCACAATAAGGATGAAATTCAGCTGAGTTTCTTAATTTTTTCTCTTTCATGAAAGTTTGGTTTTTTGATGTTCGTGGAATCGCTTAAATGTTTATTGGTGTATGTTCACATAAACTCCGACTGAAGTTTGTTTTCCCCGACTAAACGGTCACTGTTTCCGTGCATATACACAATGTATCGAGTTACGGTGTTTGAAGTAGATCACCAAACATTCCGTAGCTGAATACTGAACGAATAGTTTTGGGCGTAAGGCTGAAAAAGGCTACAATTTAACTTGCGTCAAAGCACATATCACAGCCGAGAATCTCGAGCTTGTTACGGCATATTTCAAACTGACAAGCGTCTCTCAAAATTATGTGGTTGATTTCACTGAAAATTTTCACTGTCTGTCGGGCTCTCATCAAATACACACCCATCAACCTCATATTACTATGACAGAGAGCATTTGCTGAAGAACCATTCTCAGCTACTGAATCTGTGGTTGGCCTGGCTCGATATGACACGAGTGAGAATGTTCTGGTGAATTGACGGATTTGCATCGTTTCATGCTTGAGTATGCTTTGGTGACGAATGAAAACCTGATTTTTCACGAAAGCATTACCTCTTACACACTTTCCAATGACCAGCAATTGAAATTCTATTGTTCATGTCTTTTTTGGCTCTTACCTATTTGTAGTGTTCCAAATGTGGTTCCGAATCTGGACAATCCCTGCTGCGAACAGATATGGAATCGAACACGTCGTGAACCTTCTGGAATTCGTCTCTGAAAATAAAAAATAAGGAAAAATTTCACAACGGCATGACCTCAAAGCACAGCCCTCAGGCCAATGAGGTGTTCAATTTCGTACAAAACTGCTTTTTCTTGTACTCATATTGTCCATTCTTAAGCACTGGCCTGCCCACGTCCGTATCCACTTTTCGGGCTTCCGAAAAACACCATATTAACTCTTTCACTATCATGTACGCCAAAATCACTCTTCTTGCATGCCTCTTTTTTTGTGTGTCTGCTGTCCCCAGCGAGTTTCGTGTGCGGCCCGCGATCTCGAAATTGAAAAGCGTACCAACTTTGATCCAAACCGGACCAAACCAAGAGGAAAGTGTGGGCGATGTTTACAGGTCAGACTTGTTTGCGTATGATCGGCAGAAACCACAAGCACTCAACAGTACGCGAGAAGCGGAAGAACTGATAAGGTGGTTTGTGGTGCAATTGCGTGGCTTCATTCTGGAATCGCACTTCTACGCATCTAGTTTCAAAGTTGTGTCGCGCCGATTATTCGAGGACCTTGAGGATATTCAAAGCTTAGCGCTGGAGGCGGTTGCAGAGAACTTTGCCCTTATGGGCCAGCTATGGTTTGCAAAACGTATGTACGACGTGATGGATTTTGCAGCCACCCAACTAATCATGTGCGAGAAATACACTATAACCACCGCTGTTTTCCTCCTACGCGCCATGATTGAGTTAAATGTGCGGCTATTGTTGATGTTTGGTGCAAACGGCGAACTTGACGTCACGGTTCCCCTGTATAGAGACTTGTTGGTGGGTCACTGGCGCACCGTGTGTTGTTGGGATGAAGAATTTCGGAACCTAAAGAATGTACCGGACCATGTGCGCCGGTTATTTGAGGATCTGAAAGCCCTGGTGGAACTCACAATTGCTGACTTGTTCAGGCACATGCCCTAGGGAACGAGAGGGCACGGATTGGTCTATTTGTTGATACTTTTGCTTCAAAATTCTCAGAAATCGCTAGATTGGATTCAAAAGGTCACCAAGAATATTACGGGTTTGAATGGGATAGTTCACGGTTGATGTGTCTCCAATATTTGCAAAATGTGGCGCCAGACTTTTTTTCGAGCTTTTTCTTATAATTGGTTTTCTCTGGAGAACTTAGCTTTAAATGACTTTGAGAAAAAAAAAACAGTTTTATGCGACTATTCGCGATACCTCAGCGTGAGAAGTATAGAATCAATGATCCAACTTTTGGTCCTAATTGATTTCCTTTGGACCGCGGTCCTCGGAGCGTTGAAAGGATGCGAGCCATCAACTATCTTGGGCAGGTGTTTCGATGTGATTTTCTACAGATACCCGCTTCGTGGCGAGGATTTCAGAAATGACCCCAGCTACTTTAAGCAAGGACAAAGAATTTCGGTTTCTTGCAAACAGTCCCAAATGTTTTTCAAATTGAAGTAAAAGTATTTCACGACCTATTAAAGTCATTATATTGCATATTTGGAACAGATTCATTCGTACTTCCTCCCACATTTTTAGTCATTACTGTCCTTGGTAGATACCGTAGTCTCTTTTGTGTTCAAAATATTTATTTCACTCTTTTTGTTCTGATAGGGTCAGGCTTCCTAACTCATTATAAAAATGATTAGCCTTATTACTATCAAGGCATAAGTCTCTGGCTTGTGATGACTGAAAATTGAACTTCAAGCATTATAGCTTCAACCACAAGTCTCAGATTTCATCTGATGCTGTCACATTCAATAGTTTCAACATATACATCACCTTTTCCCAACATGCTATATTCTGTGTCTGACTTCCCAGATACCTAAGTGGGGCGATTTCATTATTTGAACGAAATAAAACTCGACCTCAATCAGAGTAAGCGTGTGTTTTTCTGCCGAGGCAGAGAAGAAGCTCGCGTGAGGATTTTATCGTGGAGTAGCTTCAGTACATGACCAATAGAAACCTCAAGGATCTTGTTGAAATTTGTGAATGAAGCGGACTTAAAGTGGGCGCCTAAGGTATGTATTAACGGCTTGTGGTAACTGTTAATTGTGCTCTAACTTTTGAAGACATGTACTTTAGTCATAAATTCATACAGTGGTCAGAATGTGCTACCCAACACCCGAGTCGGACAACTTTCGAGTATAAAATAATAGCTTTGTATCTGTGTGATAGCAAGAAGCCAGACTTTTGTTCTACATAATGTGCATAATGAATATTTGTCAGGTATGGAGAGCCTCACATTGGTCCTTAGATCATACTTTGGCATGTCCCAAAAGAAATAGGTCACGACACACTTCGGTGTGCTCAAAATCGCAGTTTCCACACCAGAAGCTGCACATATTTCAACGGAGATGTATAGAACCATTCTAGTCATGACGTGCAGTAGAGCAGGTCATACTGTGTAAGTGATTAAGCTTGAAGGAAGCCTGTCTTGTGACAAAGTCTGAGTTGTTTGCGTCCAAAGTAAAATGTCTTTATTTTTGCTATTCTTCAGCGCTGCCCAATTATCGAATTAGACAGGTCATTTTGGTGAAAGAAGTTGCTCGTGCAAATTACTAATTTTTAGATGATTTCATTAGTATCCGGATGAGAATTGTAAAGGCCAAAAAGAACTGGACGAATCCGGATTCGAACCGGAGACCTTTCCCATGCTAAGGGAACGCGCTACCAACTGCGCCATACGCCCTTTGATGGCAATTTGATTGGGTGGTTTAATAAGTTATTTAACTTTGAGATTCACAATAGTTTTCTCGCTCAATGGCCCTCTGATGAGCACCGGGATTTATTTCATTGGCGAAGGAATATTCTGCGCTGACTTTTTCGGCATTTCAAGACACAACACAACCTACATGTCGCAATTTTCTTCAAGATACTCAGGTGTCGGCAAACCATCCTGGTAGAATTGTCAATTAACCTAATTCAACTTTCTCCCTGCAAAACAATAAAGAAGAAGTTCATTCGGTGTTGCATTTCGCTTGCTACCACTTTCGCCTCGAGGAGAAAGCGCTTGGTCTTTCTTTTGCTTTTGCGCGCGTCCTTACTGCTCAATCATAGCGCGTTGAAAACTGTTATTGGCAACTAATTATGCTTAAAATCCAGACTAGTCATGCTATTTCTTCTGGAATAAGTCATGCGGCTAAATCACCATAAATTTTTGATGAGATCTGCTCATAAATAAAAAAGTGAGTCAAAAATGTAGGTGACAACGGATTAATTTACAACGTTATTTCTCAAAAAAGTCGATTGCGAGAACCAAAATTAGGAAAAAAGGAAGAACCACTGTTCTCATAAAATAAAGAAAAAAAAAACACTGCAACTACTTTTAGTAGTGGTTACCACAAATTCCTGACTACTGTAATATTGTGGAGAGCTAGGTAAGCAATTCTGGCTCCCCAATTCAGTAACTCAGATGTTTCAAGCAAAACTAGAAAAAGACAGAAAAAGAACTAGCAAAGAATTGAGCAATCAGATGCATTGACCATGAAGGGTGCTGGGTTTTCTAGCAATGAAAATTCATTTTTGTCAGAGAGTGACTGAGTACCTACTTTTATTTGCTTTTACTGTCATATCATCTTTACGTGAATGTATCGAGCAAAGAAAGAAAATTTAGATGCCTTCAGGCAGTGCAGTAGACACTTTTCCCTAAAAAATTTTTGAGGCGAGCATGCAAAAAACTAGGCCAGACTTTTTTGATAAGCAAATAACAGAGCGATTAGGCCAAACTCAAATACTGATTTGTTTTGCATTCAGATTGTGCGTGGGGAGACGATTTTCATCAATACTAATGGCCAATAAAAAACCCATTTCACGTAGATTCATTTCTTATGTAGTGGTTGAAGGTTTACTGTCAAATAGAATTGATGAGATGAATACTCAAAATCTGTAAATACAATCTCTTGCATGTTATGTGTTTTGAAGCTGAAGCAAGAAAATAAGTTCTCGAGCTTTCGGCCAAATTAATACCCACAAATTAGTCAAATTTTGATAAAATCCATGAGACGACAATATTGATGCACCCGCGGGTTGTGCAAGACCAGAAAGAAGCAATGACCCAGGATTTGAACTCAGCACCCTTGGAAAGCACGAAAATTGTCTCAAAAAGTTGTCTCAAAATCTTTTCCTGGCAGCCACTTTTAAATGGCTCAAAATATAAAAAGGAATGAAGCTCATGATGCAAATGGACTTCAAAAGCAGGAACAAAATGCAGAATACACGCAAACCCATAATTTTTGGAGTTTTTGGGTTTCAAAGAGTCATTAAGTGAGCAATAGACCTCAAATTGGGCAAAATCTCACAAGTGAAATAGCAGCCACGATGCAATTGAGAAACGCATGATCTGGGTATAGACAGCGATGACTAAAAGCAACATACCAGCAGACAATCCGATAACGCAAATAAATCAATCATTCCAAGTCGAGAAAAAAAACGGCTTTTCAATCCCGGGGAGCTTGGTTTCCAGTGGTTTTGCGCTTTTAACAATAATACAGATTTGTCACTCACTCAAATGAATTTGCGCTCTCCAAATACGGCAGGTGCGGGGGGTCGGGGCCACACGTCCTTCCTGACATTGACAGGCATGGTCGCGGGGGCACCTTTTGACCCACAAACAGTGAACAAAAGTCCAATGAAAATAGGGATTTTTTTTTGATATTTCGCTATTTTTACTATTATGGCCCAATACTTTGAAGCCTGGTTCCTGAATCATGAATCTATCCAGTTCCAGCGGCTTGTGTCTATCGTGTTTCAGGTTCTCGGCGATAATTTCGGCACCACTCGTTCTCTCCTTTTTTGCCCCGTGTGCGCATGGTGGGTGGCAGGGCTCGCGGCGGCGCTGAGTTTCCTCAGTCTTGAATTAAGTCTGGTGCACCCTGCCGCCCCTGTGGTCTTGCATAGGGATTAATTAGGGTAAAAGAATGACCAAGGTTAGGGTTTATGGCTGCAAAACAAAAACAGAAAAAAAAAGAAAACAGCGGATTTGCTCTTTATATAGATCAGATTACCCCGCTTTCCCTAACCCAACAATTTTTGATCGTTGGCTTATGTTAAACGGATCCACTTCTCTTCATAAGATTACGTCCTTAGATGCCTCTGACGCGCACTGCACCGGCTCTGCGCAAGTCCTGCTGCGGACAAGAGACGAGAAAGTTTGTGAGGGGCGCATGCCACTACTTCCATAAGACATTAGCGAAAGCTTGATTTGAAAGTGCCAAAACCAAACATTGGACGCTGGCCAATTTGTTTTATCGGGTCTAGAATTTTGGGCTTAATCAGGAATATACCTTGCTAGATTCTGTTTTTTCCCCCCTTCCTGTTTCATCATCAGCTGCTGGCGGCTAGAATCTCATCACGAGAGACCTTAACATAGTCTTTACAGATACCAGAAACATTGAAAAAACGTGGACAAATTATTCTTTTCCGTGTGATTTTCGTTTTTTTCTAAATTCATCAGTTTCAGAAAAGAACCAGGAAAGCTCTTATCGCGTCCAGGGGAACAAATCGGTGATCTCCTTCTCAGCGGTTATTTTTTGGCTGACCAACAAATACTTAAATCAGAGGACGCAGGGCCAAAAACTGCTACTTTAACTCAAATCCAAACGATTTCAATTCGTTGCTGCTGAAAAGGTTGCCAATTCCTCTCATTGTTTCTGGCCTGAAGCTTACCTCAAACTCGACAAACATGAGCACGCTTATTCCTTCTGCCAGCGCATGCCATTCGGTGCAGATGCCGCCGATCGAAAAGGATGACCGCCTCAACTTACATGTGCGCACGGGCTCAGCCTCGACGCTTCATCATTCGTTTGTGTTTACCTATGGCGGGCTTACAATCGGGCTTGAATTGGAGGATAAGATCTCAATCCGTGACATTGAGACAACATTCATTTCGAAAGTGGCACACAACAAGCTGAGGCGCTTTGCAAAGTACCTTTCGGGCGAGATATTCTACCTAGACCTTATCACGAAAGTGTGGTCGCGTGTATCTATCCCCGTTGATGCACCGAAACCAAAGCCGAGGCTCTTTCATGAGTTGGCCACTGGAAACAATTGCCTCTATCTCTTTGGGGGCTTGACTCTACTATCAGATGCATCAGAGGACGACTCGTTTAAGCTTGTGCCATGTAATGATTTGTGGGAGTTCAATTTGCTAAAAAAATCGTGGGTGCTACTTCATGATGGTTCGGATTGGGAGAAAGACTCTCGCATACCGTCACCCCGCTTTGCCCACAAAATGACGTCAATCACCCACCTTTCGTTTGTCAACAAGAAAGACCACTCCGGGTTAATGATTGCGGGCGGCCATGACCAGAACTCGTCACCGTTATTCACGAATTGTGTATACGACGTGGTGGACAAAAGGTACGTGGACGCAGGCCCTCCCCTCTCGTTCCCATCAGTCGTGCTTAACGGCAAGCCCACGGCATACTTCAAAACTATGAATCTGGAGAAACAAATCAACATCAACTACCTTAACAGCGTGATTGTCAACTTCAACGAGGACCCGGAATTTACCGGCCGTGAACCTGAGGCGGGTGTCGATCCTTTGAAGCCAGTTCCAGGATCGGAAGAATCGCTATACATTTATTCTCAAACGCTACCTATTAGCACTGACGAGGTTCTAAGCCCGCTCCTCAGCGCGAAATTGGGCAAAACCATCAAACAGCCCAAACCCGCGTTTCTACACCGCAAGCGCAACCTCAGGTCCCAAATCGCAACTGAAAATCTACTCAGGCGAACCGTCCCGCACAATCTTCGCTACCCAACAGGTGGTGTTTTTGGGCAAAATATTGTTATCATCGGATTTTTGCCAAATGACTATGATATCTCCATTTTCATTTACAACAAGCCAACGGGGAAGTGGTCGCGTCTCAATATTTTCTGCCATCATGACTACGGCTCGCACAGGTTTTGGGGCGGATTTGCGTGGACCTCTCATCATAAAGTTGTGTTGTTAGGAAATTATGTGACTTCTCGGACCACAAGCAGTGTACGGTATTTTTCATCACTAATCACAGTGAGTCTTCCAGTGACAAACATATTGGCCTCGATGGAAATGGCCGGACAGAAACCCATGGCCGCACCGGCGAAAGGTGATTTGGAAATGAGCTCGGTGAGCGACGTTGATGCGACGACTTCTGGAGACGAAATGTCATCGTCTTCTTTGCTGCAAATGAGCGAAAGTGACGAATCCACTGATAATCCACCCTCTCGCAGATTTTCTAGTAATTCAAACAAAAGTGAAGGACAAAGAAGCTCAACTCACAATGCTGCCACATTCAATGATTATGTCCATTATGCCGCGCCAAAAGTGAAGTTCACAAAAGTGCGCTCTGTATTTCCTCCAGCGGCCATCACCCTCGGGAGAAACGCATTTGACCGCTACGGAAGTATCATTTCTGACTTCGAAGTCATCTCCTTGAGTGGCGACAGAATTCCAGTGTGCATGTCCATTTTGATGGCTAGATGGGGAAAGTTTTTCATTGACTTGCTTGCCCGAGCTTATGTCCGAGCCGTCGACCAATTTGAAAACAACCAACTCAAGGTTGATTACCACCAGAAGGACCGCTCATCGAAGAGCAGCAGTAGCAGCAGTTCAGGATCGCGAAGTGTGAAGTACAGACTTTCCTCGAATGAGTCCCTGCTCTCACTGCCAAGTCAACTGGGGCGTCATGACCATTTCAATATGCATTTGGGGTTGTCTCGGCCGTCACAAAAAGAAACTCCGCAATTCAGGTTGCCTTTTCAGGAGAAAAACTTGTCTGAATCGAGCGTTTCCAGAGATATGGGTTCTGTAGATCCTCATAATCAAGCTTCAGACCGCCGCAACTCGCTCGCTTCAAATACATCGGGGTCCTCAACGATGTATTCTCAATTAAAGGACATTCCTGCGCAATTACCCTTGCCACACGAGCCCATACCGGACGTACCTGCCACGCCCACATCCTATCGCTCAAATTCCAGGAAAAACTCGACAGAGATTATGTCGCCACGAGCCTCATTGCTACACACGTTGAACGTTTTACGAAAGATTCCGTCGAAATCTCCGAGGGGCTCCCCACTTCAGTCACCGAGGAACTCTGTAAGTGTATCAAACATGTCTCTGGAGGGTCTGCTGAGTCTGTTCGAGGAAAAAAAGCATGCCTTCAATCCTGCTGATGCCGAAAAGGTCGGAATAAAGGCCACACCAATGACAGCATCATCTTCTGTTTCTCCCCGAGCAATGTCGGCGGATCTTGGGAAAAGCCCCCACATCAATTTTATGTACGAGGAAAACAAGAGACTTCCTTGGAAAACTGAGGAAGCACCTCTGGGGCCAGAGGAAAAAAGCGAAGATTTTCAGAGTCTTTTGGACTTTCCGGAAGATAAGTGGGAAACGTACAAAATGGAACCAACCCTCATTCCAAGAAAACTATATGTTCCTTTCAGCACAAATTCGCTCAAATCTTTTGTGGAGTACTTGTACACGGGTCAAGTTGGAAATAAATGGCTATTTCGCCCTTGCGCTCTTGATTGCTTATGGATGGCACGCTACTACAAGGTCCCACTACTTTATGATTTACTCTGTGAGGTTCTTTATGGTATCATCGGGCGGAAAGAAGTGACTGTGATTAAAGAGGGCAAAAAATATCGGAGAAAGTTCAACGAATTGTTTGAAAAGACCAGGTCGCCAATGAAATCTACCTTCAAGTTTCCGCTCGACGAGTATGAAGGTTTTTTAGATACCGTTGACGATGGATACATGGATATCGCTCTACTTCGCAAATCCTCCAATGTGCATAAATTGTCGACATCGTCTCGCTCTGGAAAGAGAGGAAGCTCATTCTCGTTGTCTAAAGTGCAAGAGCTCTCATCCAATCAGCCTGAGGTGAAACTGGGGAGAATGACGTCCACGGAAGGTGCCGAGAAAGAAGGTATCGCGGCTAACAAGGAGTCTACGGATGACAGTACCAGTGCAAGTGACGAGGACGCCCCACCTTTGCACTTTCTTGATTTCGAGAAGAAAAGTAGCTCACATGCCATTCGATACAAGCCTGTACTCGAAAATAACCAGGAACCAGAGAGAATACCCGCCGGGCCCTCAGAGCAGCAAACCGAGGAGGAGAAACTCAACTTAATTGGGGTGACCTTGGAAAAGCTCGTCTCCATAGACTCACCAGAGCCCAGTGATTATGTGATAGATCTCATTCACGAAGTTGCTTCCGTGTGTGCTGACGTCAAGTTGATGTTACGTTCACTGAACGCACGCCAAATGAGTAGTGCCCTCGCTCAAACCAAAAAGGATTATCTTGCTTTAGAAAAACATGTGGAAGAGGAATTGAGTCAACGAAAAAGAATGGAAGAGGAAAAAGACAGCGCCGATCAATCACCACCTTTGAGTCCGAAAGAATACACGGGTAAGGTTAGAGAGGTGACTAGAGATGACCCGAAACCAACTTTGTCTACAAAGACTTCCTCGACAGGGTCTGTTACAACACTCAAGTCATTCTTGATGAACTCGAAGCAAAAGGGTGATCACGTTGGAACACATCAGGCGGATACTGAGACTCAGCAATCCAATGCAATTGGCAGCGCGGTTCCATCAAAGCTCACTCCGGTGAAGGAGCAGGCCTACAATAACGTTGAGCTGAACAAAAAGCTTGATAAGCAGATATCTCTGTTGATACGAAAGGAGGAAAAGCTCAAGACTAGAGCTGCCAAAGAAGAGAAGATTAACCGGCAGACTTCGGAGCGCGTCGAGAAGAAGCGGTCGGGAACTTTGTCTCTGTTGTCGCTGACTTTGTCACCAGCATCATCATTCAATGACACAGAATCAATTACAGGCTACAGGAAAATTGGGGAGGCGGCGAAACCTCAGACACAAGTGTTTTCAGCAAGCATGGATAAGAGTCTGGTTCCACATCCAGAAAAACCTCGCCACGGTCTACTTGGGCGTTTGGGACGTATGACCAAGCACAACAAAAAAGAAGACAGTGGAAAATCGCGTACTGCTCCACAGTTGTCTCGCACAGAGTCGCTGGCAAGCGTGGTTTCGTCATCGAGCAAAAAATCCGAGAACAGCAAGAGTATGGGCCACACTCTGGGCGGATTTCTCGGGTTGAGAAAAAAATAACCTCACAACGTGCATGTGGTTCCCGACGGTTGCTCAAATGAAATAAGTAGATTGAACCGCGATGAGAAAGTGGTTCAATTCTGTCCAGAAACGGGTACGTTTTTTCCAAGCGCGAGACGCTCTTTCTTTGAACGTTTTCGACTAACTGTATAAAGCGACAACAACCAATTTTCTAGCATTGCAAACGATTCAGGAGTATTCGACCGGAATTCCAGGCAAGTAGTTTTCCAAGACGCAGGATTCCCAGCAATTAACGCGATTCCGGCTTTTGGGTACTTCCTGTGTGCAGGCGATAACATCATAGTGCATCCGAGCCGAGCTGCGAAAACTCATGCCACAATTATCCCACAGCAAGCGTGGCTCATGGGTTAAAGTATAAAAGCCGGGGTGTGGGCGCAATTCTCCAGTGTAAAGCATTCGATTTCGAACTATCTATCAAAACCGAACTCAAAAACTAAAATGCCTGGCTTGCAAGACAACACGAAAGTTTACACTTTGAACGACGGAAACAAGATTCCAGCCGTTGGCCTCGGAACCTGGAGAGCCACCTCCGAGGATAACATCAAGGAAGTGGTGGAGAGCGCTTTGAAAAACGGTTACAGACACATTGATACCGCTGCCATTTACGGCAACGAGGAAGATGTTGGCGAGGGTATCAAGGCATCCGGTGTGCCAAGAGAAGAGATCTTCGTCACCACGAAATTGTGGAACGATGACCACAAAAACGTCCGTGCAGCGTTCGAGGAGTCGTTGAAGAAGTTGCAATTGGACTACGTGGACTTGTACTTGATTCACTGGCCACTTGACGGCAGTTTTGACAACAAGAACGCCAAGATCTCGGACGCCTACGAGACATACTTGGAATTGCAGAAATTGAAGAAAGAGGGTAAAGCCAAGTCCATTGGTGTTTCCAACTACACGCAGGGAAGACTCGAGAGCCTTTTGTCTCACCCGGAGGTCACCATCAAGCCGGTTGTCAACCAGATTGAGGCCCACCCATTGTTGCCTCAGACCGAGTTGTACAACTACTTGAAAAAGAACGATATCTTCATCACTGCGTACTCTCCATTGGGCTCTGCTGACAGCCCATTGTTCAAGGAGAAGAACGTTTTGAGGATTGCCGAGAAAAACGACGTTGAGCCGGCTCAAGTCTTGATCTCGTGGGCAGTGCAAAGAGACACCATTGTGATTCCAAAGTCTGTCAAGACCTCTCGTCTTGTATCCAACATCAAGACCTTCCAGTTGCCTGACGAGGACTTTGAAGTTTTGAACGAATTGGCAGCCGTTGAGGGCGAGAAGAGAACTAATGACCCATTGCCAGCCATTTTCCAGGATTAAACTCAATGAAATGATTCTATAGATATGCAAAATACAAGCTTAATGTTAATACGAATTTGTAGCTCACAGATTTCCTAGTCAACGTAATTCTGTCTGATGTATTAGTCGTCTTACACTAGTGCGTATGGGCTGAAAACTTTGGTGTATAATTCGGTCGCGAGTGTCTAAGCAAAGGATAAAACGATAAAATTGAGATTTCCAGGGTAACAAAAGTGGTTCTAGCTGATTCCACGCTCTCTTCGCAGATTACATTTTTTCCACAACTCTTTGTTTTTGTTTCGAGAAGAAGCCAGAAACTTTAGTTGATCACGAAACAAACATGGGATCCATGATTTTTCGAAGTTCTCCACAGGGAGAATTAACAGAAGTATACGTGTAAAAGCGTTGGTGTTTTCAGCACAGCGATGCTTTTGAAATGTTTTTATTTGCGCTGCCACCTTGATTTCCCTACAATCGAGTCTAGAGTCAGTGAAATGATTATGTGGATTTCGAGCAGCACAGATTTTTTGCTTCCGAATCGCTATATTTATGTGTCTAATTGACCACTGGCATACTCCATCAATACTTCATCTCTGTCTCGGTGTCACCAGTCACCTCACGTGATGAAGCGCCCCCACGGACCTCGTATCTTTCCCGGTGCACCCCACTCACTCCTCCTGAGTTTGCTCCCCGGTATGCGGTAAGCCTGCCCCCACGTTTCGAATGACAAATATCCGCGCTTTCCGGAAGAAATAAGTATATAAGTACTTGTTCAGGCTAAGTATCGCGGATTGACAGATGAAAAGAACAATCGCACGAGTCTGCAATTTGTCAGCCATAAGTCCTCGATTTTCTTCAATTCCCCCACTTTTCGCCCCCACTTTCGCAGCCATGTCCCTCCACACAAATACTGGAACATACACGTTGCTCAATGGAAAAACAATTCCGAAAATTGCTTTGGGCACCTACTTATCCAACGAGGGCGAGTGTGCCGCCTCGGTGAAATTGGCGCTAAAAAATGGCTACAAGCACATTGACACTGCCGCCTATTACTTCAATGAAGAGGAAGTAGGCCAGGGCATCAAAGAATCCGGCGTTCCTCGCGAGGAAATCTTCGTGACAACAAAAGTGTGGAACGATCAGCACAAAAACGTCAAGGGGGCATTTGAGTCCTCGTTGCAGAAGCTCGGTTTGGATTATGTTGACCTTTACCTTATGCATTGGCCCATTTCGCTTGACCCAGAAACCCAAAAGCCATATGCGGACTGGGACTACGTCGACACATACAAGGAGATGCAGAAATTGGTTCACTCGGGAAAGGTAAAGTCGATCGGCGTTTCGAATTTCACGGTGGCGAAAGTGAAGCGTCTCTTGGCAGACCCGGAGATCACCGTCAAACCTGTAGTCAATCAAATCGAGGCCCACCCATTATTGCCCCAGCCGGAGTTGACAAAGTGGTTGCAGGACGAGGGCATCATCATCGAAGCGTACCGGCCGTTGGGTTCTGCACAGAGTGTGTTGATCACAAATGAGACAATTGTTGAAATTGCAAATAAAAACAACGTGGATGCAGGCCAGGTATTGATTTCTTGGGGCGTGCAGCGAGGCACGGTGGTATTGCCGAAATCAGTGAAAGAAAAGCGCCTTATTTCGAATTTGAAGACATTCACATTGAGCGAAGAGGATTTCAGGGCCGTGGACACGCTCTCGGAGAAGTACGGAGTACAACGGACCGTCGATAGTGAGGTTTTCGAGGATTGAGGCATAAGTATCAGAAAGAAAGAGTGGTGCCAGCATCAACGTGCTCAATTGTGTGATATAATGTAACGGCTTTCGGGTGGCCACCCGTTTCTGGAATATGCAATAATAAAAAGAAAGTAAATCATTTTCATATTAGCCTCGGTGCTATTAAGGTGCACTTGGCATCAAGCTTCAAGCCGGTGTGCATAAAATAGAACAGGTGATGTTTCAGTTGACTCAACATTCAAATCAGCTTCTTACTTCAAGCGAAACTCGCTCTTTTCCGTTCACACCACATACGCCACCAGACATCAACCATGGTTTCGATGTGTGGGGTAGTTTCCCCGTGTTCATTTGTATGAGTGAATGATCAAGTTGCATAAATAATCTTTGCGAACGGAATATCGCACGCCAAGCAAAGTGGGCTGCGCTTCGTCCCCGCGTTTCCGCATCCAGAGCGGGTGTCTCTGTGCGCTGTGCAGAGCGTCTCACGCGGCACAAGGCGTTGTGGGGAGTGTTTCCTACTTTGGCCAGGCCGACGCACGGTATATATAGCTCTAAGCGATGCCATATAGAGGCCAGATTTTCACGACCAGCGAAAAAATTAAAGATTTTCATCATTGAAATGGAAAACACGGAAACAGAGGTGAATACCGAGCTCGTGAAGTTCGCCCACGACAACCTCAAACATGTGCCACACTCACACGAGTACGATAAGATGATTCTGTCTGTGCCATATAACTGCTTTGATAAAGAGCTCTGGATGCGCCGCAACTTGGCCCATGAGTTGGCACTTGACTACGGTGATATACGCATGGTTGATTACGAATACAATTTTGAAAAACACCAGGCGGCGCGCGTGAAACATTTGGACATGATTTTCGGCAGCATCCAGCCCGATGTTTTCATCGAGCCGCCCTTTTTCGTCGACTACGGCTTCAATGTCAAGTTGGGCAAAGGTTTTTATGGCAATTTCAATCTCACGTTTTTGGACTGTACCTTGATTGTCATTGGCGACAACGTGTTAGTCGGGCCCAACTGCTGTTTCACCACCGCCACACATCCTACTGATCCTACCCAGCGATTATCTGGGCTTGAGTATGCGAAACCGATCTATATAGGCAACAACGTGTGGGTAGGCGCCGGCGTGAATGTGATGCCGGGGGTGACTGTAGGCGAGGGTGCAGTGATTGGCTCTGGGTCCGTGGTGACCAAGGATGTGCCTGCAAATACTGTTGTGGTGGGCGTGCCGGCAAAAGTGGTGAAGCATTTGACTCCTGCGCAGGCGAAGAACCTGTTATAAGTCACGCAGGCTGCATTTATGATGAGTTTACGGGCATTCTGGGTCTGTTGTTTCGTGTCGTGCGTGACCCAAGGCATGATTTGCGTGACCCAAGGCATGATTTGCGTGACCTAGGGCATGATGATATGCATGGTTGATTAGTGGCGAGGGAAAAAGTATAGATATCTTCAATGAAACATGATAGAACATTTTTTCGGATTCCTGTAGGCGTGGAACGGCCTGCTTGAATGTTGAAATGGTTGGCATTGTAGATTCTATACCTATCAAGTGCCTACCAAGACTCAAAAATAGCTCACTAGGATTATCTGAATAGATTTGGGATATTTTTGGCATTGTGATACGTTTTTGAATCTTTCAAAGTGATTACAAAGACTGTATAAGCTAGTATGACACCTTCATGTGTTTTCTATCTGAAGAACCCACGTCACACTCAACGTATAAGACACTTGACGCTCGATATCACGACCTGTACATTCGCTAGAAACAGATTTCGGCTATCAAAAACTGTTGTATTCTTCTCGTGCCAGCTTTCATCGTGCGTCAGCGGCCGTTTCTTTCTTTACACCGTAGACGTCACAAAAACCACAGATGTGAACAACACTCAAGAAGCGCTTAGAACTTGCTCCATTTCCATAAAGACTCTCCTGGATTCACGAGCTCGTCGTCATTCTCGATAAAGGAAATACCCGAGCCTGGGCCCTGCGAAATAAGTACACTCAAATAGTACAAGAATTTGGTGCCATCGAAACCTTGCGCCCACACCTCCTTTGCCTGCTCAAGCGCACGCTCCTTGGGCACGATTTCCTTCACCTCAAGTTTCGTGTTGTTCTCCGACTCATATGTCTTGATGATTTCTTCTGGGGTTATGAGGCCGGACTGCACATTGATGTGGTCCGGGAATTCGCCAGCCACTGCTTTAGTCGCCACAGAAGCCACCACCTTACCAATATCGTCAATGGTCGTGTATGAGAACTTTGTGTTTGGCTCGCCGAGGTACGTGACGGTCTTTTCCTGGGCGTTTCCACCCACCTGGCCAATCACCTTGCGCAACCATGGCCCACCGGCGAAAAGCGAGGTTGCAATATCCACGACCTTGATTCCGAGGGCACGTACTTTTTCCAGGTGAGTTTCTTTAATTTGAAGAAGTCCTGGGAAAACTTTTCCTGCAGCGGGAATGTCAATGCCAAACTGAGACGGAATGTACACTTTTGGTTTGACCTGTTTCAAGATCTCCTCAAGGTTGCCAAAGACTGCAGGCGAGGCACCTACCAAAGAAATCACCACATCCACATTTGCTAGTTTTTGCGCTAATTCCTCTTTACCGTTTTCGAGATCACCCTGGATATACTTGACATACTTGCTGGACTCTTTTTTCGATGCATCTCTAGTTACAGCCAAAACTGGCAAGTTGATTTTCTCGCTGAAAATGGGGCTCAGGAACGCGGCAAGCGTAGAGGCTCCCAAGGCGCCATTGAGGCCAAAAACAGCAACAGTAGGTTTTGACATTTTAGAAGAATTTGGTGTGAAATTGAAGAAAAGGGATTTGTTCTATTTAGAAAAAGTTTGTTCGAATCTCATTTGGGAATCGTTGACATATATATATATACAGTGGGTACGCGTTATAACGATCTCCATTATAACGATTAATCGCGTTATAACGATACTTTGGCGGTCAAAATTTTGGTTCCCCATAGTTAAGGGGCAAAATTCCCGGTTTCCCCGATATCGGTAGTATTTTCGGATATATCGGTTTAAAAGGAAATGTGCTTTATCTCGGTGCTTCTCTGCGTGTTTGACCAGAAAAGCACGCTCACGATTAAGACTTGGCCCCTATCTTGAGATAAGGTCAAAAACCGCGTTTATATGACGAATAGGTGCGTCTGGGGATAGAAACATCGCCCTTGAAACAACCACAAGAAAAAAAAAACGCGACGCCCGACGGTGCACCAAAACAGGACAAGAAAAGCTGATCAATAAGAGATAACAACAAAAGAAGCAAATTTCGCCAAACAGCTGTCTTTCAATGAAAAAGATCACCCAGTAAAATTATAGGGCACCTCATGTAGTGAGAGTTGTGAAGGAAAGTGTTTTTATCGTTACTAAGTGGGATCGGGCTGGCAGATCCCTAACAAAGCCATCGATATAAACAAATCACCTCCGCGGCTTTAGCGAAGACTTGGAGCCGAATTGGTTATCGGTGCCTAATTCTAAAATACTCAGCCAAATGGGACTTAATTTCGGCAGGAAAGATGCATCTACATCAATCTTTTGTATATTTATATTCATTATATACAGGAAGAAAATTCCTATAACGATTTTACACCTATATCGTTAGAAAATGCTCTACACTTTGACATCGTTATAACGCGTACCCACTGTATGTATATATACCTGATTCGAGATATTACTAAGGGGCGCGTGGTGGCTCGCAGCCACATTACTAAAACGTCAACTGAGGCGCCAGCCTGACGTGTAAACACGTTATGTGCACTCCCGTGAATATGTAAGCAAGCGCAGACCGAAAAACAAACAAACAAACTGTGGCTCGCATCCCACAATATCTTGCAATTGTGGTCGATTTGCAGGGAGCGGGATTTAGTAGTTATGGCTGCGGCTTTTTTAAAAAGCTCGAAATTTAGGGTAACAATTTGGCAGATGGTGTGGCTTTCTTCAAATCATGAATACATAAAGACCCGTACACCACAATTTTGCGACGAAGTATTTTGAGCATTCACGTGACCGGCCTTCATTTTGGAAGGCCAAGTCGTGTGGAGAAGGCAAACCACATTTGATTCTAGCTTCTATTTCGATTTTTATTAAATATATTCGCCTGATTTGTAAAAAAAGATAATTTTGCGTATCGTCATATTACTTCAAGATCTGCCGAATTAACAATGTTCTTCGTTTCCTTTGTTGTGACTTCCATAAATCCTGAGCTCCAACAATATATCCTGAAAGTGTTCACCGTTCCGCGCCATCACCTAAGCTGAAAAATCATACTTTTCTTGTTAACTGACCGACCGGTTCATGATAGCTTCTCATTTCACTGGGTTGTTTGTGTGTGTAGGAATTTGGCCATGAGCTGCATGATTCAAGGAAGAAAAGGAGACAAAATAGTTTTTGATTTCGAGCTTCACAAGAGTTTAAAAATTTCCGTTCCATTGAGGTTCAACTAAACTAAAAAAGTTAACCATTTGCAACCAATACAGTATATGCCGGACGCGGACACAGGCCACGCGAGGCGGAACCAAAAGCAAGACGGAACGGAACGAATTGCCGCAAAACGGAGAACGGAATTGACACTTGGAGACGGCCGGTAAGCCATAATATCACACCCGATAATTTTTTCATAGAATCTGATCAAATTCATGATCATGTGATTTTTTTCCCATTGCACTGCATTTGAGATTAATTGCCTTCCGCATGTGTGTAGGTCAGACAGTCTTGGGCCATACTACGGAGAGTCAAACGACCAATCATCACATGATATGTGGCGGAATTGGGGTGGTAAACTCGAAATGAATGACTGATTTTCTGTAGTATTTTGCTGAAAGATCCACTCTTACACATGAGTGTTCAGTTTCTAACGCAGCATCAAACAAAGCGAAATTTGATTCGCACTTTTTACTCCTACCTAAACATGAATGATTGTATGGGCGTTATGCGCTTGGAGCGCCCCGGCAAGGCATTTGAAATGCCTAAAAAAAACATAGTTCAAGATAAATCCCAAACTTGGTTTTGAGGGAGCTCCATAATATAAAGCTGGCAATACTGCGCTGTTTTAATGTATATGTATTTGATTGGGCTAGGGCCGAGCCTTTCCATTTCGCCTGAAGGATGGGTTCAAATCTGTATAGTTACTGGTTGAGCTTGTGGTGGTGCCACTCTCTATAATCGAATAAACAATGTAAAAGAAAAAAGTATCTTCGAAGTTCCTCTCGGGTCCAGAGTATGGCCTGAAGAAGAGGCTTTTTATGCTAAATATAATTGTAAAGCCCAAAAGAACTTTCTTACAAGAGGACTTGTCAACCTCAACGCCCCATCGAAATTGCTTTCTTCGAACATACTTCACTTTACTGTGAGAAGATCCCAAGATAGTTCTCACAAATTTATTGTTGACCCTGATTGTAGACCTTCAGAATGTGAACTGGTGCCCCCACCACACCTCAGCACGATAAATTACCATTTCTCCTCATTGAAAATATTGCTTATGTTCAATAACAACACGATTGCTCTGATAACCACGCGTTTCGTTTACACAAATAGTCGATAACCACACCACACCTTACACGGAACTCGGCGCTCGGAACACAGCGGGTAGTGTAGTGAGTGGAACCTTGCCCATAAATGACGCAATTCTCACCAAATCCCAAGATTGCGGCCGCGCACGTGCTCTGAACGGAGGCTTAAACACCACAACTATTTGCCACATGAACGCAGTTGGGTTTTCTCCGCGACTCCATGACGTATCCCGTATTCCTTAGCAAATTTGCTGAGGCGCCAAATATGTTTGGCTTACTAATGTGGCGATTGAGTCTAACCCCTATTTCAAGTATATAAGTAGGACCATGATATTCCCATGGATCCATTGTTTCAAATATCAGCTATATTTATCATATAATAAAGTGATACCAGAGAGAAGTTTTTGAGAAGTTTCCCAAAAATACAAAAAAAAAATCAATCAATCTCCAATCATGCCTACCACTGTTTTCATTTCTGGCGCCACGGGGTTTATCGCGCAGCACACCATCAAGCTCCTCCTCTCCAAGGGCTACAAGGTGGTGGGGACTGTGCGGTCTGCCGAAAAGGGCAAGCACGTGACCAAATTGTTCGATTCCGAAAACTTCACTTATGAAGTCGTGCCCAGCTTGACAACATCTGGCGCGTTTGATGACGTTGTGAAGAAACACTCTGAGGCTACAGTATTCTTGCACACAGCATCGCCTGTGACCTTCACCACCACAGAAGTCGAGGCTGATTTGCTCATTCCAGCGGTTGAGGGCACGAAAAACGTCTTGAGCGCGATTCAGAAACATGGGCCCCAGTATAAACATGTGGTGGTGACATCCTCGGTGGTGGCGCTGGCGGATTTGGCCCAGATCAACGATCCCAGCAAGACTGTCAACGAGGAATCATGGAGTCCGATCACGTGGGACGAAGCCAAGGCCAATCCATTTGCGGGGTACTTTGGGTCGAAGAAATTTGCCGAAAAGGCCGCGTGGGAGTTTTACGAGAACGAAAAACCTGATTATACGTTGAACGTGGTCAATCCTGTGTACGTGTTTGGCCCGCAGGCGTTTGACGCTGAGGTGAAGGATGAATTGAATATTTCCGCAGAAGTGATTAATAAGTTGTTGAAATTGCAGCCAAATTCGCCCCTTCCAGAGGAAAAAGGTGGATTTGTGGATGTGAGGGATGTGGCCAAGGCACACGTGGCGGCATTTGAAAACGGATTCAACAAAAAACGCCTTTTGTTGTATTCTGAGAAATTCACTGCTCAGAAATTGTTGAATATCTTGAATGGCCACTTTGACTCATTGAAGGGTAAATTGCCCAAGGGAGATCCCGAACTGGCCGACCAGGACCCTGCTGGCGCCAAGCTCGACAATTCGCAAACCAGGCAATTGTTGAACTTCCCCTTTGTGGACTTGGAGACCTCGGCCATTGACTCGGTCACGCAGATCATCAAGGCCAAGCAAACAGCCACCTAGATTGCCTGTGTCGTGGCATGTATTTGCAGATTAGATGTTTATATTTGAAATTGAAATCAAAATAAAGGCTTTGACTCGATTTGAAGATCCAGTAGTCTTGGGTGTTTCGTCATGGTCTCACATGTTTATATACAGCTTGGTAGAGTTTACCACTCAAAGATACCTACAGAAGATTCTTTCTTTCTAGCTCATGAATTACGAAACTGGCTACATTTTCTCGATATTGTGTTTCTTTTATAATCATTCTATTACATGTGCTTTCAATAAATTATTTTCAGATGTTTACCATCGGGCAAATCACCATCAAAGGCTACGCTAAGTAAAATGAGTCAAGACTGGATGGAATAAAGTATACACTCATCAATTCTTGGTTTGCTCCACTGAAATCCCTCCTTGTTTAACATAATCTGCCAAGCGACTAAGAAAGAATAAGAAAAAAAAAACTCCGAAAAAAATCTCAATGCTGAAAGCTTATACGGTCTGTCGGATAGCGAAGCTGGCCTTGTGGTTCCATATATACACGTTTGTGGAGAGCTAGGTAAACAATTTTGAGTCTAAGTCCCTTTACAGAAACGTCATATTTAACCGAGATTGGATCAAAAATAAAAAAGTGATTGGAAATCTGTGGAATATATCTGAAATGGATTGAAGATGTTCGCAGTGAGGACTTTTGGGGAAAATGAAGAATGTACAGTATATCACCCTTTTTGTTACCATACCGTTAGGCCTGTGTTTTGACCAATTCTCGAGTATACCAACTTTGTTTACAAACTGAAGACTTCTACGCCAGAGATGATAGCAAGCAAAAATGAATAGAATCAGCATTTCGGTAAGAATTGTTAATTCACGCGGGTCTCAAACGTGCGGCATGCCACTTATATATCCCACCAAATGACATGTGTCCGAACCATGCGCCATTACCATACAAACATCCATGCAATCGATTTTTTCTCTCCACGTTCGTTTCCAGCACATTATTCTCAATTAGGATTCTTCTTCCCAAAAATTCAACATAGACCCTAAGAACTGGTTTTGCAGCCGGTTTACGTCCAACCTCGTTATCACACCCGTACACCATATCCAAGATATGATACAATAAGCGAGGCCACACATCCAAATATCAGTATTTGGATAGCTCATATTTCGGCCAATTCAAACGCATTCACACACTCAACAGTTGTTCAAGATGAGCTGGCAAAACGATCTTACTGAGAATGACTTTATTATCCCTGACGAGGAGGTGCCTTTGGGCAAACCCCAAACTGGTCCTGGTCCGGCCCAGGGCGCTCATAACCATTCAGCCCCGTCACAAAGTACGCCCAAACCGGCGTCAAGTCGAGCCGGGTTTCCCTGGGCGCCTAGCGTCGACTTGCTGCTGGCATTCACGCCGTTTCAAAACTTTCTGCAGAGCAACAAAGTCGCCGAACGCCGCTTCGCCGGTGGAGACACATTAGACGAGCCGGTATGGGCGACTTTACGGCGTGATTTGTCGCAAATTGGCCGCCGGGTGGCCATTGTGGTATGGCCTGCGCAGCTCCAGCACTTGGCGCGCACACAGCAGCAGCGGTTTGTGGAGTTGGCGGCGCAAAACGGACTCAATTTGCCGCTGACGGTCTCTGGTACTGCATATAGCGTTCCGTTGGACGAGGAGTCTGAAACTGGCCCTGTGGCGTCGAACAAAAGCCTTGACTGGGATCTTTGGGGCCCCTTATTATTTTCGCTCGCATATGCGGTCACCATGGGCGTGGCGCTGCCAAATACCCTGGCAAATGTCGTGTTTTCAGGCACGTTTCTGTTTATGTGGGTGTTTTTCCTAGTTGCGGGCATCAACATCCAGCTTTTGGGAGGCACGATCTCGTTCTTATCTGCAATCAGCGCCACGGGCTACCTGGCGTTCCCGATCGTGTGCGGCGCCCTCGTGAGCACGCTTACGTTGAAATGGCGCTTTGTTAGGCTAATCGTCATGCTGCTATGTGCAGTCTGGAGTCTATACGCCGCCAGCATGAGCTTGAAGTGCCTGGGCGTTCTTCCAGGACGCGTGCTCTTGGCTCTTTACCCAGTAGCGCTCATGTACGCCGTGATGTCCTGGCTCGTGGTGATCACATAAATGATATAAATCGAGTGGTTGATGTTGTGTCTGAGAAATATTTAGCCACTTTTGAGCTTTGAGTCCACAATAGACAATTGGATATCTTCAGAGCACGAGAGTCTGGTTCTGCTCTAATGGCTGTGTGAGCTTTACTCGTGCCGTTTTGGGCGGAACCAATTACCCCTTTTCATCGTTACACACCTTTTTCGAAAATGGTGTACGGGAAAAAGAAAATTTTCGTGGGCATTGGAAAGCACGCTACCTCACCTAAGCTGTGACTGCTTGGAAAAGCCCACGGAACGGGTGGCTTTATGAACTATTTACGGAAACACACGTGGGTCTATGTGCCAAAAGTTGGCACTGTATTCCAACGAAAAGTGTTTTGTCTTACTTTATCTGGATACGCTTTCTCTACCGCCGAGCCTCAAATCCACGAGTTTGGTGCTCGAGCTGATCGGTAGTTTACTGATCAACTTTTTGGCTATGGAGAGTCTCGTACAGTTTGAATTCTGCATGTAACAATGCCACTGACCAGTACATTCTGGGGCTAGGTTGTTAAATGTTATGGAGAAGAAGTGCAAAAGCGGTAGGTAAATATAAGAATTGATTACCATCACTTAGCCAGCGGCTGGGAAAGCGGAGACATGGGACATTACCTAGTGAATAAAGCAGACGCATGCAGGTCTGTTTGGATCTGATATATAATGTGATATATCTTTAAAAAAAAAATACATCATTTAGTTTTAGGCCGTTTGATTGCAATTACCTGTTGATGCGATTTGTAACCTTTTTTCATTTTTGCCCGAGTGTTTGAAGAAAGAAATTAAAAAGAACAAATAAAGAAAAAATCATCAGATGACCCATCACTTTATAGGATGTTCTCTCTATGTCAACGCATACGAACAATGGCCAACAAGTAGTCCGAGTGTCACGTGATACAGTTGTAAGGGTTTCGGCACGACAGCGGTACCTCCAGGGAGCAGCGGGAGAAAAGACCTTTTCTCCGCCCGATCCTGCTGGTCCTTTGAAGGATTTAGTGACAACTCTAAGCTGAGTCCGAAGTATTACATACTTAATAAACACTACCAAAGAACTCACACGTGTTCTTTATAGTATGACACAAATCCTAACATCGCAAAAACTGCACAATTCATGTAAAGCATTCTCACGTATATATATAGGTTGCTTTAATGCTCCTCTCTATCATTTTTGGGTCCATCTATATGAGTTATTGGAGGCGAAACTGAAGATGTACGCGCAAGCTCACGAGGCCCAAATAATTTGCTAAATATTGTGCACAAATTGGAGAATTCAGAGACGCAAACGTCGTAGAGTAGTGCCAACCTTTTTCTGGACTTGAAAATAAAAATTTATGCGAATTCAGCGCTAAAATCTGCCAAAAACTGATACAACGTGAACTCACACATAATATCAAACCACCCTGAAAAAACTGCGTTAAAACTTGCATTGGCCAGGTCGGGAGCGCGCAAGCGTTGTTTCCGACACACGAGGGTTCGATTCCTTCGGCATATAACATTTCATGATGAACAAAACGGATGTGAACAATCTCTGAGTGGGGCCAACGGCTCTGCGTAGATTAAAAACCTGCCTTCCTACTGATAAAATGTTCTTTTTGGGTTTATTGCCTTATGCCCACGAGACTACTATGGAGTATGCCTTTTTTTCTGCCATCTATTTAAAAATTGAGGGCAATAGTTTTCGAGACCTTGTTTAAATCAAAAAAAAAAAAATAGTCATGTGCATTCTACCGGTGACATGCTTGAGCACTGATTGACTGATTTGTATGAACTATGCTTTTAAGTGTATGAAAATACTTTTGGATTTTGAAATCGACGATCAGACTTGCCAAACTCACAAACAGTCAAGATTGCAGTTTCAACTCTTGAATTACGAAAAACAGAATACAGGTGATATCATGTTGGAGCATCGCCTTATCACAGAACAGTCCCATGCATGAAAACAATGAAACTTTACACAATGCCCCCATTGTATTCTTTTAGTACAATAAGGCCTTTGAAATTTCAGTGCTTGTTTTTCGAGAAAATGCTGAAAAGAGTTTGTGCATATTTGTGCCCCAAATTTCGATGTTAAAAGTCTTTTTGTAAAATTTGCTCTAATATCCTTTATTTCCTTGGTCACACGAGAACGGTTTGAACCGATTTTCGGAAAATTGCTCTTTTTCTAAAAGATGGGTTTTGCCTATGGTTTAATTTTGAAAAACGCACTGATCTGGATCTCTTTCAGATCCATCAAATTGTTCACATTGTTGACCTTGAAGGCGCTGCAATCAGATACTGCTGTTTGGATATTTGCTCGAAGTCAAGAACAATCGCAGACGATGTCAATGAAAAGACAATAACAAGAACAATAAAAAAGACAACGACCAAATAAGTCGCTCTCTATGATAGGTCATTTTTTCTGACTCCGCTTTCCCATTTTCCTAATCAAATTCGCCATTATATAGATAGTCCAACGGGGCCTCATATATCATATAATTGTCTATTTCGACCTCTCGCAACCTTGACACAAGCATACAAGATTCACAAGATAAACAAAAGAAAAACTCCAAGTTCAGATTTCTTTCTAGTTCGCTGCCCTAATATGCAAATAATTTTGATGCAATTTCCAATTCTTTTTGTTGTATTCATAATGACCACCATGGCGATGTCGACCTCCATTAACTCTAAAAGGGCAGACGGCATAATGAATGATAATGTTGAGATGTCAAATACAAAAAATCAATTACAAAAGTTAGGAGCCGATTTCCGCTCGTATTTTGATGAAAATAATTTCGACAAACAAAGATTTTCGAGAGATTTGAAGAGACTCAAAAACAGATTGAATGGCGTTAATTTTGAGATGAAGAAGACCGGGGAACATGCAGACCAGGAACCGAAAAAACAATTGATAACTTTACAAAAACGATTTAATTCAATGAAGGACTGCGTGGATTACTGGAACTATTACGTAAGCAGTGGTGATCCTGGTGACGGCTTGTTATTCAACATCAATGATTTTCTCGTGAGGATTTCTTCACTCGAGGATTCCATAGGACAGCCGAATTTCGAGTTACCGGCTTTTGCAAGAATCGTGACTGATTTCGAGAGAGAATTGCGCGGCCTAAAGGAGAAACACTTCACCTTGAGGCGATTGCCGTTTATTTTGCAGCAGAAACTCAGCTATGACTTTGCTCAGGCGGATTCTGCTCTCACGACTTTGAAGAACACTATACCGACGGAGACTGACGTCTAATATAGTCACACGAGCAATTAAAGAGAAATAAAACAAAAAGACCAAAGACAAGAACGCTGGTACGTGGCACGATTTCAACTGTGCGTATTAGGCCCAAGGGCGTTTGTTAGTATATATAGTACACCCATTCTGCTCTGGATGTGTAGCAAAAGCATCAGCACATACCCATCATGTGGGAGTTGCTGAGCCTTTTTTTGGTCACAAGCTCGCAGTACTGTAGAACAGGTTTATGAGACACACCACATTTATCAGCCTTTTCTCCTTTTAGCCATCAAAGAATCTGATCCAGGTGGTCAATTTCCGTCAAGCGCAGGCAAAGCCAGAATGTGAAAAGCACACACTTGCTGGTTGCAACACAACAACCTCTAAATTGGGCGGCTTTCCCGTAGCACTTGTCCCAATGTCTATTCTATAGGCTACAAGTCCCACGACAAGAATGGATATCCCAGCCTGATATGTGATGTGCAAGTGAGCCAAACAAGGCCCATTTGACGCCTCTGGCCCGGCCCTCTAATAATTGGCCTGGCCAATATGGCTCACTTCAACTTAACCCAGTTTCTTCCCGCGCCGCTTTTTCCGCTCAAGCGTGGCAATGTGCTTCAAGTCGTCCTCGCTGGGCTCATAGATATGCCAGATCGTGTAGTGGGGCAACCCGCCGACGCGGAAACCCATACGCTTGGCCAACTTGCCAAACGCCTCGGTCTCGGCGTGGTTCCAGAGCGTGTGTGCCGGGAAATTGACGCCCTGGCGGAAAATCTTCGCCTTTGCCAAGATCGACACGCCGCCAACACCATCCAAGTCCACCACCTCGTCCGGGTTGCCGTCCGGGTCACGGATATACGCCAAATGCACGCGGTAGGTCGGGTACTCGGCGTAGCCCTCTACAATCACGTCGTCCTCGTCCAATTTACGCGCCAACTCGAGCGCGGGCTCAGACTCGATCCACGAGTTCAAGTCGTAGGGCTGTTCGCCGCCCAAATACGTCGGGAGCGGGCGCCAGATGTTGGGCACCATGACGTCATAGTCAAACTTCATCAAGTCCTGGATCACCAGCCCAGGGCACGTCTCGATATCCACGTCCCGCCAGTACACCCACAGGTGGTCAGCCTTAAGCGCCAGGGCCGTGAGCCAGTTCCGTGCGCGACCCATAAGCTTTCGGCGGATCCCCTGCACTTTGACTGCATGCCGGTCAGAAAAGCCCTGGCCAATCGCCTGGCCAAAGTCCTTGACAAAGATGGAGACAGAGCGGAACGGCGTCCGGTAGCCTGCATGGTACAGTTCAGGCGAGTTGTATGCCTTGCGCACGTTCTCCATGTAGTTCTGGTCCATGTATAATTGGTAGAGTTCATTTGTCCCCTTGACGTTGGCGGATTTCTTGGCGGCCTCCATGGCAAGCATATCGTCGGCCAACGTGCCATTCTGGAGCGCCACCGAGTACTCAAACACGGTCTCCAACGTGGTGTCGCCGGGCGAGCAATCAGACACCAAAAACGCAATGTCAATGAGCCCGTGGTCGTACGTGAGGTTCATGAGGTTGTGGAAGGCCATGGGCAACACGTGCTCGGCGTTGCGGAGCGGCATTAGGAACAACACCACGTCGTCGCCCTGGCCCAGGCCCTGGTAATCGGCGAGATCATAGAACTCAACTGTTTTCTTGTACATTCGGTCATTAAACTGGGCCTCGGACTCGGTGTTTTCCTGCCGGACGCCTTCTTTCGTCACCGTGTACAACTGGTACGACTCGTCTTCCGTTTCGGTCGGTTTCGGGCTTTTTTCAGCGCCTAATGGCCCATTTGGGCCGATTTTCGAGCCCATATTTCGCCTCACAAGCACCCATAGCAATAGTAGCGCCACACACGCAAGCCATACAACCTTGAGCGCTCCGCGCCCGGGCCTTCTCGGCTGGAGCTTCTTTCTGTATCTAGATCAGTTAGTTTTGTGTGGACAGGGGGAGACTGGGTGCTGCCTAATAAGGTATATGCTCAGGCAGCAAGAATAGGGTATCTGATATTTCCTGTAAATTCCCCGGAATTTCCAGAAATCTCACGACTCATAATCATGTACATACATCGGCAAATCGTGGCCATTGCGTTTGAGCGACGGCATGGCCTAGCGAATCAAAAATATATGTGTTTATGTCGAAATGGTGCCTTTCTCGGAATCGGTGCGTTTTTTCCGGTCGCCTGCTCCACCCGCACCAGCGGCCAACACACGCGCTTCGTGGTTGTCATTTTTTTTTTTTTTTTTTTTTTTCGATTTCGTCAAGGCGAGGTGCACTTGAACTGTACATGCCGATATGCATAGAAGTCAAGGTCATTGATCGATCGTACATAGACGATTTGTGATGAAGTATTTTTTTGGAAATATCCTGCGGAGACAGAAACGTCACGTTTTGTTCTTGAGCTTAGTGAGTCTTTTGGTCACTGACACCGCTTCGCTTGTATGATCAGGGAGGGGGCTGGTAATTCATCGGTAATTTCTACTTTTCCATGGATAACTTGAAGTTTGACATCAAGTGGTAGAAAAGAACCCTGATTTTTTTCTAGGAATGCGTTTTTTCTTTTTTTTTTTCGATTGTGTTGCCTTTCCAAACTTCTTCAAGTGATGGTGAGACTTGAGACAACAACGAGGGTCACGAAGCGGCAGGCGGCGGCCCCGTACCATCATCGTAAGTTGTCCCATGAAGGCTTTCTTTACCCGTTTATCCATATGGCATTGTGATCTAACAAGATTCGACCGAAAAAACTTGATTTTTGTCATAGGCGAGCCTTTTTCCTTTATGGCGATAAATCAAGGGGTTTCTTTCTCATGGTGCCTTGTTGGCACAAGTCTTCAAAGGATGCTTAAATATGCGTATTTGAGTTTTCGAGCGTCGAATATGCTTCTCCAGTTCATGCTTGATGATTTTCGGCTTTCTAAAGCGCCTTGATTGTCATTGGGACGCCATAAAGCTTTCATGATGATTCCAGTAAGATGCTAGATGATGTATTAAAAATTCTGTAATGTGACCATTCCAGCAATCAATTCGACGCACCAAGTAAGGATAAAGCTCTTGATTAATTCCAGTCTGGCACTTACGTGTCAGGTATATCTGTCTCCTATATACCTCCTGGAACCGGTGACACAGCGAGACAGGTGGGGTTTAAATCATAAGATGAATTTGTCAGCAGCGCGTACAGACAATAGCCGCTGATCAAATTGAAAACACAATGTATGCATTCATGAAACCTTGCGGTTGGAAATTTTGTCAAATCCAGATGCAGCCAGATTCTTCTTTGGTTGGCATATATGGTACACCGAGGCGCAGACCATTCTTGCTGACTTCATGATCGTCTTATCAAGGAGTGAAGGAGTTAACGGGAGCTAATCTTTTTCATTTGCACGAAGTAGAAAAATGCTTTTTTCTAAATTCAGAAAATGGGCATTGGAGACGCATCCTGCATTGATTTCTTCAGAACAATGGATGGCACCAGGAATTGCCTTGGTGAGAGGCGAAAAAGCAATTAGAGTAACAATAGGCTAATTTTATCCTTCCTCTAACCAATGAGACTAAGGGAATTCTCAAAGCACAATGATGGCGTCATTGTTGTTGTGTGGAGTCGGGGTGGGCTTTCATCAGTACTAAAACGAAACCCTCTCAGTTGGAAGTTATTGGGGTAAAAACAAACCACTTGAACTTTGTCCAATGGCACGCGGAATCAATCAGTTTCTAAGTAGAACCGGCTGTGTGAAACGACAACTTTTTAGAGAATTGCGTGACCATGAACTTTTTCCTACTACGTTGTGAAGTAGTATAAGGCTATCATGGCCAGCTTTAGAGTGAGACTCGTTATCTCCACACGAATCCATTTCAGCACGCTAATATTTCAGCGGCTAGGTAGTCATGAAAAGTATTTGGCAAGCTCTCAAGACTTGATTATTTTTGTAATTCAAAAAAAGAAGAGACCCTGTATATGAAGAAACGTTGTGTCCACTATTGAAACTTAGATACCACCCAAGCACCTGGCATAGAAGGAGATTATTTGGTAATTATCCAGAAATTGTCTATTGGTTTCCCAACCCATCCACTTCAATCCAGGCTCAATTTGTTTGGCTACTCGAAAAGATGTATGGATTGAAAACTGAAAAGTCAAAATACCATAGAATGGGAAAGATCAATGTGCCTCTAACAAAAGTTCACTTCGATCATGCTTTGGGACGTGAATTTTCGATGTTCGAGAAGTGATTCGATTTCAAGTCTGCCAATGAAAAAAATGGCAAAAAAAAGACAGACATAGCTGCTAGCTCATTTGCAGGTCATTCATCAAAGATCCTCCATGCCTCTATCTGTCTTGCTTACACCAAATCTATGAAGGAGTTCCAATGTCTTTATTAGCTCTACTCATAATAGCTCCATACCCTCCATATATTTCAGACGATTTCAACAAGGCCATTTTCCTGTGGCCTGAACCACTCGTCTCGTAGCGTGTCCCAGCACTTTCTGGCCAAATGGACCGCCTTTGCCTCGGAGTCACGTGACATGCCTTCAATATAAACCTTCAATTTTGGCTCTGTGCCCGAGCCACGGCACGTGAATCTCACTTTATCGCTTGCACTTGCCCCGTTTTCCTTGAGTTGTAAAATCGCCGTAATCATTTGCGAGCTGGGGTCTGTTGGAAGCAATGGCTTGTGGTCTGTTGCAGCCGAGTCATAGCCAACTGTAAGGTCACGCCATTCGATAACACCGAAATCGCCAATCTCACTAGGGTGTTCCGTTGCAGCATCATACGAGGCGCGAATCGTGTCCTTGAAAATCTTGGCCGTTTTCTGTAAATCGTCTAGCTTATAGTAGCCATTGCACTCTTTGAACCAGCCATACTTTGCATAAATCGCCTCAAGCTTCTCAAGCGGGTCCAAATCACCAGTTGAGAACCATTTCTCGTAGAGTTGCATCCACATCACGCTGGCCGAGATCCCGTCCTTGTCATTAACAAGCGGGAACATATATCCTATTGCCTCTTCATAGCCAAAGGGCACATTAAAGCCGTCCTTCTTTAGGTCAATCGCCTTATTACCAATCCACTTGAACCCTGTCAAAGTATCTTGGAAATGGCACCCTAACTTCTCTGCCATCAGACGAAGAAGCTGTGAGGAAACGGTCGAGTTCAAGAGGTACGTGTTACTCATATCCTCTGGCTTCGTAAGTTCCTCAAGAACATATGCCGCAAACAAAACCCCGATCTCGTTACCCGTCAACTGCCGCCAGGCACGCTCTTTCGTCTCGACTGCAACAGAAAAGCGGTCTGCGTCTGGATCGTTCGCCACCACCAACTTGTACCCGGCTTTTTTCGCTTGCGCAATGGCCAAGTCGAGTGCGCCAGCCTCTTCTGGATTTGGGAACCGAACTGTTGAGAATTCGGGGTCTGGATGCGCTTGTTCCGGTACAATTGCGTACTTCACCAGCATGCGATCACAAATCCGGCCAAAGATTTCGCCGCCCACACCGTGCATTGGCGTGTACACGAAATCAAACGATACTTTGGGGCTCTTGACGAGTTTGGTCATGACAGCAGCAACATACGCCAGCGTGAGTTCGTTTTTCACAGGGATCAATTGCCCCTTCCGCCCTGCAGCGGCAAAGTTGCCCCTGATATCCCACACATTCTTTGCGAGCCAGGGCCGCAAATTCTCGTCGATCGATTTTGCGATTCCCGAATCGTGCGGTGGAATGATCTGGCACCCGTTGCCATAGTACACTTTGTACCCGTTATCCCTTGCCGGGTTGTGGGAGGCGGTCACCATCACACCTGCAGACGCGCCATAGTGGTCTATGCCAAAGGGCACCATTGGAGTGTGCACATACAGCCTGTCTATCTTAGAATTTTTGTGGGTGTCACCATTTTGAGCACTGGAGTTAGAGTCCTGAGCAGAATCTGATTCTAATTGAGCAGTATTTTCAAAGCCTTTCATGGATTCTTCCGAGAGGTTATCCACCGACCCGAGGTAGTATACAGTCAACCCACTGGCAACAGCCACACTGGCAGTGATCTCGGCAAATCTCTGCGAATGGTGCCTATGGTCGTACCCGATCACGATGGATGGAGATGCACCGGTTTTTTTGCCGTTTTTGTCTTGTAAGATGTATTTGACGAGCCCTTGTGATGCCTGTAAGATTGTGACGTCATTCATATGGGCGAACCCAGGCTCCATCGAGGACCGGAGCCCCGCGGTGCCGAATGCGATGCGTGGGCTCATTTTCGAGCTTAGCACACGGTAGTCGCCCCATTTCTGCAAGTTTTCGATCTCGTGCCTCAGCTCCTCATCGATATCCACGGCAAGCCATTGGGTCACCAATTCATCGATCTGGTGCTTTTCTTCTTCGCTCATGGACATGGTCAAAAGCGGGGAAAAACAAGTGATAAGGTTGTGGTTTTGTAGATGATGTTAAAAAGGACTATGCAGCGTGAAAATGGATGATTTTCCCAAGCTTCCGATCTAACAAAAATATGATATATGGTCGAAAAGATCGGTTTATATATGTCTGAACAAATGTGCGCGCCGGGCGGGCCGCGGAATTGCCGGCGTGGCATCTCTGATAACGGTGAGTGATTGAGTCTAATCCACCAGGCCATTTCCGAATCTAGTGTGCACTCTATGCATAAAAGTAAACAACATTCGTATGAATCTCCAATGAGTTTTCTTTTTAAGCTTCTACCTTCTGAATTTCGATACTCAAGGAAGTTTTACATATTGATTCTGCTTGCACACTGTATTTGTCCATGGCATGCGTTAGCAGGGTATCGTGAGAAAGAATTTTTTGAAAGAAGCAATAATTGCATATTCTCTTATATCAGTGGCTTCTTTTTAAATCTGAAAGTGTTTAAAAAGACAAACCAATTTCTATGTGAGTGTAAATTACTGAACCCTGTGAAATACTTATCGCCCGTGGCCTGATGCTTGGAAGTTGGCCGCAAAATGAGTCGTTCGCGAACTTCGGCGTCTACTGTGCATGTTTGCTTTCACTTTCTGCTTTTTTTTTTTTAGTATTTTGTATTTATTTTCGCCTGACGCATGAAAGGGAAGATAAAATTTATGTTTCTCTGAATCGCTGTCTTGTATGATTTCTGCCAAAAAGCTCTAATGTATTTAGATAGATCTACCCTTCAAAAGGTGGTAGCCAAGATTCTGATGACTCCAGTTTCCCGGTTCTTGACCAGAAGAATCAGACAAGAAGTCGAGAAGAGACCAGAAAAAGAGGCAAAAACATATATGGTCAAAGCCACTCTCACTACTTTCACCATCTTACGCTGCATAAAATCAAGGGCAAGTTGATTTTCATGTGGAAGGGTTGTTTCAATGCTTTTTTTGAACTGTAGAGAACAACTAATGATAATCGAAGAAGCAAATAGAGAAGAAACTCAAAGGCTATGAGAGAAATAAACGTGATACTTATTGGCAATCGTGTTGCCAAATCGACCTATCACAGTCTAAAGCGCTCATGAATTTCTTCGTCAGAAATAGAATCCAGATCCAATTTGAAGAACCGGTCAAGATGATTTAATCTATTTAATTTTAATGTTCTCAGTGGATAACCAATAGAATGATCATCCATTAAATCAGATAAGTCAGCCTTTCTGTTCAAAGTATATTATGACGAATTATATCATTATTAAGTACAGCTAGAATATTAAATAATACTAATGATTATGTTTTAATGGAAATATTATGTATTATGATGATTCATAAATTCAAAAGTTGATAATTTAGATTCGATACCTTCATTAACCGTTTTGATAGAACCATCAATATTGGGTTTCCACATCATATATGTGTTAATTGAAATGTATGATCTCAGCCTTTTCCTTTGTTCATTCAAAACATGTATGTCTTCTCCAGGGCCGGTTTGAATGTAACACATATTTCTCAGCCAATTACCTCTGAACGCTCATCTCAATCCACGACCATGACTTTTGAGCGACATAATAAGCCCCGCTAAAACCTTCTACCGAATTCTGAAAACATCGTCGACCTCAACAATGGAAAGATGGCACATCATCACCTTGAGAGCATGTTTCGCCACAGCCGCATGGGCCTCAAAGATCTGCCGTGCTGCTGTAGAAACGTCCAGCAAGCTCAAGAAGGCTTCTTCCCAGTAAAGTAATAAATTAGTAAACTTTTGCAACGTGGCATGGCGTAGATGCTGTGGCTCCAAAAGTCCATGGAACCCCGGTATGGTCAAAAGCGCCACATTCATATGCACAACTTTACGGACTAAGCTCTGTTCCATGGCAGGCAGGCTATACCGTTGCAATATGTGTGAAGCATTCTGCATCACGTTAAACAAGTACCTGGCGAACCGTAGCCTACTCTCCAAAGGGCCATTAGGAGTACGCATTCGACCAATCACAAACTCAAGAGCAGATAATTCGCTGGTGAGTTCCAGAAGGTGTTTGTTGAACTCTGTACGTTGAAACTTGAAAGACTTCACAAACATCTTGAGGCGGTGAATGAACAGCTCGAGCCAGTCTTGTACTAGCGGAGGCTGAATTTCCGTTTGTGAAATGCGTTGCTTATCATGTCTCTCACGCACGTCAGCGAGTTGAAGAGCAGATTTATCGACATGTTTTCTTGTAACTAGGCCTAGGCCTTTCAGTGATTCGGCATGAAGCGGCATGCCTTGAGAATTGATATTGGACACGCTAAGAGCTGTAGTCAAAGCTGCTGAAAGGGAAAAGTCAAATAGCCTCATTAAAAAGAACCCTATTTGCAACCTCCAGGGAAATCCCGCGATAGTCTGATGTGATCACGAGAAAAACTTTGTATATATAATGGTGATGTCGAATTGCTAGGTGGTTTGGTGGCAGTTCCTCTTATGAGCTACACACTCTTACTAATTTTAGGTGACTGATTAATGACCATGGTTGGTCAGGCGGGTAAGGCAAGAATGACTCTGAGATCTTGAAGTTCATATAATTCTATATAGTAGTGAAACCCTCGGTTGTTTGTTTTTAGCTTCTTTTTTGATTTTACCGTACTACGATGGAAACCTTGTTTTGGAAGTGCGATATGAATTATGAGGTCATTACTCAGCGGAAAATTTTATGTTTATGAAGATGCACACAAATTTCAGGATTAATGAATTTCGTTCGTGTATTGCTTTCTGACCCACCTCATTATTATATGTCACTCGCTCTAGCTCATGAAATGCCAGATAAATTGAGGTTTACTTCTGTGGTTCAAAGCCAGTGACTGTTTCTGCAGCAGAACGCGTATTGCTTTTCTTGACATCCATGCATCGATCGGTCATCGTTTTGTTTTACATAGCAATTGAGTATGCATTGTTTGATCATACAATGTGTGTGAATTTGAAACACATGACGTGATCAATCAGAGCGAGGTCACGCATCAGGGCGAGGTCATGCAATACAAAACTTTTGGTTATTCCTGAAAATAATTAGACCAAGAAATCAGCATGCTCCAGCTCTTACTTCCTTTGGCCAGAAAATTTCCGTGCTCAATTCAATTCTTTTGGACTGTAAGAAGCAAGGTGTTGTAGAGAAGCCCTAGAATCGTCAAATTGCGCCTTGACCATGATTCTCACACTCACTGGAACGGCTTGCAACTTGTCATTCATATCTGCCCAAATGTCCAAACGACGCGAAAATGTCGTTACATATTCTGCAAACCTGGGAACCAGTAAATCTGGCTCGCCCCTGAAGTTGTATAGTGATATTAAACGCACATTGAGCTGAATGAGACTGCGCAAAAGCTGCTGTTCGGTTCTTTCACTGGTGAAATAGCGCAAATAGGCTGCAGCACTGTTTAAAGTACAAAACATGCGATGCAAAAACTCAAGCCGGGCCATGATCTGCTGATTTTTCAGAAACATCACCTCTACCCAGCTAGTGAGGCCGGCCACTTTGCGCCGTAGAATCAGAGCCTGTGTTTCGAATTGTGCTGCATCAAAATCAAATTCATGCACGAATGTGGCTAGTTGCTGGGCTAGTAGTTCAAGCAGCTGCTCTGCTTCTAGTGTAATGTTGTGGCGGGAAAGATACCTGGGTATGGGCCACTCCCTAACAGTGCTCACACTACCAAATCCCTCTTGTTTCAGGTCTGTTTCAGAATAAATCTCTCTTTTGTTCAAGTTTGTTACAACACGAGGTAAAACAAAGCCTGTGCAGAAATCACGAACGTAAGGAAGTTCCGCCACCACCAAAAGAAGAAAAACCAGGTTCACAAAGAAAAAGAAGAAAGGTTTCATCTGTGAGGCGTGGATAGGGTGATAAATATGTACATAAGAACTGAGACCGCTAATACAGTACTTATATACGCGTTGTTGTCACGCCTTTGAGTGAGTGAAACAAGGCGTTGGCTAATTTGCAAATTTCTGAATGTCTTTGACCTTAATGTGCAACTTTTTCAAATGTTTTACCTAGCGAAGAAATTGAAGCCACGTTTCAACATAGACGTTGCTCCCTCCGCATATGTGGTATGAAATGTTTGCACTTTTTGTGAGACATTGTTTTGTAAAACGCAGATAAAAAGGCAATTAGTCATGAAAAAGGGCAATTTGCTGAGAATTGCATACTGACGTAGCCTCAGTGATTTTTATGAAGGTCGCTTCCGATTGAATCTGCATTTTCACTACAGCATTTGGGAGGGAGACGCAAGAATTACATGTCCATTTTTCAGTGGAATCGAGTTAGCAAGCTGTGGCCATCAATTTACTTTTTGCTGCCCTGATACGGGGATCAAAAGAACCTCAAAGGAACACAATGAAGCCCTGAATATCAAGATGAATCCAATAGTGAGAAAAGGTGTGATCGTTCGTGGGTCATTCTCAAAACATTGCCAAGCAGGTGAAGAGTCTGTGAAACGTTGTGGAACACTCCTTGAATAAAATGCCTGACTCTGAACCTCTTTCAAATACAAACCATTAGGGCCAAAGTAAACAGCTGGTGAATTGTGAACTAATCATGAGCGCCATTTCAATACATTTTCTAACAACGAATGATTTCAATACTTTTCAATTGTTTCGAACATATACTATGAATCGGGGCAATTTTTGATTTTTGATAAAATTGCTTCGCCTTTTTCTTCTTTCGGTCTTTAAACAAATTTGTCAAGCAAGGAAAAAAAAAAAAAGGAAATGGCAATTTTTTGCAATCACTCATGAAATGGTACACACTCACCTGTCCACTTGCATGCCAGCACATTATCGCATCCTGCTTTTGCACCCACGAAAATTGTCAACGCATAGGAACAAAGGCCAAGAAGTACTCCAAGTGTCACGTGATACAGTTGTAATGGTTTCGGCACGACAGCGGTGCCGCCAGGGAGCGGCGGGAGAAAAGACCTTTTCTTCGCCCGATCCTGTTGGTCCTCTAAGGATTTAG
This sequence comes from Metschnikowia aff. pulcherrima, assembly GCA_004217705.1. Lineage (NCBI taxonomy): Eukaryota > Fungi > Ascomycota > Pichiomycetes > Serinales > Metschnikowiaceae > Metschnikowia > Metschnikowia pulcherrima. Next base: position 869,959 of record CP034460.1, on the reverse strand, counting down.
TGACAACTCTAAGCTGAGTCCGAAGTATTACATACTTGAATAAACAGTACCAAAGAACTCACACGTGTCCTAATAAAAATGCATTTCAGTGCAATGATAATACCCTTTTAAAAAAAAACGTAGTCTGGCTATTTTGTGGTGAGGATCGTAGAGCTTGATCTCTTTCATTCCGCCCTTTTCTGATGCCTGTCGGCAGTACATACGCCATAGAAGGAACATTACGTAAATGACCTACATAAGTAAAGATTGGGTATTTGGGTCGGCTTTTCGCTAGGAGACCTATTTTGAAACATTTTTTCTTGCGAAACATATCGGTGTTTACATGAAAACATGTAAAGAAAGTTCCCCAGTGTATTAATCGGTAAGCTGAATACCATGTATCACGTCGCATGGCCCTGGCCGTGGCCCTGGCCAAGTAGCCTTCAAATTAGGAAAAAACTAACAATGACAGAAAAATATTTTAGTTATGCACATCTCTGGACGAGGCTCAGAATAAAGACAAGATGTCTTGTCGCCTTCACTAAATTCGCACCTGAAACACGAGCGTGCTCTTGCCTTTTAAGATAAGGGCTTCATCGAGGTGACAATTCTCCAAAGACGGCATATAACGATGTCGTGCCTGCTTAACGCAGCAAGTTTACGCGCTAAATGGGGATCAGATAAGAGATTCGCCTGCACAATGCATGCACTCGGTTTGCCCGATTTTGTATCTGCCCTTGCATTCCCCAGTATATATATGTTTCGAAATTCGGCCTTCAACTTGTCAATTTGAGCAATTTTCGAGACCAAAATCACCAGATGTCCTCGTCTACTCAATATGTTGCCCTTCCGCAGGCGGCAGGCTACGCTGTGATTGTCGGGCTCGGGGCAGTTTTCGCAGCCGGTATGGTACTCACGACATTTTGCTTGAAACGGTATAATAAAGAGATCATGACTGCCGAGGAATTTGCTACTGCCGGTAGGTCCGTGAAGAAATTTCTTCTTTCCTCGGCGGTGGTGTCCTCGTGGACTTGGGCAGCCACGCTTTTGACGTCCACTGTGCAGGTCTATACGAACGGTGTTTCGGGTGCTTTATACTACGCTGCCGGGGCCACCGTGCAAATCGTGTTGTTTTCATGTTTGGCCATAAAAGGCAAGGAAAGAGCCCCGTTTGCACACACGTATTTGGAAATAGTGCATAAACGGTATGGCAGCATCACGCATGGCGTGTACTGTTTCTGGGGATTTGCCACCAATGTATTGGTCACCGCGATGCTCTTGACTGGCGGCTCGGCCGTCGTGCATGACCTCACTGGGATGAATGTTGTGGCTGCATGTTTGTTGTTGCCGCTCGGCGTTGTTATATATACGATTTTTGGTGGTATAAAAGCCACGTTTTTGACCGATTACGCCCACACAGTGGTGATATTGGTGATCTTGCTCGTGTTTGGGTTTAATGTATTTGCTGTTTCCGACAGTTTAGGCTCGCCGGGTGCTGTCTGGGAAATCGTCACTGATCTTGCAAGAAGCCAGCCGAGACAGGGCAACGCTGGCGGCTCTTACTTGACCATCAGCTCGCATTCTGGCGGGGTATTCTTTGTCATTACGATCGTGGGGAGTTTCGGCACGGTGTTTTTGGATAACGGCTACTTCAACAAGGCGTTTGCGTCCGATCCTGTCGCGACTTTGCCGGGCTATGTGATGGGTGGATTGGCTTGGTTTGCCGTCCCGATGTTTATCGCCACTACCATGGGCTTGGCTGCGTTGGCTTTGGAGAATACCCCTGCATGGCCAACATACCCGAGCAAGATGACATCGGCCGAAGTTAGCGCCGGGCTCGTGTTGCCCAATGCAGCAGTTGCCCTTTTAGGCAGAAACGGCGCAGTGATGAGTCTTTTGTTGGTGTTCATGGCAGTCACGTCGGCCATGTCTGCCGAGTTCATTGCCGTTTCTTCCATCTTCACGTACGACATTTTCAGGACGTACATTGACCCCAAGGCTTCCGGCAAGAAACTCATACTCATGTCACATGCGTCGGTGATTGTGTTCGCATACGCAATGGCGGCGTTTGCAATTGGTTTGTACTATGCTGGGATTTCTATGGGCTACTTATATGAGCTAATGGGAGTCATCATTGGCGGCGCAGTGCTCCCCTCTGCGCTAACACTACTTTCAAAAGATCAAAACTGGACCGCTGCGACCTTCACGCCCCCAATCGCCACCGCCTTGGCTATCATGCTGTGGCTAGTGTGCACCAAATCCAAATACGGCGCCGTCAACGTCAACACCACGTTCCTGGACGACTCTATGATGACAGGCAACGTCGTGGCGTTATTGTCTCCGGCTATTATCATTCCCGTACTTACATTGTTGTTCAAGCGGCAAAATTTCGACTGGAATATTCTCAAAACAATCACACGCGTATGTGCAGACGAGGAGTTGATGGAGGCAGAGGCGCCTCACTTGCTGGATCCAGAAATGCTCGCACCGAAAAAGTCCAAGATCATAATTGCCGCCCAGGAAATAGCCTTAACTCAAGGAAAAGACCTTGGGTCGGAGAGCGCCAGGTTGAACAAGGCGTTCAAAGTATCTCTTAGTATTTGTGGCTTTTTGACGGTATGCTTGATCTTATTGTGGCCCATCCCGATGTACGGCAGCGGCTATGTTTTCAGCAAAAAGTTTTTCACGGGGTGGATTGCGGTGTTGTTTATATGGACGTTTTTGGCCGCCTTTGTTGTTGTGTTGGGCCCCTTATGGGAGGGCCGTGAGGGCTGTTACACTACGTTTCGTGGCATTTACTGGGACTTATCAGGACAAACTCATAAATTGAGGGAATGGCAGAACTCGCACCCAGAACAGTTACATGCTGTAAGAAGCCAAGTCTCGGCTCAATTGGGTGAGTTGAGGTACTATGACGGACACCTGGTTTCTGCAGAGAGACCACTTGACACTATATTGGAGAGCAAAGAAAAGGCTTGAATAAGCGGGTTGGGCTCTTTGTTCTTCAGAAGCAGACTAAGCTAGAAAATTGAATGGCTCAGACCGGGAAGCTGGCCGTAGGCACGCTGTGTGATTGTTGGACAATCGAGTCGTTCCAAAAAATACTCGGCTGAAGTATGGCTACAGCATTTATCCAGGTAGTGATACACAAGATTTCTCAAGGTGGATGATAAACATGAATAAGAGAGATAGAAGCTTGGAAGGGGGATTTGGTAAGGGAATAAGCTTTTCGAAATCTTGACTTCTTGATGCAAAACCAAAACTCATATATAGTCAGCAATATAGTCACCTCGTGAGAGATGATTGACTCATACCACCGACTACTTCATCAGAACGCATTCTGAAATCTCCGCAGACACATATGTCATGAAGGAGGTCATGGGAGGGTCGAGTCGCACCAGGTATACGGAAAATGAAACGACTGGATGCTTCCAAAACGTGCCTTTCTTCATGGACTGACTAGACTCTTCGGGATGCTACGGTGCTGTCTCTAATTGGCGAGATGCAACCTGCTACCCGGATTCTAGACAATGGAAGACATGTATAAGCAAATTCATTATCTTTGGAATCAGCTTTAACAACATATAAAATATAAGATACTAATCCTAAAATTAAAGCTAAATAAAACATTGTGTGGTCATATAATTCATGTATCTTGGTTAGGTGAAGCTGAATCTTGTAAACGAACTCCTCGGCGAGTATAAGGGTAGCTTAGCTCCCTCATTAAACCCTTCTATTGTTAATGATACAACTTTTAAAAAATATCGTGAATTATGCCAATTATTAAATTTATCTATAGCTTCAAATGACTTTTTATATTGATAAATCGGTTTTACAGAGGGAGATGGTCCTTTTGATTAAAATTACCGTAATGTTGTATCTTCTATAATAACTCAAAATACTAGAGATATATTAATATTAAAATATCTCAAAAATTAATTGGGATTTGCAAAAGTTATTAAGCAAGGTAAAATTACAAGTAGACACGGTGGCATGTTAAACAATGGGGCTTCACGGAATATTCAGGTCTAGATTCAGGAGTTATCACGTGGGAGGGCAACTATAAAAGCGGGGTGGGTTTTGCCTCACAGATCACTCGGGTGATCAACAAGTCGAAAATATAAGATGAAATAACATTATTATTACCATGGCCAGATACACGCCAAATAAAACCTTTAGTCTCTTGATGTGCAAATTCACTTTTCACTATCCGCTAAGCGACTCAACATGAAAACAAAAAGATACTTTTGTTGATACGAACAGAGTCGCATTCAACGAGCACTGGCAAGTATCCTTCTGTTCCCACGTCAAGTCGCTCAGTAGAGAGATGATCAGGAATTGACCCATCAAGTCGCTGACGGTATCAGTAGGCATGGCTGAGATGGTTGATGTTGCACCAGGTCGGGTCATAATAATGTTGGTATTTCATGAAAGTTTCTTGTAGTTACTAAACGAAACATATCTCAATGAGGGGTGATGTCGTGTCTTTATATCGACTCATTCTGAGAAGATCCTTGGTGTCGATCAACCAGGATCTGCATAGACCACGACTTACTCCTTTGGGACCCATTGTTAACATATACCCCGCTTCTGAGTTTCACTCAATTATCATTGTGTGTTAAAGCCAGCCGGTGATTGGCTGAGGTAACAATATGAGCCATCCTGATCCAGACTTACCCATCGATCCTTGTTGATCCCAGCCAGTTGAACAAAGGAAAAGGATCTTGGGCATTTGGCACAGGTTGAGTTTCTTTTTCAGACTCATCAATGCAAGATTCTCAGAATACTACAGGTTGACATAATCAAAATCATCAATTTTAAAAATAAAGGTCACTTCAGTGTACCTTAAATCATTAAAATGGCTTAAACAGTTATTGAACTTCGAGCCTCGTGATATTTCACATAAGCAAAACAAAAAATCTTCGAGCAAAAAGTAATTCGATCGGTTTACAGGCTGGAAGCCAATGCTCCATAATCGGGGTAAAGTGTTTCCTCCAAGAAGTATGTATTCTAGTTATTGATCTAAGCACTATGGTAGGATTCTCGATTTATGAACCACAAAAAAACAAGCACGTGGATTTCAAGAAAACAAATGGAATACAAGAAAACCGAGGTGGTAAAGTAATAATGAAAAGACCTCCGGAATAACTCCATTAGCCACTTTAACCAAAACAAAAAGTCTCAACCCATTTAGGCACCCGCAAAAATCACGCCAGAGCAGCTGGAAGGCCGCCAGTGGGATTCTCACAAGAAGTTGATTAATCGTTTCATTCTTTCACATTTGTAGAAAGTCAAATTGATTCTGTTTGTGTGACCCGGTTTTCATCATAGCACATTGAAGCAATCAAATCACTCCTGTACTAAAACCGGTTCATTCACCGAAACAATATTCTATTCATGTTTATACAATCACCATTGTGACTTTAGCGTTCCAGCTTCCAAAACTTCTATGCTTTTCTATTATTCACTTCAAGCTGAACTCAAAGTGCACCAATTTATCACCTGATAACGCAGCAACCTTGACCGTTTTGGTCAGTTGCACGTCCTCAGCCAGACTAGCCATCTGCAACGCATGAATAGAGCCACAGTTCTTCAGGAACACGTTTTCGGTCCATTTCTTGCCCTTTTTCGAATATAAATGCACACTGAGCAGATGCAGGGATTTGTCGCACGTGACCAACATCTGGCACGACGGATCTATCGTGAATTCCGTGTCTTTCGAAACATTGAAAGTGTGCACCAATAAATTTTTCCGTAAATCGTAAATCTGAAGCAGACTTTCGGTTTCAGTGGATCCACTAATCAAGAGCCAGTACCCATTCAACGCAAACTGGATTTTTGAGATGCCACTGAAATCGGTATTTATCGTGGATACAGGAGCAAATGTCGTCAAATCTTGGATAACCACCTTGTCTACACTGGCCAAGCCCAACAAGGCTCCATCCACGTGGATATCGGCGGCAGAAATGACATTCCGGGGTGGTGAGACATGCAAGATTCCTGATTTTCCCGCCAAAACCCATTTCCCGTCTTTGGTGATGGCCACAAGATAAGGTTCGCTCGGGTGTGTAATGATTGATTGAATATTGTCGATATCAAGAGCAAGGATTTCATTAGTGTTGAGAAAGTGTAGTTTTTGGTCATTTACACCAACGGGATGGGTCATATTTGCCTCGTTGAGAAACGCCACAGCGTCGTAACTTGCAAATTCTTTGTTTTCAGGAAGTAAAAGTGTTTTTAAGTTGCTAGTTACGATCTTTAAGGGCCCCTTCACAAAGAGTCCCAGCGGAGACGGAATGTTTAGGATTTCCGTGGTCTCTGACACCAGAATTTCCGTCTGCGGTGTGACCGGTAACAGCACTTTCAGCTGCTTGTGTAGAGCAAACAAGGAGGCACGAGCCAGCGAGATTCTCAGAGCAAATTCGTCAATTTCGCCCTCCACAGGCGCGATGTCATTGTTCAGACCGATTTCTGCTGTATTTTCAGTAAATTCGGCGTCATTCGAGCCCAGATTTGCGCTATTTGTAGCAAAAGACTCAGAGATTTGCTGGAGTGCCAATTTCGCCTCGTCCCTCTCGCTGGTGGCTCTTGCGGCGACTCTCACGGCCGCGTCGTACTTGTAAAGCGCCATACTCAACTCTTCTCGCGTGCTTTGGAGCTGTTTTCTTAGCGTGAAGACCTCCAAAGCCAAAGCATCCCATTCGTTCTGAAACGCTGCCAACATCGTTGGAATCGAGTGGAAACTCGCCGGTTTGGGCGGTGTTACGACTGGCACACCGCCATTCGCAATGGGGATTAGCTCTTCCACCAGCAACGGCTCGTCATTCAACGGATCCTTCCCGGACGTCGACACATACGTTTGCGCGAGCTTCCTGTCAAAAATTCCACCGCTTTTGGGCGAAACCACCGGATCTGTAGTATCGTTTCCGGAGATGGCACAGAGCATTGTATGGATATCTGTGAGGCTGGGCGGGTTCTCGGTAAACTTTGAATCAGGCCTGGATTTTTGAAAAAAAAAAGATTCTTGAGTTTAAAAAGAGGCTTCTTGATCTAATCTCAACCTTTTTAGAGCGAAATTAACACAGTCAGTGTTTATTCACGGCTATCAACAAATTTCTGGTAGACAGTTTTGGTGATGGAGAGCGATGCGCGCGACTGTATGTGTGGCTACTATGCTTTACAGTAATCAGTGCGTTCATCGCTTGATGATTATAGAATATAGAGTGAAACTTTCTGGAGTATACATTTTTTTTTGCAGAAGATTAAAATGCTGATCGCCGTCTTTCTTATGCGTGTTTTGTTCTTATTTCTCACAAGCTCAGCAATTTGCTTTCACCATAATGTATGCTTAGTGGACCATTTCCGTCGAATAAAGCGCCCGAGGTTTTTAGACTGGTCTTGAAATGCTGTTATGTTGTAAGCAAAATTGATGTCACCGTGAGCGTTTTTCCGCAGTAATAGTCTGGTGTTAACCATGATACTTCGGTCGCAGAAGATCGAGTTGTCTGCTATGTAGAGACATTCGATCATCATGCGTATGTTTAGTTTGAGAGTCTATTGCAAGAACTTTGTACGCGATCAGATACTGAGAGTGTTACCAAAAGCCGTCTTTGAACGAAATGAGATCATGCCTTGTGGTCGTAACGCATTTCTGGCTCTCTTCTGCGAGCCCGCTTGCGAGGATGGAAGCAGCCGCAGCAGTACCCAATGATGCTGAACACGATAAATAGCAATGCCGACACTCCGGCACACCACGCGAATGCGTAGAATTGTTGTGACAAGTAGGTTTTTACACCAAAACTGTCAAGATTCTGGTTGACGATCTTGCGCACGTAGAGAAATACACCTGTAGTAAGCGCCGCACCAATAACAACAATCAACACCACGAAGAACATGAGCAAGAAATTACAACATGACAAAAATGAATTCTCGGGCGAGCAACAGATGCCCACGCACTGGAACACAAACGACACAAACGCTAGACACGCGCCCGCAAAGAGAAGCGAGAACCCAGCAATGGTCACTTTATGAAGCAAACCTAGATCCTGCTTCAAATTGCCGGGAAGACCCAAGTTGTCGTATGTCAACGAGGAGGTTACAGCGAGCAATTCCGAAATGAACGAGTCTGTGAGGCCGCCAGTCAAATTACTCAAACCGTTGCCGTAGTTTTGAATCTGGCCCAACATTTCATGCTTTATAAGTGCCAACGGATCGAGCTTGTACCCGAACTCGGGCGGCGAGCAGTACGTATAGTTGACATTGTTGTTCCTGAACTGTTTCCCAAGCTCACCAAGATCACCAATGCTTTCAACATCACCATTGAGCTCACCCTTACAGTATCCGTAAAAGCCAATCGCATACATATCCGAAAGCCCCAAATCGGAGGGACTGGCATTGGCAATGATGTTGTCAAGAACAGAGGAGAGGTCACCGGTTATCTCCGAGAGAAGCGTGGCCACAGAGTCTGGAATCGAAGCCGTGGATGCAAAGGCCTGCGCCTCAGAGAGCAAGCTGTTGGTGTCAGCGGTCGAAAGCGCATTAGCCAATGCTGAAGTGGACACGCCATACTGCGATGCAACAGAAGCAATCGCAGAGTTCCCACTTCCGCCAATGATGTCGCCCGCGAGGGAAGTATATCCTGTGACTGCAGTGAGAGAAGAAAGGTCGATATCTCTGCCTTTCAACGTTTTCGTTGGCTCCAATATTTCGAGTTCCTGCAACTCATGACTAATGTCTGTACCTTGGAGCTCACGTTTGGAAAGAATGTCTGTGTTTGCAAAAATTGTGGAAAGGTTCAAGTTGGATAGCTGAAAACTGATGAGATAGTTGTTGGTGAGGTAGCTTTCGTTTTTATAAGACCCGACCAAGGACCAAGCCAGTAGGACAATCGTGGCGATGGTGAAAAACATCACCAACAATCTAAAGAACATGACGGAAGGTATCGCGTTGCGCTAGAGCTATGATGGAAGCCACGTTTTGGATGAGTGAATGCCGGGAAAATAAATCAACGGAGCAAATGATGTGAGAAAAAAAAAAAAGACGAATGCAGATGTGACCTCGTGTATTTCGATACGTCCGTTCGAGATCTGGAATATATGGGGACGCTTTTCACCTGAACTTGAGTTACGGGGGAAGAATTTTCTTTTTAAAATTGCGCTTGGACGCTAGTAGCTTTATACTTGGCGATTGTAAGATGAGGCGAAGGCACGGGTAATGCTGTCCATGGTCAATTTCTTAGCATCATGCAATTTACAACTTGTGATGCACGAAGGCATTTTTCTGCAGGAGCGAGCAATCACGCCAGCACGATGTTGACGAGTCTCAGCCTTGCGAGTATTTTTAGACGCGTCACGCACATGTGCGCAATATCCGCCGAAAGCGGAAAGATTTGGCGCCACTTTGTGACAAAGCGTTCAATTGTTCATTGAAGATGTACCTCGCTCAAAAAAATCAGTCTTGTAAACAGGCCCGACGTAGCCATGCTGCAAACCATTTATTCTTCTTTTCCGACTAGTTTTCCCGACACAATCCCGCCGGCCTTATTCGTCATCCATATTGTCCAATTCGTCAAGTAGCTCCTTTTCAAGCTCATCCATGTCATTTACATCCTTCGTTTCACCGATCCCATCATCTTCGCTTTCGTACTGGTTTGTCTTTCTCCTCTTGGTCACATCATTCACTTCCAGCTCGTCTTCATCTTCAGAAGCATAAGCCGTTCTTTTCTTGCGAGATTCAGTGAGCAACCCCTTTAGAAACGATGATCCGCTTGGCTGCTTTGGCGCGCTTTCTTCTTCAGAGTCATCATCGCTATCGTCAGCTAGAAGATCATCGCCGTCTTCATCACTTAAGTCAGCCAAAAAATCATCAACTTCAGCACTTGCGTCGTTAAAATCATACTCTTCAAGTGAGGAAAGTGAGTCTTCTCTTTGTCTTCTCCGCGGGCCATTCCCGCGCGATTGCGTTCTTTGCTTCTGCACCTCAAGAGCTTTGTAGTACTTGACCACATCCAGTTGTGGTACAAACCAGTCCTTGTCTGCAAGCTCGATCTCGAAATCATCCTCGGGAACTTTATGCCACAGACTTAGGCAGGCAAATAGCCAGTCTGGGCTTACAATTTTCACAGTGGGTATGGTTTTTTTTGCGACTCGTACCTTAAGTGTGAGTCCCTGTTTCGCGATGGACGCGTTTGGATCACGGCACACAACATGGGTCACTTCAGGAAAGACCTCGTTTACAACCTTGACTCCAAATTGGCGACACCAAATAACAATGTCCGCATTATCGATGCTCAATCCCAACGGAAGGATTCCCGAAAATAGGACAACAACGCCTTGTAGACATGTTTGTTTGAGTCTGGGAATAATTGTTGTGAGATCTGGGCGGCCCATTGTGCTGTTTTCGCAGTATTGCTGAAAGAGTTCAAAGTATTCCTTGTGTATGTTCTCCAAGGCGCTTTGAAGAGTTACAAGTTCTGTGTCGTCATCCCTAAGAATGTGCTCCTCGTCTTCGTCCGCACCGTCGCTTTCGGGTGTAGGCGTCTCGTGCTCGTGAATTTTCTCCAAGTTGTGTTGTAATTTTGCGAGGGGACGATCATGTTGCTGCTGCTCCACTACCTGACTGCGTGTCATCAGCTGTTCGAGTAAAAGATCCTTGTTATCCTCGCCACCCCCCAATCGGAGCATTCTTTCAACTGGCGATGACGTGTCCTGGGTGTTTGCCAGGTCGGACTCTGTTTCGTCAGCAAAACTCTCAGAAGGAGTACCTGAATTTTCTGGTCCCACCAAACTTTTTTCAGCACTTGTTGCGTCTGCAGAATCCTCCATCTCGTCGTCTTCTAACGCCTCGAGCTTTGCGATAGTTTTGCCTTTTTTCGTTGGCCCTAAAAGCTGGCCATTTTTCTTTGGCAAGAAGCTCAGGTTGATATCACCAATACCTACAAAAAAGTCGTACGGCACGACTTTGATCAAGTTCAGCTCCCATTGCCACACGTCACCTCTATCGTCGATAATCACCACCATCAGTTGATCCACCGGAAAAAGCCGCTTCAAGTTCTTGTGCGTGAGCAGCCCGCTTTCGTCACGGCTGAGAATACGATCACCAAAATACTTGCCACAAGGGTCGATGATGTGTGCAATTGCGAGGGCGTAGTTACGTGTGGCCATCGTGTAAATGTGCAACTCGTAAATCTCCAGCACCCGCGCGAGAAACTGCTCCAACCCTGGCCGCAACTTCACGTAGTACCAACACTTGTTAGGCGGTGGTTTTGGCCCTGCCCAGTTTGGCGGGAGCACAGCCTCCTCCTCCAAAAAGAACGATTTCACATCTTTCACATATGGATAGTTGGCATTGTCTGGGTCACGTTGCCATTCGCCCACCGTTGGGTCCACCGTAGCGTGGATCACCGTCTGGTCCAAGTCGACCACCAAAATCAATTTCTTGTCGGCGGCTAGCTTGTCGGTGGCCAGTTTCTCGATTTTGGCAGCCTCATCAGCAGATACGCGCAACCCTGTATTATCGTGCGCCATCGAGATTGTGGCACGGTCCTCGTAACTGTATCCTGAATAGTCTTTGTCGTCTTCTACGGCCTTACCGCAAAGCGCACACAACCCGCCGTACTGGATTTCGTGGGTGCACGTTTCTCTGATCACATACAATTCGACACCCAGATGTGCAATTTCCTCGTTCGGGTGTATGTTGACAGAGACAACCTCGCCCTCTATCGGCAGCTCGAAGCTACCTATGCGCTCGACACGTACTTTCCGGGGCGTTTCCTCGGTCGAAAGCGGATCGTCTTGATAGTCCCAGTAGCGATATCTGAATAGGGGCGCGTGCTTCTTCACTGAGTCGCCCGCAACGGAAAGCACTGTGCTCACAGTCACGGGAAATGGTACCGAGGCGGGTAGCGAGACGCTGGTCATTCTTTTCCTGGCGTTTTTGCAGCTTATTCCTGCCGTTTCGCGTGTGTTTTCGACGTTTTACGCGCTGCGAACCTATTTCCGTGTCAATGCCTGCGTATACCACCAAAAGCGGGGTTTTTGTGGGAATAGTCGTGTGGATTTACTATCTGAATTCAGAATCAGCAAGGCGGCTGAAATGAAATTGAGGCGTGGGGAGGCGAAGGTGGCAATTGTCTAGATTTTGATAACAGCCGTGTGAGTGCTGTGGATGAGCTATGCGAGAATGGGGAACTTCGGCTGCACGGGTTTTTAAGCCTATTGTATTGTAAGAGTCGGTCTACTTCACAAAAAAAGTAAATGTTGGAGCATACTGTAATGTGCCTGTGGAATCGAATTATACGCTCGTGTGCGGTACTATGATTTTTCTATTTGTAAAGTTCTCTGATTGCTAATTTGCAGCAATCGGTGAAACAGGGGCGCTCTGTGCTGTATCGCGGAATTTGCGAGGGCGACATTATTGTTTGTTTGGGGATCGCCGCGTCGTGGTGCACGGGTCTTGTGACGTGAAGATTTAGGTGTTTGATGCCACAATTTGACTTTCAGGTGTTAAATTTCGATAGCGTCTTGATGTGCTTGACCGGGCTGTGTGTTTGAAAATGAAGCAACTCATTTTAAATGACAAATCCTGAGGCTTAATTAAGTCTCGCGTGGTTGTGAGCCATCAGCGCGCCGCAGATCTTACCGAATTGGGCCGAGCTGCATATGCTTGCAAGAGGTGGGATGTTGAAACAGAAGTTCGGCTTTTTTGCTGTCAATACGTAATGTGTGTGCAATTTGTTCAAAGTAGACGGTTTTGAACTGCAATTGGGCTCACTCTTAAATCCGCCTTGCTTTCACGCGTTGAAAGCTCAATTAAATCGTGACGTTGGCGCGATGGAAAAGATTCGCCATGATCAAGTACACGCACCTTGCCGTGGCACGCTTGCCCGTTATAGGTTTCCACAAGCTCAAGTTTGTCTTACTATATTATTCTCCAATACGGCAATGACTTCGGCTGTGACAGAGTGAACAACGAGAAGATTATTGTCTCACTCCACATCTTCAAGCTCGTCTTCCTCTGACTCCTCCTCGGAGCCAAGATCGCCCCATGAAACGCGCGCTGCATTTTTGATGTGCTCATTCTCCAAATGAGTATGTCCATCACCAGAAATCTTGTCAATATTGCTGACGCCGGCTCCGCTGTCGTGGCTCACGCCACTTTCACCTAATTGCAGGAAGAAGCTACCTGCTTCAGTATCCTCAATGCCGAAATGTTCCTCCAATTCATTTTCCATTTCACTGTTGCCATCAGAGATATCGCCAAAATCGTCTGCGTTTGTCATTTCCAAGTCGGCAACGGTCTTCAAGGGGGCCTTTCCAGATACTTGTCCTGGATGTGGAGTTTCCCCGGTGTTTTCATTTGCAGACGACTGCTCTCCTACGTCGACCATCTCCACATCGTGCTCGCTGGTGGCTTCAACCGGCCTCGAATTTTCACTTTTGGCAGCATCATTGTCACCAAAATCAAACTCCTTCGATGTTTCATGAATTTCCTCGTCGCTATCTTCCGACAAATTTGCTGACGGATTAAACGCAAAGCCAAACTCGAACGCGCCATTCTCCTCCTCTTGTTCTGCCTCTCGTTTTTCTTTTGCTTCTCTGAGGCGTAGGAGGCGCTCCCGCTTTTTTGTTTCTGCATTTCTGGTCGCCTTAATCACTTGTTTAAATGCATTTTCAAGAACATTCTCGAAAAACGCAGTATCGGATTTGGTCGGTGGAGCGAGGGCGTACGGTGAAAACACCTTTTCTGCCTTCATGAACACATTTGCTTGCCTCAATTTGCGCCGCCTATCCATCTCACGTGCATGTCTTTCTTTCGCTAGGCGTGTTTTCCGCGCATACGCCACGAAATCAAACGCTTTTCCAGTCGAAGCACTCGCTAACGCCGCCTCTGGCACTTCTGTATTCTCTACAACACCATTCGATTCTTTCTCTCCCACTTTAGCGGTTTCAAGTTCGTCTTCATCAACTTTATCAGGCCGCGGCTTTTCCGCGGCAACGGCCGAGTCACTCCATACCTCCAGCATCTCATTTTCCGCCGGCGTTTTCGCCGCAGGGCTCATGATCTCCTCCACTGCAGATTCTTCAGAAGACAACATATCCAAATCGTGCTCAAGCAGCTGTCTCCAGCGACGCTCGTCGTCGTCTATCAATTTGTATAACGAGGCCTCATTGAGACGCAGTTGTTCTGCCAACTGAAGCTTGATTTCCTTCAAATCCGTGATTGTGTCAACATAGTGGCCTGTCAGTGTAAAGGTGAAGTCCGGCGGCAATTCAGGAAGGTATTCGGGAATATACGCCCGTCTTGTGGCCTGCCGGGGCACGAGCGCGGCAATCTCATGTTGTTCATTCGCGTGGAAGACCAATGACGGGTCATCTTTGTCCAAAGTATAATTGTCCGCGTTGAACTCTCGTAGGAGCGTGTTCAAATCGTCACTGATTTGTCTAGCATAAGCCTTTGTTGGCGTATCTAGCTGTTTTGTGCGGAGGTATTCTGTATGTAGCTCTGTAGGCAGCACATCCTGGGCCGCTAGACACATTACGAGGTCAGCAAGACCAGGCTTATGGTGCCTTTGCACTTCTGTTAGTTTGTGTAGGGACGACACAAAATGCGACATGAATTGAGTGGTAAGTTGTGTCACTTCACTCAAAAAGTCGGATGAGAACTTTGGGTGGTGCTCTGTGGAGGCAATAAGAAGCCCCACAAGTTTCTGGAGCTGGAAATCCACCGGCCCTGCGAGCCTTTTGGAATCTAGCGGTTCATTCACAGCATTTTTGTGAGGCCCGAGCCTTCTTTCGGGCGGCTCTATGTACTCTGTGACTATGCGTTGTTTAGAGTTTTCAGATGCTTTTTTCTCGGCAGTTTTGGGTGGCACCGAGCCTGTTTTTGCCACAGCGGCAGATCGCGTCATCGGCTTATTAGGACCAGCAGACTTAGCATCATTGGCCATTCTGCAAGTGGTGTTGTGGGAGGGGACGTGGGTGTCAATATGCGTGTTTGGAGTTACTCGCTGAAGTGAAGTCATGGTTCGCGCACGACCATTCGGAGAAGCTAAACTACAAATCTAAATTTATCCCGGGAAATGTTACAAAAAAAAATTCAATGCATGTGATTTGCCTTGAGTCTTATTTACAAGGCCAGCTCCTCTGGATCTCTCCGTATCATCCATTGGGAGGCTAGAACCCGCCCGACAATAAGTATTCGAGCGCGCCCTGGACGTTGCCGCCGCTGCGGCGGAGCGCCGCCACGTTCTGGTCGAAATCCGAGAATCCCATCTCGTTAAGCTGGCGCAACTGCGTCTCGTACTTCTCTTCCGGCGGCCTGTTGTCTGTCTGTGCCGCTGGCTGTGCGCCTAATCCCCCAAGGAATGGGTTGAAACCAGGAGCGCCGCCGCCAAACATGTTGGCAAATGGAGATGCAGCTGGAGCACCACCGGGAGTGTCAGAAGAAGAAGTAGCGGCCAGTCCCTCAACTGTAGGGTTAGATCCAGGTGCAGGAAACTCTGACTCGGCACCAGCAGATCCAGGGGCACCGCCAAATCCTCCCATGCCGCCCATACCGCCCATGCCACCCGCCAGGGCTTGACGGCCCATCTCCATCATTTGGCGCAAGCTCTCCGGGTTGGACATCATTTCGCGGAACATTGGGCGCAACATCTGGCGCGCCTCAGGGCCCATGCTGCGTAACTGTGGGTTCTGGTCGATCATTGCGTCCAACATGCGCGGGTCCAGTAAAAGCGCGTTCATCTGCTCTTGGAACGCCGGGTTCAGCATGGCACTCTCGAGCTGCTGCGGGTCTGGGAACGCGCCCATGCCGCCGTCTGGCCCAAACATCAGTGCCAGGGGTAATTGTGTGTAGCCAGCATACCGTGCGCCCGTCAAGTCTGCCAAGGGGTTGAATGAGCCCTGGCCTGCGGCGATGTTTGAAGGAACTGCGGCCGCACCGCCCAGACCCGCGCCCAGGCTGGTCACGCTGTTGCCTGCCCCTGAAATAGCCGCCGGCGTCAGCGCTGCCGCCGCCGTTTTTGCAGCACTACTCTTCACAAGGTGGATGCTATGGTCGTTTTGGATCTTGTAGAACGCCACAGTCTCTGTATCCTTCAAAACTTTGCCGCTGTAAATAAGTCGCTGGTTCTCCGGCGCGACGTCGGCCGTGGCAGAGATGATTGTCTTTAAATCCGCAATCGTCAGATCCGTGTCGACCTCGACGTCGTACTTTTTGTCTCCCGACAGCTTGATTTTAATCGAGATTACCGCCATTTTTCTAGTTGTGTGGGTTTGAAAATGTGTGGAAATTATTGGGTGGGGGGAACACTGTAGAAGAAGAATGGAAGATAGCGATTCCCGTTGGGGCCTGGGCGTGGTGGCGAGTGCGCGCACTACTACTGTATGACCTAATACTGGATTGAATCGTGTGGGCTGCAAAGAGGGATATGAGAAACAACAGTTTTTTTTTGGTGTGTGAAATTTGAGAGCCTTGAATTCGATGAGGTGGGTGTGATTTTTTGTACCAACCAAAGTACGTTGAAATCTATCAATCTCGAATCCAATACAGTGCCTAGTGTTGACTACTATTGCTGGACCTGTTTCATGTATGCAGGACGTTTCCTAGGCGTACTTTATATAACTCATTTATGTCCACTGGCAATCGGGTAGACAACTTCCTCTCGAAACATACTTTCTTGCTTATGACTGAGTATTGAAATCAGATTTGAATTTTACTTCACTCCCCTTTTTTCTATTTTGATTAAATTTGGTGGAATGAACGTCTCCCGTTGTGTGTCTAATGGTCCCTTCAAGCTAGTCTATTTCTTGGCCCGCGCGAGTTGTTCGCACGCACCCATGCTTATCAGGATAAGTTCAAGATCATTTACAAGACACATGTCATCCGGGCTGAACTGAATAGTTGATATTATTATATGTGCTTGACGCGTGGGTAAAAACGTTCCCCAGTTCTTTGACCATAAGTACAAGCCCTTGGTTGACTCCAAGCTGCGCCGACTGTTTTACGCACGAGATCAATCCTAGATGAATGATCCAGTGTGCGTCACGTCTTGTATTTATTCTTCCTATTCAATTACAGTAAACGTTGCCCAGACTATGTCCCATATTCAATCTAGGGAAAACTGGATTGAGTAAGCAGCCCATTTGGGTTTCCTGGGTGGCGTTGGGAGATAAGAAAAGGTCTTGCCGTTACAGGTGGTGATCAAGGCATTACCAACGTTTTGAGGCAAATGCGCAACTATTAACAAAACTTGAAAACATACTAAAAGATGAATTTAAACATGAAGCCTCTGATCAATAGACGTGAACCTTTTCAAAAGTTTTAGTTCTCGATCGAGATTTGGATCCATTTTACTGACGTTCAGCTTGAGTCGTGCGCTACTGTGTGTGAGGGTTCTGAAGTGAGATCATCAAGCAAAAACAAAGCGAGTTTATGTAATCTTTTCAGTTAGACGAAAAGTTTCGTTGTTGTGCCGAGCTTTACTACTTGTTAAATCCCCTGTTTATGAGGGAAGGCGGTTTTGAAACCGCTGTCGCCCACTATACACGTACCCCTTTAGTATATGTTGCACTTCAGTACTTTTGGTGAGCTTGATACTTTTCACATTCAATGACACGCTTAATCGAAGAGCAAGAACGAATTTAAACCATCATTCTTCTAATAATCGGTATAGTTTTCTACCTGAAATGACCATCTAAACATTTTTTACCCTGGAAATTCCTATTTAACTTCCACCTTGCATCCACAGCTGAGGCACGCGTAAGCCCGCTCACCGTCCTCAAATGCGGATTTTCCCTTGCTCTGCATCAATGCCCACTCCCCTTTTGCGGGAATTTTCTTGCACTGCATATTCAAACATCGTGCAGCTGTCTTCTTATAGCGTAATCCACACGAATTACATAGCTGACCTTCTTTAGTACTCCAAGACGGCCTCCAGCAAGGAGATTGGTCCAGACCACAAGAAATGCACACCCTCGGAACTCCAGGTGCGCGTGGGGGCGACCGCATCAATTCCGAGCGCGTCTTGTCCTTGACCGAGGGTGGGGTGATCGGGATAAACCGGGTAGCCAATTCCGCGCGAGGCCGCTCAAAAGACTGTTCTGGTGTTGCAAAAGCAGCCGAATGCTTATTGTGGGAAGGCGAGAGCACATGCTGGTAAGAATCGGTCTTGTAACTGACATACTGCGGACTCGGTGGCGCCTGTTGATGGCTGCTGGATTCGGTGCGAACCTGGTCACTTGAAAAGTAATCATTTTGTCCAGATTTGGCGTTTTCTAGCACGGGCTCACGCTGTGAAAGTTGCACGAGCAGCTGGGCCAACTCCAAGTACTCTGGGAATTTCTCGACATCGTGGAGATACGTCTTGTTCAAGTAGGTGTAGTTTGACTCGTACGGGAAATTGATTTTCCGCGCTGGAAGCGTGGGCAATGTTTTGCTAATACGCGAGTCAAAACGCGGTTTCTCAAGTTCATGAAACAGCGGGAGCGTTTTCGCGTGCTTGTCCAAATAAGCGTATTTCTCCAATGAAAAAGCCGGTTTTGTGTGGCGGATCAGATCAATCAAACCGTACCTCCAGTTCGCATCATTAGGCTTGTAAGTGTCGAAATAGTCTAATGAGACAGTAGGTGCCAGAGTCTTGGGCACGTGATGCGAAACACCGGCCAAGGCGTCGGATATGCTTGGTAACGTGACTTTTTCAACCGGTGAGTGATTTTCCAACAAAAACTTGGAATCTGTTGGCGATGATGGTGCTGTTCTTGGCCTTTTTAATGCTGGCAACTCTGGCGACTTTGGGCTCTTCGCATACGCATTTGTCTCGTCACTATGGGAGCGTCTTTTCCGCAGAATCTGCTGCTCTGGCACCTGATAGGCCGCTGGCGACGCGGACCGCATTTTTCTGGCGGCAATCTGTGGCTTGATTTGAGCAAGAATCTCACTGAGCGACAGTGTTCTTGAATGACGAGCGCCGGCTGCAAACGGAGAATGGAGCTGGTTGGAGTACATTGCCGAATGAAGCACACTCATTGTATTGTGATGGCTCGTATTTTCTGAAGATTTAGATTTCTTCAATTTTGCAACTTTCCCTTTGGTTGGTGCAGTTAAGTGGGTGCAAATTAGTATGACCGAGGTATGATGTGCCTGAAACTAAGCAAACTCGCCTGATGGTACCCTTATATGAGCTGATGGCGGCAAATAAAAAAGTTTTGCGGGTTTCTGAATAAAAAAACGGCTGAATTCCAAATCGAAACAGAAACGAAATCAAATGTGACTCTCACGGTGTGTCGTTCTTGCGTAGATTAAATCAATCAATTCTCTCAAAAAGCAACCAAGCTCCTAATAATTTTAGAATTTGGTGGAGTGGAGGAAATGCGAAGACTTGCCAAATCTATGACCAACAGGTGAATGGCTTATGTGTCGAGATATCGGCTGTAAAAATTTAAAAGCCTGGGAGTGTCGTTTTTGGCTAAATGTTGCCTTTATCAAACAATGTCTTATCGTTCTCGCTGTCCGAACAAGGAAATGTAATTGATCCGCGGAATGTGTAGGAACGAAATCAGGTGAGCGAGATGCGCAAATGAATGGAAGAATAGCCGATAAGTGATGAAAACGCTAAAGCAAACTCAAATTTGGTTGAAGTAATTGAATTTCTTGATTCTAAGTGATGACTCTCGTGATAGATCGACTTGCCCAAAATTCAAATTTAAAGGAATGAGCGAAAGTGGTGAGTGTTGCTTGAGATAAATGAATGAATAAATGAGTGAATGTGCAGTAAACGAGACAGAACGAAAAAGAAAAGAAAAAAGTCAGTTCCGAGACCAACAAGAAATCAGGCAGATATATAAATCTCGTTCAATTTACGAAACATTGCCAGACCCAGCCAGATCAGATCGGGATCAGGATGCATGCACGGAAAGGGTAATTGCTGGCCAAAAGCAGGCACATGGAATCACCAGATCGAAGTATATGCCAGATTTGATGGCGGAACCAGCGTGACCGCGGCCCGATTCGTACTGGCCCCAGCCGCGATCACGCCTGATATGGCAAATGTCCTGCACATAGGCGCCGCACGGTGGCTGGCTTCGGCGAGTGGGCAAAAGTTGCCGAGAAGGCACAAGTCCTTTGTTTTGATAAGAAGCGAGGACGCGGTTTGGTCTCGAATGCTCACATACGCGTTTTCTTAGTGAAATTTGTTCATACTTCTTGGGGGAAAAGCTTTAGGAAAGCCTTTTTGATTGTTTTGGTGCTGCTTTCTGAGGATGCCCAACACGCGCAAATGTTTTTTCAGCCTGAGAAGTACCTAAAACAACAACATGATAGTGCAAATTTTAATTTTTTTTCTCTAAACTCTCTAAAAGTATTTCGTATCTTGACTTTGTAGTGTCCTTGCGGACAAAGGGTTTCACGAAATTGACTGGCGTTTTCGTTCGCATCCATTTTCGGGCGCGATATGCTTCCAGAAGGACAGCAACACTTTGCTAAACCGCGGTATATTACTCAACCACTTGCATCCGGCTTACGTTTTTATGTGAGTTATCAGCAGTTGGTTTGCCAAAACGATTATTCCGTTGTGAAGATAATAATAATCAATTCTTTCAGAACTGAAGCCGTGTTACCACGTTTCATTTACTGTGGGCTATGAACGAATCATCGTACTCTAATTGGAAAAAACTCATATTGCAGTAGTTCCCATGTGAGCTTGCGAAGAATACACTTATTCGCTAATCTGCTTCTGAAGTGGGACCGGAGCCCTTAGATGCCTCGCTCTTGGTTACATTCGAGTCAAAACTCTTGTGAAGAACACAGTCTCTTTAAGCCGTTGATACAGTTCGGCCGGAAATCCAGTAGAAAACTACTGAGTATGGAAAGAAAAGATATTCAGATCTACTTTGAGGTAACTGTTCAATCGTCTATTCGTTATATACTGTATTCAATATCCTTCTTGGAAAATTCTAGTGCTTGTTCTTTTCCTCCTCGGCTTTTCTCTCGGCATCCCCAGCCAAAATACTTCCGGCAATGCCCGAAGCCATGTGGCCGCCATTTCCTAGGTGAAGGCCATCGGCGACTTTGTTTCCACCCAAGGAACCAGCAACGGATGTAGCGATGTTTTTAACGGTATCAGACATAATTGGATTGTATTCAAGAAAGTCTTTTTTGGTAATTTAAGGGCTAAGGCGGGGATTGTGTGTGGGTTTATATACAACTTAATCAGGAATCATGATTGCTGTGGTTGTGAGCGCGGGTTCCCGATAGCTTCAAGCAGTGACATGGGAAATTGAGCAAACACGTGACGGCGGCTCGCTCGCTCCTGCAAAGAAGCTGCGGAATGTTTCCATGGTGCGCCAGTGTTGACAAGTGCTCGACATTTTTTACTCCCAAAAAAAAGTATGACGTCAGCATTTGGGTCACAATAGGGGTCACAATTCGAGGCATGGGGTTAATGGTTTTGAGCATTCCGAAACAAGAAGAAAACGGAGAAATAGGTAAGATAGCGGGTCCGAGTATAAATGGTGCTTAGCTTCCTCAAAGAGAGGTGATTCATGCACCATGATATCAAAAGAAGACACCGAATCGTGTCCACATGGAGTATCCAACAGTCAATTTGGCCTATATTTCTTTTTTTCTTGTTTTTTTTAATTGCATCTCAGTAAATTTATCTCAGTAAATTTAGTTTATGAGCATCTTGGTTGATAAAAACAACCTGGCTACTGTTTAGAACCAACGCGAAGAATTGTTGTCCACACTAAAATTGTGCCCTTTAAAAAGATAACTTGGGTAATTTTTTTCAATTTCTGCCCCATAATTGTGATCCATATAAACCGGTTAAGCTGTAACGGGAAATCGCCATTTTTTTTTTTTTAACGGTTAATTAATAGAGAAAGACCTGCTTATAAGGATCTTGGTTAAGGAGATAACCTAGCTATATTCATCAAAACACAGCGCGAGAAATTGGTTTTCACATCAAAAATGCGCTCTTTAAGAAGATAACCTGGTTACTATCTCTATTTTTGCTCAAGAGTTGTGATCCTTATAAACAGGTCTTACTGTATTGAGCAATTATTCAATGGCCTGCACACAGCGTTGTCACGTTCGGAGCCAACCAAAAAGTATATGCCTGAGATAAGAAATACCATTAACCATTTTGCTATTCGAGATGTTCCTTATGATGTGAGTTCCGGCAATTTGAGACTCTAAAAAAGATCCCTCTATTCTCTCATTCCAACAAAACGCTACACGCCTGTTACTGAAGACTCATTATTTCTCCTCTTCTGCAACAAGCCCTTGCATCTGGCAACCGTTGGAATTGACAAAATTGGATATCAGGACTCCAAACAGTCCGTTGAACTCTAATTGAAAATTTCCGAATAAATGTGGATCCTGGATTCAGATAAGGTCCTAAGTATCAGCTTATTGAACTATGGACGTGCACATAACTGACTCGGGCATGCGAATCTCGACCTCCATTCTTCATTCAACTCCTCAGTTCCACATCCCATAGTGACCGGAAAAAGAACACAAATCACACGAAACCCGTATTCTTAGCCATCAAAAGTCAACAAAAGCCATTCAATGAATCCGAAAACAATAAGTGAACCGGTACGACTCGGCTATTTGGCCGTCGTGCTGCCGCCTACACGCGCGCCCCAGCAAAATGACCAGGTCCAGGCCCCGAAACCGTCACCGGTGTTCCAAAAACGCATTGATGATTACATAAAGTTCATCAAGAGCCGCAGGGACAAAAACATACGCAGCGCAGAACAGTTTGGCGAGATCAAGCGCAATATGGAGTGGGTGTACGGGCGTAATACACTGTTATTTTGCGTTGACATCGAGGCATGGGAGAAAAACACCGGCATCGTGACAGAAATCGGTGTTTCGATCTACGATCCGGCTGAACAGGAACATGCTTTAACGCCTGTTGTCAACACTTATCATATTATTGTGCAGCAGCATCAGAATAAGCGGAATGGCCGCTATGTGCCGGACCACATGCACAACTTTCTGGAAGGCACCTCAGTATTACTCCCATTAAATGAAGCGAAGTTTCTTTTGCAAAAACTTATTGACAAGTATTTTGGCGATTATGCAGAACTGTACTGCATGTTTGTGGGCCACGACTTGCTGAATGATGTGGATTATCTTCGTAAAATCGGCATTCGTGTGCCGAATAACATGCTTACTTTGGATACGCAGAAATTGTTTGCATGTTCCCATGGCAAGTATGGAGCCAGTCTACAAAACGCGCTCCGCACGGTGAAACAGCCATTTTCGTTCTTGCACAATGCAGGAAACGACGCCTATTTCACGGTCATGCTTGCGTTGAAGCTTTGTGACCCAAACACACGCTTGGCGTTGGGCCTCGATCTTTTGAGTGAGGGCGAAAACGTGGGTGACCGTAAGGAGTATGCAAAGGTTTCTAGGAACACGAGTGTGCCGCTGTATAAAGACCCGCAAGAGATTCTCCGAGAACTTGGAGCATGAGGCCTTTTTCTTGAGTAAAAATGATCCTTTTTTGGCTTTTTTTGAGAATGTCATGTTTTTGCTAAGGTCAAATGTGATGATGCGACGATGCACCCTTGCACGATGCTTACTACTTTTGCCCTGCTGCATCTTTTGGTCTTTTGCAGCCTGAAATTTTGACGATTTTTTGTCTCCTTCCAATGACCATTGACTGGCCTTTCACGACATCTCGGCTTTTTCCGTGTCACCTACTGCCAAGTGATAGTGATATGTGTCATGTTGCATATGGTAACGTTGCTTTTGTGCGACTATACAATACATTATGTTTTGGGGGCGAGCGATGGATTTGTGAGTAGTTTGTTTGAATAGGATTTGGATTTAGGACTGTCTTATGCACCCAGTTTTAAAGGTGTTCATCTAAAGGGTTTATCGAGGAAACGTAAGGTTCTAACTGTCGGTTGAGGTCTGTAGTAAGACATCTGACGTTTCTTGATATGTGGATCTTCGATGTAATCAGTCCACAGGTCTCAACCGATAATTAGAACCTCACATGGAGGTCGTTTACGGATCAAAACATTTATCCTTCAACAAGTTCAGCCTGTTTCCGTTATTTCCAAACAAACACACTCTCAGACTGTTGGTTTTGGTCAATAACCACATTTTTAGTGTCAGACAATTATCGATCTTTGAGCATATTAAAGAGTTGGATCTTCGAAGGAATGTAATTGCATCCTTTGACGAGATCGAGGAAATTGCAGAAATATTCTCAAACCTAACCGGACTAAGGATCAATGATTTTCCTGTTTGCGAAAGTCTCACATCCGAAGAAATGACATTACAATTGATTGGCAGATTAGTTTGTGAGCCGTGGGTGGCGGAACTGTCTCCGAATTCTATCAGTAAACTAAACGGCATGTTTTTGCAGCAGCTGGAAATCACAAATGCCGAACTATATTTCATCTCAAAGGTCAGATCGTGACACTTTCACATGACCAATACCGAAAGATGGAAGCAACTCGTGATGAAATATGATACTCACGAAAGCACGGAAACACAAATCTCAGGTGACGACCGGAAAATCGATCTTTCCATCAGAAAAGCTCCAAATCTTGACCACGAGCTCTTTTCGCGAGTTTTTCTACAAAAAACATAGCGTGGTTCGCTTGAAAGACGTGGTTCTGAAACACCTTGCCAAATATATCCTTGATTTCTCAAGTGATGATCACTATACTATACAACCTCCATGCCAGGTTCTGAGCGTCTGACTAGTAAATGAGTCTGACTTGTAGATGAGTCTGACTTACTAGATGATCTACACAATAAACATTAGTTAGTCAGACGCTCAGAACCTGACCGGAATCGAGATATTCGAAGCATCTCTTGAGAATGGGATGATCAAGATCAATTGCATTAGTTCAACTCAAACAAATGAGAGGTAATACAAACTGTGCGAAAGCTATACTCTAGTGAGTTAAAAAGATGACAAAAAACAAGCATTTCAAATCTGGCATTGTCAAAATATACGTGAAGAAGTCTTCACTCGTTCTGAAAATAGTGGACCAAAACGTTTGCAAGATCGATTCAAGCATTTCTTTAATAGGTTTTCACACGGAGAAGGATCTTTTGGTGTAAAAGAGTGGGCTCACTTAACTCCCTAATACACAAGTAAAACCGATTGCGGCCAAAATATAAACCAGTCACCTAATATGCATCAAAAAAGAGTGATGCGAAAGACTTTTTTTTCAATTTTAGCTTTATGGCTTCTAAAAGCTATATCTTGTAAAAAATTATGATGACATTTTTACACATTTGTATCAAGAAAGCGTGTTTATCCTCATGTTCCATTAATCCGAGTGGACCTCGGTCCAGGCAATTCGCACCCAATAGATAGATATGAGGAAACAACACCATGATATCCGACATACGGCAACTTTATCAAGTGTTGAAAAAAAGGGTTTTTGCAGTCAGTGAATCAAATGATCGTACTGTGAGAAAACAAACCGCTTACTTAAAATCCACTCGTCCAGTTCCCAAACCCTATCGTTCCAATAATATACCCCACGTTTCGAACCGGTCGGGTGCAGGCGGCGGCCGGGCGAATAGCGCGAAAATTTTTACACACTCTAGCCCAAACCCCTCTTGCTACCGGCCCGTATATATACCCCACACTTGTACATAAATAACCACATAACATGCTCGCTAGACGCTCAGGGCAGTTTATTAAACACGTGAGAATGGCCCACGCCGCGTATGCAGCAGACGATGTCTTGTTTACCAACAAGAACATGGCACGCGTGATCACGCTCAACCGCACGGAAAAACTCAACTCGTTAAACACGCTGATGGTACAGAAAATCATTCCGCGGTTGACGGAATACGCCAAGCTGGATGTATGTAATGCCATTATACTTAACTCCAGCACGCCCAAGGCTCTCTGTGCCGGCGGCGACGTGGCCGAATGTGCCCGCCAGGTGATGGCGGACAATGTGCAGTACGCCACGGATTTCTTCCAGAAGGAATACAACCTAAACTTCTTGATTGCCACGTATTCAAAGCCCTACGTGGCGTTGATGGATGGGATCACCATGGGCGGCGGCGTGGGTCTTTCTGTGCACGCGCCGTTCCGTGTGGCGACGGAAAACACCAAGTTGGCCATGCCGGAAATGGATATTGGTTTTTTTCCCGACGTTGGCACGACTTTTTTCTTGCCGCGTCTCGACGACAATTTGGGCTTCTACTACGCCTTGACGGGTGAGGTCTTGACCGGCATCGACGCTTATATGGCCGGGTTCGCCACGCACTATGTGCCGGCCGAAAGGCTTGCGCAGTTGCAAACGCGTGTTTCCAATTTGAACCCGCCAGTGATCAACGGCGCCGCCAACGAAGCATCGAATCTCAGATCGCAGAAGGATTTCTTTGTGCAGGTCAATGCTGTTCTCGACGAGTTTGCCGTGCTGAAGTTGCCTGAGAACTACCAATTCCCGCTTTCTGCCGATGAAATCGCGCTCATCAACAAGTCTTTCTCCAAGTCCAACTTTGACGATGTTCTTGCGTCGTTCAAGGAGGCGGGCACGGAATTCGGCCAGAAAACGCATGACCGTTTGGCGGCTAAGTCTCCAACGTGTGTACGTGTTGCGTTTGAGTTGTTGAAACGGGGCCAAAAGAACTCTCTCCGCACGCAGTTGGAGTTGGAGTTGACCGTGGCGACAAACATGATGCATGCGAAGCCCGAGGTGAACGATTTCGTCAAGGGCGTAAAACACAAACTTCTCGACAAGATCAAGCAGCCGGCCTTGCCCGAATGGAGCGCGTTTGACGCTTCGCGTGTCGATAAGCTTCTCGAGAAATCTGTTTTCACCGCAATGCTCGAGTCGCCTTTGATCAACAACTATTTCGGCGTGGATTTTAAGGACTACGTGTTCAACATGGGCTTGCCCACAAATGGACAGGTGCACGACTATATTGTTGGACAGGACGGCAGCAACCGCAAGTACTTGCCTACGCCCAGTGAGGTTGTGAAGCACTTTGTCGGTAAAACCAACGGTAAATTGGGCGTGGCCGAGAAGGTGCAGCGTGTTTTGGCCGTGCACGGCGAGTCCTCGCAGTACGACAATAAGTACGTCACGTGGAAAGATTAGGTGTGTATGGGACAGATATCATTTGCATAAGAGGTTTGACGGAAAATGTATGAGGGTGTTATCTTCTGGGAATGTCTTTCTCACGTGGAATACGGAAGTAGCGAGTGCTACTCTCGGCCTGAATTCTTGACTTCTATTCGTATGCCAGATTCTTGGCCTAATTTGGCCTAATTTGGCCTGAAATTGCCGAGAAATGCTTTATAAATAATGAATCGAATGGCAGAATAACTCGAGTTACACTACGTTTCAATGCAAAATGAATTTATTGAAAGCAAGCCTCGATTTGATACCTTGAGCGTTTGATTGATGACGTTAAACATAAAATAAACCGATAACAGGCGTGTATCAGCATGATTATATCCATACTTATACACAGAGCCCGTATTGTAAGGTGTTCCATTTAGGCAAGTACTGTGTACTTGCCAAGCAATGCACCTTCTATTGTTGAGGCCAGCTTGGCTGGCCACACACGAACAATGGAAAGGCAGACTCCATTGTCTGCCTTGACTATATAAATGTTGGCTCTCCCACATAGTGGATTAGAGAGCCAGACTGGTTTTACTAGATGATCTACACAATAAACATTAGTTAGTCAGACGCTGAGAACCTGACACGTATGGCTTTTCCTGGTCCTGATATGGTTCACTCACGTGCTGAAAAGAATTTCTACTGGCCCTTGAAGAAAAAGGCATCCGGCTTGCGTGAGTCTGAATTGAAATGAAAGAGAAACTTGGAAAAAAAAAAGCGAAAACAAATGAAAGCCTCTGTGAGAGCGCAACACGCGCGGTTCGTATCTAACAATATTCAATTGGCGAGAAAAGCAAAAGATGTGAACCCAATGCATGGATAGTTTTTGCGAATCAATTTTTTTCTTTTTTACCATCATGCCTTATGGAATTGAAGATGATTATGAAGTCAAAATGAAACACGCAAGTCTTGGTAGAAAGAAAAATGGTGCTGAGCCTGTCAATTGGAGTGAAAACGATTGAACGACTTAAGAGTTTTTCTGGGCTCGCATTACTGACCCTTCTGTTGCGAGAGTTGAAGCGACAGGTGAAGGAAGTACAGCCTTTAGGGCGATGACAACCTAATTAATTCTCATACGCAGCCACGCCGCTGGGCATGGTAGCGAAGCTGGCTAGGGTTTTATGTATATTCATATATAGACTTTTGGAGAGCTAGGTAAGCAATTCTGGCTCCCAGTCCTTCATCAGATGTATCAAGCAAAAAAAGAGGAAAGTGTGTGATTAGTCTCGAGATACACCTGGTGATTAATGGATCTGCAAGCAAACGGGCTGATCTGCGTGGAGGTGTTTGGCTAATGAATAGATCGGATTCGCGTCCCGCAGATACAAACAAACATGTCGAGCAACACAAGATATGCTCGTCTGAGAAGCCCGTACGATTCGATACAACGGGGTGACTTTCCTGCAAATCTGTAATATCATCTTGCCTTCACTCTGGCGTATTTTGACCCTTTTTGAGATTCTCGCTTTGAATATTTCGGTATTTCCACGATCCAACAATTACGAAAGACACTGCCATGAATGGCGACTTGAAACTGGCTCGCACACAAAGTGACGCTCTAGATAAGTCTTTACAAGTGTCACGAGGAAAGTTCGGAGAATTTCCGGGCGGAAATCAGCCACATATTGTAACTTTTTCAACTATAAGGCAAAGTTGACAGTTATCCTCTGAGTGATTAAGTACAGTTAACCTCTGAGTAATCAAGTGAGGAAATCAGTGACAAGCCATTGCCGAGGCTCGTATGAGTTTATAATTCTTCATGATTGGCGTGTATTATGCAGGCTGACCCAAAGCGTGTCAAACTAAAGCGACTACCAACGGCTCTAAGTTTCAACTGGATCATCTCTGAACGCCAGCATACTACAATCCTGTCAACAAGTGCAAATTATTGTACATTTTGTAACCGCTCGTGGGTATCGGTTCTGGCACTGAGCATTTACTTCGGCCACGCGCATTCTCGTGTGGTGTTTCTTCACTTGAACTTCTCAACAATCATGTCTTCGCCCATCTCCTCGTAGTCTGCCTTCGACACAAACCAGTTGTCGAGCGCAATGGCCACGCTGCCGTTGTCGTCCTCGGAGTTTTCACGGAGCATCGACGCCAAGTTGGCTGCACCTAGCCACGCGCCAAACTTTTTATCGAAAACATCGTGAATACTGCCCGTGCTGTGATTACGTAACGGACTGATGTAAAGCTTATAGGACCCCGTGATCATGTACCCCGGCAAGAGCTGCGGCGCCGTTCGGCTGAGGTCGCCACAGATCCGGTCAGAGAACCCGTGGATAAGCGAGCCTCCGCCTGTAATCAACGTGTTTTGGAACAATTGGCGCAAAATCTCATTGAACCTCGCGCTTGCATTTGAGCCCTGTCCGTCATTCCCCGCCAGCGACAAGAACGCGGACTCTAAGTTCTTGATCGCGAAAAGCACCAAGTTTGAGATCCCGTGCGACCCTGCCTTGTTGAAAGCAGGCTCCGGAAGTGTAAGCCCGGGTAACTGGTAGGCGTGCGGCACGAAGAGGGGCTCTGTGAGCGCAGTCAATTCCTGGTCCAGGTACGTCACGTGACCGCCGCCGGGAAGCTGGTACTGAGCTGGGTGCTGGTGCGGCGCCTGTGGGTAGTATGCATTCAGGGGCGGCAATCCGGGCGGAGATTCTGTGGTTGAAACCATGGCGTGCTTGAACCCGGCCAAGAAATGCTGCGTCACGTGATACCGCTTGAACGAGTCCAGCATGACGCCCTTCTGGAACCGCGCGGGTATCAAGCGTGCGTAGTCAAGCGTGTCGTGCGTGGCGCCCAACTTCGTCTCCAAGCTGCGCAAACAGTGTAGATTCAAGAAGTCTCCTGCATACTTCAGGTGGAAGCTCAGTTTCAGCTGGATTATTCCGTCCAACACAGGCGTGACTGAGGCGACGGCACCACCAACATCTATGACCAACCCGCTCAGCCGGCCCATGTGGTAGAGCTGTGCCAACGGAGATTTAACTAGCGAGAAAAGAGGTACCTGGAACTCCTCAAACGCCGCCTGCGCCATGGCCGCACGGGCCTTGGCCGAGTTCCATACGGGCTCCGTGGCCATCAACGCGTGGTCCAGCGGCGTGACGCCGTTGCCGCCGTCAAGGTGTTGAAAAACGTGACCCCAGCAGTCACGTGCACGGTCCGTGTCATATAATGCACCATCATCCATGATTGTCATCACCTCGGCGCCCGGGTTTTGCGTGATGGCTTCATCTCCAAAGAGCGTTTCGCCAGACGGGCCCACCACGTAGTTGCTGTTGAACACAAGCAGCGGCAAGTCCTCCAGGGCAAGGCCGGCCCGGGTCGTGTGTGAACCGTTATCTATAACGATGGCTGGAAGCAGCGTGACCATTTTGTTTGAGGCGATTGTTTTTGGTTTTTTGGGATATTCGCGTGAAATTGACCCGTTGGCGCTTGCTTGTATTGGAATTTATGAGTGTTTTTGCGCGTTTCACTGACACTTATGCGCTTTTCCAGTGCTTGTTTGCATGGTTGTTTTTTCGTCAAGCGTGTCGGGTCATGGCTGGCGCGGGTGCACGGGCCTTTACCGACACGTCCTTGATGTGGTCAGGCTCGATTAAATTTTTCAGAGAATTTGTCAGTCAGCCGAGGAGTCCTGGATATTGCCTTGTCGGTCTGACTTTCGTGAGTGGTCAGAAGCATAGGCTTTTTTTCAGAATCAACATCACAAGCATGATCGGTCTTTAGTCGAGAGACTTATATGCCGGACAGATTGTTTAAGTTTGAACTGTTGCGTGATTTTTCGTGCCGGTTTTCCAATCAGAATGAAGCCTTCATGTTGTTTATGCAGCAAAATCATCGCTTGTGACGACTTTTCTTTTCCTCCTTGAACATTACGGGCTATGTCACACTTTCAATACGTTACTGAGTGAATCACGTGACCGACTCCTCCAACCTCTTCATTTTCGACCCACAATTCGGTCGGGAAACGGGCCTACCCGATAACAGTTGAGCCTGAAACTAGCAATCAAACCAAATCCTAGAAGAATGCTCTTAGAAATTGAACGTTTTGATGTATCTGGTCTGAGTCTCAGCAGCATGATATCTCACGCACTAGTTTCAGTTTTCAAGGACAATCAGAATAACGTCACCAAAATAACATCAATTCTTTACAGCGAATTTAGGCGTCTAGAACAGCCAACAGTACTTTACTAGACAAATACTTAGGCAGCTTACAAGAAAAGGTGGCCACATTGACGTCATTCAAGTCTTTGGGAGCACCCATGTGCAGTCCGAAAGGGAGAAAGCGTACAATCTAATTCCTCAGACAACCTAAAAACAAGTCGGCATTTGCAAGTATGAATATTGATTGAGTAACATAATTTTCATATTTAATATCTAATATCGTGATTCGTAATTCCAATTCTATTTGTGTATCTCCGGTGAAGCAATAAATAACGTGGCTGCAAAAAGCCTTACCACTGGTAATTCTCCCGCAGATAATGGACACTATGGGCCAGGCCCACCACGCTTCTGGCACTGACGCTATTCTGCACATCCAAATCCATCAGTCCGGGCCCACATGAGAGGACATAAGTGTCAGTTTTTTCGCTGATTTTTCCTAGTTCGAGCCCCTCTGCAACCCAGTCATCCACACATGGCCGTTCGCCGAGTACCGTCACAAACTTATACTTTTCCTCCAATGCGTGATCATCGTCAAGACCATGTTTTGTCAAGAACACCCGTACATCCGTGCCATTATTGATCAAGAACTCCATATCCCGGCGCAAGTAGTCGATATCAGCAATATTGTGCACGGCCCAGTAAAGTACGGATCCCGAAGGATTGTGCTGGAACGTAGGAAGCAATGCACAAATGCCAAGTCCACCGGCAATTCCAACCAATTGTTCGGTGTCTCTGAATGTAGGCACCCCATTTCCGTAGGGGCCCTCGATAAGCAGCCACATGGTAAGGTTTCCTTTCTCGTCGCCCCTGAGTTTGCCCAAAGAGCCCGTGGTACCCTTTTTGATGCGTACGTAAATCACAAATACGCCCTGAGATTCCACGGGCGAGCTGAGGATTGTGAATGGATGCGACTGGAAACATTGGTACCAGATCGGCCAGTGGTAAAAGCTGATGAAAATATGCGATCCTGGCTTATAGAAAGCGTTATGAAGCTCTGATTTAGGCACTGTCAACTTCACGATTTTGTCATCCACGATGCTCATTTGGATCTGCGTGTATCCTCGGTTGATGAAGAAGGTCTTGAACAATCTCACCACACGGTCATATGCGGTAAACGCAATCAATGAGTAAACCCAGCCCATCCAGCCGAGACTCTCACAGTGATACCACATGGCAATAATAAAGAACCAGCCGAAAAGTTTGTGCAAAACCAAGAACAACTCGTACATGGCGTTCCTGACGAAGCTCACACTATGCCCCAACATCACGAATAGCAATACCGTCCCCACAACGCCCCAGCGCCAGTAATCATCCATACCCCAGGCCTTGTAGCCGCCGTCTCTGATCGCGTATGCAGTCCACACTGCAGAGTGAAT
Organism: Metschnikowia aff. pulcherrima; assembly: GCA_004217705.1. Taxonomy (NCBI): domain Eukaryota; kingdom Fungi; phylum Ascomycota; class Pichiomycetes; order Serinales; family Metschnikowiaceae; genus Metschnikowia; species Metschnikowia pulcherrima. Next base: position 837,318 of record CP034460.1, on the reverse strand, counting down.
TAAGGCTTCGAGGGACATCACAATCGCCACCACTTTATGGTACTTGATAAACGTGGCCTGTGGGAGTCCCGTCAAAAAGCAGAATGGGTTGTTGCGAAGCCCAAAAACGTATACGACGGGCATCAATGAGAATGCAATGAGGGCACTGCGGTAGCCAATAAGATCGAGCGTAAGGAAATACACCTTATTGATGTACATGTTAGGAAGGCTCACGGTGTACGACAACGCCGTGCAGAGCACCGTCTGTACCACAAATGCCGATACAAGCACGAGCTCGCCACGAGTGAGCGCAAAAACCGTGTTTTGCATCATGTGTTTCTGGTACCATTGTCTCACGACTTTCGGCCATACCGAGACGCGGAAAACACGCCACAACATGTTTGAAACTGTGAGGTACGCAATGTACGCGCCCCAGAAAAGCACAAGGCCCCAGCCAAACCACTGGCTCTTGAACACGTGATGGTTGATATCGTCAAATGACGTTTTGAAGATTTTGTATGCGGAATAGTTGACCGAAATAGGCAGGTGGAGCCGAGTGGTCTTGTTGCTCGGCGGCTCGATCATGTATTGCGTGGCGTTTTCCAGATACTGCTCTAGCTCGTCAACGGAAAACACCACATGCGCCTTCTGTAAACACCGTGTGGCCAAATGTTTCCAAGCATGTTCGATTTCTTGCTTGTTGGCGCCCTGTGTCTCCATACAGTTGGCCAAAGACCCAACCCAGTCGACGTTATGGCATCTGCACATGTACATCTTCATGCTCTGGCCCGTGCCGCCACAGCCCCAGTTGAAATTCTTCATGTAGTAAAGACACGACGATGCAAGCGACGAATCCACCACCACCAAAGCGGCTGTGACATGTAGGAAGATAAACGTATATAGCAACTTCATTTTCGACGAAAAAAATGCAAACGAAAGAATATTAATGCTAAACTGGCTCCACGAAAGAAAAGCCTAGAGGATATATACACATATTTGTTGCCATTTCGTACTTCGATGTGGACCTGACCGGTGGACGTGTGCGCAGGACAGCAGATGTCCATGAGCATTTTAATCTTCTTGATCGAGTAGGAATCTCGCTTTTATTTGCTCGCGGTGCAGGAATGCGTCTCGCCAAGACCTGTATACAACCAAACGTGTGAAAGGAAAATGGCGTATCAGCGAGTGTATATTTAATTGCGCTTATTAAACGATTGAGATTGCTCATGGGGATTGATTCTATTGGTTGGAACATTTGGCACTCCTGATCATTGTGCTATTACATGATTCTCAAGCGTTAAGTGTATCATTGAATATTGCAAATTCGAAACCGCGTGCAGCTCCCGCAACGGGCCGATTCGTATGATGCAGGACCGGATCTGTGATTCCACGGCCGGTAACAAAGAAACCGTTTATGGACTACAGTTAGTAAGCAATTAAGCGAGAGAACAATAGAATAAAAAGGGGCGATTTCGATGAAATGGGACCCATTGCGAAATTCATGATGAACATGTGGAGATTTTTCGCAAGAAAGGATCAGAAGATATGGTGCTGCCTGAACCAGTCAGTGCGAAGATTAATAACCTCTTTTCGGAAACTAAAGTGACTCAACCAAGTGAGAAAGATTTATCGCCCAAAAGGGTATTTTCGTGCGGCTGTCTTCTGACTCTTTACGAATTACATGGCCTGATCGTTCACGTGGCTATCTGAACTCATATGTTTTTGGCCTTCTATAATATTTGATTTCGAACCAGACATAGCCATTTGGCGAATTGACTTGAACCGACGAAAGAAACTAGAGAAGCAATGATCAGTTTGGTTCACTTGGCTTTGTGGCAGACGAATGACCGTATCCAATGATGGGTCAGTGCAGAGAAGGCATTTTCCCGAGCTCATTATCGGTAATCGAGCAAAACAATTCAATTGTTTAGGTTTAATGACATGATGCTCGGTCACATTTGTTCGCTCCAGCTATGATGAAAGCCAACCAAAACAGGGCGTCAGACCAGAATCTTTTTTTTTCATGTTTCATAACCTCTTTTGACTAACCATCACCAGGTTAAAGCGATCAAGGGCCAGGACACACACAGCATTACTTTTAGATCGCTTGCTTGAGCCTTTCGTACCACATTTGGGCTCTACATTAGCAATATTTGTGTGTTGATTCCAAACTTTGACCCGAAGAATAATCAAGAAGGCTTGCTAAACAAAATCTACAGGCTTTTCAAGTTGATTGGATATTTCCGAGCCCTCTTGTTGATATATGCGCCCACTGGCTATGTGAAACCATGTTGCGAACTTGTCATTCGCCTGCTCGCGTCAGCTAAAATGTGTACTCGTAAGCGCCATTCCCACATCATTACAACTTTGCAAACGGCTTGTGCTGTTTTCGAAAGTTTCTACGACTGGACATGGCCACAAACCAAGATCCACCCGCTAACAACTTCGAGGTGAGAGATGTAAATACCATCGTTCCTCGGTATAGCAAAAGGCTAGAACAGGTCTTTTTTTTTCGTATTTTCCTTTCTTTTTCTTCAAAGACCTAAAACAACGGGCGCTGGAATATTCGAATATTGTGTTCATATGATTAAATCGGGGCAATGTTCACAAGCGTATCAAAACTGAATAAAATCATTTTGTTTTCAAAATCGATGGATAGGCGCTTTTGAAACAGTACTTCTTAGTTTCACCACAAGGTCTAGATGAATGGCCACCAACAAATGATATTCATGGAGTAGCCCCTTTTTCAAATTTGTTTTTTCTTCTCTACCGATGTTTTTGTTGCGAGTCTTTTTTTATCCATACGGATTGGTACAATTTTCGTCCTCAAGTTCGGATACGTGAGTTTGTATGAAGTCACTTTAAAAGAGCCGGTATTCTTAGAATGTCATTGTGAATGAGTGTGGATCAAAAAGAGAAGAAAAGAAAAAAAAAGTGTTATTCCGACCCTCGTTCCTGAAGATAGCTAGCTATGTATCTAAAGTCTAAACGAGGCTTTCCTGTCAAAGCGAGATCCTGGACTTGCTTGCCCGAAACGTAGGGTTTCGTGAATCAACTAAATGTAATTTTGATTTTCGAATTGAAGAATGGACTTTAGGAGAACTTTTACTTGATACTGTGGAATTTTGTATCTCTCATGAGTAAAAGCAAGTCAGGAAAATACATAATACATAAATAATTGTTCAGATTAAGCTGCGTTGTGTTTGACGAGCATCGTGCTAAAAGCACAACTGCGAGCAAATAATATAATGAGCATAATCGTGAGTTGGGAAAGCGACTTTCCCAAACGCCCTTTCCTTTTGTTTGACCTTTTACTCAAAGTAGAATAAACTGAAAACTACTACAGCTTGGTTTTTGTAGCAATCGACGTGTCCAGCAGCCGCCAAAAATATGTCATTTTATTCAGCAAATTGCTCCCACGGGGACCTCAAACTACAATTTGGGCACCACGAGCATGAGTCAAAGATAGGTCTTTCGCTTCATTCTTCATGTTATTAGTAATATACTGCAAATTTACTTATCTGATGAGCCTTCTTTTTACGTAACCCAGTGAGTTTCATTATGGGCGCTGTATTCGACGTTTGCAATACCCGTGGGCCAGCAAAAGCAGCGCAGGAACAAGATTGAATGCTTTTTCATATCATGACTTTCTTTTTCTGCCTTTTCAACAGAAATTATTCTACAATCATTCACTCATATACGCGTCATGTGTAATTTCCTTCCAATCATCGTTCTCTGTAGTCCCCTCTTCATGACTAAAGCATGCACATAGGGCCCGAAGTCTTACTCAGCAACTACAGCAGATTGCAAATTGCAGCAGGACTGCACATAGCCATCTAAAAAGGACACGCGACACCGGGCTCGGGCTCGGGCATGCCAGCGCGGTGCCTGCTGCGGCACAGGTCTCTTGATCAATAACGGTTTATAGGGATGATATTGAATGGGCAAACACGACAATTACCGCTCGAATACATTTCTAAAAAAAGTCATATTCATTTCCGTTTAAGTTCTTGAAGATTTCAAAGATTATGAAAATACAAAATCCGTATTCTTGCACAATTCTGAATGAACATGCTGCAAACAACATGGTGGAAAGCGCAGCCTTCAGACACGCGCGCACGTGACCCACGTTCTTCCACCGTGTTCGTTCCCGCGCCGCGGTATATGATCCCCCGCCTACTTCGATATTTCACAACCACATTGTTTTTCCCGCCAAATAAGCACGAAATATAATGCAGTTTTGGAAATTCTCGACGCTGGCTATTGCCGCCCTTCTTGCCTCGGTCTCGCTTGTCACGGCCGCGGATGAGCCCGCAATTGCGCTGGCTGATTCCGCCGTGTTGAAATTGACGGCGGCTAACTTTAAGGAGACGTTGGAGCAAAACCCTTTGGTATTGGTTGAGTTTTTCGCGCCCTGGTGTGGCCACTGTAAGACTTTGGGCCCTCAGTTTGCGCAGGCTGCCGACGATTTGAGCGTGTCGTTACCAAAGGTCAAATTGGGCCAGGTGAACTGTGTCGAAGAGGAGGAGTTGTGCAAAAAGCACGAGATTAGGGGCTACCCCACCCTCAAGCTTGCCCGCGGACCATACCAGCAGCCGGACGAGTATGACGGGCCCCGTGACGCCGACGGCATTATCGACTACATGCAGAAGATGTCGCAGCCGCCCGTGAACATTGTCGCTGACGTGGCCTCGTTCATCGAAAAGGCCAAGGCCGAGATCAAGCCGTTTGTTGTGCAGGTTCTTCCCAAGGCTGCGCACGCTGCATCCGCAGCGCTCAACGAGACATTTGGCGAAATCGCCCACTTGCAGAGACGCCACCGCACTCACTACTCGCTCGAGGATGACAAGGCGATCAAGGCGTTTGCCAAGTTGACCAAGGCCGACCTTTCCGGTGACAAGGCAAAATATTTGCTCGTGCACCCAGGTAAACTCGACGACGTGCGCGTGTTTGACTCTGAGAACTTGACACAAGAGCTGTTTGCCGAGTGGGTGTCGAACGCTCTGGTGCCTGACTTCGGCGACATCAACAGAGACACGTACATGGTGTACATGGGCTCGACCTTGCCATTGGGCTACTACTTCTACAACACTGCTGAGGAGCGTGCCGCCGTGGAGGAATTCTTCGCCAAGAAGGGCAAGGAGTTGCGCGGCAAGATTAGCTTTGTTGGCTTGGACGCTACCCAGTTCGGCCGTCACGCCGAGATCTTGAACATGGACCCTGAAATCGTGCCTTTGTTTGCTATCCAAGACAACTCTAACGGCAGAAAGTATGGTGTCAACCAGACTGAGCACCCTTCGCCTTCTACCGAGACTATCGAGGCATTCATTGACCAGTTCTTGGCTGGCGAGGCCGAGGCCATTGTTAAGTCGGAGCCATTGCCCACCCCTGAGGATGAGGATTACGACGAGAACGTAACCAAGTTGGTTGCTCACAACTACGATGGTGTTCTTGCAGACGAAAGCAAGAACATTATTGTGGAATACTTTGCTCCATGGTGTGGCCACTGTAAGAAGTTGGCCCCCGTGTGGACCGAGTTGGGTGCCCACTACAAGGATGCCGATGAAAGCGTGGTTGTTGCCAAGGTGGACCACACGCTCAATGACGTTGACGTGCCCCACAACATTGAAGGATACCCCACTATTATCTTGTACCCAGCACACGGAGCCAAGGACCCCAAGACAGGCTTGAGACTCGGTGTGGTTTACGACAAAGGTAGAGACTTGGAGTCATTCAAGGAGTTCATCGAACTGACTAAAGTCTCCGGTACTGAGGAGGTCGCGGACGCTGTCGAGGAAGACGCACCCGAGGCTGTCGAGGAGGACGTTGAGGAGCATGACGAGTTGTAAGTGTTGGCTCATGAGCAGCTTATCTGATGCTAAAGAATGAAATACAAAAATACGAATATTGATCGAGCTTGTTCAAGTGTAGACACTTATTGTGTTGTAGGCTTCGCATGCGCATCGCGCGGGCCCCAGATTTTGATGAGTTGATCGTCGCCCACAGAGCACCAGTACTTACCGTAGTCTTTACCTGATTTCGCCGGGTAGAACCTATTCCAGTCCACCGAATTGCACAATCCTTCATGACCCTTCACACGCGTAATCAACTGGCCTGTGTCAAGTTTCCATATGTATATATAGCCGTCATCACTGCCACTGAGTACAAGCTCTTCCTTCATGTTTGTAGTGGTGAGGTAACCAAAACAGGATCGCACCATGTATACTGCCTGGCTTTGGCCTAGAAACTTTTGCTTCAAAAATGGTTTTTCATTTGTTTCCAAAGGCGAGATATCCCAGAGTTGTAGCTCCTCCGGCGCTATGCTGAGAAGCATGTAACGTCCATTCGCCGAAATATTGCATGATGTTAATCGCCCATTTAGACTCAACAGCGCTATGCGTGAGGTCGTGGTGGACGGATCAAAAAGGTCTGGGATCCGGTAAAAGAACACTTGCTTGTCATTGTTTGCTGTAATGAGGACCCTCCCATTCGGTGTAATGGCAAAGTCATTTATCCTATTGAACTGACTTGCACTTTCATTGGACTCTTCAGATGAGACATGGCTTTGTGTGGGTTCCCTGATGCCAAGGCTGCTTTCTGGTGGGTCTGTTGAAGCCCCAGATGTGTGCGAGGCATCGTCGCCTAAAATTGACAGCCACTCGTCAGCGTCGCTATAGAAATCAAGAACCTCATTCCCATCTATTGAGAACACTTTAAGTGCCTTATCTGGTGAACCAACGATGAAATGTGGGGTCGCGGACTTATCGTACTTGAGGAATTCGCAGGGCCACGTGCGCATGCGTTCGCCGAGCGTGAAACACGAAACTAGCTCGGCCGAGTCAGATCCATTCATCGACCGCGTCACGCGTCGTTTTGGAACGATGTTCTCGATATTCCAGATTCGGATCACTGTATCAAGGCAGCATGTGACAATGTATCGCTCATGCGGCTCCCACGAAAAGTAAATCACGCCCTTTTTCTTATCCAAAGGAGGAATATAGGACCCCAGGACGAACACAGCTGTCTCATCTTCCGCATTTGGATCGAGCTCGGCAAGGAGCCGAAAGCTGTCGGCAACGTCAAAGATCATACAAGTGCCGTCGAGCGAGCCTGTGGCCAAGAACCGGCCCAGAGGCGAGAATCTTGTATACCACACCTCATCGGTATGATGCGTTAACGTATGTAATAAGTGAATCGGAAGGTCGTCACGTGTGCCTGAGGACGCAATCAGATACTCAGCGGCCAACCCCTCCTGTGCACGTAACAGTCTCGGCGGCAAATGGTAGAGTGCCTGAGACTCGTTGTAAAGCGCCGCTTTATGGATAATGTCGGCCAAAGAATCATCGGGAATATCGCCGTATTTGAAAAGCGAGCTTTCTGTTCTATTAAAGTGGGCAATTCCCACTGCTTGCCGCAATAACGCCGTGAGTGAGCTTCTGAGTCGCGCCAAGTACGCATAATCGTCCTCTGGAGCGTCAATTGACCCCTTCACGTTAGTTAGTAATACAGCGGGTGTGAATAACGATGAATCTAGCTGCGCGCGTGTTGGAGGCACCATGGCCAAGGGCAATAGCACCGCACTCTCTTGCTCTTTGGTCAATTTTGCAACAAATGGGGTTTTCTCGCCGATTTTAGTCATAGCGTCAAATGCCACCAGAACTTTCTCCTGAAGAAACTTAAAGGCGTCAATTGCACCGCCTGATGACGCATCTCCAAGTGCAATCGATAGAATGCGTTCAAGAAACGATGTACGCAACACTAAATAGAGCGCTACGGCGCGCTGGATATCACTCAATTCATCTCTATCAGTATGCATATCAGTCCCGAACCGGAACCCATCAGATTCGTCCCTTTCGTACTGTGTCAAGTATTCGCATGCTTTATTATATTCTCCCGCAGATATGAGTTCGCTAAGCGGATTTGCAGCATAATTGCCGCCCCTGGCGCCATTCTCCGAGGCCATTCGTTGCGCAAGTGTTTCCGCCACATCCTGGTATCCCAACTCGCCAAGTGTCTTTCGCACTAGCTGCAATTGAAATGCCCGGGACATCCTGAATTGTTCGACAGAAAAATTGTGATGAAATCTAAGGTTGAGTTATCAAAGTTGTGGAATTTCAATTCATGTATATCAAGGAAGGTATGCTTTTGATATCACGTAGGTGTGGAGATTAGCCGCGATAAAGGTGTGCAGAGAGAAAACCCGTGCCTCACTCAAGGAGACAGGCCCCCCAATCCGGGGAAGCAGTAGGGACACGGCTTTATTCAAGGAAACTTGATGATATCATTACAATTAGGCTCTTTCTTTCTACATTTTGACCATTTTTGATCTCCTTAATATTGGTATGTTCTGAGATTTCGTGTACGTAGAAATCATAGATTCATGTATTTGATTAGCGGCCGCAGTATCAGTCTATCAGATCTGGAATATAATCTTGTATCATGTGACTCGCGCACGGTTGCTTTGGTCAGGCTCGAGCATTAATGAACATTGTACAAGGATATTTTGGCTTGAGCTGATAGAATACTCAGCAAACTCTACTGATTTTGCGATAAGACTTTCAGCGTTTTGCAAATCTTTTCTTCAAAGAATACGTTGAGCTAAAAATTGTTGTTTTTTTTTTTTGCCCCACGAGGGTTTCAAAATGGTGTTCTGTACAATTTTTATAACTCTCTATTCGTTAGTCTCGTCGCACTTTTGCTTCCTATTGCAAAAATGAGGCAGGAGTTCTAAAACCGACATAATTTGTCAGCACGATCGCCACCAAAAAAAGCAAAAAATGTCGATTTTGAACCCCGCAAAAGTATAATGAGGTAAATTTAATTTAGCTCAAGACGAAAGATTACATCTTATGCATCGAGGGCTTGACTCGACATTCCAAAATCTATAATGGGTGACTGCTTTTTTCCTGCAAGACTCTTTTCGGGGCCGAACGCGCACCGAGGTGGCTTAGCGCTAAACAAGTGTCAGCCTATTTATAAACCTGTCAGAGCAGAGCCAGATTCCCGAGTGGTGACCTCCAGATTCCGCATTCTTTTTTTTGATTGCTTTCTTGCGATTACGTAAGCGCAGATTCCGTTATCTTCAAGGCTTGTGCTCAAAGTGGTTACGGGGCTGCAAGCGCGGCAGTGCCAGCCCCTAAACTTTATGCAGGTTTGTACTGCATATAACATTCTCGAAGGCGAAAAGATGCGTCGTCGGGTCGTAAGAATGGACGAACATTCCCAGATAGAAAACATCGACTCCGTGACAGAAACTTAGAGGCCGATAAGTATTAAAGGCAAACCCTGTTACACTTTAATTACAAGAATCATTCAAAAAGGTCAAGAAACTGAATTATGTGGAGACTGTAACAAATAAAGGGATGTGTCTGGGTCACGTTTTTCCAACCCTGGTGTGGGTGATGGAGAAGGTTGAACCTCGACCACCTTTGCACGGCGTGCACATAACCACGAAAAAACCTTGCATCCTACCAGAGCTTGTTTACGAGCGCCCCAGGCGCATAGCCCTGGCCAGGCCACACGACACTAGGGGTCGTCAAAAAGGTAAAAGATTCATTTAAAAATCGAAAAAAACCTCAAAAGCCTCTTGGGTTTCGTCATGCGAGCTAAAAGACTCCATAAAATTGAGCACAGCAGTATCCAGACCATCTTTCCAGCCCCGTTTTGTTCACTAAATATCCATTGTTGTTGTGCCGGGTGACGTCGCCCCCCAGAGTACCGCTCTGCAGCCGCGCAGCAGCCGTGCAGCCCGCGGATTCGTGCGTTTCGACACAACAGCCCTGTACTGTCGGGCCTGCATATAGCGCACCCTCCTTCACGTGGGCCCTGCCGTTTGCCACTAGATTTACGAGATAGTATATGATCGGCACAGATTTCGGGTAGAATACACGGGATATATATCACCCTAGCTAATAGCGTTTGCACTTATTGGATAGAGTCAATTGAACAGGACAAGATCCGCGGCCAAGAAAGCTACTATTTGCCTGGCCATTGATGGATTCTGAGTCTTGTACGAATTCTCACGTCAGTCCTCATCACGCCATTCTTGTTGCTTTAAAGTCTCGATTTTGACGCCAGAAACCCACTATTTTGCCTTGAAAGCGGCATTTAAGCTCTCGCCGCCTCTCATCCGTCCTTTTTGCCGCCCGCATGCTCTGCGAGGAAATGTTGCCGGCGAAGAAACGGTCTCATAACACGCACGTGTGCAATTTTTGCAAACGCCGGAAGGTCAGATGCGATAAGGGCACGCCCTGTTCGGCGTGTGTCAAATACGGCAACCCCATCTGCGAATACCCGCCGGAAACGAGCCCCAGAACGTCTGAAAAGGCCGAAAAAAACGTTTTTGGCGAGCTGGTGCTAAGGTTGGATCTGGCGCCGCGCCCACGCAAGCGTAGCTCGACAAACTCGCTGGCTCTGTCGCTTAGCAATGGCTCTGCAGGGCCACAGAATGGCATGCTTGCGCCAGGCCAGGAAAACTACCCGCCGAGCATGTTTCTGGAGCTTGAATACCTCAAAAGTAAGATCTCGATGCTAGAACACCTGATGTCCGCGCAGCTGGTCCATACTAGCCCAAACGAGACCCCGCCAAAAGCAGCGAACCAGCTTGTTGGGCCCGTGTGGCGTACCCCTGGCGGCTCCGACGACTTGCTGTACATGTTGGGCCACAACCCGTGTCTTTCTGACCTGCAGTATTTTTCGTTCCACAACTCGTATGTGCCGTTCATCACCGTTGGGTCTTTCTCCGCACGCCACTATTACCCGCTCAGCTGGGTGCTGCTCATCAAGATGTACAGCTCTGTGGCGCCGCTTTTCGCGTTGAAGCAGAAAAAGTACACCAAGGAACGGCAAGTCTTGTTGAACCCTGACATAGAGGTCACGGGGCCCTCGGACCGTGTTTTCAATAAAAAGCTTCGCGAGTTTGTCGGTGAAGATGGGGAGTACCGCAGCTCCACGCCCATTAAAGACGCTTCTCGGGCAGAAAGACTCCGCAAAATCAACCAGCGCGCGAAAACAGTGGGATTGACCGTCTTTGAGGGCGATTTGGACGGTGTGCATGACGTGTTGCAGAAGGCTGTGATGCTCTTACCCACGCGGAAAGTGATCTGGCTGCTTATTGACAGGTTTTTCGAGCGGGTATACCCGTTTTTCCCCTTCTTGGACCAAGACGAGTTTGAATTGAATGTGGCGCGTTTATTAGAGTCCAAAAGCAGGGCATGCGAGCCGGTCAAACATCTCCAGATTATGAAAAAGAGCCAAATCGTTCACGTGGGCATTCTCTTGCTAGTGTTGCGCTTGTCATACCTCACTTTATTCACCAATGATGATACCGAAAACGAGGCAAATTTATACACGCAAGACCCTAGCCCCAAGGCGCAGCAGCGTCGGTTCTTGATGGATAACCCGATTGATGTCGACGTTTTCGGCGTCGCACAAGAATGCTTGTTTCAATTTGGCTACATGAGGTTCACCAGCATCCCCCTCCTACAGCTATGTCTTTTCCTTAAAGTCTACAATTCTTTTGCACCCGAGAACGGTGAGGGTGCCGATGATTCACATTCCCAGGGTTTCTGCTCGCGTATCATTGACATGGCGATGTCGCTAGGATTACACCGTGAGCCCGAAAACTTCCGTACGAAGGTTCGTGATGACAAAACCAACAATTTATGCCGGAAAATTTGGTGGTACTTGGTGATCATGGATGTTGTGGCTGGGCTCACCAACGGGTCGCCTCTTGCGATCAAACGGTCCCAATTCGATACACTCCCGCCATTCTACAAGCTTGGGAATGAGAATATCAGGGACACGACGCTCGAGAAAGAAGTGATTCTCTCCATATCGAAGTTCGATGGCTGTTACGACCGGATCTACAACGTGGTGTCGGTGATTTCAGATGTCCGCGCGCCGGTGCCCATGAGGGACTTTTGCACAAAACTCACGGCCTTGGAACTACAATTCCCCGATATTTTGGGTGATATCATCAGATCCCTCAACTCTCCCAATGGAGCAGTACCTCATATCGAGGTTGCCAACGCACACACAATCAAGATCGGGTTTCAGGCGACATTCTTCATGGTGAGTGTCAATCTACACTTTTTCAATCACTACGAGAAAATGGGCGAGCTCGACTTGGCTTATTATTACCTCAAGAAATTGCTCTCGGTGTCCGTTTTCAACATGATGCCGTTCTACGACCGGTTTGTGGAGAACAGCAAGGAGATCTTCAAGAACACCACGGATATAGCAATCACGCCGTCGTTCCAGACCTTGGTGCATAAATGTACCATCATCATCCATTGCGTTGAGATGCGGGCCAGGTTTTCGATTATCAAATGCGATATGCTGCCAATGCACCAGCACGATCTTGTGCGGGACCCGGCCTACAGGAAAAGGTATGAGCTTTTGGTGGAGACGTTCCGCCTTTGTGAAATTTGCTTGGAGATCTTCTTAAATGCAATGAAGAGAATGATGTCGCGGTATTACTATTGCTGGCGGTACTTGAAAGCACAGGAGAAGTTGAAGTGTATTCGTAACGGTACCGAGTACTACACAGTCTGGTGTCGTGGCAAGGAGAGCTATATGCTTCTATCAGACGAGATGTTGGAGGATCTCAACGGGATCTTGATGCGCTCGATTCAAATGGCGCAACGCAACAACACAGAGCCTGATTCCGTGCCAGACCTCTCCAATGCTTATCCACAGGACCCAGAGATCCGATCTATCGGCACGCCTGCAGGCACATTCCCCACCCCGAATATCAACGATCAGTTTTCGGATGATATGTGGACGCAAATGCTCTCGATGAAACCCGATTTAGGCAAGTTTGGCTTTGAAGACTCGCCGCCAGACGCAAGCATTCCGCAAGATTTCGTCAATTTGACTCCTAATGCGGACCCATCACTGATCCCCAATATGGATTTCGCCGGTGCAGGTTTTTACGACTCCTTGCTCAACGATATCTTGTTGCAGGACGTTGAATTCTAGACACTCTCACAAGCCAAGCGACTAGTGGAGTAACACCCGCGGAAAACTCTTTGCTTTGGCCACCCAATTTTGTACATAACACCAATACCTCACCCAATATAGTAATGAATCATTGTTCGATTGTCCATGTAACGATACCGTTTTCGGTGTTGAGAACTAAATAGTTTGCACGCTCAGTAGTGGCTTGTACCGAGATCACACCCGGACTTTTGACGGTATCGTAAAAAAGCCCCGGGCTTACATGTGAAACGGTCGTAAGCGTAGCTGTTTTCAACAGTTTCATCAAATTTGCAGCTGTTTCTGGGATTTCATACATGTTTGTGGCCCTCACATGTGAATCTTTATAATCAGGAAGCGCATTCATATGCACCAACGCCAAGAACTCGTACAATTCCATCTGTTTTTCGGGTGAAAGCTTTTCCATATCCGAAAATGCGACATTCTTTTCCGATGTATCGATTTCTGCCGGCACAAAAAGGGCTGTTTCCGACGAAAATGCATTCTTATGCATATCTTCAAATTGCCCAACGTTTTCCTGTATATAAGGCGTTTCCGTGAGTAGCACTAGCTCTGCAGATCCGAAAACCTCGTCTATCACGGCATGCAAATCTTTTTGGTACTTTTCCTTCTTCTGCCAGTCTACAGTGGCGGAATAATACGTCACGAATTCAGGCGACCCTTTTGCCGGCTGGCTTTTCTTGAATTTAATGTACCGTCCTGCATACGAGTGGTGATGGTACGTATACTGGTCCATCGTCAAAGTCACGATTTGTGGCAGCCGTGAGTCCAACTTGAGTGTGTTGCCGTTCTGCGTGAGCTTTAGACTGTAATACTTTGCAGGAGAATCCACAAGCGTTTGTATTGTCTCCATCACATGGCTGATATTCAGGCTCGTATATAGGTAGTTTTTCTGTAATAGGTCGTGGATTACACTCTTTGTATTCGAAGAGTTAGAGACCACAGATAGATACCTGACCGGCTCCGCAATGAATTCAGGGAGATCATTGCATGAATATGAGAATTTAGCAGCCATTGGGCAGTTGGATGAGGAAATATAGGTTGAAATGAGAATCGATGATCATCTCTGACTTGTGAGGTTAAGACCCGTACATCCCAAGTGTTGAAATCTACGAAATCTGAAAGAAAGTGCCTTCTACTTTAATTAACGATTGCCTGTAATGGCCACTCTGTGCAAGTGTTGTTGCTCTATCGCGCGATTCGCTTCAGCCAGTGATATATCATTGTCGATATGCTGTGAATTTTGTTATGCTACTATGAAGCGTGTGCTATGATGCCATACCAGACTACCAGTTGGTGAGGTTCTTTTCCGCTTCGCCAAATACCGAGTTTCCGCCGTTCTCGACGGACACCACATAGTTTTTCCAATCCTCGAAAGGCTCCACCTTTCCCGAATCGTCGTAGAATTCGGGCAACTTCGCGTGTAAGAACTGTCTGCAGTACTCATCAATGATCTCGAAATCTAACAAGAAGGCGTCGTGGCCCTCGGGTGAATCAAGCGTCTTAAATTCGTTATCGGGGAGATGCGCAGCTAGCAATTGCTGTTCGCCATAGGTGAAGAGTCCATCGGAGGTGATTCCAATAATCAAATGTGGCGAAGTGAGCGTCTCAAGATACCCAGGGAGTGGATCCTCCTCGGCATCTTCGTCGATCTCTATGTGTCCCCTTGTGATATCATGAGTATCAAGTTTCCTGCTGATAGAGATGTAGCAATTCGCATCAAACCTCGCCACAAATTTGTCGCCCTGGTAACGTAAGTACAGCTGCGCAGTGAAATACGTCTGCGGCTTATCGTTATTTGTCAGCGATTTGAGGGTCGTGACCAGTCTAGACGACCGGGCCCCGTCGTTATGCAGAAGCCAGTTCTCCTCATCCTTGTTGCGAGGTAGACGTATATCCTGCGGCTGTGCCGATTTGCTCAGCTTCACGCTAGAGGGCAATTTGCGGCCAAATCTTGTCTCAAACGAGTTTCTCAGTCTGTAGGTGAGCAATGCGGCCATGCGTGCGGCACTGAGGCCCGAGTCCGGGCGGAGACCCGGCGTTTCATGATAATAACCGTCGTCATAGTTTGGATCGCTGAAGATGCACTGTCTTTGAGTTTCATTCCAAGAAATGCACCAGGCCGAGGCTCTAGCGGCAGTTGCCAAGGCAATGATCAGCTTGACATAGCCCGTATTTTGGTAAGTCAGCGAATATTCCAAGGCGGCCATCCCGCCCATCGAGCCGCCAATGACACATGCAATTTTCTTGACGCCCAATGAATCAAGAATAAGCCTCTGCACGCCAATGTCGTCTTTCACGGTGACTAATGGAAACGCCGGGCCGTACGGCTTGCCGGTGGCTTTATCAATGGTCACAGGTGAGCACGAGCCATAAGGTGAGCCAAGAAAGTTGATGCAGATGATGAAGAAACGGGTAGGGTCAAACGTGAGCCCGGTACCAAGAAGTGGGCCCCACCAATCCTGGACATCCGACGATCCCGTCAACGCGTGGCAAATTAATAACACGTCGTCTTTGTCTTTATTGAGCCGGCCCCATGTTTTGTACGCCACCGGGAAATCCGTGAGCACCTCGCCGCATTCAAGTAGATACCTCGGGATTTCCACTATGGTCTGGCCCGGCACCATTGCCGCATACAGATTCGTGCGATTTTGCTCATCGGTGACGTCCTTATACGTTTGATTTTTCATGGCCCAGAGTATGTGTAGTTCAGAATGACGCCGTGAAGAAAAAAAAATAAAGCCAATAGCCTGTAATGAAAGTTTTTGAATAATTTGGGGGGGCTGAAATTTGTGCTTTGTACGAGTGGAGCTCGTAATGCCATGTTCCGTTTGCTGCCGCGATTACTCACCGCGATTCTCAATCGCACGTGAGCAGTGCGAAGAATCTGGGGTGACCGAGTCAATTGAGCCCGCACCTGCGCTGCGCACGTCGTAAGTTGCAACCCAATCATGCATCAAGAAAGAGCTGTATGAGGAGTTGGCATGCATTAACGAGTCTCTCTTCTTATGACTTTCAAAAGATTGCATAGAACTTTTTTGGTTTTCTCTATGCATGATTAAGAAAAAAGAACCCATGGACTGTGCGTTCACACTGATAAGGCCAGGGCACAGCCTTTATGACGTCAGGCGTAATTGTACTGGCTGTGCCTTAGCTGTGCCTCAAGCGAATGAGACGGCTTGAAAAAGACACCCAGTTCACTTCCAAAGATGAATACCCCCAACATCAAATGCCAATCTGATTTTTGATGTCCTCAATGTCTCCATCCACGCGCTTTTGATCGGCCTTATCTTTCTTTGCCTTGCTCTCTCCCTTATGCTCTTCCCTCACCTGTTCCTCATTGGCCTCGTCGTCCTCCATACCGTTTATCATATCAAAGTCCTCCTCTCCAATCACCGGCGTCTGCACGCCCGATTTGTCGTCATTAGATTTCTTCTGCTCTGTATTGTGGCGTATCACCAGAATCAAAGATCTGGAGTATGCAAGCTCGGTATATATGGCTTCCACCGCAGAAAGTACTCCCCTTTCGTGACTCATGGCTTTTGCAATTTCTGTTGCTTTGACTGCATACTTTTCCTGGGACGTAATGGACTTCAACGCCTTGGTGAAGGATTTCTTATTTAGATTCTTGAGTGCAATCCCGACACCTAGATCTTCAACTCGAGAGGCAAAGAAAAACTGGTCCCCGAAAAACGGCTTGATGATTGTTGGAAGTCCCGCCCTGAGTGTGGCTCCCGTCGTGCCGGATCCACCATGATGTACCGCGGCATCGATTTTGGTGAATAGCCAATCATGCGGAATCATACCTGAGTCGTAAACCTGAGACGGCAATTCAACTTCTATGTCATCCTTAGATTTGCTTAGCTTGTCCGACCAGCCTTTATTCAAAATGCATTTCACGCCAGAATCAAGAACAGCTTCGACAATTGTTTTGGTCAAGGCCTTCGCATCAGAGACTACAATCGAGCCAAAACCAATGTACACGACTTTTTCGCCGTTTTGTTTCGCCTCTTCGAGAAAGTCAACCAACTCTTTTGGCGGCTCGTACTCGTCAGACCCCTCGTTCAAAAACCAGTACCCAGTAACTTTCACCCAATCGGGGAAATCCACCGAAGGAGGAAAGAGCGCGGGCGAGACATTGTACAAGAATGGCACTCTAGACTGTTGCATCTTTACCAAACTGGTCCGCGGTAGGCCAAGCGTTTCTTGTCTCCATTTATTGACTTGTCCTGATATGCCTTTCCAGAACACATTCTCAAACATCACGTGAGTCAAGAAATTGTACGAGCCACCTCTATTCTGATCGGGGACAAGAAAGGCATGGGGATAAGCTCTTGTTCTAGTCCATGGCATTGTAAATGCCCGCATATACGGGATATTAAGGGCCTCTGCAATATGAAGGCCCGCCATAGCCGATGGACTCTCGATGAGTAATTCGGCACCTTGACAAGCTTTCCAGCTAGATTCCAACAACTCACCTATCCAGCCCCTGAATTTGGTGCTTGCCTCTTTGAGAAAACCGACAGAGATTGACCCGTGCGTCACCATCAACAGCATCAACTCCGCAGGGTTACCAGCCACCTCCCTAAAATCGATACCATGCTTCCGGATCCAGTCTTCGAATTCTGCATGCGTAGCAATTGTGACCTCATGGCCTTCCTTTACCAATGCCTTGCCGAGCGCGATGTACGGTTGCACATCTCCTCTTGACCCGATAGTGAGAAGCGTGATGCGATAACATTTGGCTAATTTGACCTCTATCGTAGTGAAAGGGTTATCCTCAAGAATGAGTGGCATTTCAATTCCCGTGGCATAGCTGACTTTGTCTTCGAGGAGTCTCAAGCGAGCAGCATGAATGCGCAAATTGGCCAACTCATCACTTCGTTTATTCTGCCTTTCAGTCTCATCGATGTCCATCGAGGAGTCCAGTTGGTTATCCTGTATGAACTCACTATCAGGATTGAAATGATCTTCTTTTCTTAAGAGTTTCAAAATCATCTTTTGGCAGTCGTCTCTCGAGTCTTTACTTCCGAAAGCCAACAGAAGGTCCTCAAGACCTCTTATCTTCAACAAAAGGCCCGCGTAATGGTACAGGCGGGCTTGCTTCTTACAGCTCTGTATATCCCTAAGGGGCAACACCATCTTTGTGGAAACACCCGGAATCATGCTTCGGAAGCATACCTGATCCTTTCCAATGTACAATCTGCCGTACACGGGCATGGTCCTTTTCAAATGAGCAAAATACGTCGAGACCAAGTGGGAGTCTGGCCCGAGCGAGAAATGTTTGCGAAACCGATTGAGAGCCCTCACTTTTTCTCTCTTGCTTCTGATGAAGTACTTGTCATGTCCAATTACCAGATCAAAGTGCTCGGGCCTGGCAGACCATACTCCTCCTATGGTGGAAACCGTACGTAACAGCCGTTTCAACGATCTCAATTTCCCGCGTGTCTCAGATATGGGACTGCCCATGCGGCCTTCCAGTCTGGACTCAGATCCATCATGCGCCACATCATATTCAGTTTCCTCTGCAATCGGCTGCCGAGCAAAAGCTTTATCCTTGGCACGCTTTTCCTTGATGACCTCCAGAAGATTGCCATACTGCCCGGCGATGTCATCAAAGCTTCTTCTTTTTCTGACCATTTGGATATCCAAGTTCTTGAGCATTTGTAACGAGAACGGTTTTGGAAGTTGTAGGTGATAATCGAAATCCGGGATCTCAAAATCTTGCAGAGGCGCCAAGGACTCATCTTCTTGCCGAAATACGTCTAGAAGACCGTCGCCGAGATTCGCCAATCCTGCAATCGGACTGGTTTTTGGCATGAGCCGGTCTTTCATACCTTTGAAGTTCGGTACATAGCTGAACTTCTTTTCGGCTTCGTTGCCGCGGTCTACGGTCTCATTTGCCTGCTCCTCCATTTTCACTCGTGCTTGCAGAATCTTGGCATTCACCTCAACGATCTTATCAATAACCGACAGGCTAGATAAATACTCTGGCTGGACTGTTGTCACCACGCGGTATGCAGTTTTTGAGTGCAACGAGCCCGAATCAGTGCGGTCGTCTCTGAAAAACTTCTTGGCCCTTTTCTTGAGCTTGTGGTTTTTCTCTGCTGAGTCAAGTACGTTTTCCTCCAACGCTCTTTCAAATGTACGGCTGAGGTCGGCTCCCTTTTGAAACGCCACAAAGTGCGCCGAATCGTGTAAGGAATGCGCGTCCCCGATTTTCTTCGTCTTCTGCTTCAATTTTTGCACCTTCGAGTCCTCAGTACTTTGAGGGAGATTGAACTTGATCGAAAAGGAGATTGGCGCTTCGTCATCTTGTGGAGATGGCACAGCTTGCAGCTCTGCTGTTTCGGCGTCGGAAAGCACAAAGTTCTTTTTGTAATCCACGATATCCTCGATCGGAAGTCGCATGATGACCTCGCGCTGTGCATTAGTGTTCCTGAGCGCAAAAATCGCCTTGGAAATGCTGTTGTACCAGTGCCTGGCCAGGTATATACTACTGGTATGGAAGCGGTACTGCTTGTCCGTGCACGTGACACGGAACCACACGCCGGCTTGCACGTTTTCCTCATGGGCGTCGTCCAGGGCAATACTGGCCAATTCCGAATTGATTTGCAGCATGGACGGCTCGGTGGGGGTGCCCATATTTGGACTATTTTGCGCGCTCTGCAAATTGGCCCCTGTTGGCTCTAGAATCTCACATGAAATGGCGGTGTGAAGGTCGATGGTTCTCACGGGGAAATAAAGCTTTGTTGGGGACGTGTAGATGCTGAGCGTGGTTGGTTTCAACACCGCCCAGAACCGGTTAGTGTAGACCGACAGGAAAAACGCGTCGCCGTAATGAGCAAGTTTGTGACCTAGAGCGCCTGAGTGGACTGTCAATTCCGGATCGTTGAGCTCCTTCACAGAAAACTTTCCGGGAAGAAGTGAGTAGAAACAAACCGCATCACGCGTGATGTACATGTGGCCCTGGAGAAGCACGTCCTTGACGAGCCACACGTCGAAGTGGTCGTAAAGATAATTGTCGTCTTCGAAGGCAAAAGTCTCCTTTAATTTGAGTGCAATGTGATACTTCAAAATCTCGGTTTTCTCCGGGCTTTCGCCGCTCAAGCCATCATCCGCTGTCTCGTATGTGATCAACGCATGGTCGCCCGACGATTGCACATGATGATTGGCCATGACGGAATTCTCCCACGGGCTGCGCAAGTTCTCGGGCGGCGGCCGGTAGTCGCCATTCCTAAGTGCCTTGGCCATGATTTCGGACAGGTACATGAGGCGCAATTCATCCGTAGTGCCGCCGGTGAGCGACGCCGGTACCAGTGATTTGCGTAAACTGCCACCAGGAGCACCCAGGCCCGCCAGGGGGCGTATTCCGTTCAGCCGAGAGGTCGGCCGCAGCAAGGGTTCTTTTCCCTGGGTTATCTCTTCGTGCAGGCTATGGTGTGGCTGTAAAACAGGGGCTTTTTCCCCGGAATTGCTTTCAGGCCCCTTTTGCTTCCCCTCGCTGTCACTGCCGCCCTCATCTTCGTCTCTGTACCTGTCATGGAGAATGCTCCCTATGGCCTTCAACGACGTCGCTCCTGCACACGCCAGCGCCGTTGCTAGCATGCTGAGAATTGAAGTCAGACCCTGGTGATCGCTCACGAGCAATGCCACGTCCTCCTCCTCGTGAACTTCGGCATTTCCCGTGGTTTCTGCGTGGCCTGGCTCCGTCTGGGCGTGTATATAGTTCAAGGACGCTTTGAACGGCGGGAAAACGGCCAGCGACACTTTTTTGTAGAACGGCGACGCTTTGGAAAGATTCTCGTGCCGTTCTTCGAGCCCTAGGCGGTCCATGGCCATCGCAAGGAGCCGTGACGCCGACTTTATCTGGTCATGCCAGTCGCTGGATTCAGGCACCTGCACATGCGCCGGTTCGGCCTCCGTATACACCGATTGCGGTCGATTTTCGCCGCTTTTTGGCACAGCGGGTAATTGCGGGCCAGCGGTTGACATTCCGGGCACGAGTTCTTCTGATTTGCTGCTCTTTTCTGGCGAATCTCGGGCTGGCTCGGTACTGGTTTTCTGAATATTGGTCTGGACTTCGTGGATAGGGCCTAGCGCGATCCCAGAAAAATGGATTGAATAGGTTTTAGATGGGTGTCAAATTCCACAAAATGACGATCTTAAAGAAATACTAAAAAGTAAATGTGCTTTCTTTATCTCAAAAAATTATAGCCTATGGAGTATGGAAGCTCGGCGTGCTCGGCAAATGTCTATGGGTGGCGGACTTTACCCCAGGATTACAACAAAGATAGATGCTTGTGAGCGCTGGCACGGTTGCTGCTGCTGCTGCTGCATGCGCGCTCGCTCGCCCGCCGGATTTCTCGGCACCCGGCTCTCGGCACGTCAAAGCAACCGATGGCCCATGGCTGCGAAATTCGATAAATCGCTGTTCCTTGAAAGAAAAAGAGAATGGGATAATAAAAATGAAACGAAAAAAATGGGGTGGCTTTTCTGGAGAGAATCGGGATGTCTGGGTTCAATTTCGGGCAAAATTGCTGTGTTTTTCATTCAGACGGGGTTGGCATCGCTCGGCTATCAAAACTGCCAGTGAGACTCTTTATACCCTCACCATTAGTGTCAGCCAGCGATTTGGAGTGGATCCCTTTTCAGCAACACATGGTCGTTTTTCCTCTTTTTTTTTAAGTTTCTCTTTTAATTCTTCAAAATCAATCGTGATCTCACGATGTATTGTTTGGATCGTCAGTATCGAGATACGACAGTTCCTCAATTTGCTGAAGCTTATTAGCCATGATACACCAATAATCAGCTAGCCCAACTCAACGTGACCAAGATCAAAAAAAAAAACTGGTTTTTGATCGCTCACATAGCTCGAAAATCAAAAGATGGTGCTTTAAAATACCCTGCTTGGCTCAATTTAACCGCTGGCTAAATCTCCTCGGTGAATTCGTCTGTCTTTAAGATCCGGTTAAGACTGCTCTGTGGGTCAGCTATAAGCTCCTCAAACTTGCCGTCCTCGATCACGTTTCCTTTGCCGTCAAAAACCACAATCCGCTCGCTGTTCTGGATCGTCGAGAGCCTATGTGCAATCAGAATGATAGTGAGGTCATGCGCATGCGAAAGCTCGGTCAAGTTTCTCATGACGATTTCCTCCAGGCGCGAGTCAAGCGCCGAGGTGGCCTCGTCCAATATGAGGAGCTGAGGCCGCTTGATCAAAGTCCGCGCAAGCGAAATCCTTTGTTTCTGGCCACCGCTCAACTGGGCGCTACCGCTTGAGGAAGGACCGATCACTGTGTCTAGCTTATTCGGGAACGCATTGATGAAGTTTTGGCAGTTGCTGAGTCTGGTAGCATACTCGATGTCTGCAGGTGTGCTGTCGTGTTTGCCAAAAGTGATGTTCTCTTTGATGGTGCCGCTGAAGAGCAAGGGCTCCTGCTGCACATAGCCCACGTTATTTCTGTAGAAGTTGACGTTGAGGTCCTTTATTCTATGGCCATTCACGGTGATTTCGCCCGCGTCCGGGTCGTAAAAACGCAAGAGCAATTGCGACACGGTGGACTTGCCCGAGCCGCTGGGCCCTACCAAGCACACGTGTTCGCCCTTCCTGACATGGAGGTTCAAGTTGCGGAAAATGGGCGAGTCTGTGCGAGACGGGTAGGTGAAATTGACATTTCGGAAAACCACATCGCCGTTCAAATCGTCGACTTTTTTCCCCACCGAGATCGGGATCCGCGGCTTCAGGTCCACGAGCTCGAAGATCCGCTCGGCCGCGCCAATGCCCTTCATGAGCTCGGTGTAAAAATTGCCCAACCCAAAAACAGAGCTTCCTGTATATACCGCGTACATCATGAAACTGGAAAGGTCACCAATCGAAATGTCGCCGGCGGCTATAAGCCGAGAGCCCACGACTAGGAGCCCGATGATCGTTGTGTTACCCAAGAAGCCATTGATACTGTAGTAAATGCCGCTCACACGGCCCTCCAACATCGATTTGTTGAAGATATTGCGCACCTCCTTGTCGTAATCATGCAAAACGGCTCTTTGCTGAGCAAAGCTCTGGATTGTTTTCAAGCCATTGAATTTCTCCTCCAGCACTTTCGTCAACAGACCCAAACAGTCCTGGATCGTGCGTGAAAGCTTTTTGATGCGACGCCCATATACCGTGGACATGAGAATCAAGGGCGGGAAGATAAGACTCATGCAAAGCGTCAATTTCCAGGAAACCCAGCACATCATCAGAATGCCGACCATGCCGGATATAAAGGCCCGTGCACCGTCACTCACGTTGCCGCTGAGAGACTTGCTGATCACCTGGGTGTCGCTGGAAAGCCGAGAAATCAAGTCACCGGTTTTCATGCCGGTTCTCGATGGGCCAACATCGAAGAAATACGAGTCCTGTGCCAAGATATTGGCAAATAGCCGCGCCCTGAGCCTCGCCACGAGCCGCTCGCCAACAGAACGAAGAAGGTATATGCGGCCATAGTTGGCCACCGCTCCGGCGGCGAAAACGACCACTAATCCTGTATAAAATTGTGCCGGCGCAAGCCCAAACAACGCGCCGTCACCGCTGGTTTCTTCTGATTCATCCCCTTTTTCAAAATCGTCTTTTTCCTTGGCTGTGTCGATGATTTTGCCTATGATAAGTGGAAGCAGCATCGTCACGGCACTGGTGCACACAAGACATAGTAGTGCCGCCAAAAGTGTGGGGTATTCGGGCCGGGCCAACCGGAAAAGCCGCCCGATCTCTGCCCAGACGGACTTCTTGGGTATTTCTTGCGTTTTCTCGGCTTTTGTGGCGTCTATTCCATGCGTTCTCTCGGTCTCTATATGCGCAGGAACGGAATCTGAACTAGCATGAATATTTGTCGTTTTTGAGTCAAAATTCGCGCTTTTTCCAGCAAATCTTAGCCTTTTTTCTTGCTCAAGCCTGGGATCATTTTCGGGTTTATGAGCACCCGGATTTGGTGAGTTGGTGTATGTCCTTGATTGTAGCCCGGGTTCTGGCCCAGCATATGCGGGCGAAATTCGTAGAGGGCTCATGAAACGGGCCATATTCTCGGTATGCACGAATTTTATGGCCAGTCTCGGGATCATTCCTAACAGGCGTCGGCTCGCAATAAACAAACTTAGCATATTAGCGGATTTTAGGGTGAATTGGCACGCTTTAGATTGCTCAAGTACCAGTGAGATTTCAACGCTTCTAAACGAGTGAATCTCGTGAATTTATGTGCAGGCAAAACTGTCAATGTAGACTGCATATAGAGACTTGTGTGCAGGAAAATGTCGTGAAACTGACTCAAACTCGCATTTGAAGTTTTTCCATAATTCTCCGGCCCGGGATGTGAACACATTTACGAGGAAGGAGCTTTCCATGTCTATCTTGCTTCTGAGACGTAACTGAACTATCTAGGAACACCGTTGTAGATCGATTTGAAAGCTTTAACGAATTTACGGCACTTGTGCAAAGATCTCTCACTGATCATAGAATAAAAGTGCCTTACACAAGGACGGGCTACGAAATGATATTGGAAGATTCTGGAGGTCACTCGATGAAAGCACTTGAATGGATGATGCCTTCTTGCGAGAAAAATATGCAAAACATTAGTGCAGTACCTAGCTGAGTTACTGTTTTGGTTTGAGGCTGCAAATCTGAATTCAGTGACTCCTGCTTATGAAGAGATTTCTATTGAAGACGTAACGTGGTCATCATCTTTGTGAGAATTCGTAACGAAATGCTTTTCACGCCTAGAGTGAGCCTATTGAAATGAAGGCCTTTAAAATTGAACAGCTTTTTCCGAAAGACGTGGACTTTACAAGGCATACTTCACAGCGGCATATTTTGCGGTACCTGAGCAGCATTCAAAATATGTGATATTCCTTTTTGAAACTAGAAAAGGCATTGTGGGACTTGAGTGCGATTTACCGCTCGACCAACATCCAAAAACGGTGGGACCGCCCTGTAAGAATCAGTTCTTGCTGGTACAAATAGAGAGGTTACCCACGCTATCTTGGAATAAAGCACTTTTTTGTGGTGTGTGATACGTATCATCTCCTAAATCTTGTTTCTAGAAAACGTAGCTCATCGACAACCAACATATAAAGAGCGTTTTCATCTAGAAGAAATAAGGTGAAAACAAATTTGCGGAATTTCGGAAAACGCAATCTGAAAAGACAGTTATCGAAGCATGCCTCAACGCTCTGTCTTTTGAACTCAGCATCATATGCAAAATGGCTCATGGGCCATAAAAAACCATACCATAACAGGATGAAAAAGGCCGAGACCAAGTGAATACCATAATCTCAGGCCGCAGTGTCTACTTCCAGCTGTCACATCTCAAAAAAGCGAAATTTCCCAGAAATTTAAATGGATCCATCATTCTTAGTAACAGAATTGATATACTAACATCTAGACCGGGTTTGTTCCTCATCTAAGATCTTCAAAAACAGTTCTCATTGTGGATTAAGTTGGTGAATGTGATTTGCTTCCACTTTTGATCTTCATACAATTGGTTGGAGACTAGAGAGGCAAAAACTTTCACATGAAACTCTACAAAATAGCATATTTGAGTAACCTGTACATTATACCAAAATTTGGCGTTTAAATCGAGCTAACACTAATTTCAGACTCTTTCACAAATAAGTCTCCTAAAGACTTCTCACCGGCGTTGTTTTTATTTTTCTTTTTCTCTTTTTTCTCTTTCTTTGGTTGACTATCCCCGGGCCTAAATTTGCCCCGGTCTCACGAGCCCGGGTCTGTTGGCACCGTTAAGGTAGTATGGCCTTGCAGTGGCTGCAAAAGGCCTGTTGACCGAAACAGTGTCCCTTTTTGCAATCAAATTTACAAATCTTTCTTGATTTTCCAAATTTGCGAGGATATCATAAGCTTTTCTCTCCAACTCTTTCACAGACTCGGCATCCGGCAAAACCGCCCACTGCAGGGCAAGAATGTACTTTGAAATCCGATCCAAAACAGCTTTTTCGACGCGGATCTGACCCTTTAGCTCCTGCAAATCGATAGTTTTCAAGTTGGACTCGATTTTCTTCAATTCTTCCACGCTCCGGCCGAGTCTTTTTTCGAAATACGTGATATCACTCTTAATGATTTCTTGGAGACCCAGAAACGCAAAAAGCGACTGTTCTCCCTGATAAAGGCCATCGCTGCTTATGGTGGTTGTTACGAGGAGCACTGCATTTGCCTTCGTGCGGAGCTCGTTTGTGAACTCTTTCAAAAGATCATATACTCTTTGAGATTTCGGTAAATTCACGTATTCAGAAGTCACGAGCTTCATGAAAGCCTCGTCACATGCCTCATGGAGGTTGAGACGCCAAAGTTTGAATTTTGCAAGATCCAAATAGTCCTCCTTTTGGGGGTTGTTTTCGTATGCGGCCATAAGCTTTGCTATCATAGAGTGGAGAAAGTTCAACATTTTTTCATCTTTCTCGTTATGAGCTCCTTCACGCAAAATCATTTCGTTTTGGGAGTCAGAAACCTGCTTGCTTGGTAGACTGGAGTATGCTATACCAAGCCGTGCTGAAGCGAACAAATCCATGAGCCTCTCTTCACTGGCCATCAAATCTTCCTCGAATATCTTTGAAATTGGATTTTCTTGTGAGATGACTTCACTCAAGTCATTCTTTAACCCAGCAAGCTGTAGCGCAATCACGTCAGCTTTCTCTTCGAGGCCTGGGTCTTCAATATTCGCGTCTCCTCTATCATCATAACATTCAGCCATCAAGTCGCCAAAAACCTCGATTTTATCAACAAATAAGCTCAATTTTGTTTTTTTGGCTATCGCATTTTGGTCATTTGAGTCCTTTTCGGGCACAAGAACAAATAAATCACCGCATTCGTGCTGGCGCATGACAAGGTTCAAATCCATCATTTCAACTAGAACCAGCATATACTTGAATTCCCTCTGTGCGTTTTCCGAAACGGATTTCTTTGCCGCTTCTAATTGTGAAAGGTCCATTACCATATTCAGGTACTCGTTTCTCAAGAATTGGTACTCGTGCACCAATTTCTCCGGAAATTCGGCCACTTCAACTTTGAGCAGTTTCATTTTCTCGTAAAGAGACAGAATCAGGGCCTCCAAAGCCTTTATTCCTGAAACCCCCTTTTTTTTCGTCAGGTGTTTCGATTGATGGATTCTCGGGGGTTTCGCCATTTCAGAGCTGTCACCGAGAGCCCGTTTCTCAACCGGCCCTGACATGGAGGTATTTTTTGATTCCAACGTTTCGTTAGTGCGGCCCGGGGAGCCTGCCACGATAACCAGCGGTCTTACTTGTGCAATATTCAAAGCATCCTGAGAACTTGAAATGATGCTAGAACCGGCACCGGCAGGAGAGGGATTGTCTTGAGGGATCACAAAAGGTGGATGCGCCGACACACTGAACAACCACGGACATTCAGGCTCATTTGTAGCAGGCTCATTTGTAGCACACAGAGGCAAAACCGATTCTGATTGAGATGCTTGGATGGCAACCGCGGCCGCAATTGCAATCAAGTAAGCGAAAATAAGAGCATGCATATTGAGTTTATGCTTTCATAAAAAAGTTAGATTAAGTACATCCTAAGGCGGGCACGGGGTCTAATAAAAGGTCTCTGCTTGTCCAAAAAAGTAAATTATCTTCAATTTACGGCCGGAAATTGTTCATTCCAAGAATTTGACCTTGATTTCATTGCCTATTCTGGAGGGTGATGTCAAGAAAAAAAACGGCAGAACCGGAAATCGGAAAACGTTGGGGAAAAACGGACTACTTCTGGGAATGATACTTGCTCAATTTTTGACGTCGCTGAAAAGGGTATCATGCCTTTTATTTTTCTATGACACACGTTTTTTTCTGGTCTTGGACCACTTGCTGGGTCGAGTCTTTATATAAACGTCGCAATTCTCAGTCAATATTGATGAACAGAAAGAAACAAAAAGTGAAATACACATGTGAAATCCGAAAAATCGCATTCTGCAAACGAACCGGCGAAAACCTTTTTCATTTTGAAAAATCGAATTGGCATTGTCGCATTTTTGATTGGCTAGCCTAATTGCGCAAGAACAATGGACTAGGACTTATGTACTAGATTTGGTCACGAAAAGCCTTAGACTACGCCAGAGCTAGTTTTTTGGACCTTTGTGTTTTCATTGAATTGGAAAAAACATGATATTTTGAATCTTTGCGAGTAAAAATTCTCATGGTGAACTGACAAAGATTTACTACTGATCAAACACAAGGCTCAATTGATGAAACATGAAATAACGTTCCCCGTAAATTCTACATACAAGCCAGATTTCCGAATGATCATTTTTTTCGGAACAGTGGATTTTATGAGGTTGTATAGTTTTCTTGGGATTTCTGAAACTGCGATATTCCAGTCTCGTTCTCCATTTGAATAGGTCGTTCATGACTAATTGATATAGAGAATCGGTGGTCATTGAAAGACCAAGTATCACTTGCATTCCTGTCAAAAATCTCTTCCCGTTACAAATGATCATTTTTTCAAATAACCACTCGCAACAAAAGTTCTTCTGGAATTTCAACGTAGATAGAAAATTGTCTACAAAGAAACAACTTCATTTTCGAAACGATGGTTATTTCACGAAGCATGTGTTGCCAACGAGTAAAACGTGCTCTAACCACAAGCTTCACGAAATATATGAGCATTTTTGAAATCAAGATTTTAATTTGAGTGACTGAAGAAGCGATCTTCTCATATAGTCGTAAATGATTAGCTATGGTCGTAAATTATTAGCTCATGTCGCAATTGAGAAACAGTCCCATATGCCGCAATTCAATAATAAAAACGGGTTGTTGTACTACAGGTTTTTCAGATTATCGAACTCACTAGATTTGCAATTCCAGAAATATCAAGAATCTTAGTGGAAGGCAAGCCCAACAAAATTGTCTCACTGCTGAAAACAGCGTGTGCTAAATGACTAAAAGTGCGTAGCGACGGCATAATCAAGGTAGTTTCTTAGCTGAAAAATGAAAAAACAAAATGAAGCAAAAGATGATAACAAATCACTTTACTGTTTCCAGGATATAAAACTCAGAATGGCGACATGATTTTGAGTAGTTGTGAGGCTTCCAGTTTCATACCCAAGACACTTTGAGCCTGCGGTAAAATAGACCATTCCAGGCTTCGAATATAGCAGGAAATTCTATCCAACACCAAACTTTGGCTCCGAATTTGCTGTTTAAAGGCATCAATTTCCAAGCTGGAACCCTTACTCTGAATACCCCCTAAATCCATTATTACCTGATTGAGCTTTGTCTCCATGTACTTGATATCGCAATCAATGACTCTCTTGAGCGAAGAAAATATAACAATGGATCTCTCAAGCTCGTACATTGTGTCCGTGCAAATCGCCATGGCAACTATAAGCAGTGAATTGACCTTTCGAGACCACAGGCGTGTTAATGTGTTCAAAAGGCGCTCAATCTCTCTTTTTTCGGTGGATACAGGAAACTTGGAAACCAGAAGTTCATAGAATACCTCATCAAACACCTCTTGCGGGTTGCTGATTCGCCCAAGGTACTTGCTGGCATTCCCATGGAGCAACCTTCTCAGAAAATGCTTATCTGCCTTCAAAAGCCGGATCCGGAGCTCGGTGTAAAACTTTTCCTGTGCCACCTCCTCAAGACTCTTCAGATCTCTCGAAATATCCTCCGAAACGATGCCTTTGACGTAAAACGAGACTCCAGGATTAGGTTCTGAAGATCCAGCTGGATTGAACGACTTAGCAATGCTCAGCTCGATGTCTGCAAATTGTTCTTCGATGATTCTCGTGATTGGTGAAGAATGACTCATGAATTCAAGGCTCTCACTCTGCAAAGTCTCGAACTTGAGTTTCATATAGTCGATTTTATCTTCACATTTCGGATGTTTTACACGAGGCAAGCCATTTCCGTCAAAACAATCGGGGAAAAGGCTTTTGAAAAGGCCAAATCTCTCAACAAAAGCTTTGAGCTTGGTGATCTCACGTATATGGATCCCCTCATCATTTGGCACAACGACTATGCTGAGCTGGGCCTCACATCCATGCTTCCTCATGACAATGTTCATTTCCATCATATCAAATAATGTAGTCACATCTTCCCACACGTCACAAATTTGCCGCCCAAGTCTTTTTATGGTGATATCTTGCAATATGGTGTTGATTTTGGAATACTCGGATTTGAGAGCCGGATATTCTGAACTCAACTTCTCGGGGGATCGAATGACATCAATCTTGAACGATTTCATTCTCTCATAAAGTTGCAAGATATCTTCTTTGATGAGTTTGGTCTCTATATACTTATTCCCCAGCAGCAGTCTTTTCTGTATCCTGGAAACCGCATGCCAAGAAAGCTTTCTGGCAGATTTCGACTTTTCATCATACTGGCTGTTTGGTACATTTGTCAATGCCAAATTCAAATCATCACTCCCATTTGAGCTCAATTTGAGTGGAAAGTTTCCAAGATCGTCCCGTTGAAATGAACGTGATGACGTCATTGCTTTGTATGTATTTGCAGTAGCTTCAGATGTACCCAATTGCCGATCTTTACTTTCTGTGACTGCGTTGTTATCTTTCCAAATCTGAGATGAAACGAATTGGGTTTGGATCATCACGGAAAATACAACAAGAAGTGCCATTGAATCGATTTTCATTGTGGAATTGTGCTGTTTTCATGTGCATTCTAGATTGAGACATGACATTCTTTTATCTTATATAGATATTTGAAACACATGAAGATATGAATCGTTTTAGCCTTTTTAGCCTCATCGAGCGGATTCAGAAAGTTTCAAAGTCAAAATTTCGAGACGATAGTTTTATGCAATTTTGACGGAATCTGCAAGAACTAAGTCATTGGCGATAGAGTTATGCTGCCGATGACAATACCCCATTGTCTCGCGACAATTGCAAGCTTTACGACAATTGCAAGTTTTACGAATATTGCAAGAATTCCGCTTTATTCCTATTTTGAATGATCTCACAGCTCAAGGGACCACACACTATTCCCTCATAGAGCCATCACCGGCCCCATTCAGCCGCCTCAAACGTGTGATAAGTGTATATGACTATTTTTCTTTCTCTTTCTTTTTGGCTGATCGAATGGACAAAACTCAATTTCTTCGGCTAAAACGTAAAAATACGCTCAGTCGCATTGTCTTATGAAACCACTATGAGCTTATTTGTCAGCCGCAATTTGTACATTGCAAACACCCAAAACAAATCCCCGAAAACTAACGAAATCAGAACCGACAGCAATTTCAAACACCTGCCCAGAATAAAGCAAATTCAATTTAAACTCCTGTTCAAAACAATATGACGGCGTGGGCCTGCCGCGCCTGTTCCTGGAGGCTTTCCATACACTGACCAACGAGCCTGCACCCCTTCAAATTCACCGTCAAGGTACAATTCCGAGACCCGCCTAAAATCCGTGCATCTAAATACGACAAATAAGGGTTTTCTGAAAGGTCTAGCTCGGTTAGGTTTGGAAGTGCTGTAGCCAATAAGAAGGTGGCATCATTAGAGGCGAAATTCGCGATTTTGTTCCCGGAAAAGCTGAGCCGTTTCAAGGAGTTTGGAAGCTCACTCAAGTAAGTTGACGAAACGGTTTGAAGGTCGTTTCCGGCCAAACTGAGCGACTCCAAACTATGGGGCCATTTCACATTATGCCCGGTGAATTCCGGTAGGTTCGGCGTGGCCAGCGAAATCGCATTATGATCTAAAATTAGATGTTTCACACTGGCGAAATGACGAAAAACACCTTGCCATTTATGCGGGAACATCTGGCCAATGTGCGTCCTGGTGATAGATAGAAATGACATGTTACAATGCGTCAAAAGCGTCAAATTGGCCAAAACGTTCAAAATTGCCACCAGCATCAGCGTGGGCGACACGGCCAGCGTGCACTCGCCATTTAGGTGGAATTTGATTTCAGGAACCGCACCAAAATACTTGTCTGCCCAACTGGCCAGGATCATCTCGACAAAGGTCGATAACGAGTGCTGAAATTGGGTGTGTTCACGCATATCACGCGTGATTTTAAACTCGAGCTTTTTCGGTATGGTTTTGAGAAACAGTCGATCTTTTGATAGCAGAAGCATCTCTGTTGGAGTAGCTGCAAAGTCACAGTTTGACTCATGATTGTGAAGATTGCCTGTATCTATGTAAACCACCAGGATCCGTCCATAAAGTCGAGCATAGAGCCAGCCAAGCGCTTCCAGCTGAATCGGGGCCTTTTCACGATCGAAAATCTCTAGTTTTGTTAGCATTTGCCGGCTATCTTCGGGCAGAAGCTGGTTTAGTATGTGCACGCCTATCTCCGGAGGCACCAGCGCTAGATCGCACAACAGCATGGCTTATACGTGTATTTTTTTGGATGTAATTTTGATTTTTTGACGTTTTTGACGTGTTTAGGCGAGAACTGGGCTTTTTGTGTGATTTGCAGCTATATCCGGGTGTTTAGAGTGGAGATGAGAATGCAAAAATGAACCGTGGTGGTTGTTCTTTATCGGGCCGCGAGAAGAGGTCTTGCATATAGACATGCGCTTGTGAGGCCGTGCAGCAAAGACAAATGTGCATTCGGCGAAAAAGACCAAATGAAGTGAATTTTATTCTTTTTTCTGGAACAAGTGGGTAGAATGTGAGCCAGACCTAACACTCAAAGCTCAAAGTAAATCCACGCAGGAGCGTATTGTGAGTATTGACATGGCATGGTCCGGTTTCAGGTCACGTGACGTGTTTTTCTCTCTTATTCCAATACTATTGCTTCGTATTCTTTGACTTTTACCCCAAATTTATGCATGAATACCATCAAAACACTCTATTTGCCATATTCTCTGTCCAATTTCATGTTGAACTGCCTGTTTTTCTCGTTCACGTACTGCTTATCTGCCACATTGTCTGTTCTCCGTTTCTGTTTCCGCTCACTGGCCTCCTGTAAACTCTTAACCAAAGAATCCACATCTTCCGGTGCTGGCGTAT
Source organism: Metschnikowia aff. pulcherrima (assembly GCA_004217705.1). NCBI lineage: Eukaryota > Fungi > Ascomycota > Pichiomycetes > Serinales > Metschnikowiaceae > Metschnikowia > Metschnikowia pulcherrima. Next base: position 804,370 of record CP034460.1, on the reverse strand, counting down.
TAGCGTATATTCCCGGAATCGGCAGGTTTGTGCCTACCTCAGCCTTGCTTCTCTCGTACTTGTCCATATCTACAGTTCGCTTTGCAGTTTCCTTCATATAAGTGGCGTGGGCTAGACTTGTCATGTTTCTATAGCCTGGCAGCTGATGCTTTGACAAATATGGCTTATCGTGTTTTGCCCACTGTTCCGCTGTCCAGTCCAACGGGTCCTCTGGCACATTCTGCAGGAAACCATGTCCAGATTCGTCGCCTGCTTTTTCTGGCTCATTATGCGTATTCGGGTCATCTCTAGCGGTTCGATATTTCGCTGCCGCAGTCCGATTTCGCCTCTGCGCCTCTACTTTCCTGTGTTTGAGATCATCAATTTCTTTCCGGAGCGAGGATTTGTCTGACATCGCGATTAGTTGCTAATTTGGGTATATTAATATGGTTTGGCCACGCTTTTCCGTGCATGGCAGAAATGGCCCCATCGCTTCCCCGGATCGACCGGCCGAGAGTCTACACAGTGTATGCAGGGCCCACTTTCGTCAAATTCGGGACTATACCAGTTTTTCGCTGTGAGCCAATTAAAAGAGGATGAAAATTAGCAGAATTGTCTTGGTGACCAGTTTCTTTTATTAATCACGTGTTTTTTTCTGGAAAATCATGTGCTGATAAGTTATCGGTGCAGTCATGTTCATGGCTTTGACCTCTGTCTCAGGGACGGCAAGTGCGGAGCCGAGCCGCTTTCCGGGTGCGATTCGGCCTTGCTGGGGGTCTCCCCACATTCTGCATAAGCACACTATATATAGTATATATAAAGCAAGTGTGTTTCCGAGAATCTTTCCCTATTTTTTTTAATTAACCCTGATCTTTTTCTTTCTTGCAAATCTAGTATTCTTTTTTTGAAATCATTTTTTTTTCCCAACACCATACACTTATAATGAGCAGTCCACAATCTGGCCAGACCATAGAGACCAAGGAACAACAGGTATTGCGTCACGTGCTCTCGAAACCGGAGGCAAAAGGTTCACCGGAAAAAGTGCTAGAGGCAATAGATGAATTTGCCAAAACCACCAGATTGATGATCATTGGCCGGAAAAAGGGCCAGCTTGTCATTGATACGATCAGGGAAAAAGAGCCCACGATTCTGTTGGAGCTAGGCTGTTATGTAGGGTATTCGGCGATACTTTTCGGCGCCGAGTTGGCCAAACAGAACCAAAAGTTTTCCGAAAAATGCAACACGCCAGCCAAATACTACAGTTTCGAAGTAAACAAAGAATTCGCAGATATAGCCACGCAATTGGTGGAGTACGCTGGTCTCTCACATATCGTGGAGATTTTGGTCGGGCCGGCAGGACACAACATTCCGGAATTGCAGCATCTGCTCAGAGACAAGTTCAAGAGATTCACTCCTGCAGATATCGTTTTCATTGACCACGCCAAGGAGCTCTACGTGCCTGATTTGCGTGTTTTGGAATCCAGCAGCTTAATAGCTCCAGACACCGTCATCTTGGCAGACAATATCTACGTGCCGGGCGCCCCGGACTATGTGCGCTATGTGCAGAGCAGCCCGGAGTATAGGCGTGACCACAACGACAGTATTTTGAACGTGAGCAACGCGGAATGTGGCGGCAGGTGGAATATCTTGTATGACCTGCACACGGTGCCTGTTGACGACCCTGAAAGGGGCATTAAAGATGCAGTTGAGGTCACCAGATGTGTTTCGTATTTATCGGGATAGATTACAGTGATGTTTGTGAGATCTGTGTGTTTTTCGACAGATGATGAGCCACATAAATTTACTTCTGATTGACCTTGCACGCTTTTGCAGATATGGGTAATTGGCCAAAGGGCTTTCGATGGTGTGCTTTTGAATGGTCCACAACACATCTTTAGGTATCTAATAGCAATGACTTTCTCAATATGAAGTATCATTCGACCCCGTCTCATTTTAGCTTAGTGACTGTAATCCGAGATCAGTTTTTGTTTTGAGTGTTGATGTATATATGATAGAAGAGCTCACAGAGTGCCATTGGAAGCAAGTTCAGACTCAATACGAAAGGACCAGTTAGGTGCGATACATCGGTTAGTTGTAAGAACTTCGATTGAAATTTGTATACTAGGTTTCTGCGGGGAAAAATAGAGATTTTTGCTTTAGAACTACTCAATTTGATTCAATGAGACAATATGATGAGACATCTGATGTGTGGAATCATTTTTTGAACTGCCTGGCCTGTTTTTTTGCAGTATTTTTTGTGTCGAATTTATTCCTACCACTTGAAAGCTGCCTCTAGCAGGTAATCAAGCATGGTTGAGCTAAGAATGTGAAAAGGTGCATCGAATCTGTTCATTCACAATCGAGTTCTGAAGGCTTGTCATGCTATCACATCTGGTAGCGCGTGTTTAACTTTTTTTTTTGAGTACCACACTGCGTTTTGTGGAGCTAGTACTTTTTAAGAGCGAAAAGCATTCCTGAAACCAAACTCAGCACTTATATATCATGCCGATCCGTCAAATAACCACATCAGTCTTGAAGAAGCTATGGTTTGTGACAAGTTGAGTTTGACGAAATACGAGAGAACACCGATGCCGGCATGCGGCTGCATCCTGAGGCTTGTACATCGTAATTAATAATATGAATTAATAAATCTTATACATCAAATGAACTTTTCTGCCTTATCTCTCATGATTATGCTTCAATCACTATTCGGCCATGGAGTGCGTGTGACTATTGGTGGGGTTAGACATGGAGGTCAACTCCACCTTGGACACATGTCCTTTTAGTAAAAGCCGATCGAAAAAGTCCAGGCATGCCAGATAGTTGATGGCTTTATTTGGTCAATTTCAAGAGTATCCACGTTCATTGGTTCGCAGACAAACTTCCACTAAATGTTTTGACAATGAGAATAAGAGGTTTGGTATTGAGTATATCCTTCAAAGCCTGCCGATTTTCTTCACGAAGCGATAAAAAGTCCGCTTAAATATTCTTGCAATAGAACTCAGAGTTCAAAGTTTCAAAATATAGCACCTTTTCCGTGCATGCCTTGTTTTACTCGTGGGGTTTCTCAGGGCTACTTCTTTGCTTTGTCATTTGCAGTCACAAATAACTCAAGCTGCAGATGTGCCTAAGATCAATGCTTTATTTAGGCAAAGCAGAGCTATTCAAATGATTCCATTCAGATGTGACTCGAGCTTTTTGTCTCATGCTACTTGCAAGCACTGGCACATGAAAAAATCCAAGTTTGGGTCAGCTCTCAAGGTTGAATGCTAAAAAAAAGTACCATACAGTGAAAGTAAGTAGAATCGGATCCCTTTATTTTTTTATGTTTTTTCATTTGAGGCATGCCACATGAGCTAAACGCTTTGAAAAGTTACCGCAAATTTCCAGCTTAGCTTTAGTCATGACACTCTTCGGGCATTAATGATATTCGATTCTCGTGTTTGCCGCGACAACGTTGAGTCGAGCGTACACTTTTTTTTTTTTGGCACTAAGGCAGATTATGGGTAAGTATAAGCTTCAATTTTCAGTCAAGGCCATTGTCTAATTTTCATTGATAGTATAAAAGCCTCGAAATTTCTGCCGAGGATATTTAATCCAACAGAACTAGAGTATTTTGTAAAGGGTTGAGGTCCTAGTTTATTATAGTTTGCAGCTATTCGCACACAGGTTGCGGAAAAATTGGAAATTACCGTTTTTTTTCCTAGCCCCGCAATTCTATACATTTGAGGTAAGACCAAAAAGACAAAAACAGAATAGCACACGGAACTTTCCACTTCACACCATAATCAAAAAAAAACCGAAATAATCCTCATGTGTTGAATTGCCACAGGACTTTGTATTCTTGATCTCATCGGATCCGCTACGTGACAACGCACCACCTGAGCAACGCTGCACGGCGCGCATGAAACCAAATCCCGGGAACCACCACGCGCATGCGTAGAGGCCAAAAGCCAATTATCATATCCATACTTCTAGCCACTAATCTACATATACATGACGGATCTCACGCCGATATTTTCCCAATGCGTGAGTATAGTCACGAACGAGCTCCCGGCGAAAATACAGCGTCCTGCAGCGCCGCCCCGCCCGTACCTCGTGGTAGACACGTTTCTGGCCGAATGCGCCGAGGTGTACATTAATTTAGTGCGTTTGGCCACTTTCATTTCGGAGATAAGGCTGCTTTATTTGCAGGTGAATGACGAGTTCTCACGGCTAGACCACGGCCGGCAGCGGGAACTCAGCTTGGCCGATAAACAGAGTATCGACGAGGAGTTCAAGCTCAAAATCCAGCGTGTATACGAGAAACTCAAGCTTCTCCAGCAATACGAGCGGAAACGAGCGCAAATCCTGGAAAAAACACAGAATCAGCTGAGTTTCATCTCGAAAGTCTTTAGCACGGGCGAAGAAGAGCCCCTGGCGATATACCATGCAACCTTGGCGGCCCACCGCACGCAAATATTGCGCTTTCTCAGTATCACCACCCAAACGGTGAATACTAGCTTTGAACAGATGCAAAAACAGCGGTTTAGTCGCGAAAAACAGCTCAATCTTCTACACATCCAGAATCTAGATGATACCGAGGAATTTGCTGGGCTCATGGACGATTTCGGCCACTCTGCCTCGGCTGAATTGGATGACGGTGGCCATATTTCTCAGGAACTCACCCAGGAACAGGTCCAGGAGCTTCTGCTGGAAAACGCAGAGTTGCTCCACATGAAAACAAACCAATTCAAGCAGGTTGAGCAGCTACACCACTCGATGGTCGACATTGTCAAGCTACAAACAGAGCTAACCATGCACCTCGAAACCCAGGGCCTGCAGATAGACACACTTTTGGATAACCAGGACCAGATAGGCGTCGACTTGCGGGGCGGTAACCGTGACTTGGCACGTGCAACCAACCGCAACAAGCGCGGCTCAAACGTCTTGGTGACGACATGCGTGGTGCTTGGCGTGCTTCTTCTTTTTGTAGATTACATATCGTGATTGGATTTTGGCACATGCTGGTCACGTGACTCACAACTTGGCGTGAAAGCATGATTGCCACAAGATGGGAAAAACAGTCACCAAAAAGATGATTTTGCGATTCTTTGTGTGTGATGATTGGCGCAGGTTCTGGAATCGTCTTCCATTCAAACGACGGGCGTTGGTGCTTCACTGAGAAGGATGCCAATTGACTCACATGCTTGTATGGTGTTCTTTTGGTGATTAATTGCTTGGAAATGTCCAAATTGCACTGTTTTTCGATCGACATATAGTGCATGCCCAGGTGAAACCGCCTCGCTCATGCTCTGAGTCACGATTGCTATGGCTTTTCGTGTAACTGAGAGCCTAGCGAGCACACATTTGCATAATAGTAGAGAATTTTCATGGCAATCTATGGATCAGCTTCAAACTCTGACTGAAACTTGATTTTATGCCACGAGATCAAATTTCGAGGCTCTGCTTTACAATTTTAGTGATTCGAGGGAATCAGAAAAAGGCTGTTGGGCAATTCTACATACATCATGTGAAGTTATCTTCCTTGCCATAGATCTTGAGAGATAACGTTGGTCAATTGCATTAGTTCTCTATTGATAGTTTCACATAGCTGCATAAAAAGTGCTTGTCCTGATTTGCATGTTAAGCGATGTTTACACATTCCATTGGAGCCTGGTACTGCCCTCATGTCGTTCAATACAAATTTCTACAGATCACTAGAAAAACACTGGCAGGCTCACTCGACCTGAGTGATCACGCCTGCTCCTATTGTAACACCTTCGCGGCGGAGAACCACACGGCCCAATGCCTTATTATCCTCGAACCTGGCAACGGGGAGTTTTCTATCCTCAAGAATCTCTATAATGACCTCTGCCGTCTGTCTCAGCACCAAATGCTTCTTCTTCTTTTTCCCCTCCGTACTGACGACTTTCGTGACGCGCGCCGCCACACTGGCGTTGTTTCGGAAAAGCACGAACGGCGTGCCAACCAAAAGCGGTTTGGTCATATTGAATGTATTAATGTGCGCATGAAATTCCGTCACGGACCGCACCGCGGCCTTCACGCTCAGAGCAATGTCGCCAATGGCCAAGTCGTCGGTGGATTTGTTTTTGAGCTGTTGAACCTTGAATGTCATCAGCACGATCTGGCCTTCGACGGCAAAATCTGCTTTTTCACCGTTAATTTGCAATGCCTGCACCTGGATCTGGTCCTCGGTTGGGTGTATCACCACAGTTTCGCCCGCCTGCACCGTGCCCAGGGAAACCTTGCCCTTCACCTTAAACTCTGAGTTGGTCACATCGTAAATGTCGTTGATGGCCAAATTGAACTTTCGTTCAAACATAGAGTCAGTTGGTTTTGTATTCTGTGATTCACTGACTTGTTCCAACCTCTCAATCATAGTGGGACCCTTGTACCAAGCAAATTCGGCCACGTTTTTGTCGTTCTTCACGACATTGCACCCCGTCAAGCCGGAAATGGGCACAAACGACATATCTGTCTGCAGGAACCCGATTTCTTCACTGGTCAAGTACTGTGTGAGCTGCTCCTGGATGTCGGCAAACCGAGCCTCGCTCCAGTTCTCCTTGTCCAACTTGTTGACCGCAACACATAGGTTTGTGATCCCTAAGTTTCTGGCGATTATGGCGTGCTCCTTGGTTTGACCATCCATCAAAAACCCGGCCTCAAACTCGCCCGTGATAGCATCCACCACCAACAACGCCGTGTCAGCCTGGGACACCCCGCCAATCATCTGCGGCACGAAATCCTTATGCCCAGGCGCGTCGATGGCCGTGAAACGCACTTTTTCTGTTTCAAAACTCGTGGCACAAATGTCGATCGTGACACCACGAGACCGCTCCTCGGCGGTCTGGTCCATGACCCACGCCAAGGCAAACGAGCCCTTGCCGGACTTTTCGGCCTCGCGCACAAGCTTATTCACCGTTTTCGCATCGACGGTGCCGAGATCATACAATATGCGGCCCATAAGGGTCGACTTGCCCGCATCCACATGGCCGATGATGACAAACGACGCGCTCGGTTTGGCAAAATGAGCGTTTTGCGCAAGTTCCTGCTGAATATCGATTTTCTTGAACGGTTTTGTTTCGGTTTTTTTCACCGGTTTAGGCTCACTTTTCTGCGGCGTTTTCTCGTTAAGGCTCAACTCCTTGACACTTTGATCGAACGCCTGTTTTTGCGCGTTCAAAACCTTGTCGTCAGGGCTGGGCAGGCTGAAATTGGACTTTGCCTTGGCTATATCGGGTTCCCGGTTAGTATACGCACGAAAAAGCTGGCTCGAGAGCCGTCTGCGCTTGCTCAATAATTCTGTATTTGCAGATTTGGTAGGGCTATCCTCAAATAGTAGCACGGAGACGCATTTTTGCGGGTGTCGGAGGATTCCAGATAGGTCTGTTGAGAGCTCAAATGATATCTGCGGCGCGCTTCTTTTGGTGCCGTGAACAGGGTCTGTGGAAACGGATTTTGAGTCGACATCCATCAAATCGGCATTCTCGTCTTGTTTTATTTCTGAATCAGCAACAGATTTAGGATTTATTTCCTGATTCGGCCCACTCTGATGTGTTTTCTTCGCATTTTCCAACTTCCGCCTTAGGTCCACCCCACCGCCATTTGCCCGACGTGATAGCTGGATTTTATCGCCGCCCGTTGCCGTATCATTGGATTTGACCTTGAATTGACCTAGAGCACTGATACCCTTGGACTTTGCACTTGCCAAAGCACTCAATTTCGAGCCCCCATTTAACCCCGATTTCAGTACTAAAACTGGCGTTTCTTTTTCAAAATCGCCCGATTTCACGCCAGATTTTGCCGCCCGGGTCTTCGCGAGCGCCGCTAGTCCTGTAAGCTTTCTCGGGGCCGAAACCTCAGGTTCTGAGCTCGAGTTTGCGAGGTTTGGGCTATTCTGAGCCGAGTTTTGACCCACCGACAGCAACGCGCCAGCACCGGCCCGCAGTTTGGCTAGCATGGCCAACTTCGACATTTTCGGCTGGACTGAATCATCTGGAGTATTAGCAATCTTGAAAAAAAAAACAAAAAAATATCGAAATGGGGCAAAACAAGGCATATCCTAGAACTCACGTAGTATAGAGTGGAACCAAAAGTAAAAGCAGGCTTTTCGAGAGAGCAGAGCCAAGCAGCACAGATGTATAATCATGAGAAAAAAAAATAAAACATACCTTTCTTTTTTGGGAACTTCGATTTCAATTCCTCAATGGCGGCGGCTATTTCGAAGTAGTTATAGTAAAGTGCCTCTTTGATGTCTATATCTTCGATCTGAGGGTTATACGACGCAAGCTCAGCTTTCACTTGGGGCAATGCAGCATACAATGTATCGTATTCTTCATTCGATAGGGAATCCTCATTGAATTCTTCCTCGCCAGAATAGTTATCGAAATCTTCATCCATTTCTATGAATCAGTTATAAGAAGTCGTTGGTTGTGGAGGCAAATGGTGGCCAAAAATATAATGGAATCACCATGCGCGCTGTTTAAGCTTTGAGCCTTGCGGTAACGATATCGTTATAAAAGTGAGCCGTGAGAAAAAATTAAAAAAAGTGATGATACCCACGAGGTTCGAACTCGTGCCTCCGAAGAGACCAGGAATGTATGGTAAGGTAACCTTACCCTGGCGCCTTAGACCACTCGGCCAGAGTACCAATCAGATTGTAGTATTCGCATTTTTGTTGCGGTATATCAAGTGAGGCGAATGCATTTAAAGCGTAATGTGACACTGAAAATGATATTGAATAGGGGAAAATTTTGAGGAAAAGTTGACAGAATGTTCCGGATATCCCTAAAAAACACAAATTTGCTTTCTTTTGACTCACCCGGCCCACTCTCTTGCGACGAATAAAAGCTTACATCACCCGGTTTCAGTGGTTCTCACGACAATCCTCAAAATACTCCAAAAAATTCATTCAGACAATTAGTATCCTATAGTAAGGCATTTAATTGTATCTTGTCGAGCTCTAGCTGGGTTCAGGTTGATAGGGCGGTCAAAAACTGACAAGTCAGCGGTGGTACCGAGAGCGAGGTTACAAGGCCCGGAAATATGTCAGCGTACGATATTGTGATAGATCTTTTTTTTTTAAAAAAGTGATATTTTGATCAAGCTATACCGCAAAATGACGTACAAAACCAGCGAAATTTTTGCTTCAGGCTCAGGCTTGCGTTGGGATTAGTGAATAGTGAATGTAATACAGACTAATGAGACTCTCACCACTCAGGCGACACAACAATGCACATATTTGAGTTTGTGTAGTTCTTGACGATATGATATCAAATAATCAGCTGGACCGATCTTGTGCGAGGAAAAAGACCTAGATTTTGAACCAATCCTTGACTCAGTGTCTTAGAAAAAGTGCTCTGTCGATCCGCTAATAGAAAACGCAAACGAAAAAAAAAAAAAAAAAAGATGTGGCCTGAAATCTTTGGAACCAAAATCGGTTTCACATCATTGAAAAGCAAAATAATATCAGTCTGACCATTTTATCAAGAAAGAATCGTTTCGGATAAACACCTTTCAAAAGAGCAGTTAAGTAATTCAGACGCATACAGTCATACATATAGTGTGATGAATCATTTGAAAAGAGATCGAATATATGACCGAGTCACCTGACAGCTTGTTTCTTATCAACTTTGAGAAAGCCACACACGCGATATGAACTGGCCACTTGTTGCAGGCGAGATTATGGTGAGTATTGGCGACTTTTGAAGGTGTCCTTTATGGCGCTCACAAATAAACATCTCACTTCCGACCTACAAAAAGCGATTCCCATTGATAGCAATAACATTCGTTTCTTTTTTACCAATTTGTTTGAAGACTTATTAAAACACGATATGACATCACAATCCAAGTTCTTTCAGGCTGGCCGCTCCATTATTTAGCGGGGCTTCATAGGCTTGAAGTCCCGATCTTTTCAAGTCGCCTATGAATATATAAGGGGAAAGAGAGGAAATGATTAGAAGCGGTTATACAAAGGCAAAATAGGGGTTTTGCTCCATTCAGCACCGCCTTTAATATTTCCCACATGCTTCTCAGACATACTCTACTCTCATGAAACTCGTGACACAAGCTTAGAGAAAAAAAAGAATCATCAAGATTATAAATTCCAACCCGCTAACTGCTTTCAGAAAATCTTCAACATTGCATTTCGGCGTCCCACTTTCCAAACAGTTACTCATATATCGCATTTGATACCAGTCACTCTTGATCTTATGGAGAAATGGGTGTGCTTTTGGCGTGAAACCCAGGTAAAGAGCAAGAGATACTCAATAATTCACCTAATGCTCTACGAAACTCATCCACATGAAATAGCCTGCCAGACTCATTATTGTAAGCTAAATTAGCGCATGACAAGGTACGATAGTTGGGTTGTTTGATTATTAACACAATGGCCTACTCTACGCAAAGTAGCTACGCATGCGTAGCGTAGGCCGTTTGAGCAGCTCTGCCCTTTGCTATGTACCTATAAAGACGCTTCGTAAGTTCATGCTCATGCTCTGCAGTGTGCACCTGCCCCGGTATTAGGGCACTGTTTTCCGAGGTGGTTGCCATTACATCTCTTGAAAAGTAAACAACAGTGTCACCGGCTTGTCCAAGTGCTGGCTCTTTCATAGCCCCTATAAATCAAAACCTAATTGACGGCTGCGTCATACGAATACAGATTTAAGGCTTCTTGCACATGCATTGGCCGAGTTTTAACATGAAAAATAGACGCCTTTCGTGTAACCATGGACGTTGAGTTGACCCGAGAAGTATTCAAATCATCGAAAGTTTGTGCAAGATTGATCACCGGGAGCATCACGTACTTGGATGCCAAGGCTTACTGCTGAGGTCATGGGATTGAATGTTTGCGAAATCAGGACAATGTGATATAAGCAATCCTTTTATTCTTTTGAAGCTTTGAATGGACAAAAAAGTCCAAGGAAAATCTTCATCATCGGCGATTTGGTCAAACTTGATGTTTCAGGTAAGAAGTTTTTTCTTCGCAGCTTAAAGACCCTTACAAAGAGCACATTCTGTCATGTTAAGAAAGACCGTGCTTGAGTGATACGTCACCAAATAATGTTCAAAGAGGCGATGTGGATTAGAGAAGATATATCAATAAAAATATTCAATAGAACTTTGAAAACCGCAGTTTTGATTGATTCGTAGACGCACTTCTCTGTCATGGGAGCAAGAAGACAGAAAAGAGACTTATCTCCGAGATTTCCTGCATATAGATACGCATATGCACACCATGCATAGTGAAGCCGCACGAATGACTGGCTTCCATTGTTCCAAAATCAATCAAACACGCAATGCTCGTCACGAATAGATATGTCAATAAGGAGTAGCGTTTGACACTGAAAAGCCAGTCCGCGCAGAATCTGGTTTATCGTGTTGTTCTTTTCAATCATTTCAAGCCTAATGATCTACTAGCTAGCGGACGTGAAGATTATATTTGCACGGCTCTTTGTTCGAGCTCATGTGCGCCGAGGGCCAATATGGGGTGAATTTATATGTCATCTTCTTGTATTGGGACAATCGTGAGATACATACCACCATTATTCTTCGTGATTTTGAGGAGATTCTGCTGCTTGAAATCGAATCAAATTAAATTTATTAGAATACTTTCTGACATCTGAATCTCTGGTATAAATAGATTTGTAGATGCTACCTTCTTTCATCCATAGACCCAAATCCAACACCAATTCTTCAGTTCTCCGATGAGCCAAGAAGAGCTGGAGGGTCCGTCGTGTCTCCAATTTCTTCAAGATTTCTAGATGTGGTGTAGGCGAACTTGACGTGAAAACCTTTGAAAAACCGTAAATGGCCCCTGGTAATCTTGTGTTCTGTTTTGACACTGGAAGGTGCACTTGCGTCTATATGGTTGATTATAGTCTGGAGCCGTTCCAACGTGCGGCTTCTTTCGAACCTTGGCATGATTTTTGAAATGATAAGAAGATAAATATCGACAGGCTATTTGACAACCTAGGCCGTCTTTTGGCTTTTATACAAATTGCTACACTAAAAACTCTTTCGGGGGCTTATCTTTCCTCAGTTCCTCAAATTAAAGCATTATGCAGAACTCCTGCACACCTTGCAAGTCCTCGTTTAAAGTTGCTTCTGGGCAAGCTCCCCGCCAGATAACGCAGTAAAAAGAGAGTGCTTTTGGCTCGAATAATCTGATACTAGTAAACTTGGTGAATATATCTTAGAATTCAAGAAGATGTATGAATCTACAATATATTTTAGCAAGTTTAGTCAAATCTGGACCTGGATCCTGGGCACATCATCACCTGTCGAATATTCTCACGTGAGATAAGGATCGAGCAAGTGTAGGCCAGGCCTATTTTCATTCTGGCATTGGGGCTTATTCACTTAGGTGAGGTTAAATCATATCAATATTGTGTTTTTCTTGCGGTGTTAGGAAAAACCCTAAATACATTCGACCCCCTTTATAACAATCTAGCTTGCATCAAGATGAATGATAACTATTCTATTTGAAAACTGGACCGTTGTGTAAGTTGGTTCCTTGTAAATCTCGATAGAACATTCAAGCCAATTTTTAATTGGCTCATGGAATTCAAGAGTTATTTGGTTGGGTTCTCCGCACCAACTAGCAGAAAACGGCGAAACAGACGCAAATCCAAGAAAAAACGACTCTGAATTTGAATATATGCACGGCTAAACAAATCTTTATGTGACCACATTGAGCTCACAAATGGGCCTTGGCATCCTTTTCCTTTTTAATCGCCTTCACATGAAGAGGTCTTTGCGTGGTAAGCTTATTCCACTCGGCCAATCTCGGGTAGTCACGTGCACCGCTAATTCCAGCGCCCATTTCCTGGAATCTCTGCGGGTTGGCGAACAAGTTCATGTTCACAGGGAAATCCAAGATAAAGTCCGCGCCGGTCAATTTGTTGCCCACAAAATACCCGCCGTTTTTCGCCGCCAATTGGTCATTCAAAAACGCATATGCAGTCTTGATTTTCTTCAAATAGTAAAAGCTATTGATTTTACCCATGATGGACCGCACTAGCCAGCCAAGACCCCATGGAGCCCTTTGACATGCTACAGATGCCACCAAAAGGGAAACAATATGTGGCTGCAAAGAGCCCTCGGAAAAGTGCAAGTAGTAATCTACCAAAACCTGGTCCTCCTCAGACTCGGGCTTGAAGCGGCCCTCTGTGTCGTAGCGATTGATGAGGTACAGGATAATTTGACCCGATTCGGCCAAAGTGAGTGGCTTGGACGTGCCTTCTCTGAAAACCTGGACGACTGGCGATAATCCGAGGGGCCACACGGCCTTTAATTCGGGTGGGGCTAAACCCTCGGAAATCCGGTTATATGTTTTGATTTCGTAGTCAACCTGCAACTCCTCGAGGAGCCAGACGATTCTGGACGCACGGGAGTTCACAAGGTAGTGAAGAACGATTTTGTCTTGTCCCATTTTCGTTTATGTGATTGTCGTGAGAAAAAGCAGCAATTACTTTATTTGAGTTTCGAGATCTGGTGGCTGCGGTCACACATGTTCATGCAGGTCGATTCGAGTTCGTGACCTCGACGCACGAACCCGACTTTATGCGACCCTGATGACATTTGCTGCAAACTTGACACTTGGCAGCAAAAAAGGAGTATGTGATCTTCGAATAGAAGTTTTTGCTTCTGCTAATATAAATTTTTCTTTTTGTCAAATCAAAAGCCCCTTAGCGTCTAAATTCAGGTGTGATCAAAAAGAAGGAGGGACTAACTTTTGAAGTTCAATTGACTTGTTTTCCCATCTGAAGGTTAGGCAGCTTAAAAGAATCGAAAATGTGGCATATTCATAGTGAGCTAAAAATTAAATGAGCTTTCTTTCACAAATCACGGTCGCCATGCCAAAACAATTAATTCTAGTACGTAATAGAGAATCTGACCGGGGGTTTCTATTCTTCTGCAGTCATATGATATTTTTGAGGGCAAGGTTAACAACCTACAACTTTGGCACTTGACATGATATGAAGCAAAACAAAAGGAAAAAAAAAAGCAGTAATGATATCAACATCCACCATCCATCTATGGCTGATGATTCTGAATATGTGTGGATAGAAAAGTAAGTAGTAAAGCGCCCTCATCTTGCCTAAAGCTCGTGTTTTTGTGCTTATTCGAGACATCTTCCAGGCAGTGACAACTTTAAGTGTTAAAAATAGCAGTTTATTCCACGAAGTTGAGTCGTTGTCAGCGAGGAAGCACAATTGAACAATCAGGAAGAAAAAGAGATACGTGGAATGACAATTTGTCAATTTGATCTCAACTTTCCAAATGATAAATAGTGTCATAGCCTCCTTTTGAAGTCTCATCGAAAAGTACCAAGAAGAGAACAGCATTCAATATTTCACGGAAGCATCAAGCAAAAACAAAAAGAAAAAGAAGAATTAAGGAAAACGTCCTTGGCAGGAACACTGGATAGCGATAACCCATGACAGTATCAGCCCCTGACTTATCCTGACTTCTCCTCCTTGCTTTCCGACTTTTCTTTGTGTCCAAATCATTGAGACGGGGCCCTACTGGTAAAATTTGTGTTTGCGTTTTACTCGCTGTTCACATTAACCAACATATAATGTCACAGCCAGATCTTCTCTCATCAGCCGGTGTAGTATAGTGGTGAGTACAGCTCGTTGTGGCCGAGCAGACCCAAGTTCGATTCCTGGCACCGGCAGTTCTTTTTGATTTTTTCGACTTTTGCCTCCAAGTAAGAATCTCCGCTTACTATTTTTGCCAGGTTTCAAACCCCTGTTGGTTTCCAGCTCCAAAGCTGACTATTGGTTCTTATCAGTACGCCGAAATATATATATCGCGCGTGGTCGTGTGCGGCCCAAATTAATATCGCGGGTTGACTCTATGAAGTGACTTAGATAACGCCATAAACCATTACCCACTCATACAACTTGACGATGCTGACCTATGTATGTTACAAATTCTCGTTTCATCTCCAAAAACGTGATCAAACACCTCGAAAAACGCTCAAAATTTCTAATTCCGACCCTGATTGCATCACTTACACACCGTTTCTTATACTAACATCACTAGACGCCCTTGGCCGCCGACAGCACCAACCTAGCGGACTCCAAAAAGCTTATCCGCGAGAAAATCGTGCCCTGGGAGGGTCTCGCTCGCGCGGGCGTGATCTCTGCCGACCAGGCCAACCTCGTAAAAGTCTTGGAGACGCAAAATGGCGACCTGAAAAGAGCCACTGTTTTGGCGCTGGCGAAAATGTACGCTAGCACGCTTTTGAGTTTGTTGAGCAAATTGGAAGTCGACGCACGTGACGATGTGTTGAAGTGCGTGCTCGTGCTCATCAACGACTTGATTGTGGATGCCAAAGCGGCCCCGTTCACGCAGCAGCTTTTGGAGTTACTGACAGTGGACTCAAATCTTCCATACAGTCCGTTTTTGAAACATTTGGACAACGCCGACTTGCTCATCCAGTCATTGGCACTCTATAACGCGACAGTGTTGTTGAGCCAGGCCGCACAGGAGGGCAAATCCGTGGAAACCGAGACCCTTATCAAGGTATTTGGCGTGTTATGCTCGCAACGCTTTATTGGCAACGCCCAGGACGCCAATTTGCAGTCTTTGGGCGTGCAATTTCTACAAGAACTTGCTATTCACAAGCCTTACCGTGCAGTGTTCCGGGACCACGATTTGGTGGCGAATTTTGCGTCGATCTCGGCGCTTCTTGACACGCTGGCAAAACAGCCCAACTCTGTGAATTTGCAGCTCTTGTACAACGCTCTTTTGACCGTGTGGGTGTTGAGCTTCAGTGCGCCGCTCAACAAGGTGTTGATGCACAACTACCCGAACCTTGCCGGAAGCTTGTTGACTATTGCCAAGGAGGGGATCAAATTGAAGGTCGTGCGCGTGGCCGTTTCTGCCGTGCGCAATTTCGTGCTGTTCTCTGTGTCTGCGCATGAACACTTCTCTGTGGTGAAGTTGTTGTTATTCCACGATGGCTTGAACGTTGTGCGCACAATCCAAACACGCAAGTTTGCGCTGGAGTCCAGTGATGCGGAATTGGCCGCAGACTTGGCGTATCTCAACACCGAGCTCAGTGATGTCGTTTCGAACAAATTGACTTCCTTGGACGAGTACTTGGTCGAATTGGAGAATCCCAACTTGTTGAGCTGGGCGTCTCCTACACACAAGTCGGAGGACTTCTGGCACAAGAACGCGGGGAAATTTAAGGACAACAGCTTTGCGTTGGTGAAGAAGATGTTGACAATCTTGGCCCTGGAGGATCTGGGCAAGGGGCCCTCACGCGTGATTTTGCTCAACGATTTGCAGTTCTTGATCCGCAACCTTGGCTCGGACTTGGTCAACTTTTTGAACAACGAAAAGGGCGGCCAATACAAGTTGTTGGTGATGAGTTTGTTGGAGAACAGTGACGGCGACAACGAGTTGAAGTACGAGGCCTTGCGCACAATCCAGTACTTGGTGGGCCACGCCTAGGTAGTGTACCCGTTTCAATTCTAAAAAAAAAAAGATGATACCAGGGAGTGATGTTCGAGGACCCTGGCGCATTAGGTCAAGAGACGACTTTCCTTCCGGCACATTTTCACATAGTCGTCACCTGCTACAAATAAACGATGGCTCAAAACTTAGTTACCACACTCAAAAATAGGACATGGCAGACCGCAACGTGAAACTGCTCAAGACCATGCGAAAATCGTTCAATCATACGCTCCATGCCAGTTCGCGAATCTGTAATATTCGAGCGTTCCTGTCAGACTTAACAAATGATGAGATTTGGCAAGGCAGTTCTCTTGAAAAAATTCACTAAAGTTTTTCGTCTGTCAACTGCACATTTCTTTTTGCTAGACTACCCTTTGAATAGCCGAATGCGTCCAAAAAGACACAACAGCTTGATTAAGCTCAAGCGCTTGATGACCAACAATCCATTCTGCGCTCGAATATCTTTTTTTCTCCGAAAGTAGATTCATTATCTGTACGGCTCAAGAAGAATACGCTGTCACTCGAAACTATTGTATCATAAGTCTTTCGAAAACTTGACCCTCTATGTTCCATGCCGATAGGATATCCTGATAACGGTGGCTAGAACATGGTTTGTGATACACTCAAAATCCTGGTGTGCATTTCTCGGAAAAGAACAGAGGTTCTTGTTTTGAGAACACGACTGAACTTTTATGATCGATACACTCTCAGAAATAGTATATGTTTTTTTTCTTACAGATACTGTACCAATCTGTCTCCGCAGCCTGGCATTAGGTCATACAGTGGGTACGCGTTATAACGATCTCCATTAAGTCATAGCGATATGTCGCGTTATAACGATTATTTGAGGATCAAGATTTTGGATTCCCATTGTCAAGGCGCAAAATTCCCAGTCTCTCTCTCCGATATCGGTGATCATCTTTGAATATATCGGTGAAAATGGTATTGTCCTATGCTTTGGCGATTGTGTGTATTCCAGGCCAGAAAGACACGCCCACGACCCAGCTTCGACCCTATCTTGAGATAAAACCAAAAATTGCGTTTATATGACGAAAAGGTCCATATGGGGGTTGAGGCATCGCTCTTTAGACAACATCATGGTGCACCAGAAGAGGAGAGGACAAACAAAGCTGATCAATCAGAGGGAACGATAAGATGAGCAAATATCGCCGAGCCATTATCTCACATATTAAGAAGGTGTCTAAATGAAATCAAAGGGCGCCTTTCGTGGTGAAAATTGAAGAAAAAAAAAGCATCGCCTCGTTATGAAATGGGATCTGACTGGCGGGAATCCTCCGAAAGCCTTCGAAACCAAAAAATCATCCTTGGGGCTCCAGCAAATACATGGAGCAACAGTGGTTTACCCACCACACCCAGCCAAATGTGACTTTTTGATCTAATAGTTGCATCTGCCTCGATTTTCTGGATCCATATATTTGTTACATTCAAGAGGATCTTGAATACATAACAATTCCACACATAATACTATTGTAAGAAAATTTTCTACGTTTCATCATCGTTATAACGCGTATGCACCTAATTTCGCAGCCCACGCGACGCGCACTCGTGCATCAGTGGGGGCCGCCAAACCAGGCCAAGTAAGGTTATCGAAAACTAGAAATATCATTAGTCATTCAGGGCCAAGCTTCAATAGCCCCTTTTATTAGAAGTACTGAAAGGATTTATTTACCTTATTTTACGAATTCTATAAAAAGGATCCACTCAAATACGCGCGGCCTACTTTCTCGTCATATCCACGCGCGTGACTAAACTGCCCATCAGGAGTTCTCCATATCGATTCTCGAGCATAGAATAGCCCCCAGATCCATACAAATCCTTCACTTTAACACAAGGCGAATACAGATAAAAAATGCCGCCGAAATCTGCTGTGGCCTCAAAACTACAGTACGTTTCCGTGCGCAAAGCCACGTTTACCGAAGGTGTACGCGTCGGAAACGCCAAACTGCTCAAATACTGGCCCCATGATACGCCGGCGCCAGAGGATATGGCCGAATTGGGGTTTTATTACACGCCGACTCGCACGCAGGGGGACCAGGTGACGTGTTTCTGGTGCGGGAAGAAGGAGAAGGGCTGGCGCGGGGTCGAGTCGCCCAGCAGCATGCATTATGAACATAACAAAAAGTGCCCGTATGCCGTCATTTACCACTTTCTTACAAGTTACAAAAACGACGCCGACTCGGCCACTTATTGGGCGCGGCTAACCGAGGAAAATGAGCTGCCCATGTCTGTGCTAGAGCCGCATTCGTCCCGGTCCGTACTGCTCCGGCTCTCCACATTTAAAAATCTCTGGAAATACGACTCCCGCAAGAAAACCAAGGTTACCGCCAGGGGCATGGCCAACGCGGGGTTCTTCTTTGCGCCTCTTCACCCTGACGACGACCGCGTTATATGCATGTACTGTGGGTTACCCTTACTGGACTGGGATCTAGGAGACGATCCGTGGCTCGAACACGAGAACAACTCAGAGGAATTCCGAAGCGGCGCCACGCACAAGTGTCATTTTCTCGTCACGCTGCAGGAACCGGAGGCGGAGACCAGTATAGCGGAACAGGCCGAGTTCGAGCATATCCCCTTACTGGCGCCAGGCACGCCCGATAAGGAGGGGGACGAAATGGCTGCACAAACGCCGCCCCATCCAGACCGTAAATCCGCTTCGGGATCACCGCTGGATGGTTCCCGTAATAGCCTTTTGGCCACGGTTATGTCGCCACAACTGCCGGATGACCCAAAGGACGCGCCTGCACATAACGATTTGAACGATTTCGATATCTCCATCGACCAGTTGAGTGACCACGGAACGCACCTAGACCGGGAGGCTAATAGCCTACGGCGGTACCCTCGTCGGAGAAAACAGCCCATTTTCCCGAAATCAGAGCCCAACATAAAACTGTCTTCTGCGTCGCTTGTTTCGGAGGTGCGCCAGGATCACGTCCAAGAAGCGGAGCATGACGAAGAAGCGGGAGAAGTTGATAACACAAGTACCTTGTCTGCAGATGAAGAGAATAGTCCAGGGGTCTCGATTGACGCCGAGCTCCTGCTTCCATTAGATGGAGACACTTCCGTGAATCACGATATATCGTCCAGTTCTGTTCCGCAGGATACAGAGGATGGCGATTATGCGGAAAGTGTCGAGGAATTACCGTCTCATAGTGAAAACGAGATATTCAAGCCCGAGAAGGAGCTGGGCGACAAAGCACTTTCGCGATCCAGATTCACGTCGGACGAGTTTGGGATCAACGAAAAGGATATCGCGAGTATTCTTAACTCGCCCAAAAAGGACCGCAAAATGAAACTCGTGCGCAAACAAGCGCCCATACCGCCGCCAGTATCATTCCATGATATTTCTGACCAGAACCTAGGCGACTACGATGAACAGAACTTGTCGTTTATCGAAAAGGATTTGAGGGTAGAAGAACCCAAGAACATCAAAGAATCATCAGAGACGACAACCAATGATGGGATTTTGAAAGAACATGAAATGCTGCCGCCCCAGAGAGCACAAGCGACAACTAAAAAGGAACTGCACAAGTACGTGATACCTGACTCAAGTGTCGTGGAGATTTCAAGATCTGAGGTTCGCGTACAGGAAACTGTGCCCGAAATGATACTTGTTGACAGTCCAGAAAAAGGTGAAGTACTGAATTCTGATAATGAAGATAAAGAACTGTCTCTGAACTCTGAAGAGGAAGAGAGTGTGATGGATATTGACAGTGCGAGCCCCGAAAAGCCAGCTGATATCAATAACCGCGCTGCGGCTAAAGAATTGGACGATGATGTTATTCTCGACAGCTTTAGTCCGGAGAAAGACAAACATGCTGCACTTGTTGGACTCAAGGCTGCCGCGAACAAAGGCCAAGTACCATCGTTTGAGTCTGAACATCCGCCTATGTCCGAATCTACTAGAGATGACATGGAGATCGATCAAGACATGTCAATCAAGAAAGAAGTTACCGTAACAGGCTTTGGAAACGCAGATGAGCTTGCAAAGAGCCATTCAGATGAGAATAATCTGCTTACCGACCGACCTAAGGCTGAGTCTAACACCATTAGTAAAAAGAGTCTGGCGAGTGCAGATACGAATATGGCAGACCCAAAAATGATGGAAAATGTGGCGCCTGAGTCCAAACTGGAAAGCCCGGTACAAGTCAAGAGTGAAGGCGACAAGATCAAATCAGAACCCATCGGAAAGTCTGACGAAATAAAAAGAGGAAAGATGAACTCACAAGTGAGTGTCACTAGGGCGGCAGATGAGACGGACCAACTCAAAGAGACTGAGTCTGATCACGAAGTCTCCCAAAAACGTCTTCATGGCAAGGTCTCCTCCACAGAGAAACGATCGTTTGACGAACAAGCGAGTAAATTGACGGTAAAAAGAAGCAGGATCGAAAACGCAAGTCTTCGAATTGACGGAAATGCAGGCTTTGAAATTCACGATGAGCCGCACGTACTCAAAGCTGATAATCCGTACGAGCAGTCACGTCCTGATGGCAACACGCATATTGACTTAAACAACGGGGGCGTTTCTAAGGCTATCCTGCCACTACCAGAAAAGGGCAGTCTGACTACAGACCAGAAGAACGCAGCAAATGATCGTGAGTCAGAAGAGCCCGAAGCGAGTCCCACGAAAGATATTGTTATTTCTCCCTCGTCTTATAAAGAGTACATCGAGAATTTCCAGAAGATGAGTGAAGAGTTTGGCGAAGCGTCGATTGACGTATCGCACATGCTGAGCTCAAACAACGATGAGGATAGGTTGTTAGGCTCAAAAGACTTATATTCAGAGGACAAAATTGAGCCCGAGAAAGTCACAAGCGGTGCCGAGGAAGGCGTAAACGGGGCAAGAGAAGACAAAAAAGCTGATGCTTCGGAAAACGAAAACGCTCAAACGAAAAATGGTCAGGGTCATAAAGAGGCAGGCGATGGACAGCATGAGCTTCCCTCATACATTGGTGATTCCGCGTCCGAGGTCCCGCCATTGCTATCCATGTCCCCCGTGAAAGCATCTACTGAATCGCATATGGAGGCTGACGAGAGTAAACGCGTTCAGACTGGAATTGAGTCTGAACAGGAGGTCCCACTTGGAAAAGCATCTGCATCTGCTGCTCCCAAAGAATCTGAGAATAATATCCAGCCCGTAGTCACTGATCGGAAGACAGAGCCGCTGCTCGAAGGTTTACAAAACTTAACCAAACACGTTACAGAAAAAGGACAGAAAGTCTCTCAGAATCCAAGTCCAGCCCTTAAACTAACCTCAGAAACCGACCGTTTATCGTTTTCAGATGTCAAATCCAGTACACCGGTCAAAGCGCAACCAGAGGAGCAAGCTAAAGCGCCACAAAAGCTAGAAAGAATCTCTCTAGACGCAGCACTTACTGAGCTTGAGGAACTCGATGATGCTATAGACTATATCACTGGATTGACGGCCAACGGGTATGAGCTTCATAACGATGCGGAAGGTGCACTTACTAACTTCATATCTGCTATGCCCGAAGAAGAGGAGGAGATGACGGTTGAGGAGTGGATTCGGCACAATGCTGCCAGCTGCAGAAAAATCGTGGAAGACTCAGCAGAAAAAATTATCGCAAATTACGGAGCCGAGTTCGACAAGGTGATTGAATACGCCGCGAACCTAGAGACAATAGACTAGCGCGCTCAAAGAAACTTAGATTGCAGCCACACGTCAAGCGAGAGTCAGAGCTTTCCGCCGCGAGAAGAAGAAAAAAAAAACGTGTCGGTATCGTTTTTTGTATGCACCAGAAAAACTCAGCTCTCTCCGAGCGATTACTTCCAAGCGTGATTTTGATGACCGATTATTTGACTGTTTTCCGTGACACCTATCCGTGCGTCTCCACCCGGAAACTGCCAATCCTGCACATGGCCCGCACGCAGGCTAGATCAGCGATTAGAAAGCACGGTCAGTTTATCCAAGTCCCAATATTCCCATACCCCGCCACGGCCAGCCCAGCAGCGTTCTCGTGTTTGCATTTTATATAGAATTTGTCTTTTTTTTGGGATTCTCACGGCGTTTTTGAGATCGATTCATACCGCCACTCGTCCGCATCATTATCCGCAGAGAGATCGAGAGGAAAAAGGCATATTTAGGGCACACCGTTATAGACAAACTTGCCTAATAGTTGTGGTCAAACATCGCAATTGCCCCAAAAAAGTTCCAGAAAAGTAAGGCGGCTGTGAAATTGGTGAAATTTCCACGGTTTTCGTCCATTCTGAGATATACACCACTCACAGGTCGAAAACGACTTGTAATTGCCGAAAACTACACCCCAACGACCCAAATACACCTGCAAAAAGATGTCGTTCTGGCCGTTCTCCAATCCTTACGGCAGCAGCAGCCAGCTCCAGAAATTTCTCGACGCCACGAGCGATATGGCCGCAGTTACCGTCGACAGCCTATTGGACGACAAAACCCTCCAACAAGAAGTGCTAGACGAGCTCAAAACCATCTCTTCAAAGACGCTACGGGGCAACAGCATACTGTTTGCGCAACTGCTAGCGCCGGAAGCGCCGAATAAGGCAAACCTGGCGCTGAATGCAGGATCTGCCGCCAGCGAAACTCTGTCGATGACAAGTTCGACCACCGACCTGAATCTGGGCGGGCTGCTCCTGAAAACAGCACGTGAGCAAAAGCTTTTGGAAGTGCTCTTGCAGCCGCATATCCTACATGGCTTGCTTGATTACATTGTACAAAGTGTGGACTTCTTTCACGAATTAACACATACGAAAGATCGCCCCGAGGATGACGGCAGCGGCTCGGAAACGCTAGACGGGTTTGTTGAGGAGTCCAAAAAACGCACGTCTGAAGTGGACCCGAAAGAGCCGCTCGTTGAGAAAATGCAACGTTGCATTCTGGCCGCGGCAGAGATTCTCTCGGCAGACCTCTGGGTGATCTCAAATAGAGTCATAGAAACGCCCAATTTGATGGGCAAGCTTTGGCTGGTGTTGCTGCTTCCAAACTTGCAGGAGCTGTCGCCTGCACTTGCCTATTTGGTCCAGATCTTGGGCCATTTGATGGATCTGAACTGCATCGAGCTAATAAACTTTATACGCAGGCAACAGGGGCTCGTGGACACGTTTTTGGCAAAAGTGGATATTCCCATCTTGATGGACTTCTTTCTAAAAGTTATTCAAACGGATAAGCCGGACTCGCCCACGGGGATTTTGGCCGTACTCGCGCGGCAACAATTGGTGCCAAAACTCATGGACATTTTGCGGCCACAGAGTGAGGGGCTGGCGGGTGATTTGCTCGATCCAACAACGCTTTTCCGGCAGACAGCTGCCACGGAATTTATCAAGGCGTTGGTCACGATTTCGCTGAACCCGACCCTTGCTGTTGATCTAGACACGAATATCGGGCCGAATCCACTCACGCGCGAGCTCGCGCTGCCGGAAATCATCAAGACGATGTTACACGAGATCATGTTGTTTCAGGTATCAACCCCTGGCGGGCTCGTGCCCAACAAACATGGCATTGCCAACTGCGTTGCCATATTGATAGAGTTGATCCGGAAAAACAATTCCGACTACGACACGAGCGGCGGGCCGGGCCTGCAAAATGCACAGTCACATGATACGCCGGGCGAAATCAGCGTGCCGGCTATGTGCTTGTGGTTGAAAGACCTCGACTCCAATCCGCCTGGATCACGTGACCCAATCTTCTTGGGCGATCTCCTCAGAATCTTCTCGGACGGGCTCCCTGCTTTGGCCGAGCTCATGCACTCCGACAAATGTGACGATAATGTGCATAGTCGACAATTGGGTTTAACGAAGTTCAAAATAGCTGAGCTTGTGGCTGAGCTCTTGCATTGTTCAAACATGATATTGCTCAACTCTGGCAAAATCGCACACCTCGTGAATTTGAGAAACGAGATAAGGGCACTTCAAAAAGCCAGCATTCGTCTAGCGCTTTGTGAAACCATCAGCGGTGATTCCGTTCAAACGCTACCTCGTACTCAGATTGTCTCCGACATCACCTGTGGCATGGATAACATCTCGCTAGAGTCAGCCAAGGAGGATATTGAGGATAGTTTTAAATCTAACTGCGAGATTGATGACGAACTACGCGAAAAAGTCGAGAATTTCTCACTCGAGGAAGCCGAGGACGAGGAACCCCTGGTATCCAGCGAGAGCCCGTTTGTGTGTGAGAATAGGGATACAAATTTCCGTTCCAATCCCTGTGCAGGTGACTACTTTAAGATTCAGTTAGTGGATCTGCATATGCTCCAGACAATCGTTCAACAAGTCACCGATTACCCTTGGCATAACTTTTTCCACAATGTGGTATTTGACTTGACACAGCAGGTGTTCAACGGGAAGCTCAATTCGTACAACTCGTTCTTGATTGTGGAGCTTTTTGATAAATGCAACATTACGGGAATGATAGCTGATGCTTTCAAGCACGTGACCGAACCTCGTCCGGGCTATATGGGCCACTTGGTACTTGTGAGCGAGGAGATTGTCAAGTTTGCGTCTTTGTACAAACCATCCTTGATATCTCCCCTGATTGTGGACAAGCTTGGCCTGCAGGAATGGGAGTGGTTTGTCTCAGATGTTTTGTTCAAAACGAGAGAATTATATAATGTTGTTCTTGGGACAGATCCAGACTATGCAAACGGACATGACGGTGTGGACGAGGACAAGTTTGGGTTTGACTCAGCCACTGTCGGATACATGGATCTCGAAGGTGAGCCCGACTCTTCACATGCTATTATCCTTGGTGATTCGAGCAACCATGATGAATTTGTTAGTGAGCCTGCAGGAAACGTTGACGAAAGCGATGGGTATGCTGATGACTATGAAGACGCAGATGATGACGACGAGCCTGATGATATTGAAGATACCGTCGAAACCAGGCAGCGTATTTTGGATGTTCCTATAAAGAGCATGTCACCGAATGCTGAGTTTGAGAACAAGGATATGTTGTATGAGGATTTTGGCGGACACAAGATCTCGTTTGGCGATAAATATTTGGACGACTTCCCTGGGTCTAGCTCGTCGGACGAGGAGAGCGAGAACCAGCTCTACAGAGTGCCCAAGCACCAAGAATGATCGAAGTGGTATTTACGAAATAAATGAGTGACGATTGTTAACTGAAGCAGGAACACAAACATCCCTGGAAAAGCGCTACTACTTCTTGCCCTTGCGCTTATACATGACTTTCCCGTTGGGCAACTCAACCTTCTCACTGCCTTGGGTCTTTTTTTGCGCTTTCTCCTTTTGCCTTTGTTTTTGTTGAAGGCTCTCCATTGCCTCCTTTTTTGCCCGATTTGGGTTCACATATGATTCTGTGGTATTGATGGCGAGGCCACGGATTCTCCCGAATGTCATGTTCCAGATGCCAGCAGGAATCCGAAAGAAAAACGACAGTTTCAAGCCGGGGCTCGTGTTGATGTCGTACTCGTCGAGTTCATCCAAGACCATCTCGCCTTTACTATTGGTTCCGATCAAACTCACCTCTCCAGCAGGCGAAACATGAAAATCCTTTCCAATCGGCAGCGAGACCCGGCGTGCAGATCCATCCAGCGGCGGGAGAAACGAGCCGCCCCATGCCTGTGTTTTGATTTCGGTCTTCAAAGTCACGATTCGCTTGAAATCCTGTTTTCGCCCAATGCGAAGCGAAATGTACTGTAAAGTGCTAACAAGCACGTATAACACGACCAAAGTGAATCCCAAGCCGGGCCTGAATCTCGAGTAGTAGTATCCAGTGCCCTTCCATTTGGGGAACCCGTTGCTTAAGAAATAATCGTACCGTTTTTTCAAGTTGGGGTCCTTCAAAATGTTTCCAACCAGCGATAATCTCTGAAAGCGGTCCTCGGCTTGTTTGCGCACAGACCGCGACCCTTTCTTGAGCTTGTCCGGGTGCAATTCCCGCGAGAGTTTCCTGTACGCCTTATTGATGGCGTCACGGCTCGATTTGGGCCCGTTTGCAAGCCCTAACCACAGGTAAAAGGTGGTTTCGGGACCCAAATCGCGTCGCACCTTGTCGTTCAAGCCAAAGATCTCATAATCTTCAGGCGCCCAATTGGCCGCGACGAGCGCTAGCAAGCTGAAGAAAATCACCGGCACAAATAGCTTCATTTGGCTGGTTTTGCTTGGTTTTTAAGAGGGGTTTGAGCGATAGAGTTTAACAGGTGGCCTCGTGAGCAGATCTTCGGGTACTGCAGATAGTTTTTGGAATATGCTGCTGAATCAGGAAGTTGGAGGAAGTTGACGAACATGGTATTTTTTGTGGTAACTTTTCGAAGACTAATTATGTAGACTATGTTTTGCGGGAAAAGTTTTCAAACACTTCCGTCTTGAAATATACTGGGCCTTCAGGTTTATGAGACACGAGGGAAGGGAATATTTATGTCAATATGACTATTTGCTTACGAATGTTCAGATCGTCAAAGTGATAAGGTTGAAAACAAATCGAAATTTTTTTTTTTGCCGTTCTATTTTCTTGTTCGAAACCTCAATACATCCTCATTATGAGTTAAAATATAAATCTTCAAGGAATAAGAAAATAAATGCACACAAGACGATCTAGAACATGATTTTACGAATCCAAATTCTGCTCAGTACATTCTTGACTTCTTGGGCATAAAGTTCCAAAAGCTTTCTTTTACTTTTTTCCAACACTTAGGTTAACAAAGTTGACTTAGATTCTCCTGAAAAAACACTAATGGATTTTAAGAAGGATAGATATATAACCCGGATATACCCTATAAATTATCCCCGGCACGTTGTCTATATGTTCTTGTTGTCCCAAAGTTGAATCAATTACAGAGGCTCCAGTTTGTTCACCAAGGCACGTGACAGAGCAAGTTCTCCAAAGCAAAGCTTCTACCCGTTTCGGCAACGGTTTTTACCCTGAATAAAAACTGCGTTTTCTGTCATTTCATGCATTTTTCCCGGTGTTCATCGGGTGTCGGCAAAAAAGCTTATTATTTCCAGCCTTAACAGTAAGAACAGACCCATCGACACGAATGCCAATTATCATTGAAAACCCAGACGTTGGATTGACGATTCTTACAAGGATTTTGTTCCAATTAAAGAAAGATCCAATAAAAATCAGAATGGTCCGTACTTTTTATTTTGGCTCGAGACATCTAGTTATGGACTGGGAGCTAGAATTGCTTACCTGGCCCTCCATAAAGCTATACAGTAAGACCTGTTTGAAAGGATCTTGGCAAACGAGATAACCTGGCTGTATCTTTAGAAAAACAATGCGAGAGATTGATGTTCACACCAAAAATGCGCTCTTTACGAAGATAATCTGGGTACCATTTCTATTTCTGCTCAAAACAGGTCTTACTGTATATTAGCCAAAGTTCTAATCCTGGCTGAAAAACAGAACAGTGGACAATATTGAGTTACAGTGAAAGAACAAAAAAAATGAGAAAGAAACAGAAAAAAAGTGAAAAGAAATAAAAAGAAAAAAATGAAAGAAAGAAACAGTTGAGTGCTACCTCGCAGAGTTGGCAGTTCCAGAGAAAGATATACCTTGGTTCAACTCACGGTGGCTATCGGCAATTCAACGCGGTTGTTGGGGCTGTATTTTTCTACGCTTCATCCATGAAATGATCCTTGAGAGACATTCCCTATTTTGTCTCGAAGCTTAAAACACTTCTCTCGCATATGTCACGTGACCGTTCCAGATGCATTCCCAATAAAGGCTAGATCTAAGCAGTTTTACTTTGAGAGTTTTCAAAAACCGAAGGATTCAGCGAGGATGTCTCGCGTTCCTCAATTGTTTTTTTTTTTCCCGCCTGCGTGAGGTCACGTCACCATGACTGCTAACAACAGGGAGCCTCGAAACTCCCCCGGGCTAATGCGCGAACGACCCAAAGTAACGCATCTATGTGCATAGCATCAGATGCGTCTGGCTGCTCTTATTTATCGTTTATATTGACTTCTCTACCCCAATCCTGACAAAGTCCTAATCATTTTTGCATAAATGTGTCATTCAAGAGGTAGTCAAAGTACGAATGGCACTGTTATGGTAAAGACGGATCAAAGGCCAGTAGCTCAAGTCAAGATCCATATAAACTGAAAATTGTATGTGTGTGAGCTCCCTAAGTCGTGTCTAATGTTCCATCTTGTCATTTGTGTTTAATTACGACAAATCCAGTTTTTCGACCTGTATCAGAATGTGGTAATAAGGAACTTGAAATAACACTCGGGGCAAAAAAATCGCCATCGCCTGCCATATTAAGTCGTTTGAGGTAGGTAACAAATTGCAACCAGATCAAAAACAAGTCATCAAGGGATCAACCTTTTTTTTCTTGTTTGGTATCAGACTCCGTCACTTTCAAGAAGGCCTTTGTTGAAACCCTACCAAGAAAATCAACAACCCGAAGTTTTTCATCCTCAGAAGGCGCTTCACAGTAAAGCCTGTAAATATCTTTGACCAATTCAAGAAGCCTTTGGTCAGCTAATCTGATCTGGCGCTCCTCTTCCGTTTCTTTCGTGGTGTGGGCTAGTTCTATAGACCCACTTGGGCCATGCTTGACCATGGAGATGTCCCACTTTACTTCATTAGCTGATGCTTGAATAATCTCCTCAAATTTCCTGTCAAATGCCATGTTTGATCCGATCTCGGCAACGTCGTCATCGGTATCCACGTCGGTTGCCATAGTCGATTGAGCAGCCATGAAGTCAGATGATTGGTGACTCACACCTTCTGGGCCTTGTGAGGTACAATTCAGATGACTTACAAGGGCTTCTTCCGAGCTCGATAGAGACTCAGAGTTGCTTGTGTCGTTTGCGCTTGCTGCCTCCTTTTTCACTTGCAAGCTCTTGGAGTCCATCGAGGTAGAATCACCAACTGTGATGCTCTCGAGATTACTCATGAAATGAGATGAGTTCTAAAGAAACGTCAGAATAATAGTCGCTTCTCTCGTACACATTCGATTAACGAAAGCAGGTATAAGAATATTCAACTTTTTATATTTTTTCTGCAAAAGCAAAATCAATCATTTCTTATTTCTTCTTAGTATACAATTCGAGATGCGCGCTCCATCCATCACGGTACAGCCCAGTGTTGCGAATTACGACAGAAAAACGACAATTTTACGAATTACGAAACGATGACCTAGAATTATCGTCATCGTTTTTACAAAAACGATAAGATGACCTGGAATTATCGTCATCGTTATCGTAATTCGTCATTTTATCGTCATTTTATCGTCATTTTATCCTCATTCTGTCGTTATTTTGTCGTCATTTTATCCTCATTCTGTCGTTATTTTGTCGTCATTAAATTGTCATTTTTTCATGATTATCTTATGATTTCGCCGGAGTGGATCCAACCTCGCCGAACAACGAGCCAATTAGTTCGGTTCGGAAAATCTTCGCTTCTTTCCATAGCACTGTGAAAACATGATGGTAGCATTTTTTTGTCTTAAAGATATATATGTCTATCTACTTTGAGTGATGCATGAAAATAACTGCTTCATTGCTAAAATACTCTTTTCAATGAAGAATACCACAACCTCAATTGATCTCAATAGCCTCAGCAACGTATACTTCCATTTGGTCACCACTAACATCGTCGATCTCTTGCAGAATCAAATCGTTTAACTCCAAATCATCTCCAGCATTATCATCATCAGATTCCACACCCAGTTCTTCGTCACCAGGCCTTATTTTTCTCACCATATCTTTAACAACTGCTAACATTTTGGTCGTGGCTGGGAACAATCTATTTCTCTTCTTCGTGATTGCATCTCCAAGGATTGAAAAGAAGGACTCTGCCGGCGCGGACATAGCTGGAATAGCCATAATATCATTTGCGAGCTGAAAAATCATAGGAAACCTCTTTTTATTATACCGATAATAAGTGACGACATTTCCGTCTTCGGGTTTTTCGAAGAGATAGGCTTTGACTTCGTCTTTTTCGTCATCAGAAAACTCATCCTCACTAAGGAAAGTAAAGCGTTTGGTTCCCGCATCATCAACTGTCTTTGAGCATTGGTCGCCTTGTGAGGTGTTTCCCGCATTTCCCTGTCTCTTTTCGTAGTACTTTCGATGAAGCTTGAATTTATTTAGGCAAGAAGGAATCTCTCATTATGGAAACTTCTTGGAAGCCCCCTGCATTGTAATTCTCAATAGACGATCGTTCGAGAAGAGTTAGGGAGAAAGCAGGCGAGCTCAGCGTTCTTTCCTCGATAGGAGTCAGATTGCGCCTTGAAAAAGGCTCTTCCGAAGAAATCTCTGTCATTTTGATTGGGAACAGACTCCGTCGAAGTGTATCTTGTTTTAATTGGCGTCAACGTAGTACCTCTCGTTTGAAGAAGACGCAGTTCAAAATGTTTGACACGACCTCACCAAAAAAAAGGAGAAATCGTAATATTATCGTTTTTTTATCGTTTTTTTATCGTTTTTCTATCGTTTTTCTATCGTTTTTTATCGTCATGGAAATCGTATTACGAAAAACGATAATTTACGATTTTGATGACTTCGAATATCGTCATTCGTTTTTCGTTATTTCCATCGTAATGTCGTTTTTTTCATGACGAAAAACGATAAATTACGATAGCGCGCAACACTGGTACAGCCCCGGCACACGCACTAGACTAGATTTGGCCAGATCACGATTTTCACAGAACTATCCATTTCGCCCACACAATCTATTTTTTTTCGTTTATTTACAGGTTATCGCCACAAAAATCATATTTCTATTCCACTTCTGTACCCAGAAAATGGCCTTGTATCCACTCCCACTAAACTTACGTGGACTTTTCTTCTACAACATCGCGTCCTTGACGCTCTGGAGCTGCTGTCTAGCCCGGTTTTTGGTGTTGCTTCCATTGGTGGGCAGGCGGTTCCTCCCCGCCGGAATTGCCGATTTTTTCCATGTGGTGGCCACGTTGCCGCTACTAGGCTACTTTTTGGTGAATTCTTTGAGAGAATCGCCTCACAAGAAAAGTCTCTGGGGTCTCTTTAATGGCGCCCGTTTGGTATGGGTATGCTACGCGGTGATTTTCCCCCACCCGAAAATCGCCAAGCATACGTCGTATTCGTTCTTGATTCTGGCCTGGTGTTTACAGAATATCCTTGACTTGGCGTACCATTCGTTCAAGCTAAAGACCAGGACTTCGCCCAAGTTTCTTTTTTGGCTCCATTATAACCACTTTTTCGTGACGTTTCCGGTTTCGTTCGTGAGCGAGCTCACCATGGTGTTTTTGAGCTTGGCGTTCGTGCAACACTCGGGGCTCGAGTACGTGCTCCAGGCATGTTTTCTCCTTTACGTCCCGATTGGGTACTACACTTTCAAGCACTTATTGCATAGGAGAAATGAGAAATATACCCAATACTTGCTTAAGCGGGCCCAGGGAAGAGCAAATGGTGTTGATTTGGGTGGCCAGGGATCGGCGGGAAGTGCAGAGTCTTCTGCCACTCTTCATTGAAGTGGTGGTTTGGTATTTTGGTACTTTGAAACTACTGGCACTGCATATAAGAGTCTTTTTGATCAACGAAGAAATTTTAAGAAATGCTTTATGTATTCATGGGAACGGATTGAAGTGACAAAAGGCAGCTGAAAGCGATCCAGTGCCGGAGTCACACTCTCGGGCGGGAATGAATCCAAAAAAAAAAGGAATAGTTGCTTGCTGGTATTCTTTTTCTCGTGCACCACCATTTCCGGTTATCTATTTTCACAAGGCGGCATGGACAGGCGATATCAGTACCGCCGCCGATCATTTAACACCCCAAAATTTGGGGCTAGATGTACCGGAAAAGTTACCACATGGATAAAGTTCTAAACCCTAATGATTTGCATGAATCAATGACGCCTGTAACGGACAAAACTTGCGCATTAACATTCTATCGATGGTTTTGGCGAAAAGAAGATCTCATCGTAAAGCAGGTTGGGACTTTTGCGGTTGCAAGTATCTGTATAGCTTCAATTTCCGTGCAGTCAGGAAAAGTTGGTGAAACTAGAACAGGATTCCAAAATAGAAAGCAAAAGAAAAAAAAAAAGACGCAAAATTTTCAATCATTCCAAAAAGAACTTGAAGAACTCGGATTCGCTTTGGTGAAGCATGATGATAAGCACCTATGCCGACCAGCTCTTCTGGCAGGCAACAATAAAGACCTTGCTGGAGTCGCATGGCAGTCAAGCGTTCATAGCGACATTGCCTTTTTTTTAATTCTTTTTTTCTCGATGTCGGCTCTTCCTATCATACTGAAGCACAGTTCGGCAAGTGCTGGGTTGTCCAGCCACTACAATAAGACCTGTTTAAAAGGATCTTAGTTAAGGAGAAAACCTGGCTATATTCATCGAAACACAGCACGAGAAATTGTTTTCCACACCAAAAATACGCTCTTTAAGAAGGAAATCTGGGTACTATTTCTATTTCTGCTCAAAAGATGTGATCCTTATAAACAGGTCTTACTGTAATTGGGATCGTGAGCTGGGTCTAGACCGTCGTGAGACAGGTTATTTTAACCCTACTGATGGTTTGATGTTGCAATATTAATTGGGCATAATTTACAAAAAAAAAAAAAGAAGGAAAAGTAATCAATTGAACAGCTTGCTTATATAAAAAACTAAAGCATGGGCTGCCTTTGGTGTGATTATAGGTCGTGGCCGCTGCCATCGGAATATGATTGCTTCCATTTATAGCCTTCCCTGTCAATATGCTTCGCTTGACTGCCTTCTTTTATATCGTTTTGTACAGACGAAATAGTCGAAATTACGGAACTGTTGGGTAGTTTTCATGAATAATCCTGAAAGTAAATTCGTGGATTTGAAAATATTTAGCTTTGCTTTGGAGCGTTGTAGAGTCGCGTCTAAATATAAATTATCGTCAAATTCCGTTGTGTTTTTCCGAGATCTGGCTGGCGCGGCCGTGGTGACTCGAACTCTACTATCTTTTCCCCACAAATAAATCCAGGTATTTTGTTATACAAAAAGTTTGCTATGCCTTATCAGTTACTCATTCTTACCAAAGATTGGTTTTTATCGGACATTCTGCCCGGGAAATTCCGTGTTTTGCTGGGCATTCTCAATAAAGGCTATTCGAAGCCCATGGCGAGGTACGGAATAATCCAGTCGCCCAGAATAAAAGACCATGACCGATTTCTTGACAGCTTGCAACTAGACCTGGGATGTGTTAGTGTCGATTCGGATAAAGATTTTGCCGTTTTTTTGCTATTAGGCTCAAAGGGCGACTTCAAGCGGCTAGAGGCGGAATTTGCGTATAAAAGGCACTTCAATAGTGAGATCTGGCCCTTGACAAGCGCAAACGACTCGGATATTCCGATAGATTTGGCCAGAGAGTTTGAATTCGGGCCACTTTCAAGAGATACCGTCGAGCACGTGACTTTGGCCCCTACAGACAGATTGGGCCCTGATATCGCTGACCGTGTTTTGGCCACAATCGGCGTGAAAACGTACACGGATGACGGGCATTTTCGGGAAAGTGATCTTTCTGCGGGTACCAAGCACTACGAGCTTACGGCGTTTACATCATTCATGCGTGGCATGGGGACAGAATTGCTTGGCTATGTGAGCTCTGCATTTATCAGCACTGAAAAGCCCACCATTCTTCGACCTGCCCACGTGACCAGGGTCGTGTTGCATGCTGTTGTGATCAAGGAGCATGACTTGGTGCCGTATTACAGTAAAGTTTGTGGGTTTGTCCCATCCACGCATCCAGATGTTGTTGTTTCTGTTTCTGGCACAGACTCGCCTTTAGAAAGTGGGATTAAAGCTTCTCAAGATTTCACTATCTCGTATTTGAGAAGAGATTTGATGGTGGGAAAATAGACCGGGCGGCTGGCAAACGAAAATGGATTTCGGATTCGTTGATGGAAGAGAATTCTTTTCAGGATGACGCAGTGACTAAAATTTCAGGAGGTACAGAATAAATTCTGTTTCTTAGCCGGGGATGGCAGAGAAACTTTTTCCCGTGCTCTGAGTAAACATGTGAAATACTCTTTAAACAGTTTTAGAGCAATTTCAGTGACACATGTGCATAAAGCATAGCTATGCCACCCCTGTTCTTCAATAGACAATCTGCAAGAAAAATAGAAGCTCGCAAAACGTACCACATCTTTCGCAATTGTTTCCTATTGGATTCTTCAATTTGCTTTGAAGGGCTTGCAATCTCAGATTGCTGCGGAAGTTTTTGAATCATAGTCTGGTACATTTTGAAGAGTCTACGGCACCCGAGCATCTCCCCACATGCCTGGGAGTAACACTTTTGCAGAAAGCCCGAGAATTAAAACATTCACTGTCGTCGAGAAGTCTTTTGGAATTTCGAAGAAAATATTTGTGGGCACTAAAAATGCCGAAAACTTTATTATCTCACTGCATAGGCTCTTGGGCGACAGCTCGTCAGCCCATCTTGCACATTTCCTTCCAGCAAGACTAAACTGCACCCTTCAAAGAGCAGAGCAGAATAAATGTGACTTAGCCGCGTTCGCAATTCCAGAATTTGAAATCTACTGCTTGAATCAAAAAAAAAAGAATATATGTGGATTGACGAATTATATGATTTGCGGATGAAGGTAAAAAAAGAAGGGTATTCTATTATGGAGTCACGATAGCCGCCAGGGCCACGCAAAGTCCGGATTAGAACAGCAAGGCGTCGGCAAGGGCGCTCTCCAAAGACACGGATGTGCCATTAGTCAAGGTCACCAAATTGCCCAAAATGTCCGTGACGAGAGTACCGAGCGCAGCTTCGACTTCTGTTTCATTAAAGGACCTAGCCTCAAGTTCAACATCTCTTGCTTTCAACAAAAACTCGCCGCCTTCCTCAATCTCGTCTCTCTTCCCGAAAAAGCTCTCGAAATCAGACCCGATTGTGTTGGCGAGATTTTGGAAATCGTCATATATGTCCTGCCACAAGTCCTGCACACCAGACGCAATAGCAGAGACTATTGCCTCTGGCGATGTGGCGCTAGCGACCGGAATTGCAGTGGGCTTGGTGGGAGAAGGTTTACCCGGGAAAGTTGTTGGGAAAGTTGTTGGAAATGGCAAGGTAGCATTGGTGTAGCTTGGAGGCAATGTGGGCACGGCTGTGGCGGTCGTCTTGTGCTTCTTATGTTCCTCCTG
This sequence comes from Metschnikowia aff. pulcherrima, assembly GCA_004217705.1. Taxonomy (NCBI): domain Eukaryota; kingdom Fungi; phylum Ascomycota; class Pichiomycetes; order Serinales; family Metschnikowiaceae; genus Metschnikowia; species Metschnikowia pulcherrima. Next base: position 768,834 of record CP034460.1, on the reverse strand, counting down.
CTTCAGCTTATGCGCGGCCTTCAATTCACTATGGTGCTTTCTGATCAGCTCCTGTTTTGCAGCATGCTTATTTTTTTTCTCTTCGCCCTCAGCACTGTGGTCTCTTTTCCACTTACTGTGCTTGGTGGGAGCAGGATGATGTGGGCCAGGATGGGTGGCTGTTCCATTCAAAAAGGGGCCAGGGGAAAACAGCGGGTGGCTGCCACCGGGAAAAGGTTTACCCGGAGTTGGCTTTGAGCCATGAGTCTTGTGACCCTCGGGCTTGCCGTGACCTTCGGGCTTTCCGTGACCCTGTGGCAGGCCATGGCCCTGAGGCTGTCCGCCCTGTCCATGTTCTCTTTTCTTGAGGCCTTTTCCCGTTTCGGCATCATTGAAGATAGGCGAGGCTGCAGTGAGCGTAGCAAGGCCGAGCGTGACGAACGTAGTGATTTTCATCTGGATCGGGTTTAGTAGTTATGAAATATGAGTAAAAATTCTAGGTGTTGGTTGGAAAAATTGAATATTTATATGAATCGGCCCCAAATCATTCCTTTCTTGCCCGGTTGCCAAAGCCACATTCTGCGTCATGGGAGGGTCCAGAACGCATGCTAGCCACAGATATGCTCATCATTTGCGTCCGTTGTGCACAGGTGTTGCAACTGACTCAATCACCGTCTTGTATGCACTCTTGCGATGCACGATCCGCAACGCGGCCGGCCCCTCCTTCCCTTTCCTCCCCCAAGATCTCTGGATCGAAACCTGGCACAACATGATGAAATATCTCGATGCGCATCAGTCAGGTTTCACAAAACAGTCGCGAGTCTCTTAGAGAAAACCTGGAAATCTCACACCAAGAGAATCACCATGGAAGAACATTAGGGTAATTCCTGATTTTGCGCAACTCTGTCATCATTTGTGCGCTATCTCTAACCGGCTAAAACTGCAAAGTCACATATGCATACACATTTATATGCACGCAACATACTCGGATTTCGCGGGTTTATCTCCGTGGGCGAAATGGGCTCTGAGAATCTGAGAATCAAAGATTTGTCAAATTTGCCCGATATGAACCGATCAATTTCTACAAGTGCTTAATGCATTATGGGAAAGCCGCTGGCGAAATCCATGTAGCGCGTATCAGTGCTCATTGATGGACACCATGCAACCATTATTTACATTACACGTGCAGTTCAAGCAACAAATGATCTCTCAAGATGAAGACCTCCTTCGTGTTGCCAATTGGCAGAACGGTTGCTCCATGAGCTCACCACATCTGCGTTCTCGCCGGATTCCCGCGGCAGTACTGTGCCCTTCAAAAACCCTCTACTCACTTTATAAGCCCACGCTCTAGCCGTGCCCAAGGGCTTAAAAGTAGCAATTCCGTCTTCGCACGTTATAATATGCAGACGTAGTGCATACAGACGGGATATCCTGCGTATTGTAAAAAGGCGAAAGAAAAATGACATAACCACAGATGAGAACGGCCAACTTAAAAAATGCCCCTTGCTACGTGGAGCCGCCCGATGGCCGGACTGTGGTGGCGATGAGCGGTTCCGGCTCTTGCTCTTTGGCGTTTCTTTTTTTCCCACAATTCTGTCAGGGAAACTTTATTCGGATACATATGTTGCTTCCCCTTGAGTATACTGCACCATGGTAAAAAAAACAGCTTTATGGGATTCGAAAAATTACTACAGTTTGTGACTTGAAACTATAAGTTTTTCTTTATTTTTCTACGGACAGCCAATTTTTGCTTTCCAACGCGTATCGACGCGTGCTGAAGATTCAAGCAGAAAAAGCGTTGCTGATAGGGAACGTTTGCCGGTCCTTATCGCAGAATTTGCCGGAAGTTTTTTTCGCGCGCGATAAAGAGTGTGGCTCATAATCCCTCGGATTTAATGATCCAATTTATCGAAATGGGAAATCTAAGCGGGCATTTCGAACAAGGTTAGATATTCACTTTTATAATATTTTGGATCTGGTTTTGAGAAACTTCCTTTTACTGTATCCCTGAAGACTATTTGATTTCTGATTCTGTTTGATGCTCACATCTTTATTTTTGCAAATACGTCACCACTCAAAGTGTAAGGGCAACCGCGTGAGCACGGAATGGTCCAGACTTGAGAATGTTAAGAAATAAGGATAATTGCTTCGAAAATATTAAGCCTATGTTTCATGGACCAAATGAGCAATGTGTTTAATCAATTAAAGGATTTGTAAAGAATTTGGAGCCGATGTGCCTGGGAAGTGGGTGTCACTGTTTTTTGCCAATATGTTATCACATAGGTTCCAATATTTCATCGTATATCATTAAAAAAACTAGTGTAATTTAGCTCGCAAGATCATGAAACAGCGTCAAAAGTGTCTTTTAGAAGAATTTGAACTTGCTGCATCACAAAAAGTCGAAACATCTTATTTCTTGGCTTGGCTCGGCTTAAGAAATTACACTTGTTAGGAGTGAGAATGTTGATCTGTATGGGATGAGCGTGCAAAGCGGCAATCACGCAAATACGCTAATGTTGAAGCGGGATATGTGGACGACTCGAAATCAAAAAATGTCTGAATATAACTCATTTTCTTGTATATTGTGACTGGTATGAGTGAATATTCTCCTTTTGGAGTCACTAGGGTCCACAATCTGTTCGTGATGAAATGCCTTACACGAGCTGGCGGTATGTTAATTCGACCTTCGGTATCAGCTTGATCGAAAAAAATCTGGTCTTTTGAGTTTTGAGACTGGAAGTACCTTCTGGGTGCCAACAGATTCCAGACTTCGAGCTAGTTCATTGATCAGACTACCAATCTTGAACATCCCTTTATATTTTGCTAATGAGTTTCTGAGGAACAAAACATTCATGAATATTCAATGAATTTCGCAAACCAGGCATTTTTGAAGCGAATATTACAGTCTTAGATTGATATCAATGGTATGGTCTTCATTTCACCCCATGAGCTAAAAGCCCGGAAGAAATTACCAAGCCATGTCTCTGAATTAGTTTGACCTGATCAATCTTTCAACAACTCGGCCTACAAGATACAGAAAGTTCTGGGAAATAAAAGATTCTTTATAAAGACGAAAGTTTACAAAAAATAAAACGTTTGAAAAGGGGTATAAAGATGTGCCATGAGAATCCTGCTCACAGCGATGGGTCGCAAAATTATATCTGCAAAGCAGCCAAGAGCGACTGGGCCAACGAAACATTCGTGTTGTTTGTCAACGTCAACAAATGGCCAAATACATTAGTCACCAACGTGCTCAAGGCCTCCTCAACTTCTGTCTCATTAAACGATCTCGCCTCAAGTGCAGGCAATTCGTCTCTAGCCTCGATTCCTGCATCCAACTCGCCGTCTCTCTTGAAGAACGAGAAGCCACCAAAAATCGACGAGAAGTCCTTGTCGATGGATGAGATGATGTTGTTCACATCGTTGTAGATATCCTGTAACAAGTCCTGGATGCCGCTGGCGATGGCCGAAACTGCAGCCTCAGGTGAGGTTGGCGTGGGCGTGGTTGGGGTTGGCTTGGTGGGCGTGGCCGTTTTGGTAGGTGTCAACTTGGAAGTTGTCTTGGCAGTTGTCTTGGCCGTGGTCTTCGAAGTTGTCTTCGAGGTGGTTTTTGGAACCGAAGTGGTAGTGCTGTTACCGAATTGGGGCCAGTGAGGCCACGCTGGGAAGGTAGGCTTTGGCTGTTTGGGGATAGAAGGCTTGTTTGTTGGCTTCTTTGGCCAATTGTTGAAAAATCTTTTCTCAACGTTGTTGTTGTCCGCAGCGTCAACTTCGTTAATCACTGGGGTGGCAGCAGCCAAAGTGACAAGGCCTAGAGCGAGGGTAAGAGAAAGCTTCATTGTGTTTTAAGAGAAGGTGTTGGAAAACAAATTACAAATAAGTTGAGCGGGAGATTTCTCTAATTTATACGATATTTTTCCGGCTGCTGATCTCACAACCATGGTTTGCATTTGGCTTTCGACGGCAACTTAGTGCATTGAACCATGGCCAAGAGCGCTATAAGGCGTTGCGTTATTAACCACATATGCGCGTTGTGCACAGTCCATCGCCTTATGCACGCCAGTATGCACCTCACAGAAGACCCCTTGGCCTTGGCCATCGGCGCCGTTTTTTCGCCGGCGGCCTTTCAGGATGGACCGATTTTCTTTTCTACAGTACTTGCATTTGTAACGGAAAGGGTGTCTACCAAAACACACAATTTCTTTTTGTATTTCTTTTGATGAGCTCTCGCCAGCGATACCCGACTTCTGAGGACAAAAGATTTGTGGTGCCACTTGAAATGCTTTCATGCTCACGCACATCAGCGTCGGGTGAAGTTGCAAAAAACCATCGCGCAGATTCCGTTGGTGCAGGCCGTGCATATGCAGGAAACTCACTTTAGATCCGGATTTGCTGATAGCAAGGGGGCAGATTCACAAATCATTGGTTATTGGCCTCAAAATAATCTTCTTTTGAGGTGAAGCTGTAGTGCAGGATTTTCCGGCAAGCCTGCTGACACAAAACACTAAAATTTGACCTCCCAAAAGCTGAACGCTTAGCCTACAGGTGTAGGTGAATTCAATCATCTTATTTTTTCGCATCCGGTCGTATCGTGCCACATTAATGTTGCTCCGGGCGCGTTAAATTTCCCTATGACCTCACCGCTCGTGCGTTGATCCGTACGCCGCGCTAGGCATAAATACGCTGCATCTGCTTAAGTTGAACCCAATATCCGGTTGTGTACAGGCTCAAGAAACCAAACCGGATTATGGAGTGCATATAACAAAACCGCAGCGGTGACACAACTAAGAAATTTGTCGGCCAAGTTTGCTTTTTCCCGGGACCGATCTCCGATGATTTGCCCCTTACCGTTCACTTTCCAAATGCATATTAAGAAAAGTGTGTTTGATTTCAGCGACGAAAACGTTCCTTCTAGGCCGAGAGGCCAAAAAACTGCTCAATGAGAAAAATGGTTTGGTCTACTCGCACTCGTAAGATTACGGAATAACTGAGGCGTGGCATGTGCTCATGTGCAATTTTATCAGGCTCATAATCCGGGGCCCTCATGCGTTTTGCGGGCTCTTGGTACCACGGAGTCTGCGTCTGCATCATGTGTATGGCCCCCTTCGTACTCACTCACTTTTGCTCTCAAAGCATGTGAAATCATAGACTGGGATCTTGCCAAGAAAAGTGCGTGATTCGTTTGTCAAATGGTTATTCTGTTCTCGGCCCGGCCACCAAGGTGCAGATCAATTACTAGCTAGGCACTAAACAACGGTTTCCGTGATAACTAGTGATGGGCCAACGTTGACGTCTCTTAGATAAGGAGATATGAGTATAACCAACAAGAAGATGAAAAACAATAACTTATTGTTATGAGTCATTTCCACATTGATTCTACAGATGAGGTGATCGTTGTCGGCCGATATAGGGGCGAGATGTTGGACGACAGGGCTCATTGCGGACTGCATGAAAGTGTCCTTTGCCCAACGTTTGCAGGTGATCGAGATTTGCTTCGTCAGATCACGTGGGAATGAATAACAGCGTTGATTGCGCTGTTGGATAGAGTAAAAGAAAATGGGATATTGCTCGCCAATCTAAGGTTATCATTTATTGTATTATGGATTGTCAGTAACTGAAGTGGTCAGGCGAAAAATGAGTTTACGGCCGATTTGACTTTCCTTTTTCTCAACACCGCTTTGCCTCGCCTCAAAGAAGTAGATCACTCTACACCATCGTGTATGTCCTAAGTTCCGATAGAAAGCTTCCTGTTTAAAAAATTTGTTTCTTTTTTTTCTTTTCTTTTTCATTTATTTTTTTATTTTTTTTTTTCTTCAGGAAAGAGCAAGCAACTGACGTTGGTTGGAACATATGGCCGTGAACGTATCACACATCTCTCATTTGAAGAATCTGTGAGTATATATACGATTATATTCTGAAAATCGAGCCTGAGTCTATGTCATAACCGTAGGGCTGCTGTTCTGGGCAAGTTCTTGCGGTGGGAAAATTGTGGCGTACAGACTTTGGGGCGATGACAATCTAATTAAATCTCAAACGCTGCCAAGCCAAGATTTCAACACAAGGCATGGTGGCGAAGCTGTCCAGGGTTTTATATATGTGCATATATAGATTTTTGATGAGCCAGGTGAGCGATTTTGGCTCACAGTCCTTAATCAGAAGAAAGTATTGAATACAAGCATGCAAGACCTGGAACTTCCCAGGAAATCGATGCCAACCAGATTTTTCAGGCAAAATGGTTATTTTGTGATCACGTGAACATAAAGTGGTTAAGCTTTTTCCAGCCTGTTGCTTGAGCCTGGCTTTTGAGGTTTGCCTCACGGCTGGCACGCTTTGACACTGGGTGCAAAATATCATGTATGATTTTCAAGGTTTACGCATGGATACATTTCGTGACTTACGTGTGTATTATAAGAGTTTTTTTATTTATTTATAAGGTTTTTCTTTTTATATAAGGAATAACAAACTGAAAAGTTTTTTTAGCGATAGGTAAGTGCCATAGAAAGTGTCTTTTTGGAGCTACCATATCGCACATATAAGTCAGCTGGGCACGGCCATATGCTAGTCAGCAGCAGTGGCAAAAACCACACGAGCAGCAGCTTAAACCAACCCGGTAGCAATTGAAAAGGCAGAATCAAATCCCTCGGTAAAAGATGTACCTGGGAAAGGAATCTCGGAGGGGACCTCAGTAGGAAAAGGCACGCTGGCCGAAGGAGGAGGTGGCAAGGATCCCGTTGGAAACGACACCGGAGGGAATTCCGAGGGCAAAGAGTCGTGAGGGAACGACGCGGTGGGGAATTCCGAGGGTAAAGGTTGGAAAGAAAATGATCCACTCAGGGAACAAGCAGGCTCGGTTTTGTTGCCGAAATTTGGCCAGGATGGACCAGAAGGTGCTGGAGGGTGTCCTGATGGGTGACCTGATGGGTGGCCTTCTTCTGGTACGGGTTTGCCGTGTGGAGAGTGACTACCGGTGGACAGATCCGGGTTTTTCTCGGAGACGCCTCTTTCACCAAGGCCATTCTTTTGGACAGAGCGCTCGATGTTCTTATAGATGGGGCTGCCAGCAGCAATAGTAGCGAATCCAAGGGCGAGGGTGGCAGATAATCTCATGGTAATGTTTGTTTAAGTCGGGTCTTAGCGGAGTGGTGATACAGAAAAAAAAGGGAACATCTACGTGCAAAAAGCCGATTCTTATATAATTGGAAGCGCAGGTTACATACCGCAACAAAATTGATTGTTTCAACACAGCCACCGCCGATATTTGGTTCAAGCCGAACGATTGGTGTTGACGCAAGTGACGCAACCGCAATTCATCGATTAAAATGGTTGTGTGCAGGAATCTGCGCGCAGCCCCTGCGTTCTCGGCCAAATCTGCCACACTTTTCAGATCCCGGAATGTGGCCAGAACCCTTTACAGAGTCAATCGATGTGTATGATTATAATTGTTATGAAGTGTGACAGAATCATGACAATTGAGAGTACTCAAACATTTCCGATTCGGAAATCAGTTTAAAACACATATATCGTGTCTCATTTCGTTTAGATGATTATTGGAATGTTTGACAGTGCATGCCGCATTCCCCACCGCGTCAAGTTTCGGAAAACATATGAGTGCATGCAGGACGCGGATTTTGTAGTGCTATGAACACTAGTCAACACAATCTGTTTACTACTTTTTATGGCCGAGACTTAATTTTTCTTGTTCTTAGAAAAGCCGGGCTATCTAGCTCTGTTTACCTAGTCGAACCTGGATTTAATTCATCTAAAAGCATACGGTAGTGGCATACTACAATGTATCAATCAGACTTAATTCGACCTTGCCTGATCTTGCGGCATCCCTTTCAAGATTTTCATGCATGGTTGCTCCAAGGCTACGGAACCTCAATGGCTTGGATCGAATCTCGGCGTTTTTCATCGAATGAAAGACGTAAAACCCTCGCTCAGATGTTTCTATGCACGCTTCACCGGTCTGGACCTCACCATGCACACTTCAAACACCGCGTGAATGCAGTACCGGAAAATTACCGTTGCAATGAGGGCCCATCAAATAATTCGATGAAATGCAAATAATTCGATGAAATGCAAATGAAAGTCATGTGCACCATATTCCGTCGTTTTTCAAGAATAGATTTGGCAGAGTTATCAAGAGATTACAGCAATGAATTATCAGTCACCCTCACTAAATTAAAGCCTGCTAGACTTTGGCCGGCCCTATAACTCACGAGTAGGGCCGATATTGGAATACATTTATCAATTTGCACAGGGTCAAAAGGTGTTCGGTGCATTCAATCATGACAGATATCATGAAATGTTTTCGAAAAACATACACCCATGTTTGCTCACACGGAGACTCGCAAGAAAAATGCGGCTTAATCTTTTTTGTCTCTATTCGTTATGCAAGCACCTGAGGGTCTTGAATAAAAGAATGTTTCTCACACTTTTTTTATCTCGGAAGAGATGTTCGATATTTGAGGAGTGCCAGAATTGATCAAGACTTTCGAAAAAGAGTTTCCAGAGCAAATACGTTTCCTTTTCTTCGCAGCCTTACATCCAATGATTGAACATTTGCCAAGATATCAAATGCAGTACATGGTAGCGAAGCTGGCTTTGATTTAGTATGCGTATTCATACGCAGTTTTGTAAAAAAAGTTGCTTTACAGTTTTAGTCCCCACTCCGTAATCAGATGAGCCAGCAAAAAAAAAAAAAATTCCACCGTTAAATCCTCGAGTCGAGATTCCAAATGATGCAAGTCAAAATGGCTAGTCGCACCCACCCATCCTTCACGTCAATCTTTTATTCGCAACTATTTCCCATTCATCTTCCTTGCAAAACACATTTCAGTCTTCACTACACAATCTTATTTCTGGAACCGAGAAAGATAAAAATTGGAAGCTGCTTGTTTTGAAACATTTATCATTCACGTATATCTTTTTTACATCCTCTCAACCTAATCAGTGAGTCTGAATGAAACCTGGTTGGAAATCAGCGGCTTAGAAGCTTTATTTTCAGACTAAATTGTACCGTGACATTACCAAAAGCCCCAGAACCTTGAAATTCCGACCGAAGTCTCATTCGCTTGCCAAAAAACACATATAGTATCGACTATTTGCAACTTTCAATCCTTGGTGTACGGGTGTACGGGTTCCAAATGAAACAGGAAAAAAAAACGTTTATGCAGAATCAGATTCTTCAAACCCACACCAAACACACCCAACTCAACATGATCACGAAATATTTCACAAAAGTATCGGTCCGCTTCAATCCGTTTTCGCCCAGTGCCAAGCCTGTGCGCTTGTTTCTCGCTAGAATCCCAGCACAGCTGAAAAGTGGGTGCGCAGTTGATTTCAAGATCTTGGAAAACCCGGCAGACAAGGCCACGGTGAAGGTTACGTATAAGGATAAACAGACAATGGAGGTCGACCCCGAGAACTTGACATTCAAAGATTTGAGCTCGCAGTTCGATACACATTCGAGAAAGTTGGCGCTCAAGGAGGCACTTTCGAATTAGACGAAAATAAAGGATTTTTGGCGCATGTACATATTTATGAAAAGACAATTCCCCGTCGGGTTACCGGCTAGGTGCTGACGAGGAAATATAATTGAGACGAAAAGGTGTTGTAGATGGGATTTGTCACATCTTTTGGCATCGCAGATAACTTGCCAAGCATCAGAATTGACTGCTATTCTTGACAGACATAACACCAGTGTGATTCCGTCAAAAAAATGCAAAAAAACGCAAAAAAAAAACAGAAATAGACTTGAAAGTGGGACAAATGAAAAGAGTCGGTAAAAATTTGAATCTATTCTGTTTTTACGCACCTGCCATTGACTCATCTCCAGCTGTGCCACGGTCTCTCCGTGTCGACTTATTCCAGTCACGCAGCTTACACAAGAGAGTCCGTCAATTTACGCGTGACTATGGTTTTTCAGGAATAGAATAAAATTAGCGGATATGACAATACAGCACTTTTCCAATCAAAAGAAATCAAACTGGAGATTGGACATTTAAAAACGAGCCGATACCACCGCTAGTTTGACATAATCTAGGTGTAACAGTGTACAGTAATTATTACTTTTCTGATGAAACGACAAAATCTAGGCTATTGAAAGAAAGAGTTTCAAACATTTTTTTGTGCCTATAGTTTCCATAGAGAAAGCTGAGTTCAGTGATCGAGTGGAATATGAATTCTAGATGCTCATAGCTATTTGTACTTGTCGTCTGGCTTTTCCTAGAAACCGATGTGATAATTCATTAGCTCGTGTATGTTTAAATTTCTCGTGCATTACCAAGAAAAGTATACTTTCTGCTTACTTCTTTTTCCCGTCTAGACGACATATCTTATGGTTGGAAGATTGGTGATGTGTGCAACACTGCTTGATGCACCTTTCAAAGTTTATTGAAACAGGTAGTTCATGATGGAAGGAGCGGGAAATGGATGCTCTCATAAAAGCAAACATACTATTGCGGTAAACTCAATTGGCCGCTAACTTGAATTAAAATGAGGGAAAGAAGTATTTTTAACGACGAATTTTGTCCATAAACCCATATGTTGTGATCACACTTCTTTGAGCAGACTTAAATGAGTCGACTTTATCGACCCGTCTGGAGCTTCATGTCATACGTTCAGGCTGGGTAAGCGCTTAGTTTGAATAGGAATATTAGAAATATCCTTGCAAGCTTGGAATGTTAACTTTTAGAGGAATCTCCAAACTTTGAAGCACTTGTCTTTTATTGAACTACCTCTTAGTTCGGTAAGCGTGACTTGACTATCCGGGGAGTCCCATATGTCTCACACTATCGAGCTGGTGTAGCACAGTTTTGTAAGTTTGATTTCCGTCTGGAGACATATGCTATACTTGGGAATTAACAGCCATGAGGATCCTCATTGAATCCACCTAAACTTTTTCCCGGACAAAAAAAATGTATCAATACTTGACCAGAGCAATCCATACGGATCCACGCTAACGCAACACATAGCATAGTATTAAGCCCCGATCGGAATTCGTTCCATGACGGCGGTCACGTGACCTCTCTCCTATTGTTCCTTCACAATGACTCAAAATGCGTTGCCGACCCATCCATGCGTACCCCACAAAACTCGCGCCGACTTGACTTTGCGGGTATTGTTGTAATTTAATTTGCGATCAGACTTAAGCAATTCTAAGAGTAATACAGGAAAAAAAAATGCAAAATTTCAGTAAGTTAGCAGCCCGATTGGGCCTCGAGGTGCCGATCATTCAGGCGCCCATGGCAAATGTTTCTACGCCACTCTTGGCGCTGGCCGTGTCACGTGCGGGCGGGTTAGGTTCACTTGCACTTTCCCCATTTGATCTAACTAAAGGTTTTGACCCTGTTTTCAAAGAAATTGCCGAGTTTCGCCGCTTGCGTGGCAAAAACTCAGTAGTGAATTGTAATTTTTTCTGCTTTGACCCGAAAGAGCAGCACGCGCCGACACAGGAGGAGGTAAATAACTGGGCCCAACTTTACGAGGCGGCCACAAATGTCTCTGCGGCGGATATATTGATGAAAGTGGGCAGTTTTGAAGGGGCGGTGACTTCTTTTAAAGAATTCGAAAAAATGTATCCAAAATTATGTGAGCAATTCATCGACCGGCTCATAAACGAGAAAGTCGGGGTAGTCTCGTTTCACTTTGGAGCGCCGTCAAAAGCCACTATCGAAAGATTTCAATCTGGCGGTATTTTGGTATTTGGCTGTGTAACCCTGGTGCAGGAAGCACGAAATTTAACAGATCTAGGTGTCGACGTTTTGGTGTGTCAGGGGTATGAAGCTGGCGGACACAGGGGCAACTTTTTGGTGGAAAGCATTTGGGATGAAAATCTCACTACCTATGCCCTTTTTGACCAGGTGAAAAGGTTTACAGAGACGCTTTCGTCGCCTCCGCTTTTGGTGGCTAGCGGTGGCATTGTAGAAGGCAAAACGATTCTGCATTACGTCAACAAAGGGGCGGCTGCTGTCCAATTGGGCACAGTCTTCGTTCCTTCGACGGAATCTCGTGCTCCAAGTCACATTGCCGAAAGTATCGATGAGAAAAAAGCCACAACTACCATAATGACGCCACTCGTGTCCGGAAGAAATGCAAGAACATTGAAAACCCCGTTCATTCACGAACTCACGAGGCTGCAATTTGAGAAGGGTTACAAGCTTCCCCTGTTTGGGTATGCTACGTCTGCATATCGCAAGTTTGCAAGCGGTGACAAAGATTATGGCTTCTACTTGGCTGGCCAGAACTATCATCTTGTGGATACAGGATTAACAGCAGCGGAAATAATCAAGAAGCTCCGCACAGAGATGCAACCTCATGCCGGAAATGAGTGATCGAGCGAGTGTTTTCAATGTTCTTATGTAATCCGGTCTGATAATTTCTATGACAAAGCCCAAATTCGTGCGGAAGCCGGGTAAAGTTTATCCAACGTCGTCAATGAAACTACCCACATCACCCAAGGAGTGCCCAAAAAATCCTTCCCTGCTGCCGCTTTCCGTGCTGGTCTTGGCCTGAGTCTTCATGCTGAGCTCTAAGGAGTTGAGCACAGAAGACACAAGCGAGCTCGATGCAAAAGAGGCACTTTGCTGCCAGCGATCCCGGTGTCTTGAGAAAGAAATTCATTTTCAGAAAATCGCTTTCTGACAGTATGCCTCACTTTGTATGGCAAGTCAGGGTAAATTAACTCATCTGACCAATTTTCAGGTAATACTATAGATTACAGCTCTGATATCCGGAAACGATGCATTGAGCCAGGTTCTCATGATGCGTGTGCTCCGGCGGCCTCTCAATTGACACTTCAAACCGAACACACGAGATAAATTGTCAATTTGGCAATCTGATCATTCTTGAAATTGATTTCCGGTTGATAGCTTGGGCGTGTATTTACCAATGTTTGCAAGTTCATACCAGTTACCAGCGTTTTGCCTCAAATCTCAGACATGATAGGAGGGACTGATCCAGATCAGCTCGATGTAACTCATGTGACTCAGTCAAACAACCTAGTCAGTGAAAACCATCTACTTAGCACGATCAATGTCTGAAACGGTTATGCTGTCCATGCAAATAGCACTCATACAGGAACTTTATGTGATGCTTTGAGTTGTAAAGAAGAAGATTTAAATCTGAAATCTTTCGTTTTGAGCAACTCAAAAACTATCAGCCGAACTTTGTCCACAATTTTGTCTGCAATCAGGATCATAGAAATCGTTGTGTTGACAGATGTTTACTTTAGGTATATGCAGGATATGCACTTAGAGGGCCAGCTTCTGAGCGGTTTTTCAAAACGTTTCAATTCAGTGTTGGATATCATGCAACACCGTGTAGAATGTGCGGCACACAGGTATTTACAATCTGGGATCAATATTTGGAAGGTGCTTCGGTCTGGTAGTATTTGACCTACTGCACCTTATGTATGAGCTTTATGTACTTTGATTTAGTGGTGAAAAAGAAAGAAGAGAATTTGTTTTTCCTCAGCTCAAGGATAAATCTTCACGGCGGTCAGTCGGTCGTGTGTAGACCAGTTAACCTCCAAGGCCTCCTGGAAACCTGCATTAAGTAAAAGTGGTGTTATCTAAGAGATGCAATAAGATCCTTCGGGGTTGTTGCTATGGTGTAACCAAAAGATACGTTCTTTTGCATTGTTGATTACTCAAAAAAAAAAAAAAAATACAGAAAATCCCAGCAATTGAAAACAGTTCGTTTGCCCTTTTCAATCACTCGATATGCTTATAGCCCTCGCGTTTGATTTTGTGAAGAACACACAACAACACCAATTTCTTGCTCTATTGCTTTTCTTGATCTCAGCGGCCATTTATGAGCTTATTGTTTACCCATTATATGTTTCCCCATTACGTCACATCCCCGGGCCGTATCTCCACCGCATTTCGGCAATACCTTCATGGAATGCTCAAAGGAAGTTTTGTTGGATAGGAAAAGTGCATGATTTGCATGAAAAATATGGAAATGTGGTTATTCTCTCGCCGAAATCGATCAGTTGTAATGGGGACCCAAGCTTTCTTAGCGACATTTACGCCAAAAACATGCCGAAAGGCAAGTACTATGAAAATTTCAGGTTTCATGGCGAAGTCAACATGTTCTGCGAGCTAGATAATGAAAAGCATAGACAAACCAAGAAGATGGTTCATTCATTATACCTGAAAACGGCCATTCTCAACGAGCAAAACTCAGCAAGAGCCATTCTTGTTGAAAACGTGAAGGAACTTGTCAATCAAGTATTCGTGACGTCTGTGTCTCGTGAAGTGGCTGAGAGCGATATCGGCAACAAAATAAGAGAAATTTTAGGGACAAATTGCCCTGAAAAAAATCAGACCTGCAAAAAAGGGGCTCCTATCAATGTGCACACGTTATTTGGATCGTTGGCCATGGATGTTGTGTCGGCATTTGAGCTCGGTCCAGGAAATGGTACACATCTTCTAGCAAAAAATGAAGAACGAAGAATCTTGACGCCGCACGTGTTGTTGAAGAGTATGGTCTTCTGGACTACTCGAATGCCAGCTTTTTGGAATTGGGCTGTAGATAAGTCAGTTTTGAACGGGGCCAAAGAAATAGAGGATTGGCAATTGAGCTTGTATGAAAAGGCAGAAAAGACTTACGAAAAAGCCGAAAAGACTTACGAAAAGCGTGCAAAATCAGGAAATCCAAGCACGCTCGAGTCTCTCCTCAAGCAAGGGCTTTCGGTCAAAAAAGCATATTCAAACGTGGGTGACAACCTTATTGCGGGGCACGACACCACGGCGACACAATTGACGTATATGTGCTATGAGCTTTCACGCCCGGTTCATGAAAAGATACAAAAAGCATTGAGACGAGAGCTCAGGGACGCGTTTGGAGACCCGAAAACAAAAGAGTCGTTTATTGATGACTTGGCAACGGTCGAAAAACTTCCGTTTTTGGAAGCCTTGATTCAGGAGAACCTCCGTGTACACTCACCAGCGCCTGGGTCAGAGCCACGAATTGTTCCTACAAATTATCGAATGACGGTGAATGGAAGAAAAGTTATAGTTCCTGCAGGAACGGAAATCTCGTGCCAGCCGTACCTGATGCATCGGACACGTGCCGTATTTCCAGATCCGGATTGTTGGTGTCCTGAGAGGTGGTTACCCAAACTGTCGGAATCTCCTGAGCAATATCGCGCTCGAGTAACAAATATGCAACGTTACATGATGCCGTTCGGGAAAGGCATACGCATGTGCCTTGGTCTGAACCTAGCCTTGATCGAGATGAAGTTGGCCATTGCAAATTTGTACTGGCAATACAAGCTGGAAGTCAGTCCCGACTGGTGTGCCGTCACGCCCGCAGAGGATAGCGGGGTGTTAAAAATAGGCAAAATGCATGCTCATAGAGACAATGATGAGGGCATGATGACAAAAGAGGACGAATACGTGACGAGCCCTATCTACCATGAGTGCTGGCTCGAGTGGACGCATGCTTGATTATACTACGGAAATGATGGAAGAGGTTCCATGTGTTTGAGTGAAAGAGACAATTTTGGCCTTTATTTTCCCATAAATCACACCAATACCTTTATTGGGAGCATTTCGGTATCATTTTTGTGTGAGCCCACTTGACTCGGGGCAGATTTTTTTTTTCTCTATACACTTGAATTAGCTGTTTCAAATCATTGTGAGAGAAATTGAGCACACAAGCACCTATGACTTCAAATTTAAGGTTGGCATCATTGATTGAACAATACCTTCGAAATTTGTGCAGCCTTAATTGGCGCGTCGACGCCTTCTGCCAGGTCTATTCAACCACACGCCGAAAGTGGGTCCAGATGATGATGATGATAATTGCCTGACATTGGACATACATATCGAGGCTTAAGGGAGAGCTTGTAAAGCTTCCAGTCAGACAGATCGTATTCCTTTGAGCGATTTTAGTAACGCAGCCTGTTCTGTCAGAGAAGACCTTTTGAAGACTCTCCTGAGAGAGGTGGCTCGGAAAACACTATGGTTTTTTCCAACAAGCGTGAACCCCGAAGTCAGCATATTGCAGAGTCCAAGAAAAACGGCTAGATGGAAAGAAACTTCACCTCATATTTCAAGGAAGGGGTGGTATCAATGTTTGGAAGCCGATGCGTGCTATAACAAGCACTAGCTTCAATATACTGACTAGTAGTACTGGCTTTGCAGATTGCACGACTAATACTGCCGGCCCATATACCTTTGTTAGAGATATGAAGAAAAAAATACACGTTTCACCTGCGAATGCTTCAGAAAAGGCTGAGGCGCAACTTGCGGTGTCTTTATTTGTGAGAATTGCTGCTGAGCTCTTTTGTGCTACAAAGGTCAACCTGTTGTAACGGAACGTGCATTGCATTGCAGCACCGTCGAAGTCAGTCCAGCGGGACTGCTTCTTGAAGTCAAGTAAGAGAACTCTGTCGAAGAGACTCTCATGGCTAACATCATCCAAAGGTCCGTTGTCATTGTCCTCTTATGAGGAGTGGGCTACAGCCAGATCAGCTACAGCTGGTTTATAATGAGAGCAGGGTCGCCATAGGCGCCCAGAGTAGATCTTGTATCCACCATAATGTAAACTAAACTGAATAAGATAGATTGTCTCGTTAACTGTGGATAACCATGGATATCTTCCAGATAGCCAGGGTGGCAAATCAGCGAGGATGTTTTTTTGAGGACTTGGTGTCTGAGTCATATAATAATGCCGTTAAATCACCCAATCGATCAAACTGAACATAGGCAATCGACGAGGAAATCGATACCCTTAACGCGAATTTTACAGCACAATGCTGCAACACGTTCTGAATGGGCAATTCAAAAAGGCGTTTGAGCGGAGACAAATACGTACTAGTGGGCATTATCTATATAGTGACCAGGATGTAGAAGAAGACCCGAGGCTTGGGAAAGTCGGAATACTTCGTAAGTCAATAGTCTGACCAGACGTATACATTTGTTTTTCTGTTTATGGATACATAGATTCTTGACACTGTAACGGAGCTTTCCTGCTGATACCATTTGTTAATCCAAAAAAAAAAAAAAATATGGCCCTCAACTCAATCGTTGTGTGCTAGTTTCGAAATGGCACATCCAAGGTCGGAAAGATGTACGCTTCAACCGTGTGGATACTTCCAGCACGAAGAATTATGATTCTATTAGTGAGCTGTAGCCTTTTCAAGAATATACTGAAACAAACCTAATTTTATCCAGGGGGTCAAAAAGGTCGGCCTCTATCGGCCAGTCAGTCTATACTAGGAGCATGTTGCGGCAGCAGAATATCACTGGGGCCCAGCCACTAGCCAGTAGTACACCCTTGTAAAGCACATGCAAAACCGTGTTGTAGACGTAAGTTGACAAAGCGTGACTTAACAAGTTATCATCACCGGTATAAACGGCTCACCATAGCTAGTTTATGTCCAAGCGGAGCTATACATGGACGGCGAGCGGCCCGCTTCGCTCATAGACGTTTACAAGTACCAAAGGGGCAATCTGGCATCAAGAATTTCCAGATTTTTTCACGTGGATATGCAGAATATTGTAGGAGATTATTTTTGGACCAGTATTTTGTTCCCCGAACTGAGCATTTTCCTTTTTTTTCTCTTTCTCTTCTGACCAATAGATGCCACTTATCCTCTTGCCATTGGGCGTTTCCATGCATATTCTGTGCGTGGGGAAAATCCCGCATAGGGCCAAATAGGGGACGCGATCGTGACTCGGGCCTGACCCTTTTTCAAAGTGATAGAGGTGAATTCGAAATGTTTTGACGTTTTGAAATTCGATTGAAATTTTTTTTCAAAATTGTTTTTTCCGGATGAAATTTATGCCCTATTTATTTGCAATCATGCTGAATATTTTTCCCCTTTTTGTTCTACCATTCTATCTACCTACTGTTCTTCAGGCACGACAGTTTGACTTCGCGCCATGACATCGGCCCAAAAAGCCAGATAAGCCACGCAAACTCGCCGATAAGCGTATTCTTATGTATATAAGAGCGCGCTTGGCCAGCCGGGCCGGGATGGGAAGAGAACGATTTTAGCGTAACACGAATAAACCTCCCAAGAGAAAAACCAAAATGTCGATTCCTTCATCGTTCTATAAAGCTCCAAAGAAAGAATTGCTTTTGAAAGAGTATGTGGGAAAATCCTTGAGTGAGCTTCCCACGCCCTCGATTGTGATTGACCGCGCCAAGTTTGTCGAGAATTCGCGCGCCATGCTTAAATCGGCGGCCAGGCTCAACGCGGGATTTCGGTGTCATATCAAAACACACAAAGCCGTGGAAGGTGTCAATGTCCAACTAGGATACGAGTATGAGGGTGAACAAGTGAGTGATGATATTCCAAAGTCTGATAAAATTGTTGTTTCCACGCTTGCAGAGGCGTGGGCGGTTATCCCATTAGTAGAACAGGGCAAGATCCGCGACATTTTGTTTGGGCTTCCAGTGGCAAAGCTGAGGATAGGCGAGCTTCATGAACTATCGAAAAAAGTCGACAACGTGAGGGTCATGGTCGATTCGCCGCCACAGGTGGAGGCGTTATACGAGTACGCAAAAACCCACGATGTGAAATGGAGCGTGTTTATCAAAATCGACATGGGGACCGGCCGCGCCGGAATCGGCGAAAACTCAACGCTTTACGATAAGTTGCTCGATACGATATTGAAATTGGATGCGAAAAACTACGTATCGTTATACGGCTTGTACTGCCATGCGGGCCACTCGTACGGCGCTAAAGGCGCGAAGGATGCCGAGTCGTTTTTGGTGGAGGAGGTGCGTCATGTGAATGCCGCGGCTAAGCACGCCAAGACATTGGCCCCACATTTGCAGCTCCATCTTTCAGTGGGTGCCACTCCCACCGCTCATGTTTCTCGCCAGATAAATCTGGTGACTGATTTGGAGACTGCTATTGGCGAGCCATTAGTCGGCACATTGGAAGTGCATGCTGGAAACTACTCTTGCTGCGATCTTCAACAGGTTGCCACGGGGCTCGTGAAAGACGATGATGTGTCCCTCTTTCTTTTAGCCGAGGTGCTTACGCAATATGAAGGCCGCAACGGCAAGTCACCAGGAGAACAGCTTATAAATGCCGGCGCAATTGCTTTATCGAGAGAGGTGGGTCCGTTACCCGGATTTGGCAAAGTGGTCAGGCCTGCAGAATACGGGCCATGGCTTGTTGGAAAAGTCAGCCAGGAACATGGAATTTTGTTTCCTGGGGAAAACTGCAAATTCATTCCTTATGGCGAAAAAGTCTTGATTTTACCCCAGCACGCATGCATAACCGCATGTGCCCACGCATGGTACTTTGTATTGGAGAATGACAAGGTCGTAGATGTGTGGGTGCCAGCAAAACTATGGTGAGTCTTCTGTTGACTAAAAGCATAATGTACGAAAATAGTTTCTGTCGTGTGCTCTCGATCACACTGATCTCATTTCGTGGTGCGTGCAAGAGATAGCATTTGTGTTAGTAGGTTATGTCGGAAGTGTTTCTTTCTTTTATTCCTCATGAATAACAATGAGACACAGATTCCAGATCACTCTACGTTTTTTGTCGTAGCCTTAACAGCTCGGAAAGTCTTAAATCTTGGAAATGGATCACGTGACTTACCCCGGATTTCACTTTTTTCATCTCATCGTGCCAAGACCAGCAAATCAGAGCATGCATCAAAATGTAAAGTAGGGGATCAAAGTGTTGTTCTACTCATCCCACTGAGTGTCGTTCATTCTGTTATCCCAAAATATAATTACAGCCCGCGCTTCGTTTTTCATAACATTTTTCAATTGATGTTTGCTAACCAGAAAGATGTCACGCGATCCCGGAGGTTGCCGGGTGTGGGTCACGTGCTTCAAAAGATCAACATGGCTTACTTTTCAATAATAGCACTACCCTTCCAGTGGTTGCAGAAACTTGTCCATCGGCCTCCGAGGTACCAATAGTCAGTGGACATCGGTCTACCCTCACAGAGCCGGAAGCAATGATTTGTCATCCGGTCAATTTCCGTTCTTTGAGTAAGAAGAAACAGGAGAAACTTCTGCCAATCATGCCCGAGCGGTTTTTGGAGATTTGCCCTGCGGCCGCCTCGCAGCGTCGCTGGGAGAAATTCTGGAAGCGGCTCCACACGTTTGAATGGAAGAAACATAAAGATTTCAAAGCCTTACACCATTTCAACTTTGGCTCCCATGTCCCCATGCATGACACGAAAACCTCGCTGAGGGGCTTTCGGTGTCATCTTTGTTTGAGCCCGGTTGATTCGAGACAGTTCCTTTATCACCTATACACCGAGTGTAGGTGTTCCAAAGTCCTTTGGGATAAATTAAACATACAAGCACCCATGAATTTGAATTCGATGTTGGCACCATTGAACACTACCTACGAAAATTTACGCAACCTTAATTGGTACGTCGACACCGTCCGCCAGGTCTATTCATCCAGACGCCGGGAGGCAACCGGAGGCACCGTCCTCCAGCCTCTTCTGAATAGACATTTGAAAAAGGCGTTGGAACGAAGTAAAATGCGGACAAGTTGACACTACCTTATACAGCGGCTAGGATAAGGAGGAAGACCTAAGGCTTGGGAAAGTCGGGGGACTTCATTACTCAGTGTTCTATCCAGACGTATGCAGGTTTTTTGTCTATAGATATATAGATTTTTGACCGTTTAACCGCGGTTTCCTGTTAATACGATTTGTTTCTTTAAAAAAAAAAAAAGTAGACTTCAAAACGCACAAAGAGCAGTATATTTCTCTAACGGCACCGATGTGATACATCTCAGCGTATTTAAGTAGATCTGAGATTGTATGACGATATACTTAGGCGCCCACACCGGAGTTATATTTATCCGCGGAACCGCAACCAGGAGGGTTGGTAAAATAATGGCGATGCTGAGAAAACAAAACAATCTCAAAATTACTCATCATTGCATATAGTCTTATACGATTCGAATTACGGAAACATACTTATAAAAACTTTATTCACTTAACGTTGTGCTTTTCATGGAACTCCGAGGTGGCAAGACCCACTGGTCCGGGCCCGTTTCGCGCATGCTGAGGCGCACCCGTACCAGTATATCTGGGGTCAACCAATCAGTGCGCGGATAAGTCAGAAAAATCTGACATTTTGTCCTGCAGACAACTCCTCAGACACCCCAACTCCGGGCGTGGCTGCACTATTTCTCCTTTCACAATATATACTCCTTAGTCTTTTTCTCCTCGTCGTAGCTTTGACGATTTAACACCACATTTCACACAAAACACAGCATGTTCAGAACCGCACTTCGCTCAGCCGCCCGTGTGCCGCTCTTCCGCCGTAATTTGGCCACTAATGCCGAACAAAGGATCAAAAAGTTCCAGATTTACCGCTGGAACCCGGACACCCCGGAGGTGGAGCCCACCATGCAAACCTACGACATTGACTTGAACCAGTGTGGCCCGATGGTTTTGGACGCGCTTTTGAAGATCAAAAATGAACAGGACGCTACGTTGACGTTTAGAAGATCGTGCAGAGAAGGAATCTGTGGCTCGTGTGCCATGAACATTGGTGGCACCAACACGTTGGCGTGCTTGTGCAGAATTGACACCAACACGAGTAAGGACACAAAGATCTACCCATTGCCACACATGTACATTGTGCGTGACCTCGTGCCAGACTTGACACATTTCTACAAGCAGTACAAGTCGATCCAGCCATACTTGCAGAGAGACACGCTCCCAACCGACGGCCGTGAAAACCTTCAGAGCATCGAGGACAGAGCCAAGTTGGACGGCTTGTACGAATGCATTTTGTGCGCATGTTGTCTGACGTCATGCCCATCATACTGGTGGAACCAGCAGCAGTACTTGGGTCCTGCTGTATTAATGCAGGCATACCGTTGGTTGATCGATTCGCGTGATGAGGCTTCAAAGGTGAGAAAAGAGATGTTGCAGAACTCCATGTCCTTATACCGCTGTCACACCATCATGAACTGTTCGAGAACGTGTCCTAAGGGCTTGAACCCTGGCCTCGCCATTGCCGAAATCAAGAAGCAGTTGGCGTTCGACTAATCGCATTGTATACACTCAAACATTCTATTTAATGGAGGCCACAGGCGCCAGTCATTGCCTATAGATACGTAAATGTAAACCTTAACTTATTCGTGAACCATATGTCCCAGAGTCTGAACTCAAATAATCAGTCTGGATTTATATTGCAACCGAAGCAATTGGCTCATACCAATTGCCAAAAGCTCTGTGCCCGACCAGCTCATTATCCTCTTTTGTGCTTCATCCATGTAATGTAGGACTGGGCAGACAGAATTGCTTACCGAGCTCTCCACTAAATATTAATTGAAAAGCTTATGCTGCAATTATCTTGGTAATAATTGTGTCATTTAGACATCCGCATCAAAAAATCCGAATAATCAGGCAATATCTTTGGTTAATGGTTATGGTTTTTAATATTAAGATTGTACATATTACAATTTTAGTTCATCTTTCAATATGGCCTCTATTAAATAAAAAATAAGTGGGGAACTCCCGAATAAGAACGGATTCGCACCTTTTTTGATAACTGATGGAAATAGAGCATTAATTTTCACGCTAAAAAATTAAGTCCAATGCAAAATTAGTCAGCAAAATTGGTATTTGCAAATTTCCCGTTTTAAACCTTCAACAAAAGCGGGTTTCTCGGAAGTAAGCCTCGTGCTACAGACCAACGCTTGCGGACTAAGCCAGGCACCGCAACCAACAATGCCGAACGTTGGAAATGTTGCCAGTCTAGACTTGACAGGATACAAATGGTCGTGAAAACACAAATGGAAAGTAAAAAAAAAAGGATATAAAGCCAATTTGAGAAAAAAAACATACCAGTGTATTTGTGGGGCTCCCCACTCACCCTCAAATTGTTCTCCACTAAGGGATCTTTAGCCAACACAATTTAGGCCAGGGATTTGGGTCACGGTTATTTGTGCGTTGACGTTCTGGCATATACTCCAAATGCGGAGTCGAATCCTGCACATGAACGCTTTTTTGCGCGTTTCAACAGCAGCAATTGCCGAAGCCCGGGCTGCGAAACTATTTCGGGCACCTTTAATGGGTAAAATGCCTCGGAATCTGGGGTAACAATTCCCTCACCATTGACGTATGCCCTGATTTGCAGACACGCAAGGGTGAGTTAGTGCTACTTCCCGGAAAATGCCTCGCAATTGCTCGATCCCAGAAAAACCGCTCGCCAGTATATATACCGGTAAAGGCCCAGGCCCTTTCTCATGGAATGATAGCATCAATATCAACTTTGATTGTTTTTTTCAATTCCTTTTTTCTCACAATCTAAGAGTTTATCCCATTTCTAATCATGTCCAAGCCAACTGTGTTATTAGTGCTCTATGAGGGCAAGGAACATGCCCTTCAAGAGCCAAAGCTTCTTGGTTGCATCGAAAACGAGCTTGGCATCCGTGAATTTGTGGAGAAAAATGGCTACCAATTGATTTCCACCACGTCAAAGGACCCTATTGGCAGTTCCGAAGTCGATAAGGTATTGAAAACCGCCGAGATTGTGATTACAACCCCGTTCTACCCGGCGTATATCACGCGTGAGCGCATTGAAAACGCTCCTCACTTGAAACTCTGTATCACCGCCGGTGTCGGCTCAGATCATGTGGACTTGGCGGCGGCTAACGAATTCAGCTTGACTGTGGCTGAGGTGACGGGTCTGAATGTGCAGTCCGTGGCTGAACACGTGTTGATGACGATCTTGGACTTGGTTCGTAACTTTGTGCCTGCACACGAGCAGGCTATCAAGGGGGGCTGGGACATTGCCGCCGTGGCAAAGGACACGTATGACTTGGAAGGAAAGGTTGTTGCTACTGTTGGCGCAGGCCGCATTGGGTACAGGGTGTTGGAGCGGCTCGTGGCCTTCAACCCGAAAAAGCTTTTGTACTTTGACTACCAGGATTTGCCCGCGGTGGCGGTAAACAAACTCAACGAGGCATCGAAGTTGTTTAATGGACAAGATGAGATTGTTGAGCGGGTAGAGAAGTTGGAGGATATGCTTTCTCAAGCCGATGTGGTTACGATCAATTGTCCCTTGCACGATGGCACCAAAGGTTTATTTGATAAAAACATGATTAGCCATATGAAAGATGGCGCATGGTTGGTGAATACTGCACGTGGCGCCATTTGTGTAGAGCAGGATGTGGCGGATGCTGTCAATCTGGGCAAGTTGCGCGGCTATGGCGGAGACGTTTGGTATCCTCAGCCTGCACCAGACAACCATCCATGGAGGTCGTTCCGCAACAAATATGGCGGCGGCAATGCTATGACTCCGCACGTGAGTGGTACTTCTATCGATGCACAGGCAAGGTATGCGGCGGGCACGAAGAGTATCTTGGAGAGCTATTTCACCAAGAAATTCGACTACCGCGCTCAGGATTTGATTGTCAAGGATGGGCTGTACGCGACCCGGGCCTATGGCGCCGCCAACAAGTGATCTTCATAAATGCTACCGGACGTGTTAGACCAAGCTTATCTTAGTAGATTCGAATTTCAATAAAGGTCTCATTATTCAAAAACTCTGTCAATGTTTTGTGAGCAATATGTGAAGATCACGTAGTCCACCAAGTAAGGAATATTGGTCTTGGTATTACTGCCACACGCTTGGCAGGTCCTTCACCAATTACTTGGTTTTGGAGTGTGGTAAGAAGAGAAGAATCTCAGACAAGAGTTGATTTAATCTGTTTGAGTTTCAGTCAGTGATGGTTCCGCCCGCCAAGTTCAGACTGGGGCAACATTTTGCTTCTTTGGAGATACATTGTGAAAGAAAGATCATTAGTCTTTAGCTCGAGAAAAATGTTTGCTGAGTCTTGGCATCTGAAAGAGTTTTTTAATGAGAAATCGGGCCAGTGTTCCAGTTTATGCATGATAAGCTGCTGAACCTCTGAAATCGTATGGTGCGTTTTGCGTTTCCAAAAGTGAAATGAGGTTCTGTGTCAGGTTCTGTGTCAGGTTCGATGTATTAGTATTTACCGGGATTGCATGTTTTTTACGTGTATTATATCTGAATACCCCTTCAGGCGGTTTCCTCGAGGTTGAAACGCCTCCTTTGACATTCTGAGTTGACATTCTGAGTTTTTGACTAGATAATGATTATTGGGTAGATAATCCAGTAGGACTAGTCTGGCCTTCTAATTCCCAAGGTGGGAGGGCCATACTTAACATAGTCAAGACAGACTTCATCGTCTGCAATTCCCTTGTTCGTTTATCGCCAGCCGCCCTGGCCCTGACACTGAAGAGTGCATTGCGGAATATGTCACAGATAAGTGAGCAATCTCACAGAATCAATCAACATGGATTGTAATCAGTTAAGCAGTATGGATTATAGTCTATCATGTCTCTTCTTATTTACAAAGAAATAAATTTAGAAAAAAATTTGCTCAATCTCAGGGGCAAAGTTGACAGCGTGTTTTTTCCCCCTTTTGAATATCACTGATTCTTGAACTTGTGTCGTATCACGCATATGCCTGAGATCGGAAAAGGGAAAGATCATTCATCCATTCACAAGTCGAACAAAGATCGAAAAATTAGATTTTACTTTGCTTACCAATTCGGCAAATAATGAGGCTGAAGGAAGAAATACGACAAAAAAATTAAAAAATTAAAAAAAACATCCTTGGCAACTGACCGGCAGATCTGAACAATATCATTCTACACCACTAGCATAAAAATAGGCATTCAACTAAAAAGGGAAAGAGAGAGAAAAAAACACACTTTTTTTGAGCGGAAAATGACGGTTAATACATTTGCAAACAAAAACAATTACACTTACAAATTAATCTTTACAGACATCTAGTCTACTCTATCTAGTCTATAGCGAGTAACGGAACCCTCTGTTCTCGAAATCGGTCATGCCCGCAAACCCGTCGAGCATCGCCTGTTTCTTGATCTCCTCCGTGTACTCGCCCTGCTCCAATCTTCTCTTGTTGTTGCGCCATTTGCAAAGGAAAAAGTACCCAATTCCCAAGGCAATCATGCCTGCATAGGACGTCATGAGTCCGATCATGGCACTGGTGTATTTAGGTTTCTGGTGGGCAAAGAAAATGTTGGCGCCGATGATGTTACCCGCAGCGTAGAACGTGAACCAGAGCCCATTCGTGACAGTCTTTTTTGTACTTCCGGCAATATTGGCGTTGATCAAGATCCAACTCAAAATAACGGGGCCTCCAATAATGTATTGGAGCCATGTACATCCAACCAGCGCCCATCTGTTGTCCTTGATCACGTGAATACCTATTAAGCCAGCCAAGCCAGGCACACAAAGTCCGCAGAAAATGACACATCGAGTGTTGGGCACTTTGATAGCAATAATGCCGCATGTGAAAACAACCACAAACTCGATTGCACCTGTAGGCATCTGTAAAGCCGTGGTAGCGAGCGGCCCGAAGCCAAATCCGGCAATCAAAGACGACTGGAAGTTCGAAGTGCCACCGTTGATCACGCCACAGCCCAAACCGATCAAAATAAAGATGTATACCTGGATGTCCTTCAACGCCTCGCGTGCCTGGGGCCAGAGGAACCGCTGGTCTTTCACACCCTGGTCGTTCTCGGAAATATGCTTGATAAGGATCATTCTCTCTCTTTCAGTAAGGAATTTGGCCGTGGCGGGCGTGTCTGGGGTCAAGAGGAAAAACCCCACTGCCCATACGAGGTTCAAAAGACCAATCGTCAAGAAAATCAATTTCCACGACTGGAGTGCTGTGCCGTGAGCATGGCCCAAGCCAAACCCCAAAAGCCCACCAATCACGGTGGCGATACCGTTACAACTCAAGAAAGTGCACATTCTGAATGGCTGGTCTTTTTTCAGGTAGAACATGCCGCAGATCATCATACACGTAGGCGAAATTCCGGCCTCAAACATGCCTAGAATAAACCGCAAGGCCAACATCCCACCATAGTTACTAGCGCCAATGTGACAGATCAAAATCGCGGCCCAGATGAGCAACATGACAGATGTGTATTTTGCAACCGGGACTTTCTGGATGATCCAGTTCGAGGGAAACGCCCAGAAAAGGTACCCGAAATTAAAAATCGCGGCAACCCACGAGTACCGCTGGCCCGTAAGACCTAAATCTTCCTTCAAAGAGTACGCCAGGGCATAGTTCAAACTCAATTTGTCGAGAAATTGAAGCGTATAGGTGATACAGAGCACCGGCATGATTCTCCAGTCGACCTTGCGCCTGATACGCGCGATCTCCGAGCGCATTTCCTCGTCGGAGATCTCATCTGCATGCTGGAAAAGATCGATGCCAACAATTTTGGCTTTTTTGCTGTCTTCAGTCGCCGATGGCACGCTTGAAATGTCGTAGACCGCGCTCAGCTTCTCAGAGGGCTTTTCCGACATCTTTTGGTGTGTTTTTGGGGAAAAAAGTGAGTATATGAAACTTTTCGTGTTTCTGATCAAAAAGATGTGTTTGAGATAATAATTCTAAAGTTCTGGCTTGAGGCCGGGCTTGCCTTCATTTATATCTCGATCTGGCCTATCTCGCAACCACGCTTTGCCGCATCGGGCAATGCGACGTGCATGATTCCGCCTCGCGTCCGCGATAACGCCCCCAACGGTTTTCGCAGGCGCATAATCACATGATCATGATAGAGAACAGTTTAAGCCAGAGTTCAACTTATTTGTTTTTCCAACCAATTGCACTGCAAAAAAAGGACCTGAGTGCTGTTTTGTTTGTGGTTTCAATGACAGTTCCATGAAAGAAGGAAAACATTCCATGTCCCGTTTATCGATTTATCCAATCTTTGCTGTCACCTTCCGCTTATCTGCATGCAGGCGGCTGACGCTCCGATAGCCTGATTCGTCCGAGTAGTGACGGTTATCGCGATTGCGTGCATGCAACTCAAGGGCTTATCTTCGAGCCCATACTGATTCGCACTTCTCAAAACGGCAAGGCGAAACCCAGTAATAATTTATATGTTTAAGGTTTCGCGACACAAATCCCGTCTTTAAACCATTCAAGCGTTTGAGTCTGTTATCTGCTTATCTCTCTCTCTCTCTCTATCTCTAGTCCAACTGTTCTTCTTGGCATGTCTCCCTCTGCTGATCTCTCCACCACTACGGCCAAAGGGTACACGATTGAGTCTGCGGGCGCCCATAATATGGCCAAGGGTGGTCTTAATCCGCACGTGCCGCCAATTTTCACCGATAAGTTTGAGGAACGCAAATGGATGCTAGAACATACTTCTGCTGCGTTCCGTGTTTTTGCCCGTTTCGGCTACAGTGAAGGCGAGGCCGGACATATATCTATCAGAGACCCGGTCGACCCGAACACGTTTTTCATTAACCCTTTAGGAGTGCACTTTGCCATGATCACGCCAGCAGACTTGGTGCATGTGGACCGGAAAGGGAACATTCTCCCGGACGGAAACCAGGCGGCAATAAACGCTGCAGGTTTTGCCATCCATTCGTCTTTGCATGAAGCGAGGCCAGACATAAATGCAGCATGCCATGCGCATCTGATTTACGGCAAAGCATACTCAACGTTTGGCGTGCCTTTAGAGATGATAAATCAAGACGCGTGCGTGTTCTATAATACGCAAGGTGTGTATAAGAACTTTGGCGGCGTGGCCATAGAAGGAGACGAGGGCAAGGAGATCGCCGAGGCGGCAGCGGGCGCACGTGCGGTTATTTTGCAGAATCACGGATTGCTCACAATGGGCAAAACGGTCGATGAGGCGGCGTACCTCTTCACGCTTATGGAGAAGTCGTGCCAGGTTCAGCTTTTGGCCGATCTGGCCAGTTTCAAAAACCTCAAGATTTTGATTCCAGACGATGTGTGTGCATACTCGGCCGACGTGACAAATCATCCTGACGTCATGTACAGCTCTTTCCAGGCGGAGTATAACTACCAGCGGAAGTTGGACAAAAACGAGTTCATGATGGACTATGCAAAAGAGTAGACCTTCTAGAAAGAAATAGAATGAATGTATACTTTTCAGTTATTTTCCGAATTTGTTCATAAAGGGCTTACTTTGGTCTTTAAGGTTTAGTCCGAAAGACGTGTAGACAAGTATTGATATCATTAATTACTTCGTTATTGAAGTCTCTAATATACTGTATCAGATCATCAAATATATCAATTCATTACGATAGATATCGATTATTAATGTACCTTCAGCGGACTTCGATCCACTGAATTGTGTTTCCAAGGAAAGTTGCACGGTTTGGGCGAGCAAATCGAACAGAAAATCAAATCGGAGAAATTGTTCGACTAAATGCCATGTGAAAGACAAAAGCTTGATGTTTATGAACAAATAAGACTGCTGGGAAATTAAATGTCGCCTGATGATAAAATTTTGTGATTTCTCTGCGATACCTAACTTCTTACTCTTCTCGCTCACAAGACAACAATTGGTGCTTATAGAAGACTTTGCCGGCTCTACCAATCAATATCATGAATTAGTACTCGAGGAAACATGCAATCAAACAAACAAATATAGCCAATGGATTTACGTACAATCATTGAAGATGACCAGGAAGAGAATCTGTGTTTCTCATGCCAAAGTATGTAGATTTTGCCTAAAAGAGTCCCTCATTATACTTTAGGGCGAAAGAAGAACAAGAATATCGCAGAAGCCGTATCTTTCAAACAATAATCTTTTCAAAAACGTTGTTACAACAAATCGTTTAATTTACCGAAAAAAATACACTCACAATGAAATTAGCCTGAATAGAATGGACATGGTGGCGATACGCTGCTAAAACCATATCCACAACCTAGTCTACAGCCCAGCTGTGACACCCCACCGTTATCCTTATAAAAAATAACCTCCGATCTGGTCACTTTTAGTCCCAGGCCAATCCACCATATGAAAACCCCAATTCCTGCATATACCATACCACCCGCTTATTACTTGAAATACACCTTTGAGCTTGGTTTGCGGTCGCTGCCCGTTTGACTCGCCGGCGTGTGTGCACCCACATCCGTTTTGGCTTCCCCATCTCTGTCTGCGTCTGCATCCGTGTGGTGGGCCGCATGCGGGAAATACACCACATTTATAGGAGGCAAGTAGTACACGTTCAGGATCGGGAAATAGTGGTATTTATCGCCCTTTTTCTTGCTCAAGCCTGCTAGAATGGTCTGTAGGTCCACCGGGCCTGCGGCGTTAGCAACACGCAAATCAGAAGTTGGTTTCTTCACCTGTGACCCAGTTTCGTCCTCGCTCGCGGACTCTTCGTCCGAATCCGGTTTTTTTTCGGGTCTTTCGATCTTCACCGGTTCCG
Source organism: Metschnikowia aff. pulcherrima (assembly GCA_004217705.1). Lineage (NCBI taxonomy): Eukaryota > Fungi > Ascomycota > Pichiomycetes > Serinales > Metschnikowiaceae > Metschnikowia > Metschnikowia pulcherrima. The sequence goes on along the minus strand of CP034460.1, from coordinate 738,633 downwards.
GCGAACCCGCCTCCAGCTTCACGGGCGGATTTTCTGCGCTCAACGACCCACTCTCGGTGCTTACAATCGGCTCGAGACTGGTTTTGGAATGGGACGTGAGCCTTTCCGGTAGTAGAGGCAATGCCTGCGCAGAATGCAGGTAGCTGGCCATGGCGTTTGGCGACTTGGCCTTGATCAAAACATCGTTTTTCTGCTGGTAAAATGACGGGTTACGGCCACGCACAATGATGGGATTGCTCACCAATTCGTCCACCACGTGATCGCCCGACGCCGTCTCCGCATAAAGCCGCACGAGAAACCGGTAGTACGTTTGGAACGCGAGGTTCGTGCTGTTGGCTGTGGCGCTCTTAAATTGGAGCTTTTTCACTCGCCAAAACGCCAGTTTGAGCATATTGGAGGGCTCGATCACGTGACTTGGCCCGATCGTCTCGACAGACACATGGTCGCCCGCCCGCCGCGGCTCCGGTTCGTGCTCGTTATCTAAAAGTGCCACAGGCTCCGGCGAGGACTTATCGGTGATGGCGGTGATCTCCACGCGAAAGCGGGTCACCAAAAGCCCCTCTATTAGCATCTGTGCAGGTATATCGTCAGCGGCTAAGTGGAGGTGCAAGTTGATGAAGTTCCGTCTGTAGCAGGAGATCACTTGTGGCTGGTAGACCTGCGCCGGGTCAACGGAACCTGCCGATGACTGTATATAGTTATGGTTATCCTGGTCATTCGACAAAAGCCGCCCATGCAAAAACCCTTGTAAAGAGAACGTCACTGGGGCTCCCGATCCGGCGTATACCGCAACGCAGCCATTCTCAGTGGTCCGCTTCAAGTCCACGAGCCGGTCCAATGCCGGGCCCGAGTAATCGACTGAGATCTGGGTCGTGTTCATGGGCCGGCCACGCTTATCGACTTTCTCAGAAATATCAATGGTGGGCACGCTGTCCACAGCGATTTCTGGCTCTTTAGCCAGCCTCGCGCTGCTGTAGGGGTCCAGAGGATACACCTCCATGCCCGGCACGAGCCCTGAGTAGTACATTTGCGGCGTGTAGTAGTTTTTGGCCTGCACAGAAGAGGCGTCCGTTCCTGGCCAGCCACCACTTTCAAACTGCGTGTGCAGCCCGCTTGGGTACCCTTGGTGATACATGAATTGCCGCTGGCGCTGCTGTGGCGCGTAGCTGGCCTCTGGCGGCAAGAAATCCGCATAGTGCAGCGTATGGCCCATATCAAGGTTTGAAAACGGCAGGAGCCCATGTCCACTCATGTTTGGCGCCGAAGCGGACATATTTGAGGCGTATCCAGTAAAAGCGTTTCTCTGGTCAACACTAGCCTCATTTCTGCCCTGTCCAGCGCCGCTGGCACCAGATCTGGCCGGTTCGGCGCCTGGGAACCCGGAAAAACTGTGCTCGCCGAATTTCGCCGGCCCGGGCAGCTGGAGGTACTGATTTAGGTCCGAAAACGCCAGGCTCACGGCGGCAGAGTCTTGACCTACAGCCTGGTTCGCTTGCGACGCCTCGAAATACCGGATAAGACTCATTCCGGAGCTCAGGGTACTGGGCACAGGCGATACTTGTAAAAGCGGTGCACGTGACCCAGCAGCCGGTTTCGGGTCTGGATCCTGCGGAAAAGAGTCGACCCGGTTAAGAAGATCAGGAAGAAAAAGCGACGCGAAATCGTCCAAATCCGCTTTCTGGCTCATCCTTTTTCTTGTTTTCAATTCCCTGATTCGGTGTGCTGATGCTTATTATGGTGTTTCGGGAAAACATCAAGCATGCGCAGCGAAGCGGCGAGGCAACCGGAATTGCGGGGGACCCATGTGCAGGCACAAGGCTATTACTTGTACCTCCCATAATATAGTGTGGTTCTCTGGGAAAAATCCATATTTGTTTCGGATTTCACATTCATAGATCTTCTCATTAGATCAAGCCAAATATTTTCCGTGTTCTAGAGTCTTGTATAATGCAAAGCTCGGTGCTGTTTGAGAGACTTGGTATACTCAGTCGGAGGATGGGGCTAGTATGCAGTGCCTTACATACTCATATGAGTAGGCGTACGTTTGCATCGTGGTCAGAATAGTTTGTACATGAAAATTGCAGGATTTCTCAAGCCTTAAATACTTTTGTTCCTTCCTTTGAGTTTGCATATCTTAGAAATCTAGACAAATGTTGCGGTTTCATGAAAGGCGTATGTCATGACACTTGTGTGATAAGCCAGATATCGTCACCTTAGTGCACGGAATGCAACGTGACATTTTCGGGCAGTGGCTCGGTCAAGCCTTTCAGGAAAACATCCGTACATCCCCTTACTAGAAGAGCCCGCAATATCAATGTTGGCCAGAAGCATTTTATTTGCTGTATATGTGAAAGCCGTGTTCAGCCGGCTGGTTTAGATGAAGGTCGAATTCGCGTTTGCGTTCGGGTAATTGGTACTATATTTTAACGTCTCATTATTTCTTTCACCTTATGAAACAGTCTACATAGTCCAGACTTTAAACTTCCATAGCTTCCCACAATGTCCACGTGATTGCGAGATAATGCCGTTCGTGGAAATGGTCGTCTGTGTGAATTCGCCACGTTGAAAACTAATATCGATGATATTTGAGTTTATTTGTGGACTCTCCAAGCTCAGCAAACGAGGTTTAGTGTGGGTCTAGAAAGCACAACCTGGCTCGGTAAATTATGCTTTGAATGGGATACGCCGAAAACATCAGAACATGAGCGGGATTATGACTAAAAGTAAGAACGTTGAATGTATTTCTCAGCTAGCTATGGGCGCTTGAATGATCATACATCAGAACAAGAGAGAGAGGTACTCAAGTGATATTTAGGAAAGGAGAAAAAAAAAAAAAAAATACGTTCAAAAGTTTGTAAACTCCCTTGAATCTCCGAACCACTTATAGATACGAGCGTCAATTTATACGGCATTGTAATCAACAGACACATTGCATGGTATTGTTCTGGAGACAATGGTGAATGACCGAATAACTCAGCATGGATTCACTGTAATTAGCTGGGTTGCCGCGAGCGCCCGATTCGGAGAGCAAAACCACCGCAAAAGTTTGTAGTACAAATCCTGTTTCAGCCAATGAGGTGTTCACACTAACTCACCCAAAAAAAAACCGTCTGATGCGAGGGCGCGATTCGCTCAGAGCTGATGCCAAGAAATTCACATGCGGGATTGCCGCTCCAGAGCGATTCTCAAGCAAGAGTTCACGAATCAAACGTGTGTACGCGATGCAGGCCTGCGAGTAACAAGGGATGTCCTGTATGGTAGTCAAGAAGGATTCGAATTCGGAGCGCCCCTCTAAGAATGTGAGTGAAGCTTTTTCTAGCGAGCGGCTGAGCATCATATGAGTGAATCACAAACAAAGCGTGTCTCTCTTAAATTCTACTCTAAAGCGAATGACCGGTTGAATTGAAAAACCCGTCACTTCTTATCAAATGCATCAGTGGCAGGAGATTGCATTGAAAATTTTTCTTGTCCAGATTTCTTGGCAATGCCAAGAAAACCTGCAGCACGTGCTTTTTGGCTTCCGAGGGTGATTGGGTTTGTGACACTACCAACTTCATGATGGGTTTAATTTGGAGCTTTGTATGCAACACTTGTCAAACGCAAAACGGTAATCAGTAGAGAGGTCAGGATCAAGAAATTTCCCAGTGAAAGACCCTTAACCTGCGCTTTATAGTCCCAATTGAAAACTTGATTCTCGGATGCAAGGTGGCGGTCCGGGCGCCGCGCACGCCCAAAAAATGGAGCAGCTGCAGGATGTCATGTACATAGATTAACATGCATGAAGAGGTGCATGATCCGTTAATTATCTGCCCCATCTCATGTGGCCCCGGGTATGCTGCCACCCTATAAATACTCTGTCAAATGCCCGTTTTTCTGGGCTTTTTTTCTTGTCCGTCTACACCGCGTCAACTAGTTCCACCTTTTGCAATCGGTTAGTCTGCTGCGCATTCTACCATAGATTCCATCAATATTGCAGCAAGATGGTTGACGTTTTCAACGTGCAGATTTTCTTTGTGGTCTTCAGAGAGTCCTTGGAGGCCGTGGTGGTTGTTTCTGTCCTTTTGGCGTTTTTGAAGCAAGGTCTTGGCGGCGCCACAGATGACCCAGTCGTGTATAAACGATTGCGAAAACAAGTATGGCTAGGGTCCATATTGGGGCTTATTATCTGTTTGTGCATTGGATGTGCTTTTATTGCCGTTTTCTACACGTTGAAGAATGATGTCTGGTCGAAGTCTGAGGATTTGTGGGAAGGTATTTTCTGTCTCATTGCCACGATCATGATCACATTCATGGGTCTTGCCATGTTGCGGATCAACAAGATGAGAGAAAAATGGAGAGTCAAGTTGGCCCAAGCTTTGGTGAAGAAACCGGAAAACTCAAAGAAATGGTTGGGTTTCGGCCACTACACCAAGAAATATGCCATGTTTGTTTTGCCATTCATCACTGTGTTGAGAGAAGGCTTGGAGGCCGTGGTGTTTGTTGGCGGTGTCGGCTTGACTTCGCCTGCATCGTCGTTCCCTATTCCGGTCATCACTGGCTTGATTGCTGGTATTCTTGTTGGTATGCTCATGTACTATTCCGGTGCCAACTTCTCCTTGCAGATCTTCTTGATTGTGTCGACCTGCGTCTTGTACTTGATCTCAGCGGGATTGTTCTCGAGAGGTGTTTGGTTTTTTGAGACTTATGTGTTTAACCAGGCCACTGGCGGTGACGCTTCCGAAAACGGATCCGGCCCAGGTACCTATAACATCAAGAAGTCTGTGTGGCACGTGAACTGCTGCAACCCAGAAACCGATAACGGGTGGGATGTGTTCAACTCGTTGTTGGGATGGCAGAACTCCGCCACGTATGGCTCGGTGATCTCATACAACATCTACTGGCTTTTCATCATCGTGACTGTGTTGTTGATGGGCTACGAGGAGAAACACGGCCATTTGCCATTCATGAAGAACGTCACGTTGAGATCTTTGAATCCAATGTACCACATCAAGGGCAAGAAGAAGAACGAGTTGTCGGCTGCTGAGAGAGAGGCGTTGTTTGCCAAGGTCAAGCAGCAAAAGATGGAAGACGATGAGCACTCTGCCGAGTCGATTCTCAACAAAAACGAGAAGAACTCTTTGCTGGGAAGCAACTAATCACGATGCGCTTTTTTTGGTTTTTTTCGCCAAAACTGTCCCAAAATCTCATCTGCGCTAGAGCACACACACACACACACACACACACTTATATTCACACAAGTGCAGATATGATGGAGGGCAGGATTTGGTGAAAAGCGCTAATCTTGTCTAATTTTTTTTTTACTTTTTTTGGCTGGTCGAGCCGTACAGTTTGCATTTTGTTTTGGGATTCGGGTTACTATAATATTACTAATAAAGGGATAATTTTTTGGATACTTTTGTAGGCCTTTTCTTGACTGGAAAACATGGTGATGGTGGTAAATACTTTTCACGGCTTGCTACAGTAAAAGCGTTCTGCACACAGGCGACTTTTTTGACTGGTTACAGATTTTTATTGAGAGTTGACTAGTAATTTGCTAAGCTCAACATCCTTTCTAATTAAACAGAGACTCAATGTCTAACAAATGACTCCAGCGCTGAGCTTGAATACGCACGTGTAGTGTATCACGTGACTGCACCATATAGTCTAAAAACTGAAGCCTGAAGTTCAGTCTTTTGTGAGTCGCAATCAAAAACGTTCCAGGCTATTCCGCGAACTTGAGTCATAGCCAATTTCTCTTGGCGAAAACCGTATTTATACAGTTTAAGACGCATACAAAGTCGAAATTATCCAAAAAAGGTACTTTCCAAAAATGGTAAAACAAGAGCCTTTTGCTGTGGAGCAATTCATGGATAAATATGAAACCGGTATAATCTACAACATGGGTGAAACCTGTGTAGACTCGTTGACGATCCCGGAGATTATCGGGTCGGATAAATTGGCCAGCGCCAAGATTGCACAAGATTTGCTCAACACAAAACTCACGTATGGCCATATCAAGGGCTCGCCTGAGCTCCGTGAAGGCATAGCCGCTTTATACGAAGGATCTGGAATCACTGCTGATGACGTGGTCGTTACGAATGGGGCAATTGCTGCAAATTTCTTATGCTTCTACACTTTGGTGAATCCACAAGATCACGTGATCGTGGTGGCCCCAAGCTACCAGCAGTTGCTGTCGGTGCCAAAAATGTTTGGCGGCAACGTTGACCTTTTCCATGTTCGCTCGGAGGACTCGTACAAGCCCAGACTTGATTTGCTTCGCTCTATGATCGCTAGCAATGACACAAAGTTGTTGGTGATCAATAACCCTAACAACCCAACGGGTTTTGTTTGGGAAAACGATATCTTAGCGGAAATTGTGGCATTGTGCAAGCAGTATGATGTAACTATCTTATGCGATGAAGTGTATCGCCCGTTGTACCATTTTGAGGCGAAAGAGCCCGTGAAATCGATCGTGTCGTTCGGTTTTGATAAGACGATATCCACTGGGTCGATGTCAAAAGCGTTTTCGCTTGCCGGATTACGCGTAGGTTGGATTGTTACGAAAAATGCCGATTTCATCAAAGGTTTCTGGGAAAAACGCGATTACAACACGATTTCTGTGCTGATGTTGGACGATTATGTGGCGTCAATCGCACTTCAGAATGTTGACAGAATCCTTGAAAGAAATCATGCAATTTGCCGAAAAAATCTCGAGTTTTTACAAGCTTTTGTTGATAACAACCATGAAAAGGTGTCGTGGGTGCGTCCACGCGGCGGCTCAACTTGCTTCATCAAACTTGACATTGGCATCACGAGCATGGAATTCGCTGAAGAGTTGATTGCAAAATATAAAACTTTGGTGGTTCCGGGAGAAGTGTTTGGCTCTGAGGGCTGGCTTAGGATCGGGTTTGGTAATTCCACGCACGACATTGAAGAAGGGATCAAGTGCCTTGAAAAGTTACTCAAAAAGTACTAGTTTTTCTTCATTTAGAAGATCCAGCGAAGTGTTCATTGATTACGGAGCCGAGAAGAAATAAAGCGGTGTGCTGGAGAATTTGAATGTGTTATGAATCTGACAGCAGGTGAAAGAGTCACGTCTTTTGGCATTTGCTGACGCCTTGATTTATGAAGAACCCAATGTGGACACATTTCATGACATAGCAGCGGCTACTATCAGCACGATACCAATCCAGGTTTTTCCCCTGAAAAGGACGTTCCGGGGAAATGGTTTGAGAGATGTAATTGGTTCTATATAGACCTCGATTTGTGCTTTGATCTGTTGGGAAGCTATACTCGATCTAATCAAAAAGAAGCGAAAGCGCTAAAAATCCTCAATGATCTCCATGCACGATGTCTCATGCGTGTCTATGAATTTTGAATATAAGTGAGTCTCCTATCCTAATCTAGTCTCCTTTAGCTTTGTCTGTGCTCTGGGCCAAGGAAAAAAGAATGCAAAAAATATTCTCTTTCCTTATGCCTGGTGTCCCAGACAATTTCACCTATGTGCCGAAGAAGCTTGAACGTTTTGGTTCATCCAAAAGAGGGCAAATTCTGTGAATTTAATTAACCAAGCTGCAACAGAATCCGAAACGCTCACAGTAGAAAAAATGAAAGGAAACAATGATCCTATTTACAAAAATCGCAAAAACCCTTTCAAAAGTCATGTCTACATATTACTAAGATTTCGCACCTGGAACCTTTTTATAGGGCTCACAGCTTTCCGCGCGCACTCGTACATGAATGGCGAAAATCTCGGCCATATATAAGCTAAAACCAGACTATTAAACACCCTGGAACTACCTCCAAAACCCCCATTTTCTGGTTTTTTAAATGCTTCGCACACAAACGGCACGGGCCTTGAAATCCGGCCTGGTGCGCAGATTGGCCTCTGCAGCCAGTCAGGCGGAACTCTTGGGCAAATACCCCGTGGGGCTTTCGCTTCATGGATTTGCCATTGAAAACGTACAAAACGTGCCTGAATTCTCGTTGGTGGCGGTCAAACTCAAGCACTCCCGCACGGGACTGCAGCACTTACACTTGGCGTCGGCCAGCGATAAAAATAACGTTTTTTCGGTGGCGTTCAAGACGAATCCGCCCGATTCTACCGGCGTGCCTCATATTTTGGAGCATACCACGCTATGTGGCTCCTACACGTACCCGGTTCGAGACCCTTTCTTCAAAATGCTCAACCGCTCGCTCAGCAATTTCATGAATGCCATGACGGGGCACGATTATACGTACTACCCGTTTGCTACTACTAATAGGAAGGATTACGATAATTTGATGGCAGTCTACCTTTCGTCAGTCTTCGAGCCGCTCTTATCCCATGAGGATTTCATGCAGGAGGGCTGGCGGCTAGAGCAGGGTGATCTCAAGGACCCAAACAGCCCCTTGGAGTTCAAAGGCGTGGTGTATAATGAGATGAAGGGACAGTGCACGAACTCGAGTTACATGTACTGGATCAAATTCCAGGAGGCGGTCTACCCGCTGCTCAAAAACTCCGGCGGTGACCCCGCCAGCATTGTGGATTTGCATCACGAGGATTTGATTGATTTCCACGCAACAAACTACCACCCGCTGAATGCAAAAACTTTCACGTACGGAACTTTTGACTTGACTGCACATTTGCAGAAACTTAACGAGCTCTATGGCACATTTGGGTCACGCGCCGCGCGGAACGATGTAAAGAAACCGGTATTTGAGACCAGTCCAGGGAAACTGCACGATATATCCGTGCTGGGCCCGGCAGATTCGATGTCGGCCAAGCCTCTTAGTGACCAATGGAAATCGTCCGTCACGTGGTATTTGGGTAACGCGCTTGACGAGGCGAATCACTACCACATCTTTAAATGGAAGGCGCTTTCGTCGTTGCTTTTCGACGGCCACAACGCGCCGTTTTACCAGGAATTGATCGAGACCGGTTTCGGCGAGGATTTCTCTCCCAACAGCGGGCTAGACCAAACCACCGCTCTCCTTTCGTTTACTGTGGGTGCCACAAACCTCTCCGAGGCGAAATCCAAGGTACTTAAGGATAAAATTGTTGCGATTTTGCGCGAAAAAGTCATGCCGGAGCTTGCCAAGGGCGATGAGAGCGCTTTCCACCCTAGAACCCAAGCAATTCTTCACCAATTGGAACTTTCGTTCAAGAAACACAAACCCGACTTTGGCTTGGGCTTGCTTCACTCGTTGACACCCTCGTGGGTGAATGGCCTGGACCCATTCAAGGCGTTACAGGTGCAAAATATCTTAAACCGATTCAAAGAGGAGTACGCAAGTCGGGGATTGCACATGTTTCAGGATTTGCTTGAGGCGTCGCTTCTTGATCTGAAAACACCCACATTGAAATTCACCATGGTTCCTGATGAGCACTACAACGAGAAATTAGCGCAGCAAGAAAAGAAAAGGCTAGAAGAAAGAGTCTCGCAGATTCTGGAAGAGGACAAACAGATGATTTTCGACCGGAGCCAAAAATTGCTTGCCAAACAACTGCAGCCTGAAGACGTGTCTGTGTTGCCTACGTTGACGCTTGCGGATATTCCTCGGATGGGCGATAATTACGCCTTGAGTTTCAGCAACATTGCTGGGAGTGGCGGCAAGATCCAGAAACGCGTGACCAGTACCAACGGCTTGATTTACGTGAACGCTAAAAAAGATATATCCTTCTTGCCTGAAAGGCTTTACAGATACCTCCCTATCTTCAACACGTGCTTGACCAACTTGGCAGGCACGGAGCTGACCCCTATCACCGAGTTGGAGACGAAAATCCAGCAGTTGACTGGCGGCATAAGTTTTTCTGCCAGGGCGAAAACTGACCCTTATGATGTGGCCAAACCCAATCTTCACTTTGTGCTTTCGGGGATGGCACTCCAAGAAAACGCCAGTCATATATATGAGTTGTGGGCAGATATCTTGCAGAACACGAAACTTTCCGCCGACGATGTTGTGATCGACAAATTGAACACATTGGTGAAGAATTTGGCGCAAAACCAGTCGGACAATATCGCCGATCGGGGCCATTCGTACGCCAGTGCGTACAGTAACCTGCAATTGACGCCTACAAAGTACATCAACGATATGCTTGGCGGCGTTGGTCAGGTACAGGTTGTGTTGGAAATGAACAGAAAGCTTGAGGAGCGCGGTCGCGAGTACTTGACAACCGAGCTTCTTCCGATCTTGCAGGAAATTCGCTTCCATTTGACTCATGGCGTTTTGCACGAATCTCAAGCCGGATTCAGCTACAGCCTTATCGGCGGAAAAGACGGAGTTGCCGAGAACGAAAAGCTTATTGAGGCGTTTGACGCGAAAATGGCCATTGATAGCAAGCTGCACGCAAATGTGCTTGGCAAGTTGGCGGCAGGATTCGAGCCCAGTACCGTTCTGAAAACAATATTGAACATGCCTTTCCCGGTAGGCTACGCTTCGTTGGCGAAATTGGGCGCCCCTTACGCCAGCAAAGACGGTGCCACGCTTCAGGTGTTATCGCAACTCATGACATTCAAGCATTTGCACTCCGTGATCCGAGAGTCCAACGGTGCTTATGGAGGTGGCTTAAATTACGACGGATTGGGCGGCACGCTCAACTACTACTCATACAGAGATCCAAACGCTATCAAGTCTGCGCGTGCATTTGAGGAAAGTCTGGGAGCAGCCAAGGCTAGTTTTGCAGATGGCAAATGGGACGAAAAGGCGTTGCAAGAGGCGAAATTGGCCATTTTCCAGAGCGTCGATGCGCCCAGCCATATTTCCAGCGAAGGCGCTGCGTTGTTCCTCGAGGGCATTACCGATGAAATGAGACAGGAGAGAAGAGAGCGCTTTTTGGATGTGGGTCTTCAAGACCTCCAAGATGCAAACGAGAATTATTTGCAGAATGGCGAGAATAACGTGTTCACGGTGTTGGGCGACGCCAGCAGTTTGGGCGCAGATGAGTCCTGGACCGTGAAATCTATCTAAGCGGGGTTTCATAAAATGGATGCATATTACATAACACTTGTACATAGGATATAGAGCATACATTTGCTTCACTCCCGCAAACTGGCGGGTTTCATTTTAGTCCAGAGATTAAAATACTCCTGGTGACGACCCAAACGAATATAACTTTGGAAAGAATTACTCTGGTCACCCGAAACTTTAACAAGTTCTTGAAGCAAACGAAATTGCATACGTATAAAGTGATATGTAATCAGATTTTCGTCACAGACGTCCAATTTCTGCCCGGTTTCAATCATCAATTTTGTTTTTTCGTTTGCTTACTGGATTTTCCCCTAGTCGTATTCAAACTTCCAAGTCATATAAATAATAGACTCTTGGCCATCACATCCTACATTTGATTGTCAATTATCTCGTGTGTATTTCTATATGGCATGCGCCCGTCACTCCCTTCCCTTGACCCGGGGAAAATTTGGTTATATATACAGTAAGCTTAAACCCGCCTAAACACGGTGCGTTCTCGTGTAGTCCTTTGGCGGCGCCTCGGGCACTTTTCTCTTCTTGGCCTCTGTGAAAAGACAATGTCTCTGTGCACGAGGGTCGTATAAAATAAGATTGAGCCGCTGCGTCAGTCTGGGGATCTTGAACCACTTCTCGTACCCGGTCTTGGCGGCAGACACGAGCCGGACCATCGTGTGGGCGGACTTAGCTTTGGCCATTATGGATAGTGTAGCTGGAGCTTGTATTGGGTGATTGGTTGAAAATGATGATCAGTTGAGATCTCCACACCCGTACCTCCCGAGCATGGAACTACTACTGGTACAGTGTGATCTATTGAAAAGGACGTGTTCTTTCATTTTTTTGTGTTTTTTGCTCGATGAAAAAAAAAGTTTACGAATGGTTTCAGTACCTTGGGGTGAGCATAATATAAATCAGGCTAAAAGTAGACTCGTGTGAATTCGTTTTTCGAGTATTCCAGAAACAATCATTCTTTAAGTTTGCATTTTGTTGTGAGTGCGAAACAAAAGTAGAATTTTGTGCTGTTCCCCCCATTGTCGTCGGGCGATTAGTGGAGGTTTTCTTTGAGGCGTTAGCCTTACAAGGAGTTAATTCTTACAATGGGATACGCTGGGCAAACGGATACCTTACCCACCTATGATAAGATGTATGGACTGCTCTAGGCGTATTCTCTGAATGAGTTGGTGTGTCCAATCTCTCTCATTGGACGTGTCCAGTTATTAGCGCTCACGAGCATCACGTGACTACAGTAGCATCACGTGAGCGGATGCCGGGTTATGCCCCCTTACAAGCCTGATAAATTGCTTAGATTTGACAATAAGATGGAAAAGTGAATTATAGTCTAATATTTAAGCAAACATTGCTTTACTGTCACGAGAGTTGCAGCGGCAGGTGGGGGAAGTACAGCCCCCAGGTTGACGACAACTCAATTAAACTTCACGCGCTGCCAAGATATCAACGCAAGGAATGGTAGAGACACTGTTTATGCATTTATATAGATTTATATGTGGTTGTCTGGCGAGCAAGATAAAAATGGAGATTTTTCTATTTCGCTGACCTTTTCGATGCAGCCATTCGGAACGATGTTAATAATCGCCTTTGGACTCCAGGACAACTCTCTTGGCCATACAAAATTGTAAGTTCCTTTCGTGGGCGCTAGAGCCCTTGCTTGAGCTCCATAAGACGAGTATACGAGTTGATAGCACTTTCTCGCTCAAATGAAGGGTAATTTTATGAAGTTCAAAGAATCGCGTTTTGCGTGAAACAAACAAAAAAGAAAATACTGAGAGTGAAGAAGAAATAATTGCATCTGGCCTCATTCAAATGAAGTTCTAGTGGACAGTTAGGATATGACGTCACTCGGGAACAGACTTGGTAAACGCGATAGACATAATTGATGCGTAACTTCATTTCTTGATAAGTGAGGATATCAGGTTAATGGTCAAATTTGAAGCTCCAACATTTAGTTTCGGCATTGTTGTCTGTCAACACATAAATTATGATCGATTTTTGAAAAAAAGATCACTTTTTATTTCCGAGCCTGGCAACTTTAAAAAAAGCCTAATCTATCACGTGCTCATACACTGAACATAAGTCCGAGAAAATAAGACGTTTAGAGATCAAAAGGCTGACCAGTCAAAGTGTTCAAAGTTCCAAAAGAACAATAGCATTTTTGCATAATAGATATGATATAGGACAGGAAAGCCAAAGTTGCTTGCCAAGTTTGTCACAAAAATGTGTATTCATGATGAACCCTTGCCGGCTTCATCATCATTGACCCAAATTGTTCATTTTAAAAGTTCGCCAAACTTTCCGAAAGCATCATATCATCACAATGAGCTTTCATGAAGCCCAATGCAAGCGCTCTTCTCACCCACCAAAACTACAAGTTCGTTGAGTGTCCAAAATCTTGAGGCCCAAGGATTTGTCGTTTCGCAGCCAGTGCTCGATTTGTACACCCTGAAACAAAAAGAGAATCATGAAAAATATGATAGTGCAGTCTGTCTAGTACCTTCAATAAATTCTCTTTAAAATAGGTCAAACAGGGGACAATCTGGTTTGGATTTTCATAAGTATATACTTTTTCGGAGAGTCAGGCAAGCAATCTTCTAGCCTCACTCTCAAACATTCAATCCAAGCACGAGAACCACGCACGAAGAGAAAATTCACGTCAAAAAATTGTAAACTGAACGTGTTCATGGCCACTTGGCCATCCGAAACATATTCTTGTAGTATTATGAGCCAGGTGATAAACATCACGTCCGTCGTCTTCACTGTTCTCACTATATGCCAGAAGACCGTATTTCTTTGAGTGGATCTCATGAATTCCAAGAGCCCAAGTCAATATACTACATCTAATAGGCTAAGATCATTCATACGCTTCTGAACACCGCATTTGGTGAAAAAAATAATCATATATATATACAGTTAGACCTGTTTAGAAGGATCTTGATTAAAGAGATAACCTGGTCATATTCATCAAAACACAGCGCGAGAAATAGTTTTTCACACCAAAAACGCGCTCTTTAAGAAGATAACCTTGAAACTATTTCTAGTTTTGCTCAATAAATGTGATCCTTATAAACAGGTATTACTGTATTCATAAAAAGTCCCAAAAGAACACCACTTCCACCTTTCAATTATTCTATTTATATTGTATCACGCCGTTTGCTTCCGCGGACACGCGCGCGTCGCGCACACCACCCAATGGCGCGCGAAACCACCACCACCACCGAAAAACATATGTATTATAGTGAAAAAGCCACGCAAAACACACGGCAACGCCAAATACATAACGCTTTCCAAAACCAAAAAAAACATAACATATAGATCATGTATTCTGGATTCTGGCTCGTGAGCGTGTTCGTCGCGCTTGCTGCTGCGTTGCAGCTCGAGGTGCCTGCGCTAGACAGCGCCCGCCCAGTTTGCGTGAGAGATTTCGTGGGCCGTGATCAGCTTGTGGTGATTAACGTCAAGACAAACGGGTACCAGGGCGACGGCCAGAAGTTGCAGCTCACAGTCATGGACACTTTGGGCAACCAGTTTGCCCGGAAAAACGACGTTTACAAGGAAACACGGATCCTGTTCACAACGCATGAATCGGCCGCGATCGATATTTGTTTTGCCAACTTCTTAGACCGCGGCCGCCGCGGGGAGTTGAGCCGCGAGGTCAACTTGGAGGTGGAGAGCGGTGCCAGTGCGCGGGACTGGAACGCGTTGCAGACGGCGGAGAAATTGCGTCCTGCTGAAGTCGACTTGAAGAGAGTGCATGAAATGACCAAGGAGATCACGCAGGAATTGCACTATTTGAAGGCGCGTGAGGAGAGAATGAGAGACACCAACGAGAGCACGAACTCGCGTGTCAAGTGGTTCTCGATCTTGATTGTGGTGGTGTTGCTTGCACTTGGCGCGTGGCAGATCCAATACTTGAGACACTATTTCAAGGTGAAACACATCATTTGAGCCAGCCTACAAAGGGTTTTGAGTATTTTGTATTGAGTTGGGAATGAAGAATGTGCCATTTGGAACGTTTATATGTAGCACGAAAGATGGAGTAGCGGTCTATGAGAAAAGTGTTGTTTTTCCTAAATGTTTCTTCATCGTACTAGATTGATTTCGAGCCAGGATTCAGACTCACGAATTCGGGCTCATTCTTGGGAACGAAATTGAATCAAGCTGTTTGTCTTATTTATTTTCTTGGTTTATGCATCTGAAACCCGGCTGGAATCGCGAGTTTCGCCAAGAAAGGCTTTGTTTTGGAAATTTTGCCTCAATTTAGTTACGTGCCGTCAATATTGATCAATTCAGTCACCATATATGGCATTTTCTGTGGTTTCTCATAGCAAAGCAAGTTTTTGTTGTAGGACTGCTGTACCTTGGATTGAGTTTCACTAGAATCAGATCCACGGAAACCATGATACGCCATGCATAGTGTTGAGTTTTTTTCTTTGAATGTGAAGTCATTCGAATTTGATTCTGTGGTGAGACTCCGCTTAGCAAATCGTACCATTTCATTCAAATTCACTTCAGAATTTGAGCTGCTCAATCTCTGCGCCTGTAACTTTGGGTCAGATATCACAAAAGACACAAAGAGCTGACTTGTTTAGTTTCAAACAAAAAACCAATAAGAACTTTAGTACAATTTGGCCAAGTTGAGAAGAAAAAGAGAATTAAAACATCCACATTTTTGTAAAAAAGAACCTTGACTGTGGGCACCCGCTAACAGAGAATAATTCATCACTCTCACAAGTATAGCTACACTTTAAAATGCAACCAACTATCTTCACAGCTGTTTGCTTTGTTTTGGTTTCAGCAACGAGCTTGGTAGCAACTCAAAACTCCTCAGATATACATCAAAGGTATGATCTTGACGAAAATACGAATGATCCTCTCTCCGTCTATATGTACGTGTGTGGAACCAGCCCAGAGGAGACGCAATTGATTGATGATATCATAGAACGGCACATTAAGCATTTAAAGTCATTTTTGAACGATACGACATTTCTCGCCACGTCCTTTGTCGAAGGAGCAGACTCGCTTGGCAGGCAACACACTTATGTACAAGCGTTGGCTAAGGATCTTGCTCCATGTATAAAGAGTGTTTCTGAAAAACTAAGATTTGCCAAACATATCCTCGAAGAGATGATCGAGTCGGTTCAGATTCTTTCACTTTACAAACCATACCACGTTTTGGATCATTATTTGATACGCAAAATCATACTGCTCAACTTGCAGCTTTTGGCATTGTACGATTCCCAGGGCCAGCCAGATTCATGGAATCCTGACTATGAGGACAATGTGAGATTTTATCTGCGCCAACTCGATGCTTGGGTGAAAGACTTGGAACACTCTCCCAACAGACGTTTGATCATGCTTCTGAAGTTTGAAGGGAGGTATTTACAAGCGAAAAACAGTCTTGCGATACTCGAAAAGCATATCATAAGGCACCAAACACCTTGCCGAGCAAATTGACATTGATTCGAGTATGAGAAGTGTAAACTTGCGAGATTAAGTGTCGGTGGTGGAAACTGTGGGCTCTTCAGCTATGGTTGTTTCTAGGTCACTTTTTCCAAGTGAAAATCACAAAAGTATTTGTGGAAAGGTGACGTTAAGTCAATTTCTGCGAGGCTCGTATTTGGAACTTGGAAAGTGTTGTTGGAAAATGGCAATTGATTCACAGAGTCTGCATGATACATGGCTTGATTGCTTGATGCGCCTCGCACTCAAGAAGCAGATAACCACCTCATCGATCGATAACTTCGAAAGTGAGCTGACAGCACGATTATCAGCCTACGAGGCCTTCTCGGCTCCGTGGCTGGACGGCCTGCTATTTCATACGCTAGCTTTGTATCCTCGGTATATTTTGCGTCAACATCGATCAGTAGTGGAAAAGTTCATCAATCTTCTCTTAAAGGCATGTGAAGTCTAGGCGGCCAGTATAATGATTTTTGCCTGGGAGCAGTCCCTTCCCCTCCGGTGGCACTCATAGCTTCACTCACTTCCATGATGATCTTTTCAAGCGGACTGTTTGACAGTGAAGAGTGATAGTATTCAATTTAATCAAGAAAGTATCACCACGTGAGATCAACTTACTCCACAATCACAACATCTGGCACATAAAAACTATCCGAATTTTCACTTTTCACGGGGCTTATCGTAGCATCTGGATCAACCGAGGAGGTGGAGGATTCAGAGATGGTAGATTGATCGGACGTCCGAGACGCGGGGACCGCTAATGGGTTGACTGATAAATCGACAACGGTGGTCAGTCCAGACCAGCTTGCATCTGAGGCTGAAAGCATATCGGGCGAAATGGGTCCAAGTTCGTGCGTAGCCAACGCCGCAAACACGCTTTCTTTACGTATTTTCCACTGCTCAATTTGTTCCCTAGTGAGAGTAAAAGAACCGTCGGGGAGCAAGTCAATTTCGTCGGTGTGCTTTTCAAGGAATTCATCCCAACCAAGCGCCGCTAATTGATCGGCCTTCTTGGCCCTTGCTAAAACATATTGATGAATGTAATGATCCTCTCGTGAGAGCGGTACAGAAAGTTCCAGAAGGGCACGTTCGAAAAGCCATTCCGCCAAAAACATCACTTTTTGCCAGTAAGCATCGAAATCCTCGATGCTCTTGAACGTTTCATCGTCCACCATGCTTTGGACAACGCGCTCATCCAGAATCATGTCTGCCACCTGAGACGCCCAGTTGGACTTTGCGTTATCTAGAGTGAAATCGCGGTCAGTAAGTGTGTTCAACATACCAAGGCAAATGTCTACTGCCAAACGGCTCAACTTTCTGCGGACTTTTGGCTGCACCGACGCTGCATCGGTGTTTATAAACAGCTGCAAAACCGTCAAGAAGTGTTTGATATATGGTAGCGATATCTTGTGCAACACCCGTACAACGTGGCCTAATAAGCTCGTGTAGCCTGCGCTGTTCCCGGCACTAAACCAACCATCGCTCAGGACGGTTTCGTATTCGAACATGAGTAGGAGAATACGCACACGCAAATGCATCGAGTGCATATTGTCGTCGGTTTCACGTGCTGTTTTGCAGCGCGGATTGAGAACGGTCGGATCGTTTCTCGTGAGCAAAAGTTCTCTGTTGTAAAGAGGGTAAGGCTTGTCGTGGGTGGGCACGCCAAGGCCCGCAAAGACGTATTCCGTGGCGCGGTCATGCCATTCCAATTTTGGGCCCAAGGTCAACAAAAGCAGGGATATCACAGCCGAGCGCAATTTGTTCTCCTTAAGCGTTTCCAAAAGATCGGCGTGGCCAAGCCCGAAGAATAGCATGAGGAAATCGAAGTTGGCGCGGTAAATCAAGTGCAAATGCGTCGCGGTAGAATCGAACAAGAACTTCTGATACTGCGAGTTCGTGTCGGCGCACCAGAATGTCCATTTGAGTAAGTTCCACACGTCGTAATTCGCCGTGGCCAGCAATTTGTGCAGGACAGTAGCATCGTCAAACACACGGATTCGTTTCCAGCCGGGAACCTCGAGTTTAGGCCGCTTGCGTTCCGGCGATGCCGGCTCTTCTTGCGTGGGTGCATTTTCCGTCTGGTGATGTGACATTTGCGTGAAAAGAGACGCGCTTTCGCCCAATCCGGACGTGTTGGTGCCAATTTCCGAGAACAGCGACACTTGTTTCTGCGGGAGCTCAAGCAGGTGGTATTTGAGCGCAATCTCGGGCACTTCCGGCGCGTCTATAATCGAGTCGGAATCTTCGGAGTCACTGATCACCTCTACTGCCAGGGGCGCCGGCGGCTCGAGCACGTCATGCGCCTTGGCCTTGGCACGCCGCGGCTCCCTTATTCGGGCCAGCGGCTGCATCGTGAAAACGCCTTTTTGAGCCAGGAAATACAGCATGATATTGATCTTGTGCAACGTGGCGAGCACGGCGCGTAAACGGCGTTTCAAAAGCATCACGGCCTCATCCTCACCGTCGCTGTATATAAGCGACAAGTACAGCTGTAGAATCTCGGTGCTGCGGTGCTGGAGTGTGGCCTTGCCGAGCGCAGAAACGTAATCACGGCTCACCTGTTTCATGTAGTCTGAGGTGCTGCCCGCAACCACATGGAGCTCATCGTGAGACCAGTTTTGAGCCGCGCACCGAGCGCAAAGCGTGAATAGCACCTGGAGCACGTTTTCTGAAGGCACGGCGCAGAAATCTGGCGCCTTAAGCGTTTTCTCAAGGTGCCGAACCAATGCATCGAATTGTCTCGTATTATTGAAGTTGATATCCTTTTCTGTGGCCAGCAGCGCCAACTCGCCAAGGAACAGGTCGATATGCTGCGTTTGCGAGTCCAAAAATTGACGGCTCGGCATGGTCGGGTGAGTATATAAATGGGTGCAAGATCTTTTAAAGTCTCTTAAGGTTTGGTCATGTGATCGGGACACCCCGCTGTGTTGGTGGAAGAGGTAGAGGTAGTGTATAATAGGCTTTATGCAGATATGCAGATTTGATAGCCAATTCTTGCTTTTTTTCTTGTAGAAAGAAATTTGTCTGGAACGTGAGCGCTAGTATATATGTATACAGTTAATGGTGTTTTCATTGAATCGGTGCAGATGACACGCCGCCGCGCAACGCGTCCGCGCGTGGGCATTATTAGGCATGGGGAGAGGCCGTTGGATATACGTGAGAAGAGTTCATATAATTGACAAAAGCTATTTAAATAGACCGATTTTTTTTGATTCGTGATTTTTAGTGAGCTCAATAAACGCTTTCTAGGAGCCGAAAAGTGACTTTTTGTGTTGTTTAGAAAACTTGGTTAATATAGATCCCAAAGAGATCATAAATCCCAAACACAGTACACCCATTTGTAAAGATCATGGATAAACACATAACTCTGCTTCTTTTCTTTTTTTTATAATAAAAGTTTTTGACATCAAGTCTTTTTGCATCATAAACGCGCTCTCATGGAAGGCTTATACCATCTTTCTTATGATTCTGCTTCAATAGTATGATCTTCATTGACATATTTCGATATCGTAAATGTACATTTGCAACCGTAACGAATCCATTTACGACGCCTCGTGCAAGTGGAGAGGTCCCACTTTCGCTGATCTCGAAGTGACCTCGTGGTCTTCACATGTGCGGCGCAAGCATACTCAGTTCATTCATTCTAGATTACTCGTTCTTGAACGGGAATTTTGAAAAGATAGAAAAATGAAAGATTGAGATTCAGATTCCAATGGTAGTCCCAAGAGGTGTAGATAGAACAATACTCAATGGAACGACTCTCGCTATTTTTTTTTTTTTTTTGAGTGTTTCGTTTAGGTAAGTGCTGTAAAAAGCTTAGAGCAGGAGTTTTCCTATCGTACTCACGCCTATTGTCTCGGCGCCAGCTGATTTAATCAGTAATGAAATGAAACAGGAAATGCACGTAACAATGGAAATGCATGACATAATGGTGGAAGACATGACCCGCAAAACCTTGGGCTTCCCCGCATACGTGCATTGGAATACTGGACTGGTTCTTTTTCAATAGTCAGGAACTGAAGGTGTCGTCGAAAAGCTTTCAAAAGACTTTGATCGATAAATAGATTCTGTCATATTTTTTGTACGACAAAACTTGGCCAGTTTTCTTTTTTTTCCTTCTGAAAATTCATGCGGTCAAGCCAGGACAGAGACCGCTTTGTAATTTCCGGCCTTGCCTGCCCTCGGTATGCCTGATGGCATGCGACGGAGATATTTTAAGATTTTTATACCCATGCAATCTTTTAATGTAAACCTCGGTATGTATGCGTTTATAGGTTCGCCCGGTGACAATTCCAACATGTCAAAACTTCGGTTTCGGTATTCTCCATTGGAATTTTGATGTCATACATTATCTCATGTTTTAATTTTCGTGAGTCTTTCAATGTTAAAGAATTTCGAGTCGTACCCAAGATGATAAATTGGCGGGCACCAAGCCGAGTGTCACTCAAGGTATCCAAATATCAATGCATGAATGCCTCGTCTTTAACAAGCATTTGCCCGGCTGGCTTCAGGCCCTGGTAAGCTGGTGCTTTCTCTTTTCAAGCTGTAAAACAAGTGAGCACCAATGCTTTGACTTTTGAAGAAATGGAATGATTGCTATTGATAACGTAGTGTGCAAAACGACGAGCCACAACTTTAATCTCGCTGAATGCCTTTTGGTCGTGCATATCATGACAGGCAACGACAGAATTGCGCTTCAATTGTTTGGGCCTGAGTAAAGATCTAGAAAAAAAACATGCAAAAGCTCTCTGCGCCATAGAATATGATCGGCGAGGCAATTTCCCTGAAGCACCAATTCGTAAACCGTCGTAAAGACTGATGCAATTTTTCAAATCATGAATGACCACCTGTATTATTGGTCTTTTTTTCACACACTCTAATCATCCCACATCCTGTAGAAAGTAGAAGTGATTTCCTTGCAGATCGAGCAATGAGGCTTCAACCTGAATCTTCAAATCAAGACTTCATAATGATACTCACACTTGCCTTCCATAAGAGGTAACCCTGATATAAGATTGCTCTGTTTATGGTCCTTATCCTCGGCGAACAAAGGAGGCACGTTTGTAAGCAATTAGCAGATATACACCGAGTGTTCAACCACGACATGCAGCAGTTCCGATGCTAGAATAGTAAAAAAAAAGCAAGAAATCACGCGGTAGAATCATTCATCGTAGTGGCCAAGCAAGCCAAGAACTTCCGCAAAATCTTTGATTCCAACCTCCAACGCGCCAGAAGAGAGCTTATAGTTGAACAATTCGCCGTCGACGTTACTACGGCCACATCCCAACATATCGATCAATATGCTGTCACTAATATCATCCAATTGAAGCGAGTTTTTCACTTTCACCAAATCTGAAAGTGCGAGGTTGTATTCTGCCATTTTGGTTTTGTCAATCTTGATTCCAGACGCTTCCACAAAAAGGGCCCAATTTGACGCGATCTGCAGGTAATTGTCTCTGAACTTTATGAGCCTGTTGCAAAATTTCACAAGCTTGTCAAGATCGACGACATCCGAAACGTCCAAAACTCCATTGATAGTAACGGATATCGTCAAATGCCGCAAAAGTTGCTCTGCAACGGCCCAATTGGCGCTTTTTCGTGCTAGTTTTGCCTGTTGTGTCGCGTAGAACCACTCTATGCACTGGGAAACATCTCTGGTGAAACATGACGGTATTTGAAGAGTTCGGAGCAAAGTAGGTATATCTCGGAGCACTAAATCTTGGTTTCCAGTGGAATCTAGAATTTCCGCATAGGCATCTACCACCTCAGTCTCGGCATGAGCCGGGACACGCGCATACTCTGCCGATTTGCGAAATTTAGGAGGCATGGCGTGGTGAGAAAATGAAGGATATTTCGAAACTTTCAGTCAAAATCTGTATTTTTTCAAAATGATTACCGACACGCGTGACGGAATCGAGTCTTCTTGTCTTAGCGCGTTGTGGTCCAGATGATAGTCACGTGATGAAAGCCGGCTCAGCGAGGCGCTCGTTTCGCCGATAAGATAAGCCTCGGTGAAGGCAGGGTCCAAGATCCTCTATATACTTGCCTGTTCTCGCTCTGACCTCGGAGTTAGGTTCAAAAGCATCGAAAATATATCAAAAGAAGAAAAAAGAAAATAAAATGGTCGCCCCGTCCACAAAGACTGACTTGATAGATGTAACTGATAATCTCGGCCCGGTACCGTGCCGATTTTTATACAAAAAAGAAAATCAACAACCTTCCGGGAGTTTCAAACTCCGGGGTATGAGTCATAAAATCTTCAATTCGGTGAGAGACGCAAGTGAATCAGATGCACTTAGCTCTGTTCACGTATATTGCTCTTCGGGCGGAAACGCTGGCCTAGCAGCAGCTTATGCTAGCAAATTCTATGCAAAACCATGTACGGTGGTGTTGCCAAAGACTGCCAAGCAGGCTGCGATTGACAAACTTGAGGACTTGGGCGCAGAAGTGATCGTATATGGGGCACATTGGGGAGAGGCAGATAATTACCTAAGAGAAGTGATCATGGCAAAAGCGCAGCCTTCAGTCAAGACTGTTTATTGTCATCCTTTCGATGATGAGATCCTTTGGGAGGGCCATGCTGCAATGGTGGACGAAATCGCCTATCAACTAAAAGATATGAGTATCTCCATTGAGGATGTGAAAGGAATTGTTTGCAGCTGCGGCGGTGGTGGTCTCTATAACGGTATTGTGACTGGTCTCAAGAGGAATATCGGTTTGGAAAAAGTACCCGTTTTGGTTATAGAGACAGTTCAAACCCCAACTTTCAAGAACTCGGTTATTGCAGGAAAGCGCTCTACATTAACCAGTATCAACACTCTCTCCACCTCGTTGGCATCGCCGTATGTTGCCCAACGCACTTTTGACAATTACCATAATCATGCTACTACAGTGGAGTTGATTGACGACTTAGAGGCCGTGGATGCGACAGTTGCATTCAACGATGTTTTTGGTGAGGTGATCGAGCCTGCGTGTGGCGCAACAGTCGCAGTCTCCATGAAGAGACAAGATTTGTTGCAAGCATTCGGGCCCTTGCAGCCAAAAGACGTGGTGATCTTTATTGTTTGCGGCGGTTCCACCGTTTCGCCAGAGACAATGGACTCGTATCGTCAATTGATCAAGCGAGCGAAATCTCTGTGTTAATATCGGATTAGGCAAGACCCGCCATGTATACAAAAGAAGTTGAAGAGAGCCTGCTGGGTCACGTCTTCAAGCATTTGGATTAAAACCCAAATTTGCATAATGATATGTTGTAGTTCAAGAGCATATGTCTTCTCTCGCCTGTGCTTGAATAGTAATCCGAGCACAGAAAGAATTCACTAAAATTCGCCATCTACATAGAGTTGGCTAGGATATCTGGCAAAATTTCCCGGCGTTTGACTGAGAGACAAAGCGCTCCTTCCAGTAAAGTGCTAATTACTCCAATGAAGATACAAACATGATCATGCTGTGCATATGAATCAAGGTTTTGAGTTCAAGAAACAAAAAATGAAGGCAAACAAAGTATGTGTGTATGTGTGTGTGTGTGTGTGTGTGTGTGTGTGTGTGTGTGTGTGTATACGCGGACGCCCAGATTGCAGCCATAGCATATGCTATTTATGGTCACGCAGCGAATCTCAAAACTCTATTCTTGCAGATATGACGCTGTCCAATTCACAAATTACCGCAGCCGTTTCATCATGCCAAATTTTTCAGAATCGTTGTAAAGCTAAACATGGCCAGACTGTATCTTCTTCATGTGAGTGGCATGGCGCAAATCAATGGGTGCATTTTTTTTCCGTCACGAATATCTTATCTCGCGCCCTCCATACACACCAATATGTGACGGCACCAAACTTTACCCCAGTATTCCATTGCTAGAATCATAAACACCTCGCCTTTTCTCAAATATTTCTCCAAAAGAAAGCTGGCTCTAAATAGGAAATCATTTAAATCCAGCTCAAGAATTAATGTCACGTCTGGACTCAGCGAAAGCGTGGCTATACTCCTGGGGCGGCAACCCCACGCCATCGTCAGACAATGTTGCTAAGAGCGCTGAGACGCCAAGGGAAGGCCACAAAGCCCTGGAAAGTGCTGCAAAAACGGATATTGAAAATGGAGAATTCCCCGCAGATAATTGTGTGACTGATTCTGCAGAGCTGCAAAAGCGCGAGCTTATTCTGAAACCGCCTTCCCAAGACACGATTACCACACAAGCATCTACGGGACATTCTCGTGAAACCTCGCCGCGCCGTGTGGTTTGTAAGTCTCCACAAAAGCATACAAATAAATTGAAGCATAAGCTGTCTACCACGTCCTTGGGCTCATATGCGGCCAGTACCTGGCTTGGCTGGAGCGCAAAAACTGCACGGTCAAATAGCCTCCCAGAAGAAGACCATGGAGCAGCAGAGGCTTTAGAGCAGGAACAGTCGGCGGGTCTTGATGGTCCAAACACTATCGAGGAATCCGTGAGAGAGTCCGATCATGTCGACACACTGAACGCGGCTTCTCGAAAACCACTTTCATCGCCTCTGGTGTCCTCGCAAAGACAATCCCTGCCAACCAATTCAACGGCGGAAGACGCAGATTCGAAACTAAGCCAGGAGTCGGATGCTGGAGTGAAGGACCGAAAGCCAATGTGGAACTTCTGGACTTTGGCAGAGGATCCTGCGAAAAAAGATGTACCGATGCACACCCGAGTCACCAACACGATTCTCAAGTCAACACCATCGCTTCCGTCTAGAAAGGAACTACAGGGCAGGCCTGACCTGTCAACTGAAGTCACTGCTGATAGTGGGCTGAACCCACTCGGGGGTCTGAAATCGGATGACGCTGTGTTGTATAAGCCGCATCATGGTGCCAAGGAGTTCAAAGAGATCAATATACACAAAAGTGAGAATCTAGCAAAGAACCTGCTTGTTCCCGACTGGAATACATGCCTTAAAGCTCAAGGTCATGCTAGTAACTCAACAACGGCACTGAAATTGCATCTGACTGGATTCAGAAGTGCGCTCAGTCTCAGAAATTGGAGAGATTATTTATCTCATATCTCGGCAAAATTGGGATACCTATCTCAGCTCGATGATACGTCAAGCGAAGATAGTGTGAGTACGGCAAATGCTACCACAGGCCCACATATGGAGGCACTTCATTTTCTGAACGAGCGAACCTACAAACTTTATGGGAAGTCATTGTCGCGTCTACCGTCACATAAAAGAGCTTGTTTGCCCAATGTGAATAAAATTTATACGGTCGCAAACCTGACTCTGAAGAGGCAAAAATTACAAGACGAGCATACGGCTTCTGTTTTAGTTGATAGTGGTGATGGCGAGGCTCTCCGGATCAACGCTGGACAATCCGCTGATGTCCACACCAAAAAAGTCGGTCCACTACAAAAAGTCAATCGAATACTAATTATTGGTGTTCACGGCTTTTTTCCCACAAGGATGATCCGCCCCATCATCGGTGCTCCCAAAGGCACGTCTTCGAAGTTTGCGAATGAGGCCGAGAAGTCCGTGATACGATACCTCGTGGAAAATAACATGATGAATGAGAACGAGGCGCATGATATCAGTATTCAAAAGATTGCACTAGAAAAGGAGGGAAAGATTTTTGACCGAGTCGATTTCTTTTTGCAAATTTTAACTAAATGGGCAGAAGAGCTTAATGAGGCCGACTTTATCATGATTGCGGCACACTCACAGGGATGCGTTGTATCCATCATATTGCTTGCGCGTCTCATCAGAAGAGGTATTCTCAAAAATGCGAGTCAAAAGCGAATTGGTATTCTTGCTATGGCCGGCGTTAATAATGGCCCGTTCTATGGTATTGACAAGTCACTCTTTATGAAGGCTTACTCCGCCATCGAGCATGACTCTATGATTGAACTTTTTGAGCTTACAAAGTTTGACAGTCCGCAGTCACTTGCTTACAAGGATGCGATACAAACCATAGTAGGCGTCAATGTCAAATTGTGCCTCGTTGGTTCCATAAATGATCAATTGGTACCACTTTACTCGGCATTGGCATCCCATGTTTTCCATCCAAATATATACAGAGCCTGCTACATTGACAGCGCTTCGAAGACGCCCGACTTCATCAAAGCTTTGATATCATTATGTTGTCACTTGCAAAACAATGGCTATTTTGACAACAACGTCATCAAAGAGATCAGTCCTGTTTTGGCGGGTCCCCTCACAGGAGGAGGGCACTCACGAATCTATAATGACGGAAAAGTTTACGATTTGGGCATCAAATTCATGCTCGACACTGACGACATAGTGATTCCAAAGAGCGCAGTCATTACAGATTACCTGGAAGAAAACGTTGAAGCCAATTTGCCAATCACTAATAAAGTACATGTCAAAGAATACAACGTGGGGAAGATTGGAACCAATCCATTTATATTGCCCTGGTGTTTGCGAGGACTTATTTTCAATATTCAAAAAAACTGGCGACCCGTCACGCCTGAGATTACGGTACAAAACGGTGAGCTTCAAAAGTCGGCAGAGGAAGAGATAAAGGCACTTTACGGATTGTTTGATCAGTGGAGGCCTGAGACCAAGGCTTTAAAAGACTTGAAGTTTCGACTCAGCGGAATTCGAATTAGCAAGCTTTGACAATCAATGAGGGAATGAGGAGAAATTCTCATCGAACGATCAAGGCGAGGGCTCGCGCCGAAATGACATTTGTCGGTTCGATAAAAGATGCACGCCTGGTACTATCTCGCTATTTCAAATCATGCCTTATTTTTCCTCGTGCGCATGCGTGTCCGCCAATAATGCGTTTGCTCCCTTGAGAATTCTAGGAGGGGTACCTGAGAAATGCCTAAATAGCGAGATCTGATTTTAATGAAGGATACTGCCAGTGCCTATAGCTCGCACTGAGTCTGCAGTTTTCTACCAAGTGCAATAAGTACAACTGATAATATGAGCATAGCCACACTGCCTTTGTCTCCTATTTCTCGACACCTATTTCTCGGTGAGTCGCAATTTCACATTGTTCTCCGCGTGCTCATTTTTTTTTTTTTTTTTTTAATTTCGCCCTGAGAATACGCGGCGCCTGTCGCGGAACCCAAGCTTGGGAGCGCGATCCAGAGATCGCTTCCCTTGGCCCTCGCCTGAATATTGTTTACCTGCGTCAGACTCGGCTGACATTTTCTCCCTACAGCCAACCGACCACTCCACAAATATTTTCGAAAAAAACTCGAAAAACTAAGCTCAATCTGACGTTACAATGCCTGGGGTTCAGTCAAAGTCATCACGCAAAAACGGTGCAAAAAAATCGGAGCTCTCGCCAGAAGAATCACCCCAAGAGGACGGTCTTATTACGCCCCGCAGCGCAGGTACCGTATCCCCGGAGATGAAGCCTGACTATGACACTTTGGATGCCAAACTTATCGATTTATTTACAGTAGATTTCCGGAAAAGCACTGTGCAAAAAGAATTATCAAAGAATCAGTGGAGCGATATTATCGCGGCTATCGAGCGATTGACCGTGCCCGAGCAGCTTACGTGGCCAGAGCTTAAATTGGTTGTGCTGGAATGGTACAGCACGGGCCCAATTAACTTTCTGATGCTTGAAGAAGAATTATTTGCACGTGGGCGTGCTTTCATTCACTCGCGAGTTTTACTGTTGGAGGAGAAATATGGGTCAAAACGAGACAAGCTACAATGCGCAGAGATATGCGCTTTGGAGAATGCATATGAGAATCAACTTTTCACATTCAAAGACTTTTCTCGATGCCTACCTGGATACTCGCAAGATGAAGCACGATCCTTGGTGTCCGCTCATTTTCCGTATAAAATGCGCTGGACCCCTGCCGAGTTGGATGTCATGACAAAAGGGCTCATAGGGGGGCTCGAAGCTGAAGAGCTCCAATTAAGTCTACCCTTCCGCCGTCTTGGGGTCGTGCGGCAGAAGGCCTTGGCGTTGAAGAAAAAACTCAAAATCCGCCCCAAAGTGGTGAAAAACACTGAGTACGAGGAAAAAATTGACCTCATTATTAGGACAGATTTGACAGATACAGGGATCAAGGAAGCTGCCCATAATGAGTCCTTGTCAAAGCTTATCAAAGACATTCAGACTGTAATCGAAGACCGTGGTGGCAGTGAGGCCATTCCCTTCACAAAACCTGAGAACGAGATTTTGCGATTGAGCTTGCAGGACGAGAAGACGGACAAGGAGTGTCAATCGGAACTCTTGTTCCGTTCGTGGCGTGAAATTCAGCAGAAAAGAAAGGACCTCGAATCGGTGCACTCCAGACAAAGCAAGTTTTCTAACAGACTTGAGAGACTCATTTATGAAGCTCAATGGTACTCTTCTATGGCTGAAGACTCCGCTCGCGGAAGTCGCCGGCGCAGGACCAAGACTGATGTTGAATTCAGCGATTTGCGTGAAGAAGCGCTTAAAACGAGAGAGCCGAAAAAGGTGGAGCCTAACATTACTGACGCCGAAGCACGAGAAAAAGCGCGTATTCGAGATCAAATAACCCAGAAGCGAAAAGAGACAATGAAAAGAAATCAAGAGTTGAAAGAAATGAGAAAAAACGCCCGCAAAGCACCGCCACCACGGACACGGTTGAGGGCCACACGTACGAAATGTGGGGAGAAGGTCAAAATTGAGAAGCTCATTGAGGAGGCTGAATGGTTTCAAAGTATAAGCGGAGATGGAACACCTGTTCTGACCGGCGCGAAGAGGAAAAGAACACCCGCGTTGCATTTGGTGCCTGAATTCAAGAACCGGCAAAAGTTGAAAACCGCACAAAAGCAGCTTGTTGAGCAGAAGAAGAAAGCTAGAAAGAGCGGACCAGCTAGACTCATGTCTGAAACTCCTGTCACCGAAGACAGTGAGGCAGAAAGAGAGTTGATGGAGAAGTTTCACAAAGTCATGGAAGAGGAAAACCCGTCAGACCTTGAAGAGATTAGCCCCTATGATCCAACGGATATCAACCATGATACTTCAGTTACCTTTGAGGATAGGTATCTTTTCAATGAAGCTATATCGTCCCGCATTTTATTTCCTTCGCGCATTGACTTTAGCTCCGATGTCCTGGTCATTCTCCAATCTGGTGACCAGCTACCCATCAATAACACGTTGGCGGCAAATGTGATAAGAGAGCATGAAAGAAGCTACAAATCTTTGCCTGATTCTTTTCCGCCCTTCCAGACAGTAAACGCGGCTGGGGAGACCATAATCAACCCCCGAAACATTATCCACATTCGGTATCTTCTCTACCCACAACACACAGAGCAATACATTTTGGCAGAACCAAAGAGCAACGAGCTCGATCCTGTCAGGGAAATCATCAAGGTCTTTCAGATCCATTATGGCCTTTTTTTCTCCTACTCAGAGCGTTTGAGAAAGATCATTACCGACGACTTTTGCCAGAGTTTAATCACGGCGGTGGAAGAAAATGATTTTCAAGGCTTCATGTATGTCATCGACAAGTGGAATGCTTTGATGTTGGAGCTTTCGCCATACCCAATCGAAATCGATCCGAACATCGATATCAATGAAAGTTTGAGGGCTTATCTCCCTAAGACATACTCCTTTTGTCATGACATAAAAGATTCCAAGCTTCAAACATTCTACATGGATGTTCTCAATGCGGGCGAAGAGGCTCGCAAATACGCAAAGCAATCACCCACCATATCCGTGCAGCGGAAGATGAGCTTGACCCTAAAGTCGCCAGTTATTGGGGGCTATCAGACACATTTGCCGGAAGTCTTTGTCTCGCGCTACCGTCATATGAGACCCATGGCATACTCAGTGGCTTTCATTGATCTGCTTGCTCACAAAACTACAATCTCTAGGTATTGCTCTCATCAGTTGCTCATGAGAGCATATACAAGGATAGTGTCGCCAAGTTCAAAGAAGCTCAGATCTTACAAGGCTTTCTCTGCAGAGGTGTACGGGGAGCTTCTTCCATCGTTCGTCAGTGAGGTTTTGACAAAGATTGACTATAAACCGCATAAGAAATTCTACGACCTAGGCTGCGGGGTGGGCAACACAACTTTACAAGCCGCTCTTGAGTTTGGGGCTGAGAAAAGCGGCGGCTGCGAAATAATGGACCACGCATCGCTTCTTGCATCTCAACAAGAAATATTCATGCAAAAGCAAATCAAACTTTTTGGGCTAAAGTCAATGAACCTCTCGTTCGCATTGGATCAAAGTTTTGTCCAGAACGAGGAAGTCAGAAAGGAGTGCATTGAGTCCGATGTCGTGCTTGTGAACAACTATTTGTTTGAGTTTTCGTTGAATCATGAGGTCGGCAAGCTTTTGTACGGCATGAAGCCCGGATCGAAAATCATCAGCTTGAAGAACTTCATCCAGCCACGATACAAGTCCAGTGGAGAAGAAACCATATTTGACTATCTCCAAGTTGAGCGTTTTGAAATGAGTGACTACTGCTCTGTGAGTTGGACCGCTAACAAGGTTCCATACTACATTTCCACGGTTCAATCTGAAATCTTGAAGGAATACCAGCCATGAGTTCTGGCCCCTGTGTTGCTGGTGGGTATATCAGTGTGATGATGTCGCACAGAAGTCCACATTTATATTGTATATATGCCATTGGAGGAGAAAATCTAAGAAAACTATACTCAAAACATTTACCGCCTTTTACTCGGTCTTCAACTTCTTGCGGCTGGGTTTCTCCTCGTCGGCCTCAATCTGAGAGCTGCCATTAAGAAGTGGCGTGCTTTCCTTTGTGCTTGGCTCTGCCGAGCCTCCACGAAGACCAGTCTTGACTCTCTTACGACTCCCAGGCCCCTCGCTCTCTCTGGCAAGCGAGAGCAATAACGTGCTGACACGGCGACTGAGCTCCTGTGGGGTTCTCGACGCAATGTACCAGTCGAATTTGAAGAGCTCACTTTGCACGATTTCGCGTTTGATCTTTTCGCCCAAACGATCGGCAAATATTCCATACCTGTAAACGCAACACAATATGAACCGGTCCTCTAGCTTTGAAAACACGCGTTTGGCATTGTTAGGTGGATACTGGATGTTAAGGTCCTCGAGTGGATCGTCCAGTTCCTCGATCTTCATCGCCAACAACTTCTGTTGATTGAGAAGTTTCGCCATCTTGCGCTCGCTGGCCTCGATTTGGGCGACATACTTCTCGTAGCCGTCGATTTCGGTCTTCAGCTCCCAGAACTTCTTCGTGTACCGCTCAACTTCGTCAAGGTCTCTGCCAAGTGCTTCCGCCACCTCTTTCAACGAATCTCGGCCGTATTTCGCACATGCATGAATATAGTTTGTGAAATCACGTCGGGACCACGTCAGGAAGCATTCCTCCAAGAGCTTATCTTTCAAAGCTAGCTCTTCTTCTGTCAATGGCATGGCTGTTTCAATTTTCTTCTGTTCTTCCCGCAATTTCACGTCGCGCGGCACGTCTTCTCGCTCATCTGAAGAATTGAGAAAATCCTCGTCACTGTCGCCAAAGTCGTCCAACGAATATGCGTATCCAACAGCCTTT
This sequence comes from Metschnikowia aff. pulcherrima, assembly GCA_004217705.1. Taxonomy (NCBI): domain Eukaryota; kingdom Fungi; phylum Ascomycota; class Pichiomycetes; order Serinales; family Metschnikowiaceae; genus Metschnikowia; species Metschnikowia pulcherrima. The sequence goes on along the minus strand of CP034460.1, from coordinate 706,778 downwards.
TTGTATGCCAACTGCTCACGCTTCAAGAGATCCACCAACTGTTTTGAGAAAAACTGGTGGTCTTGAGGGTGGTAGATTTTCGGCTGTTTGATCTTGCTGGCGGCCGCCGCCTTGGCCTGGGTCAACGGGGTCTTTAGCATATCTTTATAATAGTTATCCACGGAATACGTTTGCTCCTTGCGCTCTCTTTTGCTAGGATGGAGCCACGTCACGCCCAACTTGTCGGTCTGCCTCTTGGCAAAGTTCTGCCCGTTCCACTCGTAAGCCGAGCTGTCAGGGGCAAAGTTCTGCAAATCATCAAGCCCCAACTTGTTGAATTTGGCGTTCAAAGTCGCTGTTTTTTCGCGGCCTTTGGCGAGGATCGCGTCAATGTCGTCGTCGAGCATCTGCAGCTGTGATTTCGCGTCGAAAACTGCCTGCGCACCATGCTGGATCATGCCTAACAAGTCGTCATTCGAGTTTCCGATATTTGCCGTCAGCTGGCGGCCCTGCTGGATCACCAATTGATCCAAGCGCAATTTCTGCGCCGCCCGGTCAAGCACCTTCTCTTCAATGGCATTTTCCGTGACAAAACGGAACACTTGCACCTGCTTTTTCTGCCCGATACGGTGCGCCCGGTCCATGGCCTGCAAATCGGCTTGTGGGTTCCAGTCCAGATCGTACAAAATGACAATATCCGCCAGAGTCAAATTGATGCCGAGCCCACCCGCTCGGGTAGTGAGCAAGAAGATGAATTTCTCCAGATCCGGCGCGTTGTAGTCGTCAATCGCTTGGATCCGGTCCTCGTGGGAGGTGGACCCGTCGATACGACAATATTCGTATTCACGGAAGAAGCAATAGTCTTCCAAGATATCCAACAATCTCAGCATCTGCGAGAAGATCAACACACGCGAGCCCTGGCTGCGGAACTTGCGGAGCATTTTGTCGAGAATGATCATTTTCCCCGCATTGAACACCAAGTGCTCATCGGTAGTGTAGGGAGGGCCAGGCTCGGCGCCGTCAAACAAATACGGATGGTTGCAGCATTTGCGTAATTGCATGACGATATTGAGGAGCCGCGTCTTGCCTTCCCTCTTCCCCACGGCACCGTTCACGGCATCGATATCTTTTTGCAAAAGCTTTTTGTACCAGTCAATTTGCATTTCCGTCATGCCAATATAGACGTTCGTTTCGATTTTCGGGAGCAACGACGTCTCGACATCATTCTTCACACGCCGAAGCAAAAAGGGGCTGAGCACCTTGTGCAACTGCCGCACCACTTTATCCTGGTCCTTGTCCTTTTCCGACTGCGAATTGAACCACTCGTCGAAAACTTCCAGATCGCCAAAGACATCAGGCAAAAGGAAATTGAGCAACGCCCAAAGCTCGTGTAAGTTGTTCTGGAGCGGCGTGCCCGTGATCAACAATCTATTTTTCAGATAGAAAAGCCGGATGATCTGAGAGAGCGACAGCGCCTCGTTTTTTATCCGGTGCGCCTCGTCCACAATGATATACTGCCAGCGGAACTTCTTGAGCTGCAGTTTTTCGCGGATCACCATCTCAAAAGACGTGACCAAAACGTCAAAGTCGGCGGCTAGCAACCGGTTGCGAATGATCTCGCCACGTGACTCCTTGTCGCCCTGTAACACCACCACATTCACCTCGGGTGTCCATTTCTGGAACTCGCGGAGCCAATTGTTGAGCGTCAGTTTCGGCACGATCACAATGTGCGGCCCGTCGATATTCTTGATGTACCGCAAGTAGCCCAAAAAGGAGATTGTCTGGAGCGTTTTGCCCAACCCCATTTCGTCGGCCAAGATTCCGGAAAGACGGTTTTCATGGAGCTGGATTAGCCAATTCAAGCCCTGCACCTGATACTCACGCAACTCGCCGCCCTCGATGAAGCTAGGCAGCTCAGTAAGCACCGTGCGCTGCTCGGCGGCGTCGCCCATATGTTCTTCACCTTCCAAAAGCTCGGCGTCCTCTTCCTTCTCTGTTTTGCGCCGACCACGCGATTGCTTTTTCTTCGGCTGCGTGAAGTTCATTTTGCCGTCGATTTGCTTGATCAACCGCTTGAATTTCGCATCCTTGGACATGTTGATGTCGATGAAATGCCGGAAGATATCCGTGAGCCCCAAGAGGTACTTAAACCGCACAGTCGAGTCGTCCACGTCCTGTTCTCGGGCCACTTTCGGCTCACACCGCAAGAGGAAGCGGTCGAGGCGGGCCGTGTCCACATTCGCCGGATTTACAACACTTTCGGTGTCGCTAGCCGCCAGGTCCATGCTCTCGACGTCACTATCGTCGGAAACAACTCTTTTCTTGGGCATTTGAAGTGTTCAAGCGTGCTTATTTGCTAGAGGTGAAAAACAAGACTTGAGAGGAGCCTGTGTTCTTGATAATCAAATAGAAGATAAGAACGAAAAAAGTTTATTGCAAAAAAATTCTGGTTCCGCTCTAAAAAAATAGTGTGTGTAAAAATCAGGTATGTTTGTTTTCCAGATCGGTGAGCACCGCGAGATGGCTAAGGCTTATCGTGTGCACAGGACAAGCAATAAGGCTTTAAGCAATAAGGCCCAGGCATAAACTATTGGTTTTTTCACATGGTGTGTGAATTTCCCGGATTTTTTGTTTTTTTTCTTTCTCTTGAATTTCACATTATTTGGTCTTGCTGATAATTTTTTTTATCGTCTAAGATGAAGATTAAGAACCAGTGTTGTTTTGGAAATGGGCCACTGCCGGGCCCGAGATTTGTTTGTCGATATTTCGGGGTTGCAATGAGTGTGAGCTAGATTTCATCTTAAATCCGCAACACATGATTTTGGCAGACCTTCGTTTTCTTCACTTGATGAACAAATCTGATATGTCATTTTCGTTCTCCTCGACTTCTCGAGTCCTCGAGGAATCAAATTGATTAATTATGTTCTTTTTACGTGTTGTTATTAACCTAAATTGAAGACTTTTTTTTGTCATGTTTTCATAGCTTTTTGAAAAATCTCACGGTCGCGCTCAAAATATTTGGTGAGTAAATTGAACCAACATGTGTTTTCTTTCGATACTGTTTTCCTTTTCTACGAGATGTGTATCTTAATAACAAAAGTCACCGCAGCTGTTAAATGCTAGTAAGGCTTTTTGCTAAGGAAATCTAATTTTATCACTTTTTGATCACTCTTTCTGCTTCCCCTTTAACATGACTGTCAACAAAATTTGTTAAGAGCCAAGAGTGTGCCACGCACGTGAATACCAATACTGTTTTTTTTACTTGGTTGGTCCATCCTGTTGCACTCTCGCACCCGAATGTGCTATAATAAACAATTCGAATTGATGATTGCAATTTGCTGAAAAATGTTGACTTCTTACATATCAATCTCAACCAGGATCTAACTTTCGTTCGCGAAGGTCGTGGCACTTAGTCTCACCTGAGTGAGTGACTAATTATGGACATGCGACACGCGTTGCATACGAATCTGACTAAGACGAAACAAAATTGGATTTCGCTATTTGCAACATTTGGTACTTTCTTTCGCTTAAATATACCAGCAATTTGCAAGAGCTGGCAGACGTATAAAGTGCGCTCAAGTTGCAAACATGCCACTGCACAAAGGATGGATAACCGCCCGACTACATGTGCCGAACGCGCCAACAACGAATGTGCTTGATGAAAAGACATTTGATCGCCTTGCCTGTACAGTCACAGATCCGCTCTATACATTAAACGCCACCAAGATGCTTTGAGCGCCTTGCCCTGCTTCGCTTACTCTAAAAAACCATTTCCCTAGTTCCTAGAGATTTCTCAAAAGACCTCACATGAAATTAGAGCGGGCCAGCTCGATCATGAATGTTCTTGCCTTGCCGAGCCAGACCAAGAAGCTAGGAAGCGGCACCCAGTAGAGCATGCCGACACCGCCGTCACGTGATATGGGCACGGCCAAGGTATGTTTCACAGGACTGTAGCTCGACTCCGCATCTGTACTCTTCGTCAAGAAGCCAGGGTTTTGCACATCTTGCAAGAGTTTCTTGATAGTGGCAGTGAAAATCCCCAGCTGCCCAAACTTGAGATCCACAATGCTCTTGGAGCTTCCGGATACAATATCTCCAAACGCAACCACTCCGTTGCAACCCTTTACAAGTAAGTTTCCATCAGTGACAACAAATCCTTGTTCGTCCTTCACGCTCAGCGGAAGGTACAGCGAGAACGGGCCGGCGATAAAAGACTCTAAGCCGACATCGTAGTCACGTGTTTCGCCGCTGTCGAGCACAAGCGTATCGCCGCCGTGTTCTTTGCGCAAGACCTCCTTGATTTGGAGGTCATTTATGATTTGAACGCCCAAATTCTCAAGTTTGCGCGTCGCCTTGACAGAAAGACTTGGTCCTGCAAACGCCAACGGCGCGTCTGCGCCAGTGTAGAGCGTGACTTTCGCCAGCGGGAACTCTTTGGCGATTTCACCCGCGGTTTCTACTCCTGTAGGGCCGCCGCCAACAATAGCCACCGTCAGAGCCTTTTTCAACGCATGGTTTGTGGCCAAAATCGCCTTTTGGGCATCCTCGTGGCTTGTATTCACCTTCCAGCCCGCCCATTTCGCCTGTGTGCCGCTGGCAATCACTAGGATATCGAATTTGAGCGTGGATTCGCCGCCGGCGGCCAAATCTACATGAACTTCCCGTTTTTCGAAATCAACATTTGTAGCCAGACCCTGAACGAACTTGGCGTCACCATTTGAAGACTCGTTCAAAATTTCCTCGACTGGGAACACGGTTTGGCTGAGCTTTTCTGGCTCTACTAGTAACCGCGGAGCGGCCACGTTGAAATACACATGTGAGGACGGCGAAACCACAGTGACGTCGAGGTTTGCCGTTTTCGTGCTGTATATAGTCGAGACCGCCTTGAGCCCGGCGTAAGAGCCGCCAATGATCACTATTTTCGGCATCCTTTTGGTGTAGTGAGCACTCAATTAGCGTTTCCACAATAAATACGTTGAACTTGAGTAAAAAAAAAAATTCCGTTTTGCTTGAAAATTCCGAGATCAGTTAAACACTTACTACTTCAATCGGCACCGGATAATTTGCAGAAATTTGCAGAAATGAAATTGGTGCTAATATTTTAGAAAGAGAAGTAGTACCGCCACAGTAGTTATACTTAATTAGATTAGTACTGGATTTATCCGCGGCGGCGTGGCGTGTTGCGGCAACCTTGCAGGACTGGAATCTGGATGAATGCGGCCAATATGCGGTCTAGTCCAGAAATTCATAACCCAGAAAAACTCGTATGACGACCAGTTTTTATTGACTATTTTGAGTCTATACTTTAGTCTGTTGAGATCTATGACGTGCTGTTAAGCAGCTGAGACAAAAATGACGTATGAATTTGATATATTTCTCATAGTGCTATGACAAGGTATGAATAGGGCAAATAACCTCGGGGCTGAATTCTCGCTCATGAAATCTGACTCTCGCTGTATGCCACGAATCGAGATTTTACTTGGCTTCCAACGTTTACGCCATTCTTCGGGGGCAGCGGGCTGCAGTTAAGTAGTATTCTGTCACAAATCGTAAATCATAACGTAGAATGATTTCACAGTAATCGTAAATGCCACTGGGAAGGTTAGAATCGCACCACTACCAAGTTTGAAGGTTATTTATGAACCGTTTGTCTAACGATCATTTGAATGTTGAGTGAAAGCGCTGCTCAAGGCTCATAAGTGTTTTTTGCTGGTCAGTGGATAGGCGTACGCAGATGGTCTGGACCCTGCTTATACAACCTATCACTCGTAGGTCTCTTATCCCTAAACTCAGAGATTTTACCAAACGTTCAAGAGGCTGTTTTCATCAAATTCGGAAAGTTCCAAAGTAAACAGTGCCGAACCAGCCGCTGCCTTTTTTAAACGATCTTCTAGTCCCGTTTCACCCTTTATCAAGGGTTCAACATCAATCTTCAGACCTACCAGACACTGGTGGAAGGCCTGACGAGCATAAGTTGTCAGAGACAACTTTCAGATAATCTCAAAAATGAGGGCTGGCCACAGTCAAACACTGGCAGCTTCAAGTATTCTGCGGTATTTATGGCTTTGGTCACGTTTTTCGGCTGCAAGTAGCTTGCCACAGCACACATCGGCTTGACCAACACTAGTTGTAGGGAAAAAGACTTTCTGCTATAATTTTAGCTGTAAATCATGCTTCGAAATGTCATTTTGGGTACTAGCAGCAACTCAGTGACAAGACGTGTACTCGAAGATTGATTCTATGCACCAACAGACTCGACAAAGTATTCCCGACATTTAAAGCTGAATAAATAGGTTTAAACTGTATCTATGAATCACCTCTAACGTATTGTACTCATTACGAAAACAAGATGGATTAGTCTTCGAGATTTGCAGCTGTTCTGTTTGACCTGACGCCGTGGTGTCCTGCGGCCAAAATTCATTTTCCATCTATCAGTTCAAAAACTCGACCATTATCAAACACCGTATTATTCTATTAACTGCTTTTCATAAGACCACAGACAGCCAACATTGGTAACCCGAGACCTAAGTCGGAAAATACAGTATCAAGTATATAATGATGACTTGCCACCTGTAATTTTCGAAAACCCGGCTCGATTTTCCTCAATGATGCACACAAGAAGATTATCTGTCAGGCATTAAAAACCAAACAGTATTTCGGTGTTTACAATGCTTTTTCTTGTTTTCCGATGCATATTGGTAAGAAACACATGCGTCTTATAGGCACTAGAAGCTGTTTATGGGTGATGAATACATATTTGTGCCGAGGCTGAGTTGTAGACTACATAATAAGACTTGAGATACACTGATTCGGAGCTAAATAATCCGAAAGTCTGGTCTCACATTCCAAGATCATCCACAGCAGAAGCCGGGGGCATACCTATCATCAGAGGAGAATCTGCCGACTTCAACAACTACACATGGCCCGAGCAAAAAAACAAAGCCTTTGTTACTCTAGTACTCAACTCCACCCACTTCTGTGAAGATGGTCAGGTAAAACACTGCTGAGTAAGCGAAGCCACAAGACGAAAGCATTGGTAATATGAGTTTTCGAGTTGGTCAATTTGAGTGAATCAAAGACCAAGTCCCAATAATATTTTGCAGGCGCATCGCTAGCCAAGCATTCTTCAACGATTGAATCGATTGTCCAGCGAGTCAATTGTGAGGCGGTAGTAGCAATGTGGTCATCACGGTGACCCAAAAATATGCATATTAGCTTGTCACCTGAATTGAAATCTTGAGCCTGCGCGAAGTCTGTTGTTGTATAGACGCGGGAAAGGAACTCAAAAATGGCCATAATCTCCAGATTTTCCGTGGAATCATTTGCTAGTGTTTCAAAGTCCTTCTTATTAATGTATTTGTGAACTTCGGGGTGGGAATTGTATGAATTACTCATTTCGACATGGAGTTTTGCTAGCACCGCATCCCACGTCTGGGCCAATAAAACTGAGGACAGCTTTAAAAGGGTGATTGCATGGCCGTAAAGTTCACTTTTGCCGCTAGAAACCGCTTGCAAAATTTAGCCCCTATGCCCCAAACAAATAGGAACTTACAAATATTCCAGCCAAAATCCGAGATGTATCAATCCCCTTTTAAGTGACATGATTTCCTTCAATTAGACCCCAATCGATCGGCTGTTTCCCCTGTTCACGTAACCAGGCGTTGCATTTGGCAAAAACATGCAGGTCAAAGAAACCTCTACTTGCCGAAAGTGGCGAAGGATGTACCGACATGAGCACCAAGAATGGGGCTTTCTTTTGAAGCAATTGCATTTGAAATTTCGCCACTCTTTTCTGTGCAGGAGTACCCCATGCCATGATCACAAACCCCAGCTTATTTTCGTCTCTAGCATAGCAAATGGCTGTTTCAATGACTTTTTCAGTGAATTCTTCCCAGCCCTGTTTGGCATGGCTATTCGCTTTGTGGGCCTCTACAGTGAGACAGGCATTTAGCATGAGCACGCCTCTTTTGGCCCACGTTGTCAAGTTTCCGCCACCCGGTTTCCCGTCTTTGAGCAATTGCTTATAGTCAGGAGCAACAAAATCAGGAAAATCGATCTTCAATGCTTTGTAAATGTTCAATAATGACGGCGGGGGTCGTGTGGGCTCCAAGACCAGAAAAGCCAATCCATGTGCCTGGTTGAAATTATGGTACGGATCCTGGCCCAACACAAGGCATTTGACATCCGGAAGCGGCGTGTAATGTGACCACGAGTAGACTTTATCTGCAGGCGGAAAGACGGTTTTTCCCTTCTGAGCAACCAAAAACCGTTTGAGCTTCAAGAAATATGGTTTCGTGAGTTCCTTATGCAAAAAAGCTAGCCAGGTCACGTGCAACGTGTGGATTTCAAGCCCTAGAAGCTGTTTTTCCTCTTCTGAAAGCCCAGCCACCCACTGGGCCTTATCAAAGCCGTATTTCGCACAGAATTCCGAATATGTATCATCTGATTCATTATCTAGCCTCGCTTTTGACTCGGAAATGTCTGATTTCGTGGACATTTCAGTGATTTTAACCTCCAGATCAGTTTCTGCAATATCTACACCGTTTGTGCTTTCATCGACGATTGAGTTTGAGGTTTTTTTGTTTTCCTCTGTGTCAAAAGATTCGTTTTCATCCTTCTTTTTTTGAGAATCGATACCTTGATTATTTTGATCAATTTTAGTGGGTTGATGCGTATTCTCACCAACAATAGAATTCGGGGCAGGCTGGACCACGTTTTTTTCGGTTTGCCTGATTTGAGCGAAAAACTCAGTAATGAGCTTTGGTTTTTTATCTGTGCCCGTCGCACCAGATACCGGTTTTCGTTTCACCTGAGTCATATATTGTATCTATTTTAAGATCCATCCAAAACCCAGCTTTTTGGAGGCTCAAAAACACGGTCGCGTTTTTTTGCTGGACGCGTCTCGTGCACCACCCCGGATCTCACGCGTTTGGAGCCGGAAGTCGGAAAACAAATTGAAGAAAGAAAATGCGTTAATATGCAGGCACAGGTAATTTTCGATTCTAGTCAACTGGTATTTTAAAGGTATGCATTCATAAAGGTTTCAGTTCATGGAGAAAATGAAATAGAAGCACACTCAGGCTTTACAAAAAGCTGCTTATCCAACCGTTATTGTAGTTTTTACCAATCCTGGGCACCACCTGATCAGACTCTTTTTCGGACCGCGTAGGCGACTGCGGCCATACGTAATGATGCATAATCTAATAGACTGTCTAGTCTGGCCAGGAATTCTTAAAAATCCAAATAACCTGACTTTCACAGCAAGAAAAAAAAAAGAGAAAGAAAAAAATCAAATGCAAGTCTTTCTTTTCATGTTTAAGTCGATCAATTGTGTTTGCTGTTAGTTTGGGTCCGCCTGGGCTGATCTCACGTCACGATCTTCAACCATTACATGTGCTTTTGAGTCATTTTGTGGATTACTTCTGGTTCACAAGATCTTTGAAAAGTTACGGCAACCATCAAAAATTGAAGCCCCTTTTTCTGGCTCAGAGAGCAAAAGCAAAGTTACTCTCGGTCAAAAAAGAACATGCTTTTGAGTAAGTATTTAGGAAAAGGCTTTGTGATAATATCAAAATACTATCCACCAGCGAAAGCGTTTCAAATCCAATGTTTGGTTGGATCTGGGTGGTTACAAAACAGCTGCTGATTCTAGTCGAAATATCCAAATCTGGTCGTATTATCCCGCTATCTGACTCCACCTTACCTTGTTTGTTTTTCCACAATAATATTGTGTAGCGGGCCTTTCTCAAAGTAGCCCATGAATCTTGAATGAGCGAGCAGATGAGGAAAATAGCAAACGGAAGCTGATTGTTTCAGCAGACCTCGAGTTTGATCAAAAATTTTTGCGATAAAAAGATGTTCAATACAATTTCTCGTGCTGATCTAAGGGTCAAGGTCTTTGGGACTAGCATGGTAAATATTGTTCGTGGTTGTGTGGCTGAATACTGAAGCTGATGAATCGAAAAATACCGAGAAAAGAATTTCACGTTTTAATATAAATGGCCTACAAGAAAAAAAGACAGCAAGAAGTATGAAACACCTTATAGAGGACGGCGAAAAAATGAAGCCAAAATTCGAAGTGACTTATCCATTGCAATCCGACTTTGAACGCCTGTGGTCTCGAACAACGTACACTTATTCTCAGGTAAGACTACTCGTGAAAGACAAAAAAGGTGACGGTCGATTATAAAAATAGACATATATATATATATATATATATATATATATTTATAAATGTAGTTAATACTCCCGGATTTATCACTCTTTAATTATCCATTTCAAGTTTCTACTCCAATTCAAAACAACTTAGCCTTTTCCGCGCCACAGATGATTGATAATACACCTGCTGAAACACCCCAAGACTACGAAACCAATCGCCAGTTATGCTCTTCTATGAAGCATGAGAAGTGGGTTTATCATCCACCTTCAAATCCTAGAACGAATCAAAAAAACCTGTCCAGTGAGTAGTTGGGTGGGTGACTTCCAAGCCAAGATATCAATGCAAGGCATGGTAGCTCAGCTGGCAATGGTTTTAACATATACCCGTATGTAGTTTTGTGGAGAGCTGGGTAAACGATTCTGGCTTCCAGTCCTTAATCAGATGTATCAAGCAAAAATAGGGAAGAAAGAAACTTTTGAATATAAACATGAGTACCGGTCTTATATATGACACCTTTTTTTACCCTGTTTCCACGGCCGTCACTTAGTAGTGGCACATACGTCATTTCAGAAAGACCAGCAATCTTGAAAGAGTGCTTTTTTTCTATCTCTTTATTGCTCAGAATTCAAGGCCATCCATAAATTGCTTTTGCTATTCAGTTTTGCATGCCCTTACTTTCCCTGACTTTTGTCGAGAACATGGCCTTAGCGTCATGAAGCCTACCTCCTTTGTTGCAGACTTACAGATACAGTACAACAAACAGAAACCTCGAGCTACGAATCACACCACTTCTTCGAATTTCTATCAAATACCACCACCACCTTCCAGGCCATGGCCATACGCATTCAAAAACCACCTCTGCATTTCATCTCTAGAACAATTTCGCCAAATGGAACGGGTACCCATCGTCCTTGCGCAAAAACATACTGGTCAACACACTGTAGAACAAATAAAGCAATGCTGCTGAAATAAGCACCAAGACGCTTTTTTGGGACTCTTCTTTAATGACACTGAATTCGGTGACCTCGTATTTTCCCAAGTAGACTAGCAGGACCAAAGTGGCACCTAGAAGGCCATAGACCCCGCCAACCAAGACCATCTCCACGCCAAATTGCCAGTGCTGGCCGCCACTAATATATATTGGCTCATTATCGTCGTTTTTGGCAATGAATGGCACTTTTTTGATCATTGAAAACAGAAAGCCGCCTAGAAGAACGAGCAAATATGCGAAAAACAAGATACGCCAGATTTTCAGTTTCGTTACCGATTGCGTGATTTGGCGAGGCCCGCGTTTCTTCACAAGCAAAATACACGCGAAAGTGACGGCGAAAGTGGCAAAAAACTTTGCGTACGCGTTCTCCTGTCTTATAATGATCTGTTTCTGGACGGTTTTCGCTAGCCAATCGGCCAATTTGAACACCTGTTCGTCCAACGAGCCTTCCTCGAGCTTGAATTCTGCATGTGGCTCGAGCAAAATGTCGTAGTTCTCGAAATATTCAAGCCCATGTTCATCGTACTTTTTTTGCCTCAGCAGGGCATGTTTTGAAGCAATGCTCGATGGCGGAACGAGCCACAACTGAGGCACCGTCTGTAACCCCAAAAAATTGAACGCTGCGGCGTTCCCGTGGTTGATTAGATCGATTTCAGCGAAAAAGAGATCGTCTGAGAACAAATAGTCGGAAATCCATGCCTGTGCCACTTTCCGCAAAACAGATTTCAAGCGCACACAGCTGGCGCACGCGTGTTTCTCGTCCGTGGACGTGAGAAGCACTAGCGTATAGTGGTCTCTTTCAGCAAGCGAAATAAGCGACAAATCCGAGTTTTCGATCGGCAAAATGAAGTCAGCGGTGTCACGTGCCGCGGCCGCCAATTGCTCTGTCGGCGTCAACAAATTTGCACGAGATATGAGCGCATGCCAGAAGAACAAAAAGAAGATTTGTAGTTTCATGACACGTGTGGGTATTTTTTTTTCCTTTTTGAAGATTCGACAATCTTGATCTCGTTGGTATATCTGTGAGTGTTGATGTTGCTGTATGCAGGACATGCAGGCTTGACGCGAGGTGTTGCCGAATATGTGTAGTATTGTTTACCATAGAAAAGAGTATTTAGAGAGTGAATTTCCAGACTTTTGATTTTTATGGACTTAAACCGGGTTTCAGTACACAAATATTTATGAAACAGGTTCAAAGATCTTTTGAGTGCAAAATACACTTGTAGTTCTAGATAGCCTTGAGTCCAATCTTACGTATGTGCACTTTACCTCTTTAAGGGGTGTTCCATTTGGGCAAGTCCTGCGTGATTTGCCAAGCAATGCACCTTCTATTGTTAGGAGCAACGTAGCTGTCCATAAACGAGGAAAAGAAACGCAGGCTCCATTACTTCCCTTTTGTCTTCTTTGACTAAAGATTGTTGGCTCTTCCACCTAGTGACTTGAAGAGCCAGCCTGGTATTACTAGATGATCCACGCCATTAACAATAGATGATCAGATACTCAAAAGCCTGACAAACCTGCGCTCGTAACTTTTTCCGACTGGAAAAACCGATTTTGAACATGACTTAGGAAAAAGATTTATAATCCACAACACTCTTATAAATTAGCTCAATATAGCATGCAGACACTTTTTCAGGAATCTTGAAAGGCGTGGCAATTTTCTGATTGCGATTGGATGCGGATCTATTCTCATTTAGGAATTGGCCCCTTTCGTGAATGTTTCGAACGGGGTCATGTAAGCTTTGGAAGGCACCATGTTTTGGCAGATATAGAGTTAGGAGCCGGGAATCTCTAGCTTGTGTTCTGCTTTGGTCATTTCAGCTACGTTCATGCCCGAGTCCACGTAATCAAGGTTATACAAACCTGCCGATAGCTTTTCGGTTATGATTTTCAATCTGATATCGGCCAGTTTTAGGTGTATTTGGGGCCTTTTTGCAGCAGCAAGCAATAACTGTTTGATTTCCCTCGTACAGTTTGTTTTTAACACCAAGCAATCAATGACTCGCATGAGTTTAGCCAGGTGCATCGTGCGATCTTCCGCGATGGAGAAAGCGACCGATTTGGACGCCACCGTTCTTCTTATAATATTCATTTGTTTCGTGCTTTGTCACATGACCAGGTTTCGGTTTACCTGAAAAGACGGTCCTGAAATTAGCATGCCATCCAGCTCAGGGAAAATGAAGCATCTGAGAATGTTTCCACCGTGGGCTTTCCACATTTGCCGATCCTTCTATCCCGGCCGTAAATAACCTTTTTTGCCGAAACTCATACGAAGCACCCGAGCAGGGCCTCCGACAGATTGAGAAAATGCGCCATGACAAATGAAATGAGATTGGCTTCGGTAGTGGAACTCACCGAAGACAGAAAGAAGACTTTGTACAGACTCGAAGCAAGCAAGGCGGAACACAAAACAATTGAGTCTTTCCTGCAGCGTTTGTCTATTCCTGTGTCCTCATTGGAGACACACCCTGAGTGCAAGGAAGACTCGGATTCCGTGGCTAACCGCAAACCGCCCGGGAAGAAATTTTCTCGAAACCATATTGTGTTGGATTTGCCCCTCTGTTGGGTGCGATTTGGATCCAGAATCATCATCATGACCACATTCCCAAACATGTAGCCGTGTTTTGCATCTCTAATCAGAATCATCAGAAAGTGGCCTCAGTGTAATTTCATTAACCTCGCAAAATCTTTTAAGACTCCAAGACAAAATCAGATAGTGCACCTTTTTGAGCCCGAAAGCGACAGCCAAAGATGCTGGATTATAGACTCATCAAGAAAAACAGTAGTCGATCACGTGACGCGAAAATACCCGCTTACAAAGTACTCCAGGCACCGTGATCTCGTCGAATGCATCTATTAATGTGTAAACTGATACATCTGGTCTATTCTGCTTCCCCCGTAAAGTCGTCCTGTTCATCCTTGTTGATCACCAAAAAGCCTAGCGTGACAATCACCGCGCCAAAGAGATACCAGAAATTGACATGGAACCCCTTGAAGACCCAATCGCCGACCATGGCCAAAGGAATAGTTAGTGACAAGCCGACCGTCACAGTCAAGGGGCTCGTGAGCAAAACCGCCTTGCACCAGCAGAAATCGCTGATGAAAGTGATGAAGGCATTGATGCATAGTAGTTTGATCACGTGCGCGCCCTTAGGAAGTTGGAAATGTTCCACGCCAAAGAAATGTAGAGCGATCAAAACGGGCCACAAAAGAACAAGGCAGTATAAGCCAACAAACCCAAAGAATAGGTGGGTGTTCAACGTGCGTTCCTGTGCTGTATCCGGGCGCGTGATCTTGTGCTTGAGCAAAATCGTGTATATGCCGTAAATGAGGGCGCCTGCAAGCGCAAGAACATTGCCCCAGAGCGCTATGAGCGGCGTAGAGCCTTCTGGAACATCCACTGCCGAAGTGGAGTCGATTTTGGTTACTATCAACACGCCAGAGAACGAAAGCACAATGCCCAAGATCTTGTTTCTGTTGATCTTCTCAATCCGATATAGGTACCCGAAAATAAGGGTGAAAAACGACAGCGTGGACGATAAGATCGTCTGGGACGCCACCAGTGTGTATGACAAAGAAGCGTTTGTCACCAAATTCGCCGAAAACCAGAGTACGATGAATTGAAGCGACAACAAAAGGGTTTCGCATATGCCTACCTCATCATCGGGAATTTTCGCCAAGTTTAGGTCAGACTCGCTTGTATCACGAGATCCATATTCCGCTAGCGGCTGCGCTGGAGTCTCGGCGTCCTTGAGACCCCTTTGCCTCATTTTTCTATAATCTTGTCGCACGGCTTCTAAGAACTGAGCCACAGAATAATTGTGGTGCTTCAAGTATGGTATAAGATAAAACACAAAACAGCTGGTGTTGATCCACGTGATGAAAAATGGTTTCCGGTACACGTTGGACTCAAAAAGGTCATTGACTAGAAAAGAACTGCCCACCCAGAACACAATCACCATGGATAGATTGAGTAATCCAAGAGCCCATTTCTGCGTCGCCAGAAGCTGCGACTCCGGCCGGAGAACCGACAGAAAAGATTGGATAAAAGTCGCTAGCGACGTCTGAAGCTTCCTTAGCATGCTAATATCTATATTTTTTTTTGGCAATTGTGTGTATTATATCTAGTCTCTCAGGAGTATAACGGAAACGACAGGCCATCTAAAGATACGGCACGTCACGTGCACGTACGAAACGAAACGAAAACGTCGCGCCCGTTATCTCGCACGTGATTTTGTATTTCTTGCGAGTGGTGTGAGTCTCGTAAATAATGAGCCCAGAGTGGGTCTGGAGCTAATACAATGAAAAACGTGATTGTTTTTTTTTGTTCTTTTGTTTATTCTTCAGAGTTGAAGACATTTTGATGGTATTTCTCGGTAAGTAATGCCTGCTTTTGCGAAAACTGATCGACAGGTTCACTGCCTATTTATCTCTAACACTGTTCCGAGTCATTTTCTGAGAGATTCTAGTCATGGGAGGTACGGGTCTTGGGTTTTCGGATGTCCTAATGCGGAAGGTAGAACCCGTAATTTATAACGAGGGCATTCCTGTGAATTAACTCATTTCGTGCTGTATTTACCTAATTATTAGAATAGCATTTTAAATACCTTCTGGAAAAGCCCCTGAGCTGACTTGTTGTGATAAGCAGGTTGAGCCTTCCATACTTGCAGATAGGTGGCCCCCTAGTCAATTCAGGGTGTGATAAGTGCACGTTCCGTCACCGGCATCGTTACGAGCACATACAACCAAGTTCATTACTTTTAAGCTTCCTTGTGGTAGTCTAGGCAAATTGAGGTATCTCAAGCAGATTTTTTGAAAATTTGACGACATGTTCTTGGTTTTCAACCCTCGGCTACGGATTCTTGGCAATAGCCAGGTTTTTAACAAGTTTTTTTTCGTAGTGTTTTTGCCTGTTCACGGCTCAGTCCATCCCGAAGTGTAAATTAAGCAAAAATTTAACTACCACATCAGTGGTTTTGTTGAGCTTCGTAACTTACAGAATGAAAACTTTTACAAAAGAACAGTGATACATCAACAACAATTTTTTTCAAAATGCACCGGTTTTAGAGCACAATTAAGGGTTGCCGTGCATACGCGCTTTCAAGACCAAAGCCAAGCGCAGAAACCACTACGGAAAATAAGAAAAAGAAAATAAAAAAGAACTTCGCGCGTAACCACCAGTCCATTACACTAAGCATGCATTCATTCCGACATCATACGGGTCGGTCTAGATGCAAGAATTGATAGTTTTGGTCCAAAAACTATCAAATGAATATAATCTGAAAATTCATCGTCGATATGAAGGCGATTTATGTGTGCCTAACGCCGTCCTTCAACCTCGGTCCCACTCTCCAATTACATGCATATGGAAGCCGCAATCTGCACACGGCGCACACATTCCACGCTTGAGCGCTGTGCGGCTCGGCTCTTCTCAATGCAATGCGATCCAGAACCGGATTTACCGCAAATATCCACCAGATCATACAAACATTTTCATAGCTAGCCGAAAAACAGCCTTTCAAATTTTTCGGCCCCACCTTATTCCTATAGACCACATACAAAATCGTTTTCCGCCCAAAGAAAGAGGGAATAGAAAGTTTCACTACGCTTCTCAGTGTCCTGCCCCGGATTAACCTCCCCATGCGTATCATATGAAACATCCATAATACCATAATCCAAACACGCCACGTCAATGTATAAGCTAGGGATACGACAAACGGGAGATAAGCCCGTCACAGGCACTACTATCATGATGGAGGAGCCACACACGAACACTAAGCTGGAATCGGCCGGCAGCAACCTAAATACCCCGAATTTGCATATGTTGAAGAAAAATGACCTGGGAATCATCTTGCACCCGCAGCCCGAAGACAACCCGAATGACCCTCTCAACTGGCCCATGCTACGCAAAGACCTATGTTTTCTCATTATAGGATTTCAAACGTTTATTGGTGGAGGCCAAACACCGATTCTCGCAGCCGGATTTAGACAGTTGCTGGGTGAGTTCGATAAGACGGTTGCGAAGATTTCATACTTGGTCGGTGCATTTATGCTAGCTCTAGGCCTAGGGTCTGTGTTTGCAAGCCCAACCGCTATTCTATACGGGAAAAGGTTGGTATATCTACTCGGAATTGTGATATTTCTCATAGGCGCCGTCGTATGCGCCTGTCTGGCCAACTACGGCGGATTGATGGCGGGTAGAATCCTTACTGGCTTTGGCGCGTCACCAACAGAGAGCTTGGCGCTGGCCAGTTTGAGTGACCTATATTTCCAGCACGAAAGGGCCTACAGAACTGGTTTATACACGCTTCTACTATTGGGTGGGAAAAACATTCTTCCGCTTCTCTCCTCGCTCATCTTCCAGCACTTGGACCGCCACTGGCTCTACTGGATCCAGGCCATGTTCTTGGGAGTGAACTTGCTTCTAACGTTTTTGTTTGTGCCAGAAACTTACTGGGACCGCACCAATGTAAAGATCGGGCCAGAATCAGTAGCGACAGGGCACCAAATCCATGAAACTCTGCGTGATACAGCACTGGTAGATACGGGAGATGATTCACGTGCACGGCAATTGCTTACAGTTCCCGGAGGACGAAAAAGCGACGATTGTGCGTCATCGGGACGAAGTTCTAGCCCGCACACGACCTCCTCGGGGACCTCCATGCCAAAACTGTTCACGAAAAGGCTACACTTGATCTCGGGCAGACATTCGGCAGACAAGTGGTGGATGGTTGCCATGCGGCCACTCTTCTTGTATTGTTACCCACCCGTACTATACGGGGCCATTGTTTACTCACTAGCTGTGGTGTGGCTAATAGTCATTTCAGAGGTTTTGGCAGAAATCTTCCAGGCGGAGGGTTACGGATACCTGGCTCAAACAGTGGGTCTTTTCTACTTGTCCCCCTTTGTTGGCGGCATTCTCGGCTCATTGGCAGCCGGAATTCTCGGAGATAGGGTCACACTGTATATCGTGAAGGTCAATCATGGTGTGTACGAGCCTGAGTTCCGCCTTTTTATGCTTATCCCGCTGACCATAGTCACGTGCATTGGTCTTATGGGCTACGGGTGGCTGTCTCATGTGCAGGATCCATGGATCGCCCCCGTGCTTTTCTTTGGGTGCCTTAGTTTCGGGTCCCTGATGGCGTCTACCACAGCTATCACATACACGGTGGATTGCTACAAGATGTTTGCCGCAGAGGCATTGGTATCGTTCAATCTAGCGAAAAACGTGATTGGGTTTGTGTTTTCGCTTTTCAACAACGATGCATTCTTGTCATTGGACGGGAAAAGGCTCTTTGTCATTTACGGTTGTGCTCAATTATTCGTCAGCTTGTTGGGCATTGTGATGTATGTTTACGGCAAAGTATCACGGGCTTGGACCGATGATCGGAATTTGCTTCGGTGTTTGTACCATGCAGACAGATTAGAAACGGAGAAGAAGACGGAAGCAGCTAGGTAGAATTAATTGGTTATATAGATTGGGTCAAATTTCAACAGGTTTTGGGCCTGCGAGATCATGAATAGTGTGATTATGCGAGATTTGTCAAACACACTGAAACAATTAGAAGTGCTTTTTCTGAAGCATTCATGGTTGTGTGAATGAGGCCTTTGCATTATAGAAGTTGTCAAAACAGTCACAGCTGCATGGTTGTTACTGGCTCACCCTTTGTAGACTCAATCCATCCAGGGGCAAAATTCTATATAATGGTTGACAACGTACCTGTGTTTTGGAGTAAGACTTGATCCATCAACTCATGTTTGCCTCATTTGACGAAATGTCTCATGGTGCCGGTCAATAAAATTGCTTCATCATATTGAAATTCGATGTTATATTCTTTTCGCTTTCTCCTTTGTGCTCCCTGCGTTCGGGCGCCACGTAGAAGCTAACGCCTAAGCGATAGAGGTAGAGCTTGATTCGGGAAAGACACGATTAGGCGATCTTACGGATCTGACAGCCGTCCTTCCCCAGAAATGAGCATAAAAAATCTTCAAATTCTGTCATACGATATCAAATCATAAAACTGGGTCCTCGCGTGTCTTTACCACCATGACCATTTTCGTACCAACGAACCTTATAAGCGGCTGTTGGCGGAAAGTCAAATTTACTGGCCTTTTATGTCTAAAACCAGGAGAGAATGTTCTGAGCTCACAATCTACGTGTCCCAGCTCTTCTTGAGCGTGTTTTTTGCCACATTAGAATTAACCCGTGACACACATTTCACAATGATATGCATGAGCTCTTATATCCAGTTGATAGTCGCAGGATCAAAGGCTGCAAGCAACTGCTTGTTTGCATCTAAGTAGGTGGCGAGTCGTTCTTTGAACAGCACACCATTCCATATGTCCCCCTTCACTGAAGGCATGCCTAGTTTTTCAACCACCACTCCACTAGCAATATTGCCCACGATCCCCGCAGCTATCCAGTCACCAGAAATTTCCAATGCGGTCATAAACGCGCCACAGAAAGAGTTCCCTCCTCCTGTGACATCAACGACATTCTGCTGGTTTTGGTGGTATGCGGGGAGCATAAGCGACACGCCGCGGGTCTTTACGAAACACCCAAGCGCACCACACCGAAGCACCACGCCACCATGCGGCCCACTGCAGTGTGGCACAATTTTAGTATTTCAGGCGGGTGCGCGACTTTTTTGAATTACTTTAGTAATTAGTATTTGGTTCTTGTTACTAATACTAGTATTTAGAAATTGAAATACTAATCGTTAATACTAATACTTGTTACTAAGATCTTAGTAATTCCCATGATTGAGCTCTCAATTAGTGTGGTCAATTGGCTCAGGATTTCTTGGACAAAAATGTCGTTCGAGATAATAGACATGCAATGACAATCATAGCGTAGGAAAAGAGAAAAGAAAAATCTCGAGCGTTAGAAGCTCTTTCAATTCATTTTGTCTGCAAAAAAGTGTTGAACGCTGCCGAAAATTGAGGTTCAACCGAGTAAGTCCTTCAAGTCATAGCAGAAAGAACATGAATTCCTAGATTTGGTTACGTGCTGAATATCTTTAAATCTTCAATTCGATGCGCTAGGCTTGACTAGCTCTGATATCCTAGTGCAGTATACAAGTCTTTCTCCCGCAGAAAGCAGACTTTCGTACAAGACAGTCTTCAAAAGTGAGACTTGACCTGAGCTGCTATCGATCTTTCCGCAAAATTGCTTGATATGGGGCTCTTATAGACGACAAACTGCAGTATATGGCAGACCATTCAAGTACTCAAAACGTTCGACTTTGGGCTACAAGCTCACATGGCTGGCTCATATCAGTGGTGGCGTTGTCTTTGCGTAGGGTATTCTGGCGATCTACTTTCCGCTTCTCGTATGTACAAAGAGAGTTATCCCTACAATAAGTCCCTAGAGAGAAGATGCTTTCGTAAGTCCGGAGATGCAAGTATAGTAGAGTACGAGGGTGCCGACAACAATAGCAAATTCATGTGCTGTTTCATTTCCAGAAACCAGATTCCGCTTTAAACAACGAGCAACACGGACGAAGTGCCCAATCACGTAATCTTGGCCGAAGTTTAAGAAAACTGAAGACTACCTTGTACAAGAGTTTACAGTCGGAGCCTATAACCTTATCAAGCTTGCTTTGCAATGATAGTCGAGACTCGCTGAAAGTCGTGGATCTCGTGAAATTCGAGGGCATTCAGCGGGAGTTCAGACGCTGACAAACGACAATGTGAGCAAAACTGCGGAATGGCATAATGTAAATCTCGTAAGCACGATATTACATGCGTCACAAAGAAGATATATTCATAAAGGCCTTTTGAATGGCTTGTTTATGCATATGAAACATGTCATATAATCAAGAAGGTTGGCTTCTACAGCACGAATGAAAAGAACTTGTGCCTACTGATAACCTACTTAAACATGAGCTCGTTGGGTTCAACTGATCATGATACGCCGTGACTGTGCCATACTCGAGGCTGCATAAAATCTGCTCAAATTTACAAGGTGGCATTTGCATTGTTTAGTATCTAGAACTCCGTTGGAATTTGCTCAGAATATCCATATATTTAAACAATGAGGCTACTCCATTGTACTTGTTCCGAAAGGGTTTAATTTGGTGCAGCCTTCACCCTCGCGATAAGTATCTCATTGTTCCTTTGTGTAAGATTCCACAATTAGTTTATCAAGACCAACCAGCAAGGTTACAGCCGGTCAGATTCGGTTATGCCCGTGCTTTTGAGCAAATAAAATTGGGAGTTCATTGTGCTTGCTTGCCGAACAGGGCACTATAAAAGTATGGCGCCTTCAGCGTTTATAGGTATAACGCAAAGAGGTTTTTTGATCACACCACAGGTTTCACGAGAGCTGAGTACTGGAAACTTAAGTTACAACAAGCGTTTTTGTTCTTACTCACGAATCTGACGACCATAATGGCTCCAAATGTCCCATCACGGGTTCGAAGAAGTGAGGAGGAGTGTCTTTCACCCAACTTCCGCTTACCCCCGCGACATAGCGCCCCTCCAATTATCAGATTTCAATTATTTATGTGGGAATTATTGGAGTTCGTTGAAGGCACTCCGAGAGAAATATTATTGTCCTGTTCGATGTGTGCTTACCAAAGGACCACCACCTGGGCGATCAACACGTCAAATTTCGTCTCACATCTCAAGCTCAACCATCGATCGAAACTCGTGGAATTGACGAAAGTGGGCGAAGAAGCTGTAAGGGAAGGTGAAGATAAAAAAAATACTATCTTAGCCACCAATTTGGCTTGTTACAATGATGATGACACACCCCAAAGCGACAATTCCTTTACTATCAACAGTTCCCTTAAGCGAAGACGTGGGTCCCGGGATCAACCAAGTCACGTTCTATTTGATGAATCGAGGGCCAGAAGAATCATAATGGACTATATTTTGGACTGCAATGTACTGTTCAGATCAGTCGGTAGAGAGACCTTCACACGCATGCTATCTTATTTTAGAACAGAGAAGTACAGCATATCTCGCACTACATTCCGAAGAGAGATTGATGCTTTTTACAATGAGGCAGTCCAAAATTCAAAGGAAATGCTCGCCAAAGTTAAAGGTCGCTTGTGCCTTACTCTCGACGAGTGGAAGTCTAGCAACAATATCGACTTTCTTGGAATTACCATACATTATCACGACGATCAGTTCATGCTAGTGGAATTCACAATTGGCTTTGAGCAGTTAAACAAGGCGCTCTCCTATACGGGTGAACTTCTCTATGAGCATTTACAAAGAGTTCTCACAGCCTATGGTATCCAAGAACGCATCCTTTCGATAACCAGAGACAACGGCAGTAACGTTGAAGTGTTGGTCAAAACCTTTGCCGAGGCCTGTCGGAATAAGGGAATGAGATTCAACGGAAATATACGTTGTGCGGGGCACGTTTTGAATCTTTCCACTGAAGACTTCTTCCACTTCACATTTTTCAGGGCGCATAATACTAATGACTTTCGTGCCACCATGAGAGAGGTCAGAGCTAGAAACCCTGATTTTGCTGACGTTTATAATACTGCGGAAGATCTACCCGAAATTGTGCGAAATATCATAACACTATTCAACAAGAGCGTATATTTCAGGAACAGCTTGCGCAGATTGATCGGTGTACGTAGATTGGAGGAAAACTCCATTCTGGGTCCCGAGGTTTTACTCAGAGATAATCAGACAAGATGGCTATCTACGTATAAGATGCTCGAACGATTCATTTTGTTCCGGGCGGAAGTCACTGAGATATTAAACCAACCGGAAACTCCTCGTCGAATTATACTGGAAAATTTTCGAGTGGGTTCGTCACACATCGAAGACTGTGATTGGGACTATTTGGCAAGGATATGCAGTATTCTACAGATTTACGAAAGTGCCACTTTGAGACTCCAAGCAAGTGATTACGAGACCAGTAATTTAACTATCATGTCGGTCTTTCGACTCCTAATGAAACTTGATGAGCGTATTGAGGATAATCAAGAGGCTAAGAATGCTCTAATACTCACAGGACTTTTGCTGGCCAAAGAAAAGCTCCTCAAATACTATCCTGTGTACGATCCTCGAGATGAAACATTGCAGCCACTTTATATGGCCTGCGTTCTCGATCCAAGGCAGAAGCTACGCGTGTTCCTGCGGCTTCCTGGATTTCCTCTCGAGACTATTTCTAAAATTGAAAATCATGTCAGAGCTACTTACCGCCGCTACAAGAAAGAGTTAGAAGACGAGCAAAGGATCTCTAAGGACTCGGACTCAACGCAAGAGAGAAGATCACGACGCAAGGCTTCTGCAAATAGTTCAAATGAAGATGTTGAAGACGATCTCTTTTTCTCGGATGACCAAGGGGACAGTGAGGATGAAGTTCTGCGATACCTCTCGGCAGCTTGCTCGCGCAGAGAAACGAGAGTTCATGACTTTTACAACGAGAACAAGTCGGCATATCCCGTTCTCTTTCGAATGGCAAAAGACTTCTTGGCTATACCGGCAATGTCTGCCCCGCTGGAAAGGCTCTTCTCTCAGGTGGGTGATATTGTCACAAAAAAGCGAAATCGTTTGTTGCCAGGCACAATTCAGAAGCTAGCGATTCTCAAGTCGCAAGGCCCCATCGAAGGTGAGAGGCAAGATGAAGGGATCGTCGCGGAAGAAAACATTACTTGCAGTGTCGTCCAAGAGACGGAACTTGAGTTCAGGAGATTGAGCATTCAAAGTGAAGGAGCCGGTGGTGTAGAGATTGATGAAGGCACTTGAATATGTCAACAACAAATGCTTTCATTGGGATCATGAGAAGCAACAAGATTTGAATCGACTGCAAAGATTCCGTCGCAACCGATTTGTTTGTATTTCGATTAGTATTAATGTGTTAAAGCCAATATATATTTGTATATGACATGGCGAAAGCTCATTGATGGCATGAGATAGTAAATAGCGTTTTGGAGACTAGGGTGGATTTGCACGATTCACTAAAATCAACTTTGTTGACCGGGCATGAGCTACATTTCATAGAGCTATTGTATCCGAGATTGCTTGGCAAGCCGAAGTCACTTTGCTCGCTTTGACGTGAACTGTATTTAAGACCTTCACCGCCGAAAGTGTCTATCAAAAGATTAGCACGGCCAGCTCACCATTCCACCCGCATGGTCTGACTTTATTCTATTCCTCGTTTGCAACCACAAGCGCGGACAGCCGCCTCGACCTAGCTAGTGGTTGTACAACAACCATTCAGGACAGTGTTCGTGCTATTCGCTTCTCTATTTGTGAAACTCGTGGCAAATGCTAAAAGTACTTCCTGGTTCTTATGACAGCTTTGTGTGTACTTTCTTCGAGGCATCGTGCCACACGGGGTCTACTCTAAAATTGTTAAGCAATCTTTAAATACTAAGTACTAATTACGAAAATTTGCTTACTAGTAATTCGAAATTTGATTACTAGTACACGGTTACTAACCGGAATTACTAGTATTAGTATTTAGCGCGGAAATACTAATTACTAATTACTGTGCAACACTGGCCCACTGCTTGCCAAGAATTTCAGCGCCAATTGCTCAATATCTTCGGGCGTTTCCGGGAGCACCAGCATACTGTAGAAATCCGCAGCCTCATTTAGGTTCGGCGAGAAAACATCCACTTTATGCATGATTTTATGGAGATTTTCGAGATTTTCAGCAACGCATACCTCAGGAAATGGCTCGAAGATGAATTTGGGCCTCGTCAGAATACCCTTTTTTGCACGTTCCGCAAGGAAAATGTCGATGGTCTCCTCGCAGCGCTCAATGGAGCAGCAAAAGTGAAAGGTGCGCAGATCTAGTAAATTGCCGGTTTTTAAAATGTCATCAGCAACAATTCTTTTTTTCGGTGATTTATACACAAACTGACGCACGCCGTCTTCACCGTAAATGTTGACCCCTCGCGACGTTAGCCTGTCCGGGGTATTTCTAAAAATAGCGCCTGAATCCCATGTCTTCATCTCGTCTTCAATTTCTTCCGGAAAGTCCGAGCCTTTATCGATGATCCCACATATCTGTCTGCCCAATTTTTGGCCACATGCTATCCGCCCGCCTATTATGGCATACAGCGCACCCCCACCAATTATGTTGTTTTCCGCCGGGCGATTGATCGATGCAGGGTATTGGTTCCCGTCAATGATGAAAAGTCCTAATGTAGTTAGTAGAGGGACGGTCGTCATGATGTGATTGGTTTGTTGATTTGTTGTTTTCCTACAGGCCTTATGCGTCGCTTGCTTCTGAGATCGCATGTTGATGCAGAGGAATGGCGCGATCGCATTATGCACGCCAGGACTTGAAGGATGGTTTTATAATTGGCATCATTTGGATGAGAGGAGCGGTAATGGTTGAGGCTCAAATGGAAGGGAGCGAATAGCTTAACTGAAACTATCTGATTTGCTGGCTTGAGGTGCCCATGCATGGGAAAAGTACGGTTTCATTGTCAAAAGACGCCCCGCGCTCCCTGATGTTAATGACGTACGTACACGCGTTGTTTGTTCAAGACACGAGTGAGAGTCAAATTCATCATTCAAGTCAAAGCCGATAAGTTCACTCCGTCTGCGGAGAAAACCCAGGTATAACCGCACTCCACCACGGCCACTAACAGTCCGGTCATACAAAAGCCGTGTCCTGATCATTACCTGATGCCCTGATTTTCCTCAGGGCTACCCTCCCAGATAAACATGGCTGCATTTAGTCTTTCGGTACTCTTAGAGATCAGACCAGTCCAGTAACTTTCACTTATCATCGTCATGATATTTTTGACATTTTCCCTACGCGGGTTTTATGATTTTTGTTCAGGCACTTACACACACTCATGACCCCAGTAGACACATTGCTAGGGCGATTTCGGCCTAAACAACACTAACCGGCTAGCTCGACTTTATCTTTTAGACTACAAAACTGGTGACTATGTTTTGGCCTGTTTACTAGGATCTTAAGTAAAAAGGTAATCGAGCAGTGTTTTCAAAAACAGCGCGAAAACCCGTTTTTTCTCAAAAAAACTCGCTCTTCAATGAAATACTCTGAGCGCTATTTCGATTTTTACTCAATAACTTTGATCACTGTAAATAAGTTTTACTGCACCTTGGCGTCGAAGATATCATGCAATTTAAATGCGAGCAGCAGGGCTTTAGTTCTAGTGGAAGTTTTTTTTTAAAGAAAAACCGATTAAAATCCAAAGTGCGTGGCTTAAAATCAGATCTTACCTGATTTCGGATAAATCGTCACATCCGTTTCTCTAGAAGCGTTCGAAGAAATGCTGCAAAAATCAAATTTTCTGTTTTTTGTTCGAGTTCTTGAATATTCACCACAGAATACTATTTTCGAGCACTAAACAAATTATATAAAAAAACTCAAGGTCAATCTTTCAACCCAGACATCGTTTATCACATAGATAATGATATATCGTCGGATTTCCGCTCCGTATTGTAACTATTACTGCAGAGGACGTTAGCTGACAAGAACTAACGAGCTTTCATCGACTCAATACAGCTTGGCTGCAAAACTTCACCGCTATGACGTATTTTTGAGGTTACAATCAATATCATGTACATCCATTCGGCCGCATTTACTAGGGAACTCTTTGGAGTAATGATTTTCAGCTTTTTTTCGAAAGCAAAAAAAAAAAAAACAAGCCCCTTGTGTGCAGGTATTGCGCTATTCGTTTTGTGCAGGCCTCCTATGATTCCCATTGACGTTTTCCGCAACGAAGCCCGTTTGGCCAAGTGGTAAGGCGCCTCACTCGTAATGAGGCGATCGTCGGTTCGATTCCGACAATGGGCACATTTATTTTTCACACGAATCAATACTCAAACTTTCTTTTTTGTTTCGGTCTTGCCGCCTTTATATTGCACGTTTCCATGCTTGTGAGATTCTGTAAAGCAACTCTGTCACAAAAGGGAAGACTAGATGCATCCCGTCCTATATACCTAGATTATTTAGTGTTTGAGTGATTTTGGTGGCGGAGGAGGTACATCATCCGAAATGTCACCGCGTGTAGCGTTACTTACGTCATTCGCTTTAGACCGTGAAAGCTCCTCGTTCATGAAATCGGCTAGACTTCCGAGGTTTGCAGATGGACCGTGTGCTTTCCTCCTGCGTGCAGGTTTCGAGACCGGCGAAGTTAGGGGAACACCAGAGGAGTTTTGTGTATGTGGTAAAATCGGGGGCGGGTTACTTTTCATAGGCGAAAAAAGCGGCTTGCTTGGCGAAACGTTAGCCTCAGAACCTTTTGAGGGTGACTGAGGCACTTCTTGAACAATACTGTCCGCAAAAGTTGGAGGCTTAGATTCGTCCAACGGAATCTCGCACATCGGTTCTGATTCTGGGGCTGGCTGCAATTCCGAGATTCCGTGCGCATTTTGAGGCACGAAAACTTCGTCCTCGGCTAGATCCAAGAAGTCCTCATCTTCTTCCAATAAAGAGTCTATCTTGCTCATTTTGGGAGATGTCTCGATTTGGTTATTCTCGTTTTCCGGCAAAATTCTCTCCTTATTTGTGGTGTCTTCACTGCCTGATTTTTCCTTAGGAACAGTTTCAAACACTTCTGCAAAAGGCACAGCGTCTGACTCTGCCTCTGTCTTCGTCACGGGTGGCACCAAAATATCGTCTGGTATTGGAAATTCGACCGAATTGGCGTGTTTGTTATCTTTGATTTCAAGCCCTTTTTCGACTTCGTGATGGGAATCCCCGTCCTTCTTGTCTTCCTTGGGAAGGTCAATTTCTTGACTGCTTCCTACCTGAATCTCATCTTCATTGTTTTCACTTTGCGCTCGTGGATCATCAGCACGTCTCTGCGTGTCTGGCTGAACGAGATTCTCATTTGAACCAGGTGTTGCCTCTGTTTCAGGCTCATTTAGAAAGTCGAGCTCGGATGATGGTTGATCATGGACTATCGCTGTGTCTTGGGGACTTTTTGTTGCAGGGATAGACTCATCTGTGGTCACAATATCCTCGCTGCTTGGTTGTGTACCTTCTTTGGCGCCCGACTCGAGATTGATTTCTGGCTGCAATTCCGATCCAGACGCGGGTTTTTCCTGCGCGGTGACTTCGAAAGAATCATAAATTTGTGCTGACTCAATTGGGGTGTGTGCATCAACATTTTCCGCTGCTCGCGCAAAATTGGTCGCAGGTTTAATACTTTTAGCAGACTCTTCAGCCACTAAATCTTCTGAGATTTCAATTCTTTCGGCATCAAAGTCCAAATTTTCCGCATTCGTGTCATCTTCAATATAGGTTTCAACAGGTGTCTCCTCGATTTCCGCGCTGGAAGTCTCTTTCACAGACTCTGGCGCGTACCGATTCAGGGGCTTGCTTTTCAAGACTGGCGCCGGCGTTGTAACCTTGAAAGTATCATGCAAGGCGGTACTCTGCGATAAAGAGGGGGCCGCTGGTGGTGCGTTCTGTAGATCAGGCCTATCTGCTAAATCTGGTCCAGCTGATGCATCAAGATTCTGTGAAGTTTCGTTTTCAAGAAGTGCAAACTTACCCGGGACCGCCGGAAGACGATGCAAGAGACCGTAACCAACGTCACAGCCCAAAATCCCCTTATTCTGTGCAGGTGCCCATCCTCTGGAAAGGTACACCGTCACGGGCCGCACCACGTCGAAATCCTGGTTATACACATAGAATGTGATCGGGATCCGGTCATCTTGGAGCGTCGCGTTGTGTCTGGTATAGTAACTGGACACCACAGTTGCCAACAAATGCTCGCCGCCACCGGCCAAAAGTCCCTTTCCAGATGTATCTGAAGGAAACGCACTGTCGCAGCCTATTATATAGTCTGAATACGGCACAAGAAGCGCTTGGAACGCAGGCGAGTGCGGGTGTGTGTTCAAGATTTTCCACACCTGTGTGGCTGTGTTGAGATGTTGTGACGATACTGTGAGGCCGAGTTCGGCAAACAAATCGGCGTGCAAATGCCATTTTCCTGGCGTGTTTTGGATATCCGCATCTCGTTTCTCTGAGGGCGTCAATTGCACCGAGATGTCTCGCTCGACACCACCTTTGGCGCTCCATACTTTGAAGGTCACTGTCTTGTGCGGGCCCAGGGCGGCCATGGCGAATTCCTGTGCCAATAGGTCGAAATCGACCATACTAGCCTCGTCAGACTCATCTTTGTTGCTATAGCTGAAAGAGCCGTCTTCACCAATACTGTATGACCGTGCATGCGAGATTGGATATTTCATGGGCAAATCATGGCCGTTGATCCCAACAATATAGTCAAACCACGCCTCGAATTGGTGTTTCTGAGCGGTTGAATCTGGTGTTACATAGAGCACACGGAGGCCATGGCCTGCGTTGTTGATATTGAGATTCTCCCGGAAATACGAGTCAGACTCCTTTGAGCTACCTTCAAGCTTGTCCTTGAGCTTCTTTGCGAACGAAAACATTCCAATTGCGGGCTTATTTTTTGATGGAGTGAAATGAAATTTGAGCTTCAATCTTGGTTGTGCGGGACCGGTAGACGTGGAGGTCCGCGTATGCAGGTTAACAATAACTGAGTCAGTGATTGAAATCACAATAATCGAAATTGAGGTTGACATTTTGGTTTCAAAAATGATCATTGGAAGATCATCGCACTAAGTTCAAGACTTGGTGGTGAGTGAAGGGGCGTATCTACCCTCTGTCAAGCTTTCTAACAGCTAACAGCGCCATACATAGTGTGAAAGGCGCTAACAAGAAGAATTGTTAAGCGCTAAGCAGAAAGAGTGATACGCAATGATAAATTTTGAAGTCTGACTGAGAACCTAAAGAAGGCCCTGTTTGAGTCTTTGAACAGCCCGTGTGGTTTGAGGTACCCATATTTACATGTTCTTGCCAGCCACCTCAACGGACTCCAGACGGACTGCCGGAAAAAGCTTTTAACTAGCAGCATGTGAGGGCAATCCTTTCTTAAGGGGAGGATTGATGCTCTATTTAGCCAGCTCAGGAACCACACACAATTCAAACAAGCAAATATGAGACGTATGCTTTTTTGCTTAGTACTACAGTTTTAAGCAAAAATAGAGGTCTACCTCTCAACCCGATTCCCCAATGCGGTAAGTGGCGCGCCCAAGCTTTAGCGGGGAGCGAAGGCGGGTCGGCTTAAAAGGCAGGGCCGTGCACCTAAGTGCGGAACTCGAATTATTCGGTAATACCGCAATTCTCTAGTCTCCTGAAAACCACTCTCAACTATCTGCAAAATGTCGGTGCCAGTTGTGGTTGTTGGAGCAGGCGTTATTGGCCTAACTGCGGCGCTCAAACTCAAACAAAGCAACAATTCGCTCGATGTAACCGTTGTGGCAACGTTTCTTCCCGGAGATAACGATATCACCTATACTTCTCCTTACGCCGGCGCCAATTGGCAGTCGTTCGCCTCCCCAAACGAAAAGTTTTTGCAAGAAATCGATATAGAAGCCTATCGGGAATTTGGAAACTTGGCTGATGACCCGAGATCGGGAATCTGGCGCAAAGAAAATACACTGTACTATACGCAAATCGCTCTCGATAGAGCTGGTGGTGATAAGACCAAATTTGTGCCGTGGTTCAAGCCGATATCGAATGGCCGTGAATTAGACAATACGGAATTGCTTCCTGGAACGGTTTGTGGGCGCGAGTTTGACGGTTTCGTCATATCTGTGCCGACATATTTGCCCTATCTCGTGCAGAGGTGTCTTGAAAGTGGGGTAATAATCAAAAGAGTGCTGAAGATCACAAACATCGAGCACGCAAGAAATTTGCACAACTCAGGCAAGAAGGCCCGATTTGTCATCAACTGCGCGGGGATGTTTGCCTCCAAATTCGCTGGGGTGGACGATTCTAGTGAAAACTATGTTGTTCGAGGCCAAGTTTTAGTCGTGCGAAACGCAATTTCTAAGATTCAAATTGTTTGTGGCTTTGAGCACCCGGACGAGGAGCTATATGTGTTCCCACGGAAAGAAGGCGGCGCTATAATTGGCGGAAGCTTCTTTAAGAACAATCACGACCCCGTTGAAGATAAAGCCTTGACTCAGAGGATTCTTGACCGGGCCACGACGTATTTGCCTGAACTAATCGACGAAAAAATGCATGGCAACAAACCCTATATCGACGTGGTCAAGGTGAATGTGGGGCTCCGGCCCTTTCGTGAAGATGGCCCCAGAATCGAAAAAGACCCCAAGAAAAAATGGCTTATTCATGGCTACGGCGCAGGCGGTGGAGGATACCAGGGAAGTTACGGGTTTGCCAAGAAAATCGTCGAGCTTGTCAACGAGAATATCTCCACGCCCAGATTATAGTCATGAAAATGTTATTTATAAAGTAATTATGGGCATGTTTGTCCATGTGCAGAAGCTATAATTAGTGGCTGCGACACAGCAAACAGCAAGAAATGGTGAACACGATAACATTGAGTTATTTAGGGAATTGCAAATTGACTCGATTTTTCCAATTTGTTTATTTGCACAACGTGTTGACGAGGAAATTGAAAAACTGCTTGCCGTATTTCTTCTGGTGCTCCTTGTCGGTCTTGGAACTCACAAATTCCAGTGCTTTGGACTGGTGCCCAGGCAACGCGGTGGGTTTGTCCAGATAAGTGTGTGTTTTGAATTGGATGTCGGCATAGCCATGCTGGACCGAAAACGGGCCTGGGTTTTTGGGCGTTTCGGGAAGTGACATTATGAATAATTCGGAGATTTGAGGAGGTTTTTAGGAATATCAACGGTTTTTGGGGAACAGAATCTCGCTTCGATAGCGATGGTGGGGCTGGTTGCTATCGGTATGTGCCGGATAAGCTTTGGTGCATCCCTCCACACTACAGGCGGTACGGGTGTCCTGGGAATCAGTATATGAGATTAGAAGCGTATACAGTTGCACTATTTCGAGGCGCCAAAGCACGTGTATTTCTTTCTTTGTTGCATTTAGGTGATTTGACCAGAGGAAAATTTTTCATTTCGAATTTTTGAGGGTTTTTTTTTTCTGATATCTTGCGGCTGATATCATTGATGAATCTCGTCGGAGATAAGCCGAATGCAGTGAATCTTTCGCAGTCGCGTTGAGAAGTCGATTACGGCCTTTTGCAGGTCCCAATTTGTGTAATTCGTTTCATGGGTCAAAGATAACTTTCTCAACCAACGATCCGGTAATGCTTGATGGAATGACATCTCATGGGGTGTCATCTCCATGCATTCACCCTGTGGGCCTATACTAGATCTCATAACGAGGTGTACGGGTTTTCTCGCTCGGAACACTTCTAGAGCCTGGGCATGTTAAAATGGACAATACGCTTTTTTTTTATCGCAACGTGAGACAAAAAACTATAATATTTTTGAAGACTATCCGCTACTAAGATAAAGCGTACGGTATCTCTACACAATCCCACTCGTATCGTATCTGTTTCAGAGTAGCCTGGCACATCGTAAAAACACAGAAGCCTGCACATTGCATCCTACTCGCTCTGAAAAAATCATCTACTTACAATAGTCACGGTCTCAAATCGATAATTTGTGTACCCTGAAGCAACATGAGAGCGTCTACAGTTCAAAGCTTTCAGCACACGGCCGCAAGCTGTCTTAAGCGGCCATGGCAAACATTCAGAGACGGCCAGCCAATTTACGGGTTGACGAAAAGAGGCTCTAAAAGACATCCGTTGACCGGAAAACAAGGTAACAAGCACTTTTACAAGGGAACAGGCTCCTCTGGCTACGGTAAACTCAACGCAGATGGTATTTATATCATGGACTGGACGAAAGTGCGTACGTACGTGGTGCCTGCGGGCTTGAACTCCTCAGACCTCAAGGCCCTTGTGTCACCTAAAGTGCCGCAGGTTTTACAGACTTTTGAAGGGTACCAAGACGGGTTCAAGGACCCGCAACTTGCATGGCAGAGCATCAAGGAATTCATTGAGTTTGGCGAAAACTATAACGATAGAGATTTGGAGAAAATGCTGTTTTTGGAGGAATACGTGCACCCGGACATTGTTGCCGCGGAGCAGGAACAGAACACGGTGCAGTGATATTGTACATGTATATAGATAATGTGAAGACTTGGGACCCGGTGATTTGACTATTTTTTTCTATTTTTTTCGCTTTTCGTTTTTCTTGTTGTTTTTGTTTTCTTATTATACGCATTTGTTGTTTGGTATTGACGAGATTAGCTTCGACCTGCCATGGGCCATAGGTCGATTAACAGCGTGTGCTTTCAGATTCAAATCTTGGATCTTTTTTCGAATCTGATTTTGGTCTCTCTCACAAAAGGTTTAGTGTGGAAGGAAAATCGAACCTTTTTGCTTTCAAAAAAAATTCCCTTTTCCGATACGCAAGGCAGTCTAACAAAGTGTCATTTCTCAGCCTTTTAACCAAAACAAAGTATACTATGGGTCACTAAGTTCCACCGAATTGCCTAAAACATCTGCTCTCACATCTCTAAACTCATGATTCATTTAATGAATATTGGTTCTTGGTAATCTACCGCTTTGTTAAAATCACTTTTGACCAAAACGCCTATTCAGAGCAAGACTCAATTTATTTAAGGCGTGGTGTCAAGATATAATATGTCATTCAAGCATGTCAAAGCCAAGCCAAAGGCGGGGTGACGCTTCTCATCTGGTCCGAAAAACTTGATTTGGACTTCAAAACTGTGGCAAGTAACAGCCTCACCTCAATCAATATTGCCTAAAGATCCATAAATCACTGGATCATTCATTACAGCAATAGCAAAGCCAAAGAAGGCGAGGCGGCACTACTTCGATCCAAACTCAAGACACATGTACAGTCATATACCCCAGGGCTATCCTGCTCCGGTCTGATGAATGTTTCTTTTAAGAAGGACACCATGTGTTTTGTGGCCTCCTCACGATTATGGTTTTTCTGAGTATATATAGAACTCTGTATCCTTCAAGATCCGTTCGAACTCGCCATCGGCCAAACGACACTACCTTGGTTCTATGCTTAGATCACAGTGCTCTTGCGTACCGAGAACCATATACATATTTGCTTCAGAGAAATCTTTCCTCAGTGAGTCAACACGCATATCTATATAGACAGATATACAAAAAAAGAATCCAGAATTGAGAATATCGAGTATTTGAAGGAGCACAGCAGCCGACCCCGACCAAAACACCTAGCACTCCCCCGAAAGACCTGCAGGCGACCTTGAAGATGGCTGTCTCTGCTTTTGGGTCTGGGCTCCTTCCTGCCGGCAATTGAATACTATAAATAGAAGTCAATCGGTAAACAATCTTTTGTCGATAGAAAATTTGGGGTCGCTAGGAGGCTTTGCCAACTTGAGCGACCTTGCAGTTAATGCTCTGTTCCCATCGGATATGGGATCTATCACGTCTTATTCATCCTGTCTTGGAGTTGATATGAGTTCTTTCAATCTAGGAGCGCTCGCAGGTTTACCTCAAGTTCCCCGGGATGTAAGCCGACTGAATATTCAAGGAATTGATATACCCCTACCATCTGTTGCTTGTGCCGATCAGAGCAAAGCGATGGACGTTTTGATGGGTGTCAACTCTTTGCCAGGTAATCAGAAAGCATTACAACCAGAAGGTCACATTTTTTCTCTTCTTTTTTGTTTGATACAATGTTTACCTAGCTCTCCCCTTTTTTTTTTTTTTGCTTGATTCATCTGATTAAGGACTGGGAGCCACAATTGCTTACCTAGCTCTCCAAAAAACTATATGCGTATAGGAATGAATTGATTCCATGCGATTGAAGACATGTTCACAGGTTTCAAACACTTAAATTTCCGAGATTAGATACTGACTCAATTTCAATCACACGATATATCCAAGGCAGAAAAAAACAGTTTATATAAAAAATGAGTAACACGGGTTGTTTTTTGCAAATTCTTTCTTTGGCGAACCCACCATAAAAATACCACATACACAACTTTCAGGCGCAAGAAAAATTTAGCTATGCAATTGCAATCACAAAGTATGCTGCATCAAGTTTAATTATATATAGATCAACAGTGGGTTCGAAAGGGGGCCGAATCTCATTTTATTTTGCTAGCCATCCTATTCTGCTCCACGCTTAATGCAACCGCGCGCCAAATCGCGTCTCGACAAATCTCAGCAGTGACGACTCATCCACCATAAACCAATTTCATACCTAGAAACTCTTATGAGTGACCTTAAAATTTGCATCAAATTATCCTCAATCTAGGCATATCAGTCAAATCAAAAACCTTAAAAGGGATAGCAAACCATAAACGCTCACATTCTCTAGCTGATAGAGAAAAAAACGAAAAAAAAAAACACTCCCAGAATGTCACAAGCTAGCCCGGAAGTCGTGGCGGCGGCAGAACATGCCATCACAAACGATAATGCAGCCACTGAAGGCACTCATGACGACGACCACGTGATGCTGCTCCCGCTTCTGAAGATCAAAAAGATTTTCAAGATGGACCCGGAGTATGCCGGGTGCTCTGCTAGCGCTGTATACGCGACGGGCGCAGCCACCGAGCTATTCGTGCAATATTTGGTGGA
The DNA here is from genome assembly GCA_004217705.1 of Metschnikowia aff. pulcherrima. NCBI lineage: Eukaryota > Fungi > Ascomycota > Pichiomycetes > Serinales > Metschnikowiaceae > Metschnikowia > Metschnikowia pulcherrima. The sequence continues at coordinate 671,227 of CP034460.1, read as the reverse complement.
ACAAGCATCGATGAGTGCCAAGGCTGAGAAGAGGAAGAAAATCCAGTACAGGGATTTGAGTGCTGCCGTTGGCGCGCTGGAACTGTTGCACTTTCTCAGCGACACTATACCCAAAACACAAACTGTGGAGAAAGCCTTGAAGGAGAAACGGATTAATGTTTCAGAGGAAGACCGCAAGACGCATGCGGCTTTGTTGGGCGAGGAGAACGATAAAGGAGACGAGTTGCCAGCGGCAGAGGTGGAGAAAAGTGCTCCTGTGTTGAGTAAAGGCCAGACCACGCTACCTTTCCAAAGCGTGCCACCGAAAAAAGCCGGGTTGCTGGATCTTATTGCCGATGAGCCTCAAGAAACGGACGCGATGGTGGTCGATGGATGAGACTAGACTGTTTGTCATCAAAACGTGTTTGTGGGTTATGGCAAGCTTTTGTTTCAGGGCGTGGATCGGAAAGATCGTAACGGCAATGGAGATTCCTTGAATTTCAAGACGCTTATCCTTGGTTTGAAGGCAGTCATGAATTTATGGTGATCAGGATTTGGACGTCATTAGCGCCAAACTAGATGCCAGGGTCAGAAAACGAATTGACCTAGGATCAACCAACACGCAACTGTGAAGAATTTGAAAATCCGGATATCTCTTTTAAACATATGTGTTCCCCGAAATATTGCCCTTCAAGAATCTGTAAATGTCACATGATAAAAATCTCGGGGTTTTACAGGATCAAAATCAAAATAGTCATAGCATATGAACCTCATCCATTTCGCAGCTTAAAAGATTTGGCGTGACAGAGAGTAATGCTACCAAACAATCAAAAGCATGTAGACCGGCATCACTTCGAAAATGTACGGGAAATACCTAAAATCCACCACAATACTAAGTGGGCCTTTAAATCATGTTACGATTCTGTTCTGTCCATTTCAAGTTTTCTTTCTCACAAAGCCGTGCTTCATGAATTCTATGATTCAGTGAATAGCTCTCGCCATCGATCAAAAGCATGAACAATAAGGTTCCGAAAAAACTCGATTATGTATCAAGTTTCAGCGAAACCTTTTGTTTCCGCAATCTATCCGGCGTAACAAGAACCCGTATCTCCATACAAATTATGCTTTCACAAGAAAGCCTGCGGGGGTTTCCTATTTGTTGCACTCGTCTTGCCACACGTGGGTCAGTTGTTTTCACAAGTTTGGTCGTCACGACAATTATCCTAGGCTTTCCCGAGCTTGTAGGTCGATATCTAAGAAAAAAACACGAAAATCAAGGAGGAAGAGCAAGATAAGAGTAAGAGTAAGAGCAAGGCCAGTAAATATACGCTAACATCTCTACTTTTGGCATCGACAATTACATCGTGATACTTTCTCCATTCCAGTGAGCCCGTGAGACAATCAAGTAATACAAGTGCTTGTTAGTAGCAAATCGTAAGGTCTAGGGTCTAGGCAGTATATGATAAATGAGATATGGCAGAAATGCTGCTGTGAGAGGTGACGATAGCGACGTAAACTTCTGCTTATGTGTTTTTTTTTCCAGGAATTTTTGAGCTAGAAGCAAAACTGAATACGAGCTAATCCGAAGTAACGATATCAGAGTCATAGTAACAACACCATCTTTGGCTGCTAAAGGTTTTGTTCGACACCAGCATCTACCAATAACGAAAAAAGCAATAGGTATATCTCGTAGAAGATTAGTATGCGTTAATATCGTGTTGCAAAAGAAACGAGTCAGATCTTGATATCAATTGATGCGGATACATATTCTTCACGCGTCAAGTCTCGTGATCAGCATTTGGTGAAAGCCTGGCTTGAACTCAAACTGCTGTATTAAAGCGAAAGCCTACTCACTCATTCTTAGCGTCACCAAATGATTTGATTCAGGTAGCTCAAAATGAAACAACGGGTAAATCCTTATTTTTTTTTTTTTTTGCATACCATCTTGCTTCTTCTTCGTCCTCCACAAACCTTTGCATCTGATGTGATTCCTTGACCCTTTTAAACGCAACTGTAAGCTGCATGCTGGTCGACTATTCCTGGGATCGTGCGTTCGCGGAGGGCTCCGCGTTCATGTATCATTGTCTGTTGGTCAACTGCAGTCACGAGCCAATCATTGTATTTGATTTGGATTTGATTATCAGATTAGGGAGTCTGACAAAATGGCGCACGCTTTTTTGATCAGCCCATAATATCAGAAAAAGATACGAGGAGAGAAGGAAACTCGCTAGATCCCATAATCACCCCCAAATTTTGTTCGACAAGGGGAAATATGTGCAAGGGGCGAGGGAAGTATATCACGATTCGTATGAGGGAGTCCCATGATATGAATTATCGAAGTCAGGTAACGAAAATCAATTTCAAAAAGTAAAAGGATGAACTGGTGAAAAGTGGCAGCCTTATACGAGCAGAGATGACATGATGTCACTCCTGCACCACGCGCCTGCGCTGTGATGCGCGCAAATCTACAAACCCAGATTCGGTTGCACCACGGTCACCAATATTGTCTTCTTCTTGCTAGTATGCTTCGAAAAATTATGCTGAGGCTTGCTCCAAAAGAATTACCTCGATTGAAACCACAAACAAAGTAAATTCTCGTGCTTGTCGTGTCATGTGTTCCCGAAAGCCGCATGAGACATATGCAGGGACGTCACCTATTTGGGTATCCTTGAGCGCGGACGCTGTCGCTTTATGCACATGGGCGCATATCAGTTGCGAGATTCCGGTTGGACCGGAACCTATTGGCTGCACATAATCTCTACGTACGGCTCTGGTTCATTTACGAAAAGATGATAGCATGCTTCTGAAAAGGTATAAAAATCAGGCGAATCCAGGCCGTTTTTCGGGGTTTTTTCTCATAAACCAGTAAGGATGAAGGGATTCACGTCGATCGCTACCAGTGTCACGCCCACGACTACCATCACGACCACTGAAAACGGCACCACCGCCACATTTCTTTACCCGTGCATGGCCACGGTTGTGGATGGATGTTACGTGAAGAAAAACGCTGGCGCCAGGAGTCACAAGACTGGCTTGTCTGCCGGAATCTGGGCGTTTATAATTTTGTTGATGTCGTCGTTTGCGTCTGTTTTGGCATCCGATCTGGAAACAGGCTCTGTGCTCAAGTATGACAATATGACATCGGCCATTGACTCGATCACCGACATGGTGGTTGCTGACCCTTCGGCTACGCTGTACACCATTCAAGTTGACGACCAGATAATTGGGATTTCCAACTTCACCGTTGAGTACCCCTCAAATATCACCAAGAGATGGGACGCTAGTAACGCGCCCTTGGGGGCATCCTGGACTCAACACCAGACTGCCCAGCAGGGCACATGGTGGTCTACTTGGTATCCGGCGTCGTGTGTGCACCAAAACGGTTACGGTGGCGAGCCCGTTCTGGTCCAATTGACACAATCGACGTCATACAGCGCGACATGGTCAGCGGGATTTTCTGTGAATTACGGAACCGAAGCCTCGTTGAGTATTGGATACTCCACCACGGAAACAAACACAGTGTCAGAGTCGGAAACATACACTGTTCCTGCATACAGTTACGGCCAGGTCTGGCAGCAGCAATTGATGGTCTGGCAAGACCAACAGCACCAGCATTGCCATAAGTATAACTATGGGAAACATGGAATCAAGTGCGGTGCGTGGAGTGCATATGTGAGAGGAAACTTGCCCGTGAAGAATGGACAAAGTTTTGGCTGGAGCACAGGGTATGACAAGATGGATTTCAGCTCGTGTGGCGGTGGAACTTGATTGTTGGTTCATTTTTCTTTCTTTTTTTTTTCCTGGTTTAGAACCAATCTAGAATAACCAATCTTCGAGCGTTTTGTGAATGAAAAATTAAATGAAAGTTACGGTGTAGGTTCGAAAATTCACAACGGATTCAAATGCGGAGAATTGATTTCTAGAGACAGTCTTCAGAAATAATACCAGTTTGCGCTTGGTTCCAAAATATGACCTTGTTTCGAAGGATTTCGTGCCCGAAACCGAGTCCTCGCATTTCGACACGGCTTTGAAGAAATATGTGGAAAAATACAAAAGCACCCAGGACGAGTTCATCGAAGCCTATAACGAGAAGAAGATATCGGAGCCCAAGCTGGACGAGTATTTCTTGCACGACAGGGCAGTGCGAGAGTCCGGTCATGACACTACATACCGACTTGAGGGAAAGGCTGGGCATTTGGCCACGGTGGATCTCAACTCGTTGTTGTACAAGTACGAAGTTAGCATTGCTGCAATAATTGGCTTTTCTTTTCGATGGCAAATTGGTGAATCCTGTAAGCAGAGAGGCGGAGGCACCAGCCAAGTGGGCTAGAAAAGCGGAGCACAGGAAAGCCAGGATCACACATTACCTTTGGTACATTCACTCATCAGGCGTCTCGATGTGCCTTTTCATGCCTCGATTTAGCATAGGGCCAGAGCCATCATCTTTCAAAAAGGTTATTTTGAAATATCCCCTCCCAAAATTTTTCGAATAAAAATGAATGACCATTTCTGCAGTTGAATTTGTATCCATACGAGTATAGTACCACAGGCTAGTTTCCAGGTAGCAAGTCATCAAATGTAACGTGATGAGTCTGTCAAATGTTGAGAAAACACCCATATAATCTTGTTGGATACTCGGTGATATGAATCGCGTTGAAGAGGGGGGGGGGGAGGGGGCAAGCATCATCTCTATCCAGCTTTGATCGCCCAACTGACATGTGCGCAGAGTCATACGCCGGATATTCAAGCTTATTAGGGTCAGCTATAGCTGTCGAGGTCCTAAATCTTCCCTTGTACAATTAAAGACGTGAACCGGGCAGCGTATCTTAATTTCCATTAGAGATGAATAATGTGAATCTGAACCACTGGAAGTTTGATATGTCCGTCTGTTGATTCAAAAATAAAGTTGAGCTCAATTGATTTCGGACAAATAGTTTCTTCATACTTGACAAATTATTTTGTGCATCATCTCGTAAAGCCAGTTGTGCTTCCCAGTATTACAGGAGAAAGCCATCACTATATACTTATGAGTCGGGCAACTCACGCTCGCTGTTTGTAATAAGAGAAATTTGGCACGGCCAAGCCCCATTAAACTCGAATAGGGCAAATGAGGTACCTAACAGGGACTTATTTGGAGATATAGAAACACTTTTGTTCAATTATAGCCAGCTGATGCGGGATCTGCCTAACTTTTACTAGACTCAGCCGATGAACTTATCACTAGCGGCAATGGAGACAAGTATATTAAACATCAATGAGACCTAGGCTGAAAGTTTCACAAAAGCTTCAAATAAAGCATGTACGATTATCGTGATAAGACATGAAAACTTATTTTTTGTTATACAAACAAAATGCATGTCATATAACACCAGCATTTGAGACTGAATCTGCATCATCGTGATCAACAGCTACGTACATGATTCTTTCGCATTATCATTCGGTACTGCTAAACCTGTATAGTCGCAATACTCGAGAGTCGATACAACGCTGAAGATGTTTACACGGGCTGCTGACCACAACCTTACAGTTGAAAAGTCTCAGGATTTTGATTTTGATTTTGATTTTAATCTCACCAAGCCAGCTTCAACCCAATGTGCAGTGGAGCGTTTTCGTATACTGAACTTTGATTTCTTTCCATTTAAACTCCCCCAGAGTCACTAAAAAATTTTTCTTTCTCTTTTTTTTTGGTGAGCCACCAAGTAACCTCATCACAAGGTGGACAAATTTTTTATGCAAGCCAATTTAGCACCGTCATGCACAGTGCACACAACATCCACTTCGAGCAGCTTTAAGCGAGCAGTACTGCATAAAACTGGGTCTTGGCTGCGTCTGCAAAATTTGCGATGGGGCAACCGACCAGCAGGTCGTATCCGAAACGCCAAGTGCTTTAAATGCCAGAATGGATATAAAAAGATGGTAAATTCCGCATTTTCGAATTCATTCATTTTCTTCGCCTTTCTAACACGCAAAAAAAAAAAGAAAATTAAAAATGAACGGATACACGTCAATTGCAACCAGTGTCACGCCCACGACTACCATAACCGCTACTAACAATGGCACCACCGCCACTTTCCTCTATCCATGCATGGCCACGACTTCCGGTGGATGCTACGTGACCAAAAATGCTGGCGCTAGTCAGAAATCAGGGGTTTCTGCTGGAATGTGGGCGTTTTTGATCTTGTTGGTCACCTCTGCAACAGCCGCCATGGCCTAGAAGGTTAGCTTTGGGGAATTTTGTGTGCCGCTCAAATGAGCTTTGGGATTGATTTTATTGGATCTCAAACATTTATTCAGTTCGCATATGGTTTTCTTTTTAAGTGTTCTTGTCATGACTTGATCCGATGGTTGGCTCTTGTCGTTCCTTGGAAAAGTCCAAAATAATTGGTCGTGTACACACCACAGTCATCACGCTCAACGCGTGGTTTTCTTCACAAAAGACTCGTTTTTGCAACAATTTGTGTCAGAATGAGTGTGGCTGGCTAGGGAGTGGTGACATGAAACAAGTACGTGTGATGGCTGCGCTGTACCCGTTTGGTTATATACCGAATGTGCTCCACGACCTTACATCAGTCACGCTTAATTAGCTGAGTACAGGTTGAAAAAAATGAAAAGAAAAAAATTGCACTGCAATTTGCAATCAGTTCTGAGTAGGCCGTAGTAGATTATTCCATAGAATTCACTTCAACGATACGTACAGCATTTTTCCAGATGAAAGCAAAAGCATGAATATGGTATTCAGTGAGTCTATTTCATGCAGCGTGAGGTCATTAGTGCCTTAGGGATAGGGTTACTGGTAGTGCAATTTCTTTGGCAAAATACAATGAATTAATCGTTTATTGCATTAGGAGACTACGTAGCTAAACTGCAAAAAAGAAAAAAAAAATATTCGACAAAGCTAGCAGCCAGAAGGCTGCCATAGTACGCGCGGAGATAAGGTTGAGAATCCTGAATGACGCAAACTGGATTGCTCACTTTCAAAAAATCTGACCGTTAACATATTTCTTGTATGGCTTCTCTCTATCTAAACGGAGAATCAATGAGATCTGGGAATCTTTTTAAATTCTTAAGGTGGTAAGAAAGAAAAAAAGAAAAAAAAAACACAGCCCCGAATGGGATAGCTTAAAAGGGTAACAATAGTGTGCAACAATAACGTCTGGCCACGCGTTGGGTGTGTATTCGCACGAATTGAGACAATGGGACATTTAAACAATAAACTCCATGAAAAAAAAAAAGAGAAAAGTTTGGCATTATTTGGATTCGCCAACAACATCCAAAAGCTGATTCTTCTTTTCTCGGAAGAGCTAAAGAAAAAAAAGGAATGAAAAAAGTTCATTTCGCAAGGTATGGATCGTAGTGGCTAATATGTATCGAGAGTTGCAAATTAAACAAGTTATGATCTCTAGTCCAGATTCTATTCTCATAGATATGAATGTTAAATATAGACGCGACAACAGCTCGCGACATTATCCTCATTCCTCTTGCAAAGCACGTTTATGAGCACTGCCCTTCTCGTGTGTTGTAGTACTTTCCCGAGATGAATTCCCGAAATAATGTTCTTGTCAGTTACTATATCCAGCAAAACGACAAGTCTAAGGTCTTAAAATTCCATTCTAAAGCCAGAATTTCCTCAAAACAACTCGAAATCTCAAAAAGATGGCTGATAGAGTCTGTACCCCCATGGGTAAGCCTACCACCACTCTCACCACGACTATCAGTGGTAGCACAATCACTTTCCTCCACCCATGCTGGGCAACTTTTCCCGGCGAATGCGCTGTGGTGGACGAGAAGCAAGTGCGTGAAAAAGCAGGTGAAAACGGGAGCAGAGGGTCATCTGCACGGGTTCTGGGCGGGGCAGTAAGATCGGATGAAAAGAGCCGAGCCAGTGGAGGTTCTCAGAATGGAGGCGTGGGGCAAGCTGCGGGGTACTCAGCCGGAATGTGGGCTCTAATCATTGTTTTGATGAGTTGCGCAGCGGTGCTTGCGGAGCCTTCTGTTGTGTGCTTGGTCTAGAAGGGAGCTTGTGTGAAATATATAGTTTTTCAAGTGGCTTTGCTGAGGCATCAGAAGCTTAATCTTGAGAGCTCTTTGTTGGCTAACAATAAGTTAAACCACCTCAGCTCGTTCTTTTGTATAGCCCATTATCTTTTTGAAACTTGAAGTTCCCTCATCGCTCACCGAATGTCACAGCACACTCATGTGGACGTAGGATTGGCCTTCGAGCTGTAGATGGGCACTAACCATGATTGAAACCTCGTACCTTTCGGCCAATCCTATTTGATCTCCGGAGTGCTCAGGCTAATGAAACATTTTGTCCTGGAAAAACGGCGCTCTGCCGGTTTAGTTCCAGGTATTTCATTAAGGCTCAGCCATGAAAGCTCCGCCGACAGTCCGGCTGACGAATTCGCAAAAACGCCCAACCCAAAAGCGAGCTGAGAAAAGCTCATATTCAAAATTAATGGCCATGAGGTATCTATCGAGTGTCTGACTCATCATCACTGTAGAATCTAGAGCTTGCTTTATATTTATCAGGTACATTCCAGTGTCCTATGATGCACACAATTACAATGATGTAAACCCCACAATTCATTGTGAGGGAAAAATGTTTGGGATAGCAGCACCAACACAAGCATTTCTTTGGAATAGGAATGTCACACCGACTCGCCGATTACTGTGCCGTAGTTTGTATTGTTGGAGAGTGTACGATTGCTTGCTCACGGCATCTATTCTGGAGCGGCCAGAAAAAATACGTATTACCTTGCAGAGCAGTTTATTTAGATCATTCGTAGAAGTATGAAGTCATGTGACTGATTCAATCCCAGTTTTGGTGTTTCGAAGCCTAACAATGCTCACGTCGTGTTTCCGTTGTTCCCTTTCACGCTTTTCAAGCCGTTCTCAAAGTCGCGATAATTGCATATCTTTTCGTTTCAAAGGTTAGAGCAAGAAATTGTTTCCTGAGTGTGAGTTTCTGATTGAATCAAAGAACTACAGTATCACCTCTTTCTAAGGATCACATCTATTGAGCAGAAATAAAAATGGTACCCAGGTTATCTTCTGAAAGAGCGCATTTTTGGTCTGAAAAACAATTTCTCGCGCTGTGTTTTGATGAATATAGCCAGGTTATCTCCCTAACCAAGATCCTTTTGAACGGGTCTTACTGTAGCAACTATACAACAACACGAGAAGATTTTGGTTGTTTCTCTTGTAGAGATTTACATGCGTGAGATAGAGTCAAGTGTAACAGAGGAATGTCAACTAGCGCATAAACAAAAGAACAGATTCTTGCCTATTCGGAATCGTTTAAAATGTAGTTAAGTCTTTGGAAACCCACCATCGGTCCGCCCGTGAAAACAGCTTGAAATTGATAGCTGAATATTTCATTCTCACAAACCATAGAATCAAATAACAATATGAGCCCCAACTGCTCTCTGTAATCTATGGAAGCATAGCCTCAAGTAGCGCTCAGTTATCCCCAAAGCTGCACTGTAGAAAGCAAACAATGACGAATTAATGAGAAAACAGAAAACAATGTAGTTTGGCCGCTGAAAAACGGTTGAGAATTCCATTTCGAGATTTGAAATTTGAGAAAAACGCATGCTTCATTTCAGACCAGAAGGCGCAGACTTAAGGCACATGTAATGTAGTATATAAAAGTATGAGTCTCAATCCGTTGACTCAACGCACGCAAGTTCAGAAGGATTTGTAAAAATACCATGTTGTGCTCTTACTTGATTGCCGCAGTGACTCTAGCGACAACATTGGCTTCATCCTTGGAAGATGTTCATGAATTTGCGGATATGGAAATAGCCATTGAGTCACTTTCAGAAAAGTCAAGTGTCGAAACCGCCAGCAAGGAGTACGTTTTCATGGTCAATGGAGAACTCATTGGGATCTCAAACTTCACCGTGGAAACCGTATACCCAGAAAAAAAGAGATCATTGGCGTCTAAAGTTTCTGTGGGAGCATCGTGGATAGAGTTCCGTGTCAACAATTCTGGAGTACTGTGGGGTGAATGGATGCCGACCACATGCCCTCAAATAAACTTCCGCTTAGTTCCTGCAGTTTACCCCATGCCTCTGACTTGGTACTACAGTGCTACTTGGGATTCTGGGTTCAGTTTCAACCTCGCCTTGAGAAAAGCCATGGAAATGGGGTTTTCTTGCGCAGACGAGATTCGAGACTCGGCCACGGGTAAATATCTTGTGCCAGCTCTTGGCGTCGGTCAGTTATTTCGAAAACAAATGCTTGTGTGGCAAGACCATCAATACCGGAAATGCAAAAAGACAAATAAGGGAATAGCGTGCGCGAGCTGGTCGGCAAATGTAAGAGGGAATTTGCCCATAAAGAATGCCCAAAGTTTTGGCTGGCGCGTTGGCCGAGGTAATGTGGACTGGAATCATTGTCGAGGCAAGATGTGGTGAAAGAGAAGAAAGAAGGCAGAATATCAGGGTACAAGAATTTGATTTTTTTGTGAGTGAATGACTTATACTTGTAAATGTATGAGAGCAAGTTTTGATTTTGAGATTTTTATTGCCAATTCAACGTGCCCTCAGGCTCCATAGGGTAATTTTTAGGCTTTTCATACAAGTATTTGCAAATAAAATAAGAGATTTGTTTCTTTACTTATGTTCATTATTGGACAGACATAATAAGTCCCTGCCAGTGGCTGCAAAAACGAGTCAACGGAGACAAAAATAATCTGGTGCATTAGAAATATAAAAGAGAACAGGAATCCGCGAATAGTGTGGTACTAAAATTTGGGGATTCAGCATATGTTTGAAAGTATGTTTGGAAAATTTTGTCCCCGCGTAGAAAATATAAATATATTTTTACATTTGTAAGGATTCTGGTCAAAACAATCACCTGGTTATATATTCTAAACACAACGCGAAAAAGCGTTCGCACACAAAAAGACAAAAGAGTGCAGTTAAAAAACACCCTTGGCAATGATTTATTTTCGTCAGTAAATGTGATTTTTTCTAACAGATCTAAGTTAATAACCTTCAACGCTATTTTTCTTTACATTAATCAATGCGTTTAAAGATCGCTGGTGTGTATCTCTTTCGGCCTCACCGCAGAATTCGCTACACCTGAGCCGCCCAGGCCATTTTTGCTGCAAAAAGCAGACTTGACTTTGCTCATCTAGTGGAAAGCCAATTTGGGGTTTCTGATAAGATTTGCACACAAAATTTAAACATACTAGAAAATTTTGAAAAGAAATAAAACCAAAGAAACAAGGTCTAGGTATTTCGAAGTATGGCACTTCTAAAAACCCTCCGATCTGTGATAAAGTCTTGCATAAACTTAAATCCACATTTTTATTTCCGCGTAAATCTGAGGCTCAGTTCCGCGAGATCTAATTCAGAGGTTTTGATAAGATCTTATATCTTGTATCACGTGATGTCAAGACTCAAAATGGCAATTTTCGTATTATGCCCATGAAACAACGAAGTGGTGATACGCTCTACGAATTTTTTAATCTCAAATCCACGTACTTCGTAAACTTTCAACCTCACGAAAATGCGAGAAAAATTCATGTTTGTTCAACAAGTGTGGGGAAAGAGAAAAGAATACTTCCACTCAGCCATCAATTTGTTTATGCATCTTAAGAAGATAGGATTTCAAGTGAATTCGTCAAAAATGCCAAAATCTATGAAATCTGAAAAAATTAGTCAAGACGCATAGCCGGGTTAGCCTGAAGAACTCCCCCGCGCAAAAAGCCGTTTAGCATGAAATAGCGAGATGCGGCCCCATGTGCTTTTACACATTGTCATATTTTCTGTAAATAAAATGACCCGGTATGACCGGGTACTTTTTTTTTGGTTTTCTTTTTCTTCTCGTTGTACGCGACTTGATAACCGAAATCTATCCTTAAAAGTGAAAAAGACATTGTACGAATATGTGGTACGACCCAAACTCAAGGGAAATACTTGCGTGGTTTAAATCATCAGCAGCAATTCGCAAGACGTGGAAGTTCTGATCTTTTTCCATAATCATTTGCATCAAAAAAAAAAAATTCCCTGCCATGCATACATGTTTTCTGTAGCACCTGAAACAGTTTGGCCAACGCTAATTCAAGATGCGTGCATAATTTCAGCCGAAATATCGTATTTTCGCTAAATAGACTTTTTAAAGGGCACGGGAAATCAATGCTAGATCAAACAAGCCTATCTCAAGTCCATGAATGACATCTGACACGATATAATCTTGCGTTAGCAAGCTTGGCGTTATTGACTTCATTTTCGGCTCTGATTTCTTTCCATGGAGCAATAATGATTGCAGCTACTATCCATCAGGCTTGCCCTATTGTTAGCGGATCTACCATACGCTATGGTGAAGACACTTTATCTGACTTTTGGGGGAGATAAAAGGCTGAGTAATCCATATTGTCGCCAAAGGAACAATTGAAAGGCAGCGGGGTATGGTTTGCAGTTGACTAGTCAGAAAACCAGTAAAGGAAGGAGTCAAAAGCGTCAAAAAAGCGGAATTCAAGGCTATAAAGACCAAAATGGATCCCAGAAAGATGGTTTTAGAGGAATACAAGCAGAAAAAACGAAACATGCTCGAACAGAAAAAGACCATGGGTGGAAAAGCTACTTCCCTTACCTTTGCCAGAATCTGCGCCTATGCGCTTTTGCTATTGAGTTCTGTTACGGCAGTCTTGACTGAATCTGACCAAGCGCAGCCTGGGGCCATGCTTACATTCGATAACATGGACTCAGCAATCGATGCCATCACAGAGATTGTGATTGCTGATGATAGCAGGAAAGACTTTTTGATCCAAATCGACGATAAGATCCTGAAAATCGAGGAGTTTGATCTAGAATATCCTGAAGTTTCGAAACGAGGATGGAATCGGAGAACCGCCCCTCTTGCAGGAAAATGGACAGAGTATGAAACAATCAATCAGGGAACCTGGCTTGCAGCATGGCAGCCTGCATCTTGCGTGCATCAAAACGAACATGGATCTACTCCAGTCACAGTGTCATTGACTCTTAGTCTGAAGCACGGTTCAAGCTTCCACCAGGACTTCAACAAAAACTATGGCACTGCTGCCAGCATGTCGATTGGATACGAGACCACGGAGGAGAACTCACAGTCCACAATCCGTGTATACACAATCCCTGCACACAGCTATGGCCAGGTTTGGCGCCAGCAATTGATGGTATGGCAGGACCAACGGAGACGTAAGTGCACGAAGCATAGTTATCAGAAAGATGGTATCAAATGTGGACGCTGGAGCGAGCCTATGCATGGAGATTTGCCTGTCAAGAATGGAATGAGTTTTGGCTGGAGCACCGGCAAGGATAAGATGGATTTCTCGTCCTGTGGCGGTGGAACCTAGTGTGTTTGAGTGGCACGAGATATGAAGTGGGAGAGGGGGGTGAAGGAAGGCGGATTTGAAGGAAGGGGAAAAAGAGGTGAAAAACAGATGAAAAACAGATAAAAAGTATAAAATCATATAAAAAATAAAAGTCCAAATGGATGAAAAAAGATGTTGTAGCAACCGCACGTACAACTATTTAGTTGAATACAAAGGATTTGGAAACACCAAATTTTTCTGAATTCTATTTCCTTGACTTCAAAGTCATGTTTAGGAAAATGAAATGAAGACTTTGTTTTGTCGTATTTTCGTTTGATACATCTGATTAAGGACTCGAAGCCAGAATTGCTCACCTGTAGCTCTGCAAAAAGCTACATATGATAACATAAGAAAGCCTAGCGAGATTTTCGTCAATTGCAGAGTTCATGCGTTTTCCCGTGGCAAAGTAAAACAACCAAAAGAATCACATTTCGATAAAATTTAAGAATAATGTAATGTGTGATGGATTATTCTCCCTCAACCGAGCTATACTCCATCATTATTAATAATCAAACTCATAGAAAAACAATCCTCAGATCCATTACGTCACAATGAGTTTCTTTTGCCAATAAAAAAAAAATTGATCCATATCGAGAAAAAGCCCATCTCAGCAACATAAATGAAATTCCTAAACCATGTTCCATGGATTTTATCTGTTTCCGTTCATGGCTATATGACCCATTTTGCATTGTTAATGAGCATAGCCTGAATGCGAGAATGCACTATGCAACGTCGTAAAGCCTAATGGATTTCAGTCAAACGGCCATTTGTACTGTACAGATAGAATTTTGATTCTTTTAAATGGGAGAATATTTTTTCTGAATCCTATAAAAGAATATTTTTATATTTTTTGCATAATCACAAAAGCTTGCTACCCATCCCTTATAAAACTTCATACCATTCACCATACCCTGCTATAAAAATCTCCAACATGAAAACAATTTTAGATTTTGGATCAATTTCTTTAATCTTTCTTGCAATAATGGTGGCTGCCGAAATTCTCGAGTCCGTTCTTGTTTTCAAAGACAGGGAATCGGCCATCAACACTGTTACTGCCATGGCAAAGGCAGATACTGAGAAAACCGAGTTTGACGTGATGATAGATGAGAAAATCATTCGGATTTCCAATTTGACCTTGAATGAAGAAAACCTCAAAAAGAGATGGAGCGCAGAAACGGCTCAGGTTGGCGCTCTGTGGACAGAATACCATTCGGCAGAACAAGGAATCTATAAGTCTGATTTGCGGCCAGCGTCATGTGTCCATCTGAACGGACACGGGGCCAGCCCCTATTTGGTCGCCTTAACCCGGGCCGCTTCATACGATGGGAACTGGAAAACAGGCTTCAACCCCGACTTTGCCATGCTAACCAGCCTCCACTTGGGTCACGAAGTTGCCAAAAAAAACACAGTTTCAGAAACGGGCTGGTACACAGTGCCTGCATATGGCTACGGCCAAGTATGGCTGGAGCAGATCGTGGTGTGGCAAAACCAGCAGCGGCGTATTTGTACGATGCATGCCTATGGGGCAGGGGGTATTTCATGCGACCCCTGGAGCGCTATCATGAGGGGTGAATTGCCCGTTGTGAATGGTGTGCATTTTGTGTGGAACACCGATTGGCAAAAAATGGATTTCAACAATTGTGGCGGCGGATCGTGAATCTTGGAAAAAGTAAGCTGAGAGAGATATTACGAGTGAAGTTTTGAATATCATTATGTCTAACGTATCCTGTGTCGAAATCTCTTCTGGTCGGCTTTGATATTTCTCTCGAGGATAAAGAGGGGGTTTAAATGGATTCTCGTTGTAGCATCAAGTCGTAATGCTGAAAGCTGCGATGGTTCTTCTCTTACATGCTTTCTGAAACAAACGCTTGTATTAGAACTGGAAAAGATTTTTTTCTTTTCTGTGCATTAAAGACTAATTGTGTGAAAAATTTGATACTCACTCTCGCAAATGGTTGGTTCGTGTATCAAATGCAAATTAACCTGTAGAATGACTAACGCCATCGATTAGACCTGCCAAAGAATAACCAAATGATTCATTATGGCGAGTAGGTTTGGATTTTTATTTGATTCGATCAACGATGGAATTTTTGGGAATTTGTATACTTATTGTTGGCTGGTGGACCCCGGCCCCGCAATCTTAAAATTGTCTTCTTGCACTTAATGTGCAGCCGCCATTGTTCATATAAGAGACAAGACGAGGAAAAAATCATTAATCTGCGAGTCGCGACAAAACCACGGACATTCAAAATGGAAAATACAATGTCTAATGCGTACACATTGTGGTACGAAATACATATTGTAGTACGAATGCATACGCAACAATAAGAAATTTAGATTGAGCTGTGTGTTGGTCAGAAATTCCCCTGTTTCATCTCCGTCTGAAAATCTTTGTGTCCACATTACGCCAGTACAGAAATCTTGCCCAGCTCTCATATGTGTCCAGCTTGTTGATTGAAACATATGTTATTCAACAGGCAAGGAAGTGTTCTTAGACTAATAAACAAAGCGGTTTTTGCGAAACAACTCTTTTTTTCTTTTTCGTGCAGTCGCAAAAAGTTTACAATGGGTGAAACTACAAAACTCTTGAAAACCACCATAATTGTGTGATGCAAAGTTACCAGACAACATTAATACACCCCAGCCAGTTCCAGTTGAAACAATGCGCAATCAAAGCGCAACAAATGCCACGCAAAGAAAAAGCACATACAGCTCGCCAATAGTGATATACAGCCGCTAAAAGAGAGAAAAAAAAAGATACATATATATACATATACAATGATCACGCCCACCAGAAACTATTTGGCTCTCTGAAAAGAATGCAATTGTTCGACGGCAGCACAACTTATCTGGGTGACACTACAAGTGAGGAGAACCATAGCGATGAGGAATATAAGAAAGGAGAAGCATCAGAATATTCATGCAGAAAATTCACTGGGTCCAAGCCACCACCCTTCAGTAAACTCAAAAATTCTCACAATCCATTCATGATGTCAGATTCTCTCAAAAGCCAGACCATCATACCCGCCCTAGCCCTCATTTTCATGTCGATACACGCAGCCGCGGCAATGCCGCGGGAACAGCCGCACCTGTTTCTCAGATTCGAAGATATGACGTGCGCGATCGAGGCTTTCACTGACATGGTCATGCAGGACCCGCACGTGACGAGTTTTTATTTTTTGGTGGGGCACAAGCTTGTGGGTGTAACTGACTTTACCTTGCATTATCCGAATGTGGCCACAGCCGGCCAGAACCTGAGCCTGCAACCCTCGAGTATTGTATGGAACGAACATCACGTGATCCAACAGGGCACGTGGTGGGATAAGTGGCGGCCGGCGTCGTGCGTGCACCAAAACGGCCTCGGAGATACGCCCGTGACTGTTACTGTGACACAAGGCATGGCTGCCAGCGCCAAATATAAAGCAGGGTTCCATTTGGAGTATGGAAAAATGGCCGCTTTGCATTTCGGGCACGAGACAACGGGCAAAAATGAAAATTCGGGCGTAAGAACATATGTTGTGCCTGCACACAGCTTCGGACAAGTGTGGCAGCAACAACTCATGGTGTGGCAGGACCAGCAGGTGCGTCGGTGTGTCAAATTACTTGGAAATAACGTGATCACGTATGGAAAATGGAGCGAGTCCCTAAGGGGCGATTTGCCCGTGACTGATGGTGCGAGCTATGGCTGGAGCACAGGCTGGGAAAACATGGACTTTGGCTCGTGCAGCGGCGGGACGTGAATACATCGTTATTGTTGTTGTTATTGTTATTATCATTTGGAAGTTTGTTTTTAGTTGTCAAATACAGGTTGTAGTTTTTGCTTGGAAAAAATTACTTTTCTGGGCTGTGGAAGTGAGTGTTAATCGGAAGACGACGATTTATCTGATGAAATACCATAAGGGCAAAATGGCTGCACTGTGATACTGTATGATATGACCATGAAAGAGATACAGGCAATCGTTTACAGGATTATTGCGTGATATTTTTAGCATTTGCCAGAACGCATATGGAAAGTCAATGTAAGTGCATATACTCAATGTGATAAATCCGACTTAACATCGTGAATGGCTTGCGAGATACGTTTTTGCAACGAATTTGGATTGCGCAACATACGAGATGATGAGCCTTTTTGGCTTCCAGATCGGGGTATAAAACCGAGAATTCTTTTGCCGCTGTAAACAAATAGTAGCAAGTCTGTTCTGCACTAGGTAGTATGTAGGAAGTGGCATTGTTGATACTTACGAGAAATGATTGGCTGCAAATCGCCGTTGGTCAGAATGACGGCGTTGATGCGGCGCCAGGCGCGCGATTCTGCAGACCGTTTGAGCAAGCCATTTCGAAGTTTGGTGTCATCGTATAACTAGAAAGCTCTGTTTTGGTTGGTTTGATTTTTTTTTTGCTTCTTTTTGCTTGGAGCTCGACTAGAAATATAAGGACCTGTATCCCGATCCGGACTTTTATGCATTTCTCTCATTTCATGAACAAAAAACAACTTTTGAATATCTCAGACCAAAACATGGATGACCGAAATAGGAAAAGCAAAAGCTTGAGACCGAATACGAGAGGTACTTAGAGGTTACCCGTTACTTACGGTTGATGCGTTCAGCTGACATGCATGCACACGCGGAGCACGAATGTTCGAGCTACGTATATGCGGCACGGCGTGTCAGAAATCGAAAGGTTTTGGCTTTTTCTAGAAGTTCACACTTTCATCTTTTGGTTAATCTTTTCATGAAATGTGAATAAAAGCATTACATGACAGTAGTGGATATTTATATTTCATGAGAATAGCATTGTAAATTTAGATGCAGCTGCTTGGATAAAGTGCTGGACCCAAACAGGTTTTTCCGAACTCAACATGCGGGTAACCGTGCTTACTGTATGCGCAGCCGCGCGATGTTTTCAAATCTCGGCTTGGCAGGTTTACACGATCTTCCTGCACATAAAAGAACTTCGCGTCGCATAACTACACACGCCAAGCAAAAAAGCACTTGGTGACGCCGACGCGCAGTCCGTAAGTGGACAAGTTGTTCCGAGATGCGTTTCGTCGGATTAATCACACCATAACTGCCGTCCAGCAAGTCGGCAGCCAAAAGTATAAATATGCCCCAATGTCCATCTCACTGAAATGTGTTTGCAAGAGATAACTAGAAATGGACGTCACCTCGGTTGCAACGAGCGTTACGCCCACAACTACCATCACCTCCACGCAAAATGGAACAACGGTGACTTTCCTTTATCCATGCGTGGCAACATCCTCAGACGGGTGCTATGTGAAGAAGAATGCTGGCTCGAGCCATAAACCTGGATTTGCAACCAAAATTTGGGCCCTCGTTCTCGTCTTCATGGCCTCTGCCATGGCCGTCCTTGCAGATGACACTCCCTCCGGCGCCTTGCTCAGATTCGACAATATGACCGCTGCCATTGACACCATCACGGAGATGGAGTTGGCCACGGACGACGATTCAGACGACACGGACTACTATGTTTTGGTGGACGATGAGGTGTTTGGGATCTCAAACTTCACGATTGAGTATCCCACCACTAACGTGACCAAAAGATGGAATGCCGGAAACGCTCCATTGGGTGCTTCGTGGACTCAGCGCCAGGTTGCTCAACAGGGAACTTACTGGGGCGGATGGTACCCCGCGTCGTGCGTGCACCAGAACGGATACGGGGCAGCGCCTGTGGTTGTTACAGTCACGCAATCCTCGACCTATAGTGCCACGTGGGATGCTGGTTTTGACTTGAACTTCGGCACGAAGGGATCGCTTAACATTGGCTACTCGGTAACAAAGACTTTCTCGAAATCAGAGGCCGTTGCTTATACGGTGCCTGCATACAGCTACGGCCAGGTTTGGCAGCAGCAATTGGTGGTGTGGCAGGATCAGCAGCACCAGAAATGCCACAAGTATCATTACGGTAAAGGTGGTATCAAGTGTGGCGCTTGGAGTGGCTATGTCAGGGGCAACATGCCTGTCACGAATGGCGTGAGTTTTGGCTGGAGTACCGGCTACGACAAGATGAACTTCGGCACCTGCGGCGGTGGCAGTTAGTTAAGGGGGTTTCCTTTCAGCTGGCCAGATCCTTAGACTTAGAAAGTAGTTAATGTTTCTGCTTATATTTGAATATTAAAATAAAATAAAAAATAAAATCTGACTGAAAGATTGAACCTGAAAAGCTTGAAGCTGATTCAGTGTTTGGGTACTCTCATACGCATATCTGCATTAACAAAAAACATGACCCTAATCAGGTAATGTTCGTGGTCTTATATGATAAACTTCACATTGTCGGAATCCCCGTGGGTTTGTAGCTCAAGTGCTAGGCTATCAACAACCCGCAGTGAATGATGTACGGCTTTGTCGTGCTTGTAATTGAACCTGTCCAATAACCCTCTCATACATGAATCTACTTACTTCATTTCTTGCCTGTGACCTAAAACGTGAATTGCCATTTGATTGCTTCAGGAGTCAATTCGATTAGCAGGCGGGTGATGTACCTAAGATTTCCGCAATCCTCGCCGCTCAAGTTCTGGAGCTTACTTTGGGAAAATATTGCACATGGTAGGCTCTTCATATCTGACAGATATTTATTGTGAACTTTATCTCGTGAAACCAGCCTGACTTCCCAGTTTCAAGAGGGGGAGCCATGACTATATGGTTAAGTGTCGGGCAACTCACGTTGGTAGTCTGTGGTAAGAAAGGCTTAGCACGGCCAAGCTTCATGGAAAGCGGCTAGGGCAAATGGGGTACCTAACATAAATGCCCTTATATCGATACCTCTGAATAAGCCAAAGTACACAGGTCGCCTCGATTTCTCTGAATATGCAAATCAATACATTTTGCGAATCTGAAAAATTTGAATCAGTTGCTGAAAAGCCACCAAAAAGGTATACTCCCAGAGATATTGGGAATCATGAGCTGGGGCCCACGTTACTGACCCATTTGTTGCTGGAATTGCAGAGGCAGGTGAAGGGAGTACAGCCGTTGTGGCCATGTCGACCTAATTGATAATCACGCGCTGATCAGCCGAGATCTGAGCTACAGTTCATGGAAGAGAAGCTGGCCGGAATCTAAGGATTAAAGTATGTATGGTTTTTCATGGAGATTCTAGGTGAACAGCCCTGCCTCGCAGCCCTATATTTAATATATCAAACAGAATCAAAGAAAAGAATAAAAATAAGAATAAAAACAAGGGAAAAACATAGAAACCAACTCCTCAAAAATTTCTCAACAAAAAGTAAAAATATTACATACGTCAACCATGGACCGTAAAGCCGTTTACTCTGCAAGAACTTTACTTCGTCTATAAGCCACATACTGTCAAAAAGTCAAAATTGACCCACATCTTATTGATACGAGGCTGCCACTGGAATCCAATCAGTCTAAATTTTTTTCTTTCTGGCATTTCTTTTCCTCTATCAGATTGGCGAAAAATCACAACGTTCACCCCACAATTTCTGTGCTCATGAGCAGTGGAATCTGCGGGGTCGTATCAGTATGACAATAGTGCTGCTGAGCCTCGCATCACTAATACATGACTCTGATAAGACCAAACGTCTATTGTATCACAAACATTTGCATTTTTGCATTTTGTGATTTTTTTTGTTTCGGTGCTTTTTTTTGTCTTTACAAATCGCTTTTTACAAATTCAAAGAAATTACATAATGATGTAAATGAACTTGTGCTCTATCAATGGAGGCTATGCGACTTGATTTCATAAAGTGACCAATAGACGAAGTAAACTAAATCAACTTGTTTTCGAACAATAGGGTTTTAAATCGGCTCGCAAATTCCGTCGTGAGCGCTCAATGTAACGCATCTGTATTTTTTTGCAGAAAAAAAGCGTAATTGTATCTTTACCTCACTTTGAGAAGAGAGAAGCGGTCAATTGTGATGAGCCCAAATCGTCCCATGAGTGTGACAAAAGCCCAGATTGGAGTTCGAATGAAAATTCATATCATCATTTTCTCTGGCTGTATCTCCGTTGAGATCCGTTCATAAATACATTAACTCAAATTCCTGGCCAGTTTTCTTACGTTAGCGAAGCAACAATAGCACGCTTAGAACGCGATAACTGCAATCGGGCTCTATCAAAACAAAGATATGTGCCAAATCCTTACGGGAAGGCATATATTGAATATTTCAATTGGGCCGGATTTTATTTCACACAAAGTATTGGTCAAGATTTTCTCTCAACTCCATCTCTTTACTGCCTGAGCCAGATGACAAGTACGAATCAATGAGTTATCCTACCACGCCCATGATTCACTTCTGGAGATTTCATGGGGTAAACCAACGAAAATATAATGAAAATCTCGTTATTTTGTGGGGATCCATTTTGTATCAACGCTCAACACTACGGGGCACTGCATGCATAACAAAGATACCTATATAGGGCTAAATTTCATCGGCCTTCACATAGCCTTGTTTCTCTTGATCAAGGCAATTGACACTCAGTGATTTTTCTTCACCCTTTATTTGTACCTTTTGTGGCTGTGGTTTTGAAAGGTATGACCATAATCAATATCCAATTTCCAATGCGCATGCAAACTTTGGCCAAGCGGTTGTCTTATATATACCATGATATTCTCACGAAAATGCATGAATCCCGATTCAGTATAATTTTAACCTGAGCAAGAAAGAAAGAAAAGAAAACAAAAAGCGAGAAAACCGATATTTTCAAGACTTTCAAGCTCAAAAAAAAAAATGCGCGCTTTTATATTCCTTTCCACCATCTTGGCAGCCGCCGTGTTTGCTGAAAAAAACCCAAAAGTGCACATCTATGACACTTTGGACTTGGCAATCGACGGGGTCACGAACTTGGCCGCGGCTAGTCCTGAAACCACAAGCTTTTACGTACTGGTGCAAAACGATCTTTTTGGAATTTCCAAATTCAAAGCTGAAAATCCTAGCGGGACCGGCTCTCCAGACGGCAAGCTGGCGGCGATATCGGCCTCGTGGGTCCAGCACAAAATCACAAAGCACGAGGTGACAATGGGCGAATGGAAACCTGCATCCTGTGTGTTTCTGAATGAATATGGAGCCATGCCCATCTCCATCGCCATCACGCCTTCTTCCTCATATAGGATTGTGCCTGTTCAGGATTTCAATTCCGAATTGGGCGCAGTGGCAGCACTGTACACAGGCCCGGGTACTGCAGGTGCAGACGCTAAAAGCGGGATTTGGACGTTTAATCTCCCAGCGTATACGTTGGGCCAAGTTTGGCTGCAAACATTGCTAGCGACCCAGAATCAGCAATTCCGCCAGTGCTTTAGAAAATTCCGTGGTGGGGCAAATATCGAGTGTGGCGAATGGAGCAAGGATGTTCTGGGGGATGTACCGGTGAACAATGCCGTCAGTTATGGATGGAGGACTTTGTATGACAAATTGGACTTGGATTCATGTGGCGGCGATGCATGGACGAGTAAGAAGACTTGACGGTGGGCTCAAATTTGATGAGTAATTCTTTAGGGCTGCCCTGTATCGATCCAATCAACAAATGTCTAGTCACGGGGTCGTAAATTTGTGATTCAAGTTTTTCAAATTGGGAGTAATCCAGATATGCATGAATAGTCGTACACCCATCCAGATGCTGTAGCAGTGGGTTCCCGTGCCTAAATTGATCGTAATGATGCTTATTGGGTCTGGGATTTCTGCGGTACTCGCCAAGGAATTTCCGCTCGGTGCAATAGACAAACCGATCCAACATGAAGAGAAGTTTCACACGACAAAGAACCACTTCGCAGGTGTGGGCTTATTTCCGAGGTGCAGCGTTTAGACTTAGTTTAGCAGACTTCAAAAATCTCGGCTTGATGCTGACAGAAAAGTACCTTTCAATAATGCTTCTTGTGCAGCTAAGGTATGTTTCAGAGGTTGCGCGTTCGATCAGATATGGTTGCCACTAGGATGCTTTCATTCGAAGAGACAAACACCCGAGATTTCGAGACATTCTGATGTAAGTCAGCAGAGGCGAAGTTCAGAAAGAATCATGTAAAGACAATCTCTATGGATACCCGCCGGCCATCTTCTGGATACTCGCATTTCCCAATGATAGATGTACAGACAGCAAAGGAAAGTGGTTCTTCGCAAAGTTAGCCCTGCTGACATGCGAACTTCTCACTGACAATTGTGGTTATCCCAAAACGGCAGTGGACAGATCACTACCTGGATCACTGATTAAGTCGACTCGAAGCTAAACTTATGGCTTTTGCGCGTCAAACATATCTCCCCGATTCTCTCAAAAGGCGAAATTCTCTGCCTGAGTTAATACCCACAAATGGTTGCTGACATCTCTGCCTAGCTTTTCGATTCCATCAAAGCCCAACAGGCGGCAACACTTCACCATCTCATGCGCATCCAAGTCAGGTACAGACCTCTCATAGATGTTGATTCCGGTAATGAGTAGACGCGAATAAAGCTGGCCATTTTTTGGACTCAGTCTCTTGGAGACAGCCTTGTCTCTATTGCCCAAATGTCCTGCACTTAAGATATTCAGTATCACTGGGGCCTTTTTCTTCAAGAATTCCCACATATCAATGAATCTGCTCGCCATGAATTTCTCGTGCTTTTTATCTTCATCGAATATAACAAGCATAAGCTCCAAGGTTGGCTCAATAAGCTGTTCCGTCTGCAACAGCCTATCCTCATCAATGGCCTCAGATAATGAGGAGGACCCGGTGCTCATGACGAGCAAGAGTGGCCAGTATTGTGCGAGAAGAGGCATTAGCGCCTTATAGTTCGAGCTCATAATGGGATATGCTTCCTTGAGCGTATGCAAGATTTGGAGTTTAAGCTTCACGGATGGATGCGATAATAACTGGAGCCCATAAGTGAAAATCTGCTGCACAGATGTGTAGATGTTTTTCGGCACTGGCGAGGGCCATGGCTCAGCAGGCTCTTGTTCGGCTTGATCTTGATTTTCTTCATTTTCGGGCTCTTCATCGTCTGAGTCAACCTCTTGCTCACTAAAAGGTACACCTGGTTTCCTATGGAAGTATTCTTTTTCAGGGTCGTAATCCGCAAATGGGTCCACAATCTTATTTCCCTCATCAATGAGATCAAACATGGCGTTTCGGTCCGTGATTCCCCATGGT
This sequence comes from Metschnikowia aff. pulcherrima, assembly GCA_004217705.1. Lineage (NCBI taxonomy): Eukaryota > Fungi > Ascomycota > Pichiomycetes > Serinales > Metschnikowiaceae > Metschnikowia > Metschnikowia pulcherrima. Next base: position 646,793 of record CP034460.1, on the reverse strand, counting down.
TTGTATGGCGAGATCTCGTTTTGGTCCAATTTGGACAAATCCAGAAGCTGGGCGCCATATACTTCTTTGACCTTTGCGATGATTTCAACGAAAACATGGAAAAAGTTCTCCACAAGCATCGAGTAGCCGTGAAACGAATCAATGACAATGAAAATCTCGCTGAGAATGTCCTGGAGCTGGTTCAGCCAGAGCAAGTCCACACCACTAATTCTGATGACGACCAAAAGAATCCCAGGCAACGACGGTGTGAGCCCACTGGCCACAGAAAGGTTCATACTCAAGGAATCGATCAAATAGTCGGAGTTATCCTTAATGAGATTCTCCAAGGACCCATTATAATGCAGTGTCACAATTTGATTCAAAGACACTTTGGCCTGCATATGCACCTGGCTCTCTGGAGTGTATGTGAGTGCCTCCAAAAGAGGATATAGATAATCCATAAGCACGTCTGCCTGGAAATCTGCTTTGGTAAGCTTGCTGGCGAGAGCCCCAATTGTGGCCAACGCAACAGAATATGCGTTCTCACATATTTTGTATTCGCGGCTCCTGGGGTCATAATTTGACTCTTCAAGCAAGGCCCTTGTGTCGTCGAGCATCTCCTGTGCAGTCTGGACCAATAAATAGCTCGTTTCTTCATCCACATCTGCCGATTCATCGATCTCGTCAAGATCAAGAAACTCGTCAATGTCGAATTTTGCGGAATCTGTGGAAGAATGGCTCTGAAAGAGCGTGTTGGATAGCCACAACGAGACAGTTCGCTGTGTGAGCTCCTCAATCTTATTGCCCTTTGAATCTGATTCAACGACCAATGATAGGAACAAATTTTCAGAATTGGCGCCGCATTGTGTCCCCAAAAACAGAACAAGGCTCTGGATCTGGGTTTCTGAGTCTTTAGAGTAGATTTTGCTGAATAGCCGCGGTGATTCTGTCTGGGTGTGCAAATCTAGATCTAGCCGTTTGACCACGTTTGTCTTGTCTACAGGAACAAGGGTATTTTCTCTCTTTGTCACGTTCCCGAGCCTTTTCGCGTCAATATGTGGGGGAAGCTCGATTTCATCAAGCGTGTTTGTTTTCTCTTCAGCATTTTGGCCGCCTAGAAAATGCAAGAGCTCCTGTTTTCCTGCACCCAGCTTTGTGGTTGCATCACGGCTGACGTTCTGGGTTATGTGCGTGGACAAAGTCGTGAGCACTAATTGGCTGAGCAGATCAAGAGACGCTTGAGGCTTGAGTAACGCTTTGCTGAGACTGGATGTCACGTGCAAATGCACTTTCAACGCCGAAACACATAAACAGATTTTATCCTCGCTTGCAGAAGACAAGATCTGCGGGAATTGAGTTGCTATGAGGTTCTCTGTTTTTGAGTATAATACTTTGTAAAGGAGTTCCAATTCAGAGCGCGCGAGAATGATATAAACAGACTCGATTTTGCTCAAAATCTCACTTTCCTTGGTTCCAGGTTGGTCTAGCGTGGCCACGTAAAAGAGTGCGGCCAAAATGTCCACCGTGCTTGGAATCAACTCCCTAAACAATGCTTTGAAACACGTGCGCACGATATCAGACACGAATTCGACGATACCGTTGAACAAATTTAGGCTAGAAGCAATTCTCTTCCGCGAATTGGCGCCAAGTATGAAATTCTTCATGAATATCATGATGGACAATTTGAGCTGTTTCGATGTGGCGTCTAGCCATGCGGTAGTTCGATGAGATTTCTCGGAACTTGTGATTGATACTCGAACAAGGGTCTCTTCCGGAACTGTATTTTCGTTCAGGTGAGTCAAAAGTGACGAAAGTGCCTGTGGACTCTGGAGTTCGCCAGATCCATCGGTGATCGTCAAGTCAAGACTCTTATCGGAGAAGACTTTCACTATAAGTGCCCTTAGAATGTCCAAGACAGCCAGCAAACTTTCTGTTGAAAGGCTTTTACTTTGAGAATGGAAGTTCACAATTTTTGAGACTATTCCGGGAAAAACAAACGAGGCTTGTTCTGCGGTGACTCTGGTCGAATAAAGCCATGCCAAAGTCCGCAAAATCGATGTGATTTCTTCGACTGAACTCGGCCCAAGCGTTTCTAGCGCATCTAAAAGAATAGTAGTAGTATCTCCCAAAATAGAAAGCCGTTTTTCCAAGTTTTGCACTCCTGTGTAGTAATCTCTAGGAAGACATTTCACAAGCGCCACCAAACACGCAGAAGCGGCCGATACCAACTCTGGACTTTTCCCGGCTATAGCCGATGACCGTTTATGATGAATTGAGTCACCGCCGGCCAAAAAAACTGTGAGTGCAAAAAGTTGCTCGAGTAGATTGTCATCTATATCGTGGCTCCAGGCGTGCGCGACCAAAAACGACAATATCTGAAGAATGTATTGGATGACTGGCTCCGGGAGCAGTGGATGTTTGAAAAGATTTGAGATTGGGTAAAACACGTAATCTGCAAGTTTCGTAGACACAACATAATCTGATTCAGTGGCTTCTTTAGCCTCTTTCTTGTAATTCTCATGGTGAGCGGCGAGCCCAATCAGGATCTGCCGTAGCTCATATGTGAGAGTGTCAAAATCACTGATAGAAGATCTCAGCGCGATCTCAGAGACTCTCTGACATGAAGGCTTGATTATTTGGAATATCGACAGCGAGATTTGCCTTGTATGGTCGGATTCCATCACTGTTTCAGATATTTTCAGATATGGTCTTGGTGGTTTCAGGTCCGCGACATTTTGGATCCCGTCTGCGGAATCTGTTCGTGAAGACGCGAGAGGCCCACGCCCTGTAAGCGCATAGGCATCGGGAGGATGAATAAGAGACGGGATGCAATAATTGAGAGTGATCTCGCGACAATTCTATTTGTTGCTGACAGCGTTCTTACAGGTAAGAATAAACTTATTGGTCTTTTTTCTATGAAATTCTTTGCTGTTTCGTGAAGATAAGTAATGGTGGAGTAATCATGCGTGCGATCACCGCTGATAATATAGTGAGGCTAATTTAAAGATTCTGAATCGAGTCATAACCTAGCTATTTCCTTTGCGACTTACTCAAAAGAGTGTTTTAGAATTGAGGGGAGTCTTTTATAAAGAATTTCAAACTGTTTTCTTTCAGTATTTGCCCACAAAAATGTATAATCTCCATAAACAAATATCATTGCAGTGAGCACTTTGCTGGTATCAATTCGATACTCACTATAAGATGTAATTGGGGACCAGTGAGAGCTACACATAGCTCAGAGAGTGAAGACGATTAAACTGATGTTGAGCATGGACAATTCTTTTCAGATACCTTTTTGTCTATACACCCCCCTTAATCACTATATACATGTTCATCACAATTTGTGCACGTTGGTCTCGTCCCAGCCGTTTGCACCCAAAAGCCCCTTCACTGGCCCCTGATCTCCTGTTGCTAAATCTTTACCGCCAGCCACAAAGCCGACGTACCCGTCAGGCCCACACACGACGGCCAATGCTGGGTCTTGCTTTTTCTCGAGTGACAGGTCACGTGCTTGTTGCAAGGCATTCTCATACCAGGGCCCACGGATTGATGAAGATCCAGGCTTTTCTTCTTTTTCCTTTTTTTCCCCAGAATCTTCCAAGATCGACATGCGCAATTTCAACTTTTCGCCTTCGGTGACCTCTTTGGTGTTTTTCTCTTCTTCCTGCCTCATGCTGCTTGTGTAATTCCGTTTCTCTGGTTTGGTGATATCCCTTGAGGATAGTTTCAGGCGCGGCACATCATCGATATGACTATTCAATTTGATGCGATCGAGCTTTTCCAAGAAAAACAAAAACCTGCTGAGTGGCCCGAGCTCAGTCTGTGTTTTGGCAGAGTAGTGCACATTGACAAACCCACGATACGGGTTTCTGGAGAAAAGCATCTGTAAGATCGGGGCAATACCTGTTCCTGCACCGAAAAACACTAGGTTATCGTAATCCGGTACATTGTGTTCTTTTTTAATACTCTCTAGGAGCGTTTCTGCCTCGACTTTGGAGGGCAAATCCCTGAAAATGGGCCGTTCATGAAGTGCATGCAAAGGGTGGTGTGGGATCTTGAAATCGACATGTGGCCCGCGGATTTCGAGCTCGTCGCCGACGTTTTTATCCACTATGAAGCGTGACACCTCTCCTGAGTCGTACCTTTTGATATAGAATGTCATGACACCGCCCTTATCGTGATCCTCACAGTCGTTTTCAATCACACGCAAAAGAGGCTCTTTTTTACCCGCGCGCGTGATCTCAGACTTCATGAAGTAGAGCGGGAGCGGCGTGTACAGCCGCGTGACCATAATATCCGGCTGTTTTACTTCCACCGACCACATTTTCTCGCCGTTCCAGATTGATTTGTTGTCGTAGTGTGCATAGTAGCTGTACTGCCAATTATTGTATTTTGGCCGCACCTCTATGAGATAATGGTCAGCGTCAATCTGGTGTTTGTGAGTAATGACGAATTTGTGGAATATATCCGGATCCAAAAGCTCTGTTGAATCGGCGTCGTCGTCGGAGGCATAAACCCACACTTTCACCACATATGCGCCCCAGATGACGGCTGCAAATACGGCCAATTTGGGCGTGACCAGTGCCCAGCGGCTAATCTTCTTGGGCTTTTTGATCTTATCCGTATGCTTCGTGAAATCGTCCTCATTGGGCAAACCAGGGTACTCATAAGTAAGACGCTGGTGATTGAGTTTAGGGATGTACGGCTTCACGTTTTTCTTCATCAATTTGGCGATTCCACCATCCATCAGCGCCGGGGCGGATCTAGAAGACTGCAGCTTTACCTGAAAAACATCTTTTTTGCCAGAATCATCTTTCGAAACTTGCTTCTGTTCACCATTTTGAGGCTCATCTCGTGAATCTGATGGTTTTTCGTTGTGCACACCTCGCAGAAACGGTAAGTTATGCCGAAAACAATTGGATCTAGCCATATAGGGCCTCACCGTTGACCTCGTGGCTTTAAAAGCAATCATTTTGCAAATTTCAGGACCCTTTTTCTCACTCAATTCATTGGTTGTGGGGTCCGAAATCACATTTGCAACGAGGCCGTGGTGCACGGGTGTATGCGCGTGGTATTTCTTCAATGTCGCACTCCTGCACAGAACGTATAACTAACGTTGAAAAAAACCATGAAAAATCTTCCAATTCTTCACCACTTTCTTTCTTTACACCACATCAATCAATCAGTATGTGCCTGATATAATGAGATTTTCAGATCAGCAGTGGTGCTCGTTCCTCAACTCACAATCAACAAAACAGTGGTGCAAGAATCCAGGTATCTTCAAGCAGAAATAATTCATGGAGGCTGGCCAGTTTGAAAACTGCTTACTACTATGAATCTTTTGCAAAGAGACACCCGGACACCTTCCACCATTACGGAAAAAATGGAGTTTTCTTTTTACAATATTTTCGTTAAAAAAACTTCAAATTTTCACATTTTTTTCTGCTTCATGAATCCCGCAGGGGACACTCATGCTGCTCTGATGTTTTGTGTGGTTGTGCCATTTATACTAACATATTAGCCATGACTAGAACCTCTGTTTTGGCCGACGCCTTGAACTCTATCAACAACGCTGAGAAAACCGGCAAGAGACAGGTTTTGCTCAGACCTTCGTCCAAGGTCATCATCAAATTCTTGCAGGTTATGCAGAAGCACGGTATGTTTTTAACGAGTTTTTTCAAATATTGATTTTGGGCGGCTACCTGGGAAAAAAGAGAAAGAAAAAAAAATGAGAATGCTATACTTCGCGAATGTCTCATTTTGTTATTTCACAAACTATTTTTTTTATTTTTTATTTCACACACCCCGAAATGATAACTGGATGGAATGATCGGTGTTCAGTCCCGTTCTGTCTTTTAATTTTTCGGGAGATCGAAGAGGGGACGCTTCTTACACGGTTTCAGGTCGATTGTCCCTCCAGCCGTTTACTTTCCCTCGACATTTATCTTCAAAGAGATTTCCGTGAATTGTTGCATTGTTTTTTTTTTCTTTTTCTTTTCTCGAAAATTCACAGAACTCCTAGATTTGAACCACGGCTCATACTAACAACAGGCTACATTGGCGAATTCGAGTACGTCGACGACCACAGATCGGGCAAGATTGTGGTGCAATTGACCGGCAGATTGAACAAGTGTGGAGTGATTTCCCCTAGATTCAACGTCAAGATCGGCGATATCGAGAGATGGACCGATAACTTGTTGCCTGCCAGACAATTTGGTTACGTGATCTTGACCACTTCTGCGGGCATCATGGACCACGAGGAGGCCAGAAGAAAGCACGTTTCGGGCAAGATTTTGGGTTTCGTCTACTAAGTACGGATTGTAATATATGGATACCAGTGATGAATACTGTAGATTCTCTGAATAGTTGGAAGAAGAGGATTATGGACCTGCATCGGATCAGATTTGTTCTTTGACTATATCTTATCCGTCCGGTTTCTGCTCGATCATATCAATTAATGCTTTGATTATTTTTGTTTCAAGTGTATTCCCGCGCAGACAGATTGTCCAACAGAAAACAAAGCATTGAGTAGCTCGCCTGTCTAATTGACGAAAAAAAAAAAAAATTATGAATCTGGCCATAGAATATTTCCTTTACAAAATGTGATCTTGACCACTTTCACTCAAAATTGACTCCAGGTAGGAATTACGGTGTGGTTTATCATCGTATCTGGTGCCGTAATTCCCTAGCTTTAGCTTTAGCTGGCCGCGTGCTGTAATAATGAGGTTCAAAAGCCATCAAGAGTTCATCTAATGAAACTTGCCAATAACCATGGCTAGCTTTTTGCGAGACCAGCCTATTTTTATTGATGGCTACCACCGTCTTGGTCAACTAACATCTACGTGATTTCATGGAAGACCCACAACAAACAAGAAAATATCATCATCATCATGCAGAATCTCAATGTGACTACAGAAAGACCTCTTCATGAGGCACATGGTTGAAGAGATAATCTGTGATTATCTTTTTTTTAGTCTGATTTTCACACTGATTGTGTGCTCGAAACGAGGTTCAGGAATTGACTCTATTCCTGCTCGACAGATGTGGTCCTTATCAAACGTTCGACTGTACTATTTGTGAGAGCCATTTTTTTCCGTCTGCATCTACTACAGTAAGCCATGTTTATAAGGATCACATTTATTGAGCAGAAATAGAAATGGTACCCAGGTTATCTTCAGAAAAAGTACATTCTTTGTGTGAAACTACGATTGCCTGTGCTGTTTTTGAAAAACGCTAATAGTTTATTTCCCTAAACAATATCCCTATAAATTGATCTTACTTACTGTGCTTCTGGACTCTGGGTCTGCGGATCAATGCGCGCACTGTCAAAGAGATATTTATCATCATTGACAGAATCTTGCATGTATCAGGATTAAATCTCCACAAAGCATCAATTCCCAATACTCAAAAGGGGCCAAAAACATCAGCGTCAATTCAGTTCTTCTTTGAGTTTTTTTATTTTTGTTCTTGTTTCTTTCGGAAATTCCCATATAATCAGTGCATTCCATTGAAGGGAAATCTCAGACAGGTCCGAGATCCAATAACCTAGACATTCCCACTCATAATCGATAGCCCTTCGCGGAGCTGCGATAACTCATAAGAAGCACAGAAAAAGGGGCAAAAATCAAAAAAAAAAAAACAGAAATAAACAGAAAAAAAAGGAGAATAAGAACCGGGAAACATGGTTACAGAGGCACTCAAGTTCGTGGGCAGCATCGCTTCATGGACCGTGCGTGCTGGCTGCGCTGCCCACCTCGTCAACGAATACATATATGAATTCACCGAGACCCGTGGCGAGCTGATGCTTACCACTCTCCAGGCGAGGCGGGATTTCGTGCATGCGCTGAAAACGCACCGTTTGGGCCGCGGCTTGCAAATGGGCGACATTGTGGTGGCCACCAAGCCCTCGGACCCGGACCACCGTATCTGCAAACGCATAACGGGCATGCCTGGAGACGTCATTTTGGTGGATCCATCGGCACTGTCGCTGTTGACGAATCTGCCGGCCAAATGCGTGCAGAATGACGGCTACAACAAGTATGTCGAGGTGCCTGCCGGTCACGTGTGGGTCACGGGCGATAACTTGAGCCACTCGCTTGATTCTAGATCCTACCTGTGGCTCCCGATGGGGCTCATCAAGGGGAAAGTGATTGCGGCGAATTCTATGGATAAGGGGCTCTGGGACGAGAACGGGAACTTCTGGTTCTACAACTTCAGGTGGCTCAAGAACACGTTTGTGGATGAATAATGTGAATTGCCTAGATGTGATTTGCAGTTTTTTTTTTTTTTGGGATAAAATGGAATTTACGGTCACTATGATCGAATTTCGTGGGAGTTAGAGATATGAGCTGGAGTATGGCCTTGGGCATGTTCAAATCTTTGATTGAGCAGTGCCATGCTAAATGCATTAATAAGTCTCATGCCGAGGGCGATGTTAGCAAGCAAGAAGCTCTTTGTTTGGACAGATGTGTCTCCAAATATCTAGAGACCGATGTCCAGGTCGGCGAGAACATGCAAAAGTTGGGCCAGTCTGGTCAATTGTACAGAAAGCTTTCATCGGACATGGATCAGTCTGGAGCATGGACTTGAATGTCTTGAGTGCGTCAGACTTTTCTCCTTGGTTACTCGTTCATTCCTCTTCAAGAAAGAGTTTCAGATTCAAGCTTTGCTACTTTTGGCTCACGTTTATGAAGGTTTCGGGTGCTCTCATTTGGCACTAAATATGACCATATGTTCTTGCAGTCCCAATGTTTTCTTGACTCATGGAATAGTTCATCACGATTTGATGGGACTAACAGAAGTTTTGGAATGCCTTAAAAGGACTTCCGGTAGAAGGTCTGTAAAAGTAGAATCTTTTGGTGAAATATTCATGGCCCCAAGTGGGTTCTTATTTGTGGATTACTGCGATTCGGTATTGTCTCTCGGGATAGTACCGGCTCATCAATCTTGACTACTAAAAAAGTTATCTTTTTTGGATGTCTCTTACTTTCTGGGCTACTCAAAGCGAAGGTGAGGTGTGATGTATGGACTCTCCAGTTTCGAAAGTCACTGACCGTAATCGTGAAAACGCCCTGTGTAGCAGTGAAGGAATTATCTGCATTTTGCGCGAAGAATTATCTGAAATTTTGAGATAAGTTGAGATAATTTGAGATAATATCTCAAATATCCAGATAATTCGGATAAAAATAACCTCTAAAATTATTTCAGATATTTGAGCAATATCTCAGATATTTGAGATAATTTGAGATAATTGTAACAAATTCTTGTGGACTTAGCACCGCCGTTATCACCGGCAAACTCGACTAAATCTTTTGAAAGGCGAGTCTAGTGCGAGGAAAACAGCTCGCCCAACGCCCCTTTTTCACAAGCCACGCGCTCGACGACCCCAGGGAGTTATGAAGTGGGCTGAAATTCCCCCTGGCCTCTCAACTAATGATTTTTTCTCTAGTTAGCATAGGAGCAACATTCGAGTGGTGTGGGCGAACTGCAGTCTAAAGATATTGTCAACTTACAAGACGTGGGCGATGGGAGGAAAAGAAAGCGATTTGAGGCCCGAATAGAGCAACGCTTGCTGACTACAAGCGAAACGGAGTGTATTGACAACAGTAATTTGCAGAATCGAGCAGGGTTGGAGGATCTTAGTGTTAGTCATACGCAGAGGCTGGAAGAAAAGAGCGAAGCAGAGTCTTTACTACACACATTTTACCAGATTCTAGCGATGCAGATTTCAGCGATGCAGAGACTTTGGTTCCCAAGCATGATGCAGAGCTGAGCGATGCAGAGACTTTAGATGCGAGACATAGTCTAGAGTTAATCCAGCTAGGAAATAATGATTCCACGCTCAAGGAAGTTCCCAAATTCGACGGCGATCTGGGGAGCATTTCCGATTCAAGTGAAGACGAAGAGAATGACTAAAGTACCAGTTTCTGAGCAAAATATAACTAATTTTTGAATTTAGTTTAAAAGGGTCATACCTCTATAAGTTTGTGACGAAATGATAGCTGAATAAGTGTTTTTGAGCGGAGACAAGACGTAGTCGTACTTTACAAGAGTCTCTTTACTCTCTGAAGAGATGCATTGTATGCCGGATTATGCCAAATTATCTGGAAATTATCTCAAATTATCTCATTTATCTCAATTATCTGGATAATTATCTCAGATAACCGGTGCGGAAAAAAATTATTTCAGATATTCAGAAAAGCGAGATAATTTGAGATAATTCGAGATAACCATCACTGCTGTGTAGTACATACAAGAGAGATTGAACATGCATTTTTTTTCAAGTAAACTAACTTTTGTTCGAAATTTGTAGGATATTCAAAAATAATATAAGCAGATCGCAAGCCATAAACTTTATGATCTGACATACTTTCGTCTACTCGGCCATACATCCACCAAGTGGCTAAGGGTTGGAAGCAACTGACTCATTCCCCAGAATAGTGTCGGCCTCTCATGTATGTCTACACTTAGAGTCGTGATCAGAAATTCAACTTCTTTCGTTTTGTGCATTCACTAATGTCGTTGACATGCTACGATACTCATGCCTTACCTTGAACACGTGATCTGCCCAACGATGATAACGCTCTCGACCCAAAGAAAAGCACAGGCCCTGCAAGCATAAGCACTGTAAACACCGTGGTGAAAATCAGTGCACCCAAATAATACTGGAAAAATGTGTACTCAAACAAGGCCAAAGTGGTCAATAACGCGGCTTTCCAGGAAGATCCATGGGCGGCGCCAAAAAGCTCGTTTTTCAACACAGACCCCCATGTAGCGAGCAAGGCAAACGCCAAAGCTACAGCGAGTCCACTGAAAAAGATAGGCACAATGGCATTGACGGTGTCGGCGTCTGTCTTGAAAGTGTGGTGGATTTCCGGGAGTGCACCTAAGCGGGTCGGTTTCTGGTGGTCAATCGACTCCTTGAGCGTCTCGCTGGGGACCAATTCAATCACGGGGAAATTAACGTTCGTCTCGTCGGCATTGCTGTCGGCGGCTATCACAGACACGAAGATGCGGTCCTGTTTCTTCAATGCCGCCGGGATCTTATTCACGGAAATGTCAGCCACCGCGTTTCCATCTTGGAAGCGGGCAAATACCGCATGGTCCAACCCAGCGTTATCAGAGAGTATATACATCAACTGATGAGGCTGTTTTTTCGCCAGCACCGCCACAGAAAGCGAAACTGTGTCTTTTGCCGAATTCAAGGTGAGCCTGTGTGCGTCCTGTGTGGAAGGATCGATTTCGAGCAATGTGTCCTTGTTGAGCGTCACGCTGCCGCCAGTGACGGCGTATGCGAGTGCTGTGGAGGCTAAAGATGCCAACAGAAGCGCAAGCGGCGCAGAAAACTTCATTTTTGGTGTGGTTTGATGAGACTGTTGGTGGATCCGTATGATGCTCTAGACGCTGAGATTGATAGTTGACGTGGCCGCGCTAGACGTGTTCCTGCATGAAGTGCGTCTTTCGTGAACTGGGTACGTGGGTCAGTTAAAGAGATCAATTTTTAGCTATTTTTTAGAATATTTTCTGGCTATTCATATTCTTTGTGAGTCTGTTTGATGTTGGTTTGGTCAAAAGATACATATGGTCTTTGTATGGTTCCTGTGATAATGTTAGCTCGAGAACTAAAAGTTTCCAGTTTTTGAAATTATGAGTAGAACCTGCAGAATGATGCAAATTGATTTTGTCATGCAAATGATTAACGGTGAACGTTTCTTAGTTTCGATCACATCCGATTTTTTCTATCGAAAACAGCTAATGAAGCATCAAACCGGCTTGAATTATGAGATTTTGGGTGATTATTTTCTTAGTTACAATATTTGAATTGGCCATTGGCCCGAGGGTCAAATGCACCTCGACTCTATGTTGGCGTCGGTCAACGCATCATCGGAAAACCTAAGTAATTCATATTGGTTTGTGAAGACGTCGAAAAGGTATACCCTCGAAGACGGCACAATTGACCGGAAGGGCTGGAATCAGTGACCCTTCTGTGCCGTGAGTTGCTGTGGCAGATGGAGGAAGTACAGCCATTCGGGCTGTCAACCTAATATTCCGCACGCTGACAAGCCAACACGCTGCCAAGCCAAAATTCCAACTACAGTGCATTGTAGCGAAGCTGGCCAGAGCTTCATTTACATACACACATACAATTTATTGGAGGGCTTGGTAAAAAGTTTGAGCTTCCCTTTTCTTTTATCAAATGTTACAAGCAAGAGGAAACAAAGATTGACTCGCTGGCTAGGGCCTTCAAGAGGCAGTTCCATTTCGCACCCAAGTTACTCGCGCCCTTCACTGGGTTCTGTAGTGTCAAAGTTCAGACTGAACCCCGAGACCTGGGAGACAACATCATGTTAACAATTCTTCGGAAAATTGTGCCTCAGTTACTCTTACCTAGGATCAAGGTTCAGTTTTATCTCCAAATTGATATTTGTACCTTCGGACCGATTTTAATTTTCGAAAAGAAGACTTTTAATTTTGTTCTTGAAAAGTTTTAAAAAAACTCAGGAAACCTGTACACCATTTCCACTCTCTTTATTAAGACAACCTGGTTACTATCGTAATTTTTGCCAAAAAGGAAGGATCCTTGTAAGCAGGTCTCACTGTATCTAGAACATATCCAACGATGAATGCTGACAACTATTCGTATCTCGTGATTTGCGGCTATATATATGTGCCTGAATCGGCTTTAAAGAGAGTGGCCTAAAAGTCAACCCACCGTTCGTGCTGGTTTTTAGGCACCAGTAAGAGCCTAATTACGCCTGGGCACGACCCGCTGCGCTAGCGCTCGCGGCGTGAAAAGACTTTCACCAGGGGAAAAAATAATAAGTTTCCTTTTACTTTAAAGCTTCAGATAGGCTATATAAAATAGACACGTGGACGTAGACCCAGGGTATTTTGGGTCGAACCACATTAAAAACTCGGTGCTACTATATTGTAAATACCTGTGTGCGGCACATTCGACACTGTGTTGCATAATATGCAACAGTTCGTTCATACTGCCATTTTGTATACAGCTGATTGAAACCGATTCAAGGTCAGATAGATTTAATTTGTAGAACTTGCTTGTCACTTTTTGTTTCATGCACAAGCTGCGTCACTTTGCTTTATTAGCCACAGATTATGGACGCTTAAAGTTTCGGTCAAAGTAAGAGTGGTATGGACCATCAAAATATTCCATCAATCCTAAGTCACAGCCCTGATCATAGTCGCCCCATTCGACGTGTCCCACCAAACAAATTCCGCTGGCGGAACTCAATGCTTCATTCCATTCCATTGTATTCGACGCTGCCCATACGACTGTTGTTCGATACCAGAACGCGAGCGCCACGACATCTTTCATCATTCGGAGAAGACATTTCATTGTCCACCATAGAATATCCTCTGAAAAGTTTTTGTACTGCGGTCAAACTTTATGGAATGCTGTACGTGGGGCCGCACAGCCCAAACACGGAACCACAATCGGGATCTAGCGATATCCAATGATATTAATGAGTTGAGTTCCGCTCTTCTGAAATAAGAATCTTTAAAGTAAGCCTCAATCCACACCAGGGTTAGACTGGTCAAGTCAAACATGAGGCCCTACTTCACGTATACTGCTCCCTTGGCAATATTCTTGGTTTTGTCGATGGCTGCCACCGAGCAACTTATAGAGGTGAAAGACGGAGGAAACACACTGTATTCAGACCACCCTGGCTCAAACACCACTCCACGCGACCCGAAAAAAGACAACAATCGGGAAATTGTCGAATGGGATGGCGAAAACGTACGCATCTTGTTTCTTGCTCCAGGAGGTCACGTGATTGAGGTGGGCGATGATTTGCTTGCCGGCAATGACCCATCAGAAAAGGTAAAAGGTTGGGCTGAGGGGTTCACTGAAAGGGCCAATCAGATAAATCGCGAGATTCTTGGTGATAGCAATACTGCGGCAGAAATAAATGACCATTTATCCGGGCTCTACTCCCTGGGGGAGGTATGCGGCAGCGAGGCAGTCAAAATAAACAAATCCAAGGCAACGGATCTGCTAGAATGGTTCTTCGCCAGATTGCGTTCATTTATAGATACTGGTGTCTTTGAGTACTGGCAATTTGAGTCACTGGGCGAAGATTTGAGCAGGCAGCTTTCTGTGATCGAAAAACGTGTGAGAACAGCTCCCACTTGCAATCGTGAACTTCTCAACCAGTATCTGTTTGCCAAGCAAATGTTTGAGACAATGGTAGAAGCAATTGAGCCCTTGCGTCACTACCTGACGGTGCAGTCGCCAGGGAATCTTTTGGTGTATTCAATGATCGATATGAATATCCAGCTCATGGCGCTTTGCGACGAATATGGCGAGCCCAACCCAAAGGCCGACGACTATGAGACCAAGATTCATCAATTTGTTAACTACCTTAATCAATGGGAGCAAAAATTTAATAACGATCCTCCGTCAGCGTACGGTACACGAGAGGCTTTTAAAAAGCAGTCTCAGAAAGCCACTGCGGCGCTTTCGCTTTTGACACAAAGTATTCCCGCAAAGACACAGTCAATAACAATTTCAACTTCATCTGAGTTTCAAGGCCAACGCCCTGTGGAAATTGGATTCAATCAGAAGTAAAAGACACAGCCACTGGGTCAGCATTAACTGGCCAATTAGCGATGAGTAAAGCAGGGTCGAGCAACCAAACCATTGTTTCATATCTGTGGTATAACGGAAATAGTTCAACCAGTCCAAATCTCTAGTTTCAAGTTCACAAAGATGTGCTAGTGGTTATTATCAATCAATTTTTTCAGCTCGCTGCTACCCTCTGTAAGGCCACCTTAATGTCACTTGCATGGCCGTATCACAATGTTTTTTTTTTCTTTTTTCCATAATTTCGTATCATTATTCCCGTTCTATTTCATAACTGCTTAGTTTTTTTGAGAATCTGCCTCACTGTATCAATTACCGAGGATTTGAGTCCGATCCTTTCGGAGCCGAGAATTTGCCTGGTCCTGCTATCATCAATAGTACAAATTTTGGAAATGGCCAAAGATCCCGAGCCGGGATTTCCAGCCGGCAATCTTTTTTTCAACTCCATAAAATTGTCATTGACAATATCAATGATATCCTGATTGGTGAATTTCGATGAGTACAAGAGGAGGCGTTCACCCGAAAGGCCCTTCTCAAAGGCAGCTATATGGGCTTTTGCCACGTCCCTCACATCCACAAATACGCTGGAGAAATCTGGAATTTTCGCTTCAGGGCCCAATTTTAAAAGCCGGTTTATGATTTCAGAAGACGCATTGAGCTCTGGCGATACTTCCGAGTCAAATGCCTGGGGCCCAAAAACGAGCACAGGATTCACAAAATTGAGATCAAATGTAGGCTTTTCACTGTTGTAGAAATCCCATGCTGCCTTTTCAGCAAATGTTTTCAGGGCGTAGTAGCCTTGTTCTGAGTCCACTTTACCTTCTTCCCACGAAATTGGATTCCACAGCGTTTCTGTGTCCGTATGGGTTGGATCATAGAATCTGGAATAATTCCACATTGCCACATAAGAAGAAGTCACCACCACGCTTTTTATTTGCGGCCCGTGCTTCTTGATTGCGCTTAGAGCATTTCTGGTTCCGTTTACTGCAGGCAAAAGTAACTCTTTCTCAATATCAGAGGCCTTATAGTGGAACGGAGATGCAGTATGTAAGAATATAGTAGCCTCTGGATGGTTCTGCACCACCGCATCAAACGCATGCGGCAGGCTGATATCCGGAACAATCTCATAAGTGAACTGTTTCGAGGAAATATTTGACTTTAATCTATCTCCCTTTTGGGCAGATCGTACTGTGCCAATCACATTATACCCTTTCGAAATGAGAAGTCTCACGATGTGCTGAGCGATGAAGCCGGAAGCCCCCGAAACAAGAATAGTTGCGGGCATGATGAAAATTTGATATGATTTGTGGCGATTTGGAGGATGGTGTGATGAGTTTCAGGGAAGTAACCTTTTTGGACGTCATCTTGAAACGACGGAAGCTAATGGGAAACGTGCTTCTGAAAATGCCGCCAGAATGTGCCCTCTAAGCGGGTATGCGCTTACAGGGTATAATGCGGTGGATCCGAGAGATAGGTTGATGGAAAGCCGCATCACAAAGACTTTTTTGGAATAGCGAGATTTGGTGCGAAAGTCTCAAGTCTATTTTCCTGCCAAACGTTTTTTATTTGGAGATAAAGGACAGTTTATCCGGATGCTTCAACTTCAGCAATTGAGAATGCGCAAGGATTGAGTAAAGGTGATCTCTGCCCCACAAAACGGCAATAAAATCAGCTTTTGATAGACATGAACAAATCCAAGTGAAGTTCTAGGCAGTAAAAAGATAGAAAGAGAATCAAAACCAACACAAGGGCAATCGGAGAAGAGAACTGATTTACACAACAGATCCGTGGTTTCCGAATCTGATTATCTGGCTTTTGGGTGGGCTGGAATGTCCTCAAGCGATTCTAGCAAAACAGCACCCATGCCTCCCATCAAGTGCCCCACATTGTGACAATGCAAGAGCCAAATCCCCGGATTATCCGCAGTGAATCTGAGCACGGCATGGCCGCCCACGGGTACCAACACCACATCCAAGAGCGGAGGGTTGATTAGCCTTAATGTGGAACAATTCCCCGTGCTGGCCTCAAGGAGCGAGTCATATGGAAACGTCTCGTGCGTACTGTAGCTTAGTAGGTGCACGTAGTGGCCATGGAGATGAACTGGGTGGTTGATATGCTTGCTATTGTTGATGATGATATCCACAACTTGGCCCTTTTTCAAGCGAGGACTCAAAACAGCAGGCCCCGAGATCTCATCAAGGGTATCTTCGTACCACGCTTCTAATAGAGGTTTGGACGATTCAAAATCAGGCGGGAGTTGGGCCATGTTCTCGAACATCGTGAACTGAACCGTGTCAAACATGCGGAGCAAAAAGTTATACGTAACATCGGCGGCTGATACGTTTGTTAGCATACTGGATATCTCATATGGCTTGGTTTCATGTGACCAGCACGCCCTGTCTGACCGAGAAACAAGCTTTCCGTCAAGGTCCTGATACCTCGTTCCGTGAGAGTACTCAGTGAGATCAACGTCTATGTCCAGAAAGTCACGTGCAGATTTCTTGTCGCCGTAAACAAGAAGCGCAAGGCCCTCGATATATTGCGGAGTATGCGAGGCTGCAAAACGGATCAAAAACGGGCGCAGAGTGTCGTGTTTTGCAGGAGATGTCTCCACCAAAATAGTGCATCGCGAGCCCACAGGAATGAGCAACGAATGGTATTTGCTAGGGTGCACAAAGACGCCATCCACCGCCACCAAGTAGAACGGGTGATCATCGATGGAAAACGCCTTTGTGTTCTGCCCACCTGCATTTAGCACATTAATGTACTGCCAGCTTTTGCCCTCGGTATAGTGCACATGTAATGCCGAGGTGCTGGCCTGACATGGAGGTGAGTAGCCGGGCGCGGCAAGTGCTACGTGATCGATTGGCGCCCCTTGGAACTCCGTGAGGGACGGGTCTTTCACACATCCTAGGGAGTCAAATTCAGGGATGGTCATGAGGAATTGGTTCTTCGCCGCTAGCCGCCGAAACGTGCGGGGACGGTGGCACAAAGACCGGCCCTTGCCGTTGACTAGTATGCTTCGGATGCAGAGTGGATCAATTCCGTGCTGAAACATTCTGAGAAATACCACGTCGGTGGTCTCATGGAACGTGTCGTCGGCTATCAAATAGGCCGGATTCTGTTCAAGTTGCAAAAGCAACTCCAATTCTGCGGTGACGTTTGTCACGAGTTGGTACGGCCGTTCCCGGAGCTTTCCGGGTCGCACATAGATAAGCCCATAGAGCCCGTCCGACAGGTACCCTCGGAAATGGGAATGGTACCAGAAAGCGCCGCATTGGTCTTTGACTTGAAACGTGTATGTATAGTTCTTGCCGCTAGATATGGGCCGTTGTGTTACCCCTGGAACGCCGTCTGCCCAGGGCGTGTCTTGCTGCAAAATCCCATGGAAATGGATCAGCGCGGCAACCTGTAGCTTGTTCGTGACCGTGACTGTGATCCAATCATTTTCATCTGCTTCAATGACTGGGCCAGGCGAAATCCCATTGATGGTTTTGACGGCCTTATAAATACCGTCTTGGGCGAGATATTGGTCCTCTAGCACGAAATTGTATGTGCGCATGACGGCAGTACATGGGTGTGCGAGAAACGCAAGATACAAGAGAATAGAAGAGGGAAAAAAGTGCATTTGTTGAGTGATTGTAAGGGTAGTATTTCTTCAAGAGCCCTTCCATAGCAGCTGAAACACAACAAAAGATTTGTGGAATTTGTTCTGTGTGTTGTTTTTGCTAATAGCCTATGTGTTCTTTTGAGGGAGTGGCTGCGAAATTGCCGCAAGCCGCGCCACCAGGCGGATGCATATATACTGAAGTACGTATTCCGAATGTTTCAAGGTGGTCTTTTTTCTCGGAATTTATGAAGTGATTTTTGGGAAATTTAGGGACTTTTATTTCACAAAGCAAGCACGCAATATTTGTGAAGACAAAAATTGGAGGATTCGACCACTGCTCCTTGGCAGGTCACCGCTTCCATTGTACCCAATTAAGACAGATTCCATGTTTATTAGACGTGCTGCTGAAACAAGAAATGTCCCCCATTTTCCAAGAATTTGACAAGTTTCATAAACAATGCTTGATGAAAGATGTGATACTTTTTGAGAAGATTTTCTCCACACCCGTATAAGTGTTCGGTAGGGATTCAGCGGGCCTTGTATGGACTACACGCAGATAGCTACACATACAGATAATTCCTGCTTCTTACAAGATATATCATGATTCATTTAAGCCTGAAAATATTTGAGAGACATCCAAAAAGAAAAATCACAAAATTGGCACATAAGCAAACATGATGTCGGTAGCTCCATGACAGGTGCTATTTTAGCCAATCAGATAATCTGCACAAAGCTGGAAAACTTGGTTGCCATTTAAGTGGATCAATAAAAAATCAATTTCAGTATTACTGCTGAATTTGACCACTCCAATTTCCTTTAATGAGTTGGTCAACACAAGTCTTTTATCTCGAATGACCATAAACTTACCAAGGGCAAACAGCAACACGCGGCCTTGGTCATCTGGGCAAAATCCAGACATTTTCTCATCTGCACGAATGATGCCGTTTGATATGAATAGGTTCCATGGTGTGGCCAGCCCAGTTTTCCCTAAAATACGTAAAGTGCCAACCTCATAGTCCACGTGCGCAATGGCATAGCCAGAAAGCCATAGTATGAGAAGTGTTTTGATCATGTTTCTTCCGGCTTTGTAGTTCAACAAAAGCCTTGCTTCAGAAGTGAATGTTTTCAAGGGATTGACGCAAGATGGAGAGAGTTTGAGCCATTCTTTAAATATGCTTTTACTTGAGACACCTCAAGACTTGGCCAGGTCGGTGATTTCGAAACACTGATTCATCTCCATTGCAAGTTGCACTGCCAAGATTGTATCATGTATGAAACCAAAAAAATCACTTTTCCTCTAATCTATATCTCCCAATGGAACACCAGGGCTGTGGAGAGTCAATAGCCGGGATCATGATTTCAAGAGGGTCATCTATTACAAACCTGGAATCGAAATTTTTGCTTATTGATTTGATTCAAATATATGGATCGCTTTGTTTTTTATCAATTACAATGTCTGAGATGGCCAAACTTTACAGTTTTGCGACTTGCTCTTTACTTGAAAGTGTATCATAAATTTGCTCAGGAAGACGGTGATGGCGCAGAGCTATGGCGGTGTTTCATTAATCATTCGATGGTCTTCGAAATTTAATCTTAGTCAACAGGAATCAAAAGATTGTGCAAATGGAATTTAGGCCCAAAGGTCAAATGAAACTGAAAATTTCCACATTGATTCTGTGCCACCATCTTTAGAATCCTAAATACCACATATAAGGAGGCACTATTTTCGAACTTCCTTAAGTCACAGTAATTGAGTTGTGGTTGAACGTTATTGTGCATGGCTGAAATAATATGAGTCCAACCCAACAACACGCAACTATCACACATACACAATTCCGCTCTGCTTCATCATTTCAGAAGCTCAAGCATGTGTTCAAGATTTGGGTTTGACAAATATCTGGTCACCATATATGATGTGCGATTTTTTAAGGTGTGATTGATTTCGCCAACAAAAGCATTTCGATAATTATATATATATACTCATATTGTTAAAAGTAAATTTGATTAGAGCTCTGGCTCACAAGAGAGAATCATAGGTGAGCGAAACATTGATGGCTCCGTCGCAGGTGCTCTGGTACCCAATCAGGTCATCAGCGCAAAGCTGAAACTTGCGATCTCCGTTAAACAGAACAGGATTCTGCCCATTTTCCGCCTTGTCCTTCAAGTCCACTTTTATTCCTTGCTGGAAATCATCGGCCAAAACGAGTTTGCCGTCTGCAACCCCTAAGGCCTTTTTGGTGGCGTACAGTATCAAGAAGCCTTGCTCGTCAGGGCTGAACACGGACATTTTTTCGCTAGCGTATATTTGGTCTCCAGCAACAATCAAGCCGTTTGGTTTGATGAGTGTGCTCTCGTTTACTTTAATATGCAATGTACCGAGCCCAAAGTCAGACATGGCGCCGGCCAATGTCCAGAGGGAGAAAACGATGTATGCGATGGTAAGCATGATTAACTTTCCAGGTATTCAAAAAATCTGAGTCGTCTTTTTTTTTTAGATTTTTTTTTTTTTTGCGGAATCTAAAAAACTAATAATTGCTTAGCGAGATGACGCTGGAATGTCTTGCTTTTATACTCGAGCAGCCAGATCGATGTATAATTCAGTTGATGTGAAATATAAAGCAAATTCTAAGTCTGTATATAATGCAATTTTTGGTCCCGACTCCTGAAATTGTTGGTACTGAATCAAGCAAATGAACGTTTAGGACCATCAGTAAGAATCGGCGAAAAAGAAGACTTTTTTTTGTGAGTTTCCCGAGGTAAATTCAGCCAAGTAGGGTTTGTTATCCAGATCTGCCGATGCTTGCGCTTTCTCGGTGAGTCTTTCCACGGCAAATCGATCAAATTCTCATGGCACAAGCTTTATTCTCTACTACAATAGCCTCAAATCCTCAACTTTATACCATTCAATATAGCAACTCTACAGCTAACTTGCTCAAGTCGTTGGTTCTGTTGTTAATGTTGGGTAATTTCTCTGGAATAGGTAAAACCACGCCCAGTTTCACCTGAAATCCAACGATTTCATCAATGACCGAAACAAAACAGCATCAGTAAATTCGTACAATTTATCAAAGCCAAGAAAACGCAATGCTACCCTTGCGTAATCCAGTGGCTTGCTCTGGCCCGGCCTATCTTCTATATTTGTGAAGGCTTTTAAGTTTGAACTACGTACGCTCATGTTAACCAGGATTACAATTGAGAATTCAGATAAATATTCGTTGACTTTTCAAAACAAAGAAATACTAGTAAAAATTCAGGTTTCCTTTTCCACGTCTGTTTTCTCTTTCACATATTCTTGTTTCAGAAACACACTCATGAATTCCACAAGTGATTTCTTGGCCGATTCAAGCAGTTGCGTATACATCGCCCGCGCAGGCATGGCCAAGTCTTCATATTTCAAAAACTCTCTGTAATAAACGAGATCGGAAAACGCTGTTTCGAGACGGCGCATAATATTCTGAGTGTAGAAAACCCGGTCCTTGAAGCCCTTCATCTCAGTGTTGGGCAGACCATATGAGTCGCGAAGACTAATAAGGCTCAAGTTCAACAGGAGCATTTGCGTGGCCAACAGATGAAATCTGTTTTTTGGGTTGCTGAACTTGCGTGCTAGTGCCAGATCCTGCTTGATTGCTTCAAATACTTCATGGACATATCTTTGTTGCGCAAGAAGGCTTTCTGATGGTGCAGCAGGAATGTGGCTATCTATAGCATCATAGGTCACTTGCAAATGCTCCAAATCCAACTGAAATCGTTCAAAGTCAAACGTCGCCTTGTGTATGTAAGCTTTCAAATCCTCAATAAAGTTATTCAAATTTTCTTCCGTGACTTTGACCTGCTCTGGGTCTGAGTCTGCGTCTGAGTCTGCGAAAGTGCGCTTGTTCAAACCGATTTTCGACAAAACCATCTCTTCCTGACGTTTTTTGCCCTGTCTTGAAACTGGATCAGATAAGTGTGGCTGGGATGAGGGGAAAACTAATACTTGAGGCTGCCGAATGTCTTGACGGCTTTCGGTGTTTGCATCATATAATGGCTTTGACGCATATGCGAATGCAAAAATGGCAACTGCGACGTTAAGGTGAAGCATTTTCATTTTTGGAATTTCGAAAACGCCTTTTTGTCCTGTAAATATGAGATCTTGTGGCCTTATAAGACTCGAAGTAGCCCAAATGGCAGACCATTTTTAGTCTAGGCCTTGCATGATTACTAGAGTTAAAGAAAACAATGGAAGTGGGCATACTCCCATCAAAAGTGCTCATGAGATGCATAAACTGAATGGAACAAAGCATTGTTTGGGAGCGAGTATTGATCGGATAATGGAAGATGACCGTAACTGAAAAAAAAAAACACACACACACTGGAAGAGTTTCCCCTCACTCCTCATCGATCGAAATGACAAAAATGTTTACTGTTTTGTTCGAAAATTTGCAATATTCCGGTGAATGACACAATTTTGAAGCTCATGAGACTGATTGTGACTGCAAATGCCCCACTTTAGTCGATCTCTTCTCTACTTGAGAAAATGACAGAATTTGGGAAGGTATCATGGTGTCGTCTACTCATTGTTTCCTGTGCGTGGTCGAAAGAAAAAAAAACTAAAGTGCCTAACCCCAACAATAAACAATTTCAGTCATTTAACTTTTGAAAAAACGTCCGAATCAAGATATTTTCCAGAAGTATAGTCCACCAAAATCGGAGATTTACCATCAAAAGATGTTTGGAAAGTCGTGTGAATGAAAAGCGAGATTATCAAAGACAAAATCTCGGTCACTCAAATCGCAGTTGTTGGCTCCATCAAATACCCAGTTAGGTTTTGTGCGTTTCAGTTTGTTTTTAACTCGTAAAATCTTGTTATTGTGAAATGTTGAAGAATGTTTGGAATTTTAGCTCACATTTTTTTATCATGCAATGAATTTGCTATAAATGCTATAGTGCTGCGTAACCAGGATACAATGGTAAGACAATGGTAAGCCCAGTCATGGAACTGAGGGGAACATCTTAGTCGTCGCTTTTTGAATGAAGAAAACGAAGTGTATTGTTTTTCCCTTGATGTTCTGTGTTAGCTAAGAAATAAAGTTCATCTATGTTTGAAGAATCCATCGTTTTTGATATATAGAAACGTGACCCGTCTTGGTCTAATAGAACTCAGCAAATTGCATAGACCTTAGCCAAACCAACAAGTGTGGGCTTGTGTATTAGATTCTGTAAAACAGAATTTCTCTTTCTTTTTTCTTTTTTTTTTTCTTTTTTTTTTTGTTTCTCTCTCTGACTTTTATCGTTTATCACGCAAAGGCGGTAGTTCCAATGGTGGTTTTGTTCCGGTTCACTAGGGGAAAATAGTAAAAAAGTAAATTAGATCTGACGGTGAACTCAAGATACTCCAACCAACTTTTCCGATTCAAAATGCCATGCAAAATCAAGTGAGTACACTGATGAATTCACACGCAAATCCACACAAAGCTTAAATGAGCGCAACTACACAAATAAATACCCATCAAAACCTTTGAAACTAAACATCTCACGGGCGACCAGGAATGGGAGTTGCGGCACTTAGCTCTGCTAGCGTGTCTTCGGCCTTCATCACCTGCTGCTCGTATATCGCTCGTAACGCCCAGGGCGCCTTTTCCCGACCATGCATTCTGAAGTCCCGCTCGGTGTTTTTCAAGCAGTTTTGAAAAGTCGTCACCAGGCCCTCATAGTTAGACATGGCTAAATCGGGCTCGCCATGCGTGTTCCGAAGTCTCAACAACCCCACATTGAGCATGTGTATACTCGTGAGAGAATGATAAATCTCGCTCTTTTTGCTGTCATACTTATCGAAAACTTTGAGTGAATCAACCATAGTCTGATACATTTTCCGAACGTACTTTACCTGGGCCAAAAGGTCTTCTGTGGGTGCACTTAGCATGGCCTGTTTTTCGATCTCATCGAGCCTGCTGGCCAAAACCTCCGTATCTTCATGAAACTCATTGAACGAGAACCCAGTGCCAATAGTATAGTCCTTAAGCCACTTCATGAATTGCCGCAAGCTGGCTTCCACATGTTTTCCGTCGTAAACAGCATCAGCCCTTTTCGAGACGCGGCACCCCAAAGTGGCTAAGCGACTCGAAGTTTCTGGACTGGGGTTTAAAGTCTCCGTGCTTACCCGAGAATAATTCCCATGACTCAAAGTCACTGTGAAAGTGCGTTGTTGCGATTCCGTGACAAGAGCAGGCATGGTTGCGAAAACTGTTACGCCAAACGCACATAGGATGATCAAATTCGTAAGATACATATTTGTTTACTTTGAATTTTCGATTTTGGAATTCAGGAGACATTTAAGCATTTTTTAAATAAAAAAAAAGATCAAAAAGAGAAAAAAATCAGATCTTCAGTGCATGCATATGTACATGCTTTTATTGGCTAGTGGATATGCGGCGCCAACAATGGACTGGTTCAAAGAGGTGTGTGAAAGTGCTCATATTTCTCGTAACAGCCAGGCGCGTCAAAAATGAAGAGTCAGACAGATGCTTTGCTACAGAACAGATTTATTTTGGCTACTCCTTGGGCACACGAAAGCAGCTTTATGTGAATTGAACGGATCAAAAACCACCGACAAACAAGCAAGAACATTAGAGAGGTATCATTATGGGAAAATGGCAAATGTGCAACTGACTTCTTTCAATTGATAATTTCCTAGTATTAAAAACATCATTGTGAAGACTGGAACAATAGACTTGCAGACTTCAGCTTTTCTGATAAAACAATACCGCGTTTACCTTATTGTAGTGGATGCGCTACATATGGAGTTCTGCGACAGACGGAGTTTACCGGATCCAGACCAGTGTTGCGCGCTATCGTAATTTATCGTTTTTCGTCATGAAAAAAACGACGTTACGATGGAAATGACGAAAAACGAATGACGATATTCGAAGTCATCAAAATCGTAAATTATCGTTTTTCGTAATACGATTTTCATGACGATAAAAAACGATAAAAAAACGATAAAAAAACGATAGAAAAACGATAGAAAAACGATAGAATAACGATAAAATGACGATAAAATGACGATAATATTACGATTTCTCCTTTTTTGGTGAGGTCGTGTCAAACATTTTGAACTGCGTCTTCTTTAAACGAGAGGTACTACGTTGACGCCAATTATAGCAAGATACACTTCGACGGAGTCTGTTCCCAATCAAAATGACAGAGATTTCTTCGGAAGAGCCTTCTTCAAGGTCCAATCTGACTCCTATCGAGGGAAAAACGCTGAGCTCGCCTGCTTTCTCCCTAACTCTTTTCGAACGATCGTCTATTGAGAATTACAATGCAGAGGGCTTCCAAGAAGTTTCCATAATGAGAGGTTCCTTCTTGCTTAAATAAATTCAAGCTTCATCTAAAGTACTACGAAAAGAGACAGCGAAATGCGGGAAACATCTCACAAGGCGACCAATGCTCAAAGACAGTTGATGATGCGGGAACCGAACGCTTTACTTTCCTTAGTGAGGATGAGTTTTCTGATGACGAAGAAGACGAAGTCAAAGCCTATCTCTTCGAGAATCCCGAAGACGGAAATGTCGTCATTTAATATCGGTAAAATAAAAAGAGGTTACCTATGCTTAAAAAGCTTGCGAAAGATATTATGGCTATTCCAGCTATGTCCGCGCCGGCAGAGTCCTTCTTTTCAATACTTGTAGATGCAATCACGAAGAAGAGAAATAGGCTGTTCCCAGCCACGACCAAAATGTTAGCAGTTGTCAAAGATATGGTGAGAAAAATAGGGCCTGGTGACGAAGAACTGGGTGTGGAATCTGATGATGATAATGCTGGAGATGATGTGGAGTTAAACGATATGATTCTGAAGGAGATCGACGATGTTAGTGGTGACCAAATGGAAGTAGACATTGCTGAGGCTACTGAGATCAATTAAGGACGTGGCCTTCTTGACGACTAAACGTATTTTAACAATGAAGCAGTTATTATTCTTGCATCACTCAAAGTAGATACATATATATTTCTCTAAAACAAAAAATTGTTACCATCATCATTTCACCGTGCTAAGGAAAGGAGCGAAGACTTTTCGAACCGAAACAATTGGCTCGTTGTTCGGCGAGGTTGTTAAAGCAGAACCCAGATCCACTCCGGCGAAATCATAAGATAATCACGAAAAAATGACGATTCCATGACGACAGAATGACGATTTAATGACGACAGAATAACGACAAAATTACGACAGAATGACGACAAAATAACGACAGAATGACGATAAAAAAACGATAAAATGACGATAAAATGACGATAAAATGACGAATTACGATAACGATGACGATAATTCCAGGTCATCTTATCGTTTTTGTAAAAACGATGACGATAATTCTAGGTCATCGTTTCGTAATTCGTAAAATCGTCGTTTTTCTGTCGTAATTCGCAACACTGATCCAGACCCATTCCTGACTTGTTGGATCACGTGACACATGGCCACAGAGAATGATCATTTCTTATGTGTGCCCTGTTTGCGGACTATTTTTTATAATCGGTGATAAAAATAGGGGTGTGATTTGAATAAAAGTTGGCTCAAAAAGTATTTCAGGTAGGCAAAAGACTGTAGTGAGTGAACCTTCACTGGTGCTGCTGCTGCCTGCTTCTTCATAGTATGAACCAACACCCGTTCAATATATTCCAACTGAGCCGTGCAAGATGAATGCTGCTAAATATCAAAATCAATAGAATTATCGAATTCAAGAAAATGCAATAATATAGCGCTTGAGATTAAAGATTCAAAACGCGTAGAGCTAAAATCGATATTGTAATTATGTTACTCTCTGTCTTCTCTGGAGCCCTTTCACAGCAGTTGGCTACTCGCAAGAACGTTTGCAAAAGTCGGTATTGAGCACATAAAAAGAGAAATATAGCGTAATAGCAAAAGACCGAAGCCTGCAGAGCTCAGAGGAAGTCCAAAGCTGAAAAAAAAATTGGCCAAATATTTTTACATTGAATCTCCGAATGCGATCAAAGGATTTTTCCTCCCGCCAATCCAAGCTCCAAACAAGGCGATGGGAAAAAAGCAGGTGATGAGAAGTCAAATTCACCATTATGTATCCCACGACTTTATCAAATGTACAGATTAGTGCATAGAAAATAAAAACGGGAAAAGGCCCCCCAAAAAAATGGAAAAAATTAAAAAACAGGCGTATGTCAGAAACAATGTTCATCAGTGGTTCCCGCACCACACGCATGCATGGATGCGTAGGCCTCTTCAGATCTTCCCAGAAAGGCGAGTCTGACATTTTTTCTAGATTGAACTATCAAAATATCCATCAAAGCAAATAAAATCTTTCATTTCTCGAAACTCTAATCAATCCCAACTTTCTTAAAAATCGACATTAATCTTGTGCTAGAAAATCTGCTGTTTCCAAAATCTCATCACGTGGGGCCGCCTCTGAGCTCCCTCACGCTCTTTGGTCCTGGGCTCTGTTCGGCACGTAGGAAAACGCGTGCGCCCCAGCAGCCGATGCTCATGCCCATGATTCCACTTACAAATCAACCAGAGTTTCTTTGAGCGCATAAAAGCATACCCTTGATTTCATTAAACCCAAATCTGATCGGCCTGTGGTACATTTTGGAACAAAGATTTCGTTAGTATATTTAAATCAAGGGGAAAAATTTTAGGAATCATGCAATTTCTTACAGCGAAAACCGTGCTTTTCATACGTTTTCTCGGGCTCATATGCCTCGTGTTTCTCCTTCTTAGGAGCCCCCTCACAGTTTGCAGCGCCAACATCACCGTATTGTTGGGCCAGGCCATGAACTTGCCCATAGTACAGGTGACGCCGCAGAACCCGCTTTTTGGGATTTTGGCGGTTTTCATCGCCCTGCTGGCGATCAGTGACTTGATCCCGCTTTTGGCCGAAAATGTGGCGTATTTCGAATCGTTGGTGCCGACCCGGCTCTTTTTCTTTTTCGTTCTTGGCTCGTTCTGTTTGTTGTCTGAATACGCCATCGTGGCCAACAACGTGGTGTTCTGCTATGCGTTCTTGGAGATCTGGTTGAACTTCTTGGTATACAATAACTTGCGTGATGAGAAATACTACCGGGCAAAGGAGTACCTCGAGCAGCACGGCGAGGAGCTTCGTGACATGGCCAACGCCCAGGTGATGCCGATTGTTGACGAAGAGTAGAGGTTTTTGGGAGTTTGGCTTTGCTAGATTTTGGCTCTATTTCGGCTCTATCTCTGTGCACATTGGCTGGATCTGAAAAAACGTGCAATGTGATTTGCGCTATTATGTCTATGGTGCGTGATAGATTACGATATTCTTTGAGTGTTGCTTAGTGCGTTTAAAGCCAAAACTTGCGTTTTGATCGCGTGGAAATGTTTCGATACTGATTCTCAATGCCAGATTACTTGTAGTTTTAATTGATGAACCTTGACACGAGGATCCACACAGTATATCATAAAGAATGACAAAGATGGAAGTTTTTGCCCCGTGTAGTTTGAAAATCCCTAGAATTTGTCACGTAATTTTTGAAAATCAGGCCGCTTAGGTCCTAGTTGAAAGTGGGTCATACACGAGAACAATCTGGGTAGTGAATGTCCGGCTCGGAAATGGATCTCAAAGAAGACTGGACCCATTTAAGCTTTTCAAGATTTTGGTATCAATAGTGCTTACAAAGGATATGCACTTTTTAAATGAGAAGACGGGAATCAACAAAAATATATCGTATGTGAGAACCATCCTTTTGCGTCACAAGGATCACACCAGGAGCTTGGAGAGGTCACGCACGCCCTAATGACAACGAGATGAGATAATCAGGTGAACGAAGTATGATTGTAACGATTTTCATCCGGAATCGCCCTCTTTCCAACACTTTCAACAGTTGTTTTAAGTTTGTTTGCGCCGATCTCTAGATCTAGATCAGATTCACAACGTATCACGGTTCTTCAATGAAATTTGCTAGCGTCCATTCCAAGCTCTCGCCAACGTCTATCAAATCAGTAAATTCAAGCTGAAGAACATTGCTGCCGTTCTGGTTTCCCTCGAGGTCCTGCATGCTGCAGAACTTGGACACTGTCAACTTGACCACCAAATCGACAAAGATCTCTGTAGTTGTGACCTCGACCTCGGCTTTCAAGAGCAGATTTGTAGACTTTTCAACCACGAGCGTGAAGAGGGACACCGGTCGCTGCACCGCTTTTTCAAATGGGCTTGTCACGTGACCACCCAAATTGGCGTACATTTGCTCGGTCACTCTATGTGTGACTGATGGGTCCAAATTGGCACATAATTTTTGCAAAATTTGGCCCATTTTTCTGAAGTTTGTCTGGTGCCTGGTGTGGCCGACCAATGGGCGCAACAAAAGCGGATGTGAATTTGCCTGTTTCCATTTCGTGTGCAGCGTGGGCATTTTTTGCTTCAAGCGGACGCGGTACTGGAAATAGCAGCAAAGCATAAGCTTGAGGAACGATAAAGTATCTTGAGCTTTTTTGTTGTGTCTCGACATTTCCGCCGTTGTGTGCTGGTAATCGCCACTTTCCTCGTTTTCGTCGTAGAATACAGACTCAAACTCTATCATCTGGTCCCACATCTCCACAATAATTTTATCGGCAATAATGGAAACGCCGTAGCTAATGAGGTTTTTCGCCTCGCGCGTCATATGATAGAACAAATCGTCCTCAAACAAAAAGTAACGTGCTTTTTCTATATCGGAGATCAACGGGTCCTCTCCGAACTTTTCGATCTCCTCTTTCCGGAAAGCCAGCTGGCCAGTAAGCATATAGTCGCCATCAACTTTGCTTAAAATCCTCACTCGCGTATACTTATTGAGCGCAGGCTTCCCCGCCTCGGCCAAGGGGCAGAAGGAGACGTCTCCGTTGGCGTTTTTGCGCAACACGGCGTGACCCTTATCGTGGTAAGTCAGCCCACTATCACCATACCCATACTGCACACCGATCGCTCGTGTGTTGTTCAAAGGATCGCGTAATTTGTACAAAACTTCGTCTTGCGCCAAGACTCGGCTTATTTGTTCCCAGTACGTCTTTTCCACGGCGACCTGGCCGCGTAGCTGCGCGGCGGCGTCCCTGAATAGAGTCGTCACATTGCATAATGACTGGTATTTCCAGCCCATGCCAATTGCCGCGGCCAGCTTCTTGTTCTGCGCCGTTTTTGCAGCATCTGTTTCGCGACTGAGCCTATCGGCACTAAGCGAGCCTAACGGTGCCGTTTTTGAAAGATGCGGTGAGATCGTGGACTTGGTGATGTTGGGCTTTTCGGCCGACATAAGCAAGGACACAAAATCAAGCGATAACGACGTCTCGTTGAGCGCGGACCCGATATGTGTCAACAACTCGAGCTTTTGTTTCTGAAACGTCTCTTCGGAGGACTGCTCATCTTCTGGAGTTTGCCCATTCTCCAGCATTCCCGCCGGGGTCTCGGAAAAGTCTTCTTCCGCGTCTATAGGCATCAGTTCTCGCTCGATTTCCTCCGCAATCAGTTCTTCGGAAATGTTGAGAAAAGATTTTCTCTCTTGAAGAATCCGCGGGATAAGTTCGGCCACAGAAAGGTCATCTTCGTTCTGGAGAAACCTGTCCTGGGAGCTGCCGTAGAGACTTGGCTCCGCATGTAGCGAGATTTCGTTGCTCTGGGGCATTTTTCAGAATTCAAAAAGGTATGAATTCGGTCAAAGCAGGCCACAAATTATGGTTATCGAAAATTGACTGCAAAAAGATGCTCTAGTATGTATATAGTGTGTGTATTTAATTCCTTTCAACTTGGCTATGGTGTGTTTCGCATCAGTGAGTTTCGCACCAGAAACCAGATCGCGCGATCTGGGGTCGCACCAGATTATGGATGTTTTGAAACGACATTTATTTTCTGTTTTTCACTTTTTTTTTTCTTTTCATGTTTTTTTATTCATATTTTGATGATACACAAAGAGCGTTTGTGGCGCGGTTGGGTTTGGAGGGCTACGCATGACAATTAGTGGCATTGATGATATTTAAGCGGAGCCCTTCGTATATCACTGAAACAAATGGCACTGCTGGGACGAGTGAATTTATTTGGGAGACTGGTCGCTATTTACAGCGTCAGTCACAGGGAGGTGCCAATATATATGCACTGTATGTGTTGTTAACCTTTGAAGCCATCCCGATTCTTTGCTTGCACTAGATCAAGGGGAATGTGTGTTACAGAGATGGCGTCTAGATGAAGCAGTCGCATAAACGAATCAAAAATATGCTGAGTGTGACTTGAGTGAAATGCCGGTGCCCTTTTGACATTATGGCTGATAACGCCAATACTGACCCCAGCTTTTCAAAAGATGCCTTCATTGGACAGTATTTTCCACACAACGTGTCCGCATCTTTAGTCCATAAAGTCGTCAAGTTCACCATCCTCAATCGCCTGTAATAAGCCCATCTCGTCTTCCAAGCCCTCCAACTGGTTACGGTTGACGTCATTTTTGTTATCTTCGGTTGGGTAACGCATGGCCTTGACGGAGTCCGTGTGTAGCGAGAGACAGAACCGTATACGCTGGTCAAAGTCCTCCTGTGGCTGTTTTGTCGAGTACACGTCCAACAATTCCTTCAGTTTCATGAAACCATGCTGGTGGTCAACACTGGCTTCAATGACACCGTCACGAATTGCCTTTGAGACAATGTACTCCGTGGCCTCCTCTGAATCGAGGTGCAACTTGATGCAGATATCCTTCAACAGGATTTTCGCGTACGATAAAGAGATTATGCGGATACCTGTCTTGATGACGTTTTGGTGCAACCGCGACACCAAGGTGAAATTATTGTCCTTCACGAAAGCCGTCTCATACTTCTTCAAAACTTCACTGAAAAACTTCAAGTCTCCGAGACGAACAGCCTTCGTGATGAGGAAATATGGCTCCAATGATCCCAGTGCGCCCTTGAAAACACTCAATTCGGGGATGTCACCCATCAACAACTCGATGATAACATTCAACTTGGTGGCCTCCTGTACAAAGCCCCTTGCCAAGGCCGTCTGCGGCGCCTTTCTGATCGCGGCAATGACACACTCGTGCGCCGTGGTATAGTCCAACTGCACAGTGTTGATACGCGCCAAGTAATAGTAGTAACGCGCGGTCAAGGCGTTGCCGGCGTTGGCGGGGAACGTGGTTTTCTCACATAAATTGGCCGCCTGGCTGATGTCATGGCTAAGCAAGTAATTCCGCAACAACAAAGTGATCACGGAGGCGGTGGTCTCGTCGTCATGGCGCAAGGAAGCGCTTCTCAACGCGTTCGTGAGCGCGGGCCTCACGCTTAACAAATCCCCCCGCAATTCTGCCGCGCGGGCAACGTAAAACCATAACTTCGCCTGAAGAAAGTCAAGGGTACGCCTGTCATGTGCGCTTAAAAATGCCACCACGCTGGCATTGAAGTCTGCCAAATGCTCCCACTGCTTCGTGTCCAACAAATAGATTTGCACGAGCAAATGTACGTACGCCGAAATCTCGGGCAAAACCGGGTCCTTCAACTCATCGGTCACGCTATCGAGATTGCCCTCCAGAGGCGGGAGGTGCTGCAAAAACGCGGCTCTGTTTGCGTGTGATTCTGGAAACGTTTTCACGATGACGGCGGCCAAACTGGCCGGGTCGGCGGCTATTTTGCGTCTGACGGCGCCTAAATCACGGAAAACCTTGGACACATAGCGGTTATCGAAATTTGCAGCCGCTTTGTGTAACAAGCCAAACGTCAGCTCGATTTCGTGCGCCAAGGGAATCTCTTCAAGAGTGTTTGTAGCGTCTGGCTTGGTGTCGGCGCCAGCATCTTTCATCTCCACGTCTTTCTGTGCAGACATGGCTAATTATCGCTGAAACAAGTGTATTCTAATGATTAAGTGTTGCAGGATTTGGTCCACTTTGGTTGATTTACACTTTACTTGGTTTCGGTGTGAATTGGCGATATGTGTTATAGATCTGGGTGAATAGGCGTTATGGCTCTATGGTGAGCGAGGCCACGGGAGGTCCGGGTGTGCGTCCATTTGCCACTACACGTTTGGCACGTGACTTTCAGTTTGGTCCCATATGGTGTTGATAAAATACACTTAAGATTCTAGAGAGTTGTTTTCTTATCAATGAGGTATTCGTGTGCTTCTGAATGATACGCATAAACTTCTAGGCATAGTAGATGTTTTATGTGCTCTTTTGAAATCTGCTTACAGGCCCTTTTGGGCTGAAATAATGAGTGCTCCTGCAACGTCGTACTTTGCGAGCAGGCGTCCATTCATTGGGCTTTGAGGTTGTGAGCAATAGGTGTCATTTCCACGCAGAAGATCCGGAGTTTTCCCTTTCTTAGATATGCACGTTTGTACTGAGCTAAAGTTGAATAAAATGATGTTAATAAAATCGAGCTATTGGGAATAAATGTGCTAATCAACATGGACTAAGCTCACCAATCACAGGTCACGTGCCAAGCTCACTTGGAGACGACGGCTGGATATTACACATAATCTGAAACCCTCGAACAGTAGCGTTGTGCATTTTTTATGAATAGTGCGACTGGATTCAGCAGCCGATAATTTTCAAGAAAAATCACAGCTAGAAACCTGTGTCCTCTGGTCACCGTTTTTTGCTCTTTTTCCTACTTTTCACTAGTGCTCGATATATAAGTAACGGCCCCCTATCTGGCGCTTTTCTGGCTGTGACCTCAGGGCTGAACTGTGTCCATGAAAGACATCTGCTCGCATCCTAATATAGAACAGATCGGCCACTCGGAGATCGGACGAAGAAACCAGAACTAAGATGCTGGTGGCCAAAGAATGTGAAGTGCGAAATTCTGTATTATCAGTGATGGTTTCATGCGTGATTCGTCCTTAGGGTATTCATGTTTGTTTCAAGAGTAACCGCTTCACTCTCGGCTTTCGTAGATGAAAGTTGAGAAATGAAAATTCGGAATTAAACTTGACGAAGCCAAGGGTTCAAATATTGATCCCACTCAGCAAGCCTTCACACACTTCTACAGGCACAATTTCGGATGATCGCTCGGACTCGTTCTACAGATGAATCATGTAAAAGGTGAAAGACACGAACAGGTGGATAAACAGTTCAAGCTCTCACCTCAAAGTCTGATGTATCAACAGAAGAAAAAAGAAGATTCACACGAGGCAGCCAGAATTTGTTGGGCGAATTTGAGCCACGCTAGCCTAGCCCCAGTCGGTCATGACAAAAGTTTACTAATGAATACAACAATATTTTGGTCGCCCAGATCCAATATTGTCGTCTTCAGCAGCCAACAAAATATTGGTTTTGATTCTTTCTCTTTTCGTGCATTGGATTGCTATTCGAGATTCATACCATATGCATTGCTTAGCCTGGCCGCTTTTTCGCAACCACACATTGCGGCAAGCAACTGTGGACTCCGGTCAATTGGCCGACGATTCATGAAAGGGTATTCCGTTTCATTTTCTTTTTTGATTTTCTTTTAGCAACCCAGGATGTATAAGAAACGATGAAATTGGCCAGTCTTAGAAAAGAAAAAAAATTACAATATTACATCTCCCACTTTTTATGCTTTCATTACTTGTTTTCATCAGTGTCGCTTTCGCCGCAGCCATTCCCGCGGCCCCAAAATTAGTGCCTGTATGCACAATCACGCTTCAGATTATAGGCCCGATCCAGTCCTTATACATCGACAATACCACCAAAAGTGAGTCGATTCTTGGTGTTGTTGCCAAAGGAAACGTGACCACTATCGAGAACGATCTTGGGTTCGCAGTTGATTTGTCCGACGTGTCTGGATATGATAATCTTATCCTGTATGTGGACATGGATTACGGCACGACCAAGGTTGATCTCCACGGTATCACGCCCAACGGCACAGATGTGAGGATTTCCTATTCGGGTAAGCTTCTGGCACCCGGAGGCGTGTCTGCTGTGCTTTCGGGGGAAATTAGCTCTCCAGAAGATTACATTTTGTCAAATACCCCAATTTTCGCCGTATCTGGAACGGTTCCGGATGATTTGGTGTGGCTTCAAAGAGAAAGCTTGATAGGCAAAGGACGGTTCGTCACTCAGGATGGCGACACGTATGTGGTTTACACAGTGTATGTGATGGAGAAAGAATCGAATTCGGATTGATTTTGGCAAACGTATATTCTTGCGATGTGGTTGTGTGATGTATACATATATAGTTGTGATATACTGATCTAGGCAAACATTTCGTAAATAAGCAAGAGTTGGAGAGATTATATTGTTCAGAAATTGGTTTCTTTCTCATGTATGTAAATCGATTAAATGGGAATGTGTCTCGAGTCTCAAAGACATGGATGTACATAGATCTCGTGTAGTGTTCCAGGATCCCATTTCTTTACTTGCTTGAACGCGATCTAATTTCAAATGTCCTGGAACTGATACCCGGAATAGTTTGAGCTTTGCGCTACTCTTCTCAACTAGAAGCAAGCTTTTCGCTTAGATGCAAGATTTGGGTACATTTTTTTTTTCGAGAAGTGATAAAGGGGATTTGGCACCACAGCGTTATTGTAATGAACATTGAGCATTGTAGTATATCAGTCAGCACCCAATCCAAATAGTTGCGCCCGTTTTTTGTTTTTAAAATAATCGTTTCGGCTCTTCTGGGGCTGATAGGATCGCAAATATATCTAAGTTGCGTAAATCAGTTCCAAAAGATAAATGTTATTGGCTCAATAGACGATTGTTTTGCACAATTCCTCACACAACTACCAGATTCATTGTTGCCAAATCACACGCGGCCTTGGGTTTGAAACATTTGAGTTTTCTCGGGGCATTTTTACAGAGAGAGTTTGCAATCTTTTGATAAAATACAATATCCGATGGCCCGATCTATCAACTTTCGGTTGTCGGTTCCCTCTCTTCTAAGCACTAAGACAAGCCTTCTATACTGAACTTTGAATTCCGAAGCCAGGATACGGCTTCATTGGACAAATCGTACGCAGATTCTCTCAAAGAAGTTAGAATCCGATAATATATTTGGTGAATTATAACAAAAATCAAGCCATGATGAGTGTAGAATGACAGAATAGAGAAAAGTCAGCGGCTTTGACCAAGAATACGCTTTTCAGAAGAATAACCCTGGTGCTATTTCTAACTCTTGCTCATAGAATGTGACCCTATAAGTGGACCTTGCTGGATTGTGCTGACCATATCGGGGGCTCGAAATAACCTGCTAACGAAAATACTAATCGGTTTTGGGTCGGGACTAGCCCTGAAATATTTTTTTTTTTTTTTCATGAAGACGAATCTGGTTCTGACTGAGAAAGAAGAAAATCTCAACTCTACATTCAATCAGAAAGTCTGATCTAAAATCTTCGAAGAGATGTGCCTATATTGTAGTATCCCTAAAGGCAGATTTCATCATGCTAGTCCGTTGCCATCACTTGCTTTACACTAGAAGGAAAATTGAATCTTATATGTTGTTCCAATACAGAAAAGCTCCCAAAACAAATTTTGCAAAAAAAGAAAAAAAATAGAACACAATCACTTTTCCCCTCCCTTCATGGCTAAAGGTTATGATGGACGGACGCGCAACCGCATAGTGCCCAAAAAATTCCCCGGATCACGATATCTGGCACCGAAATCCGGCATATCGCTGACTAAGCCGAGGAATGTATAAGTAGCAATTGCCCGCAAAACCGACTCTTTTGTATTTTTGTCTTTTACTAAGTAAATCTCTAGTATTTTTTTTTCTTAACTTCTATTTTGAAATTTGTCCAAATGAGCCCAATTCCTGCCACGCCTAAGCTCATCCCTGTGTTCTCCATGAAGCTCCAGCTTGGAGGTGCACCTCAGCAGTTATTCACGGATGACTCCAAAAAGGCTGTTTCCAACATGGCCATTGTGGCTACGGGCACGACCACTACCATCGAAAACAAGTACGGATTCTCGTTGGACTTGAAAGACGTGCAAGGGTACGACAATATCACTGCTCACTTGGAGAAAGGATATAGTGAGTTGGATGCGCATGTCCATGGCAAGACCAGCGATGGCACTGACGTTCGGATCGACTATTTTGGCTTATTCCAGTCTCTGCCGGGACTCAATGCCGTGCATTCTGGCCAGGCCGACTCTCATTCTTTTGAGGAGAGTTACGTTTCGAACAGTCCCAGGTTTTCTTTTACCGGCCCTGTCCCGGAGAAATTGCAGTGGCTCGAGAGAGAGAACCTCATCGGCAAGGGCCATTTTTTTGTCGAGAACGGGAAGACATATGTCGAGTACTTCACCTACATTGTGCGTTAAAAAAGCCTTTGTTTGCGGCTAGAGTAAGCAGCGCCAATGAATAGAAATGTTATATATAAAGGGATTAGACAGTGTATTCATAACAGACGATAGCTGGCTGTAGGCGGAGTCTCAATAAGCCCTAGCGCCGTCCCATTGGTTCAGTCAGCGAATTACATCAGAGCGTCGCAGCCTCAAAGCTCAGCAGACCTCGGAAGTCGTAGTTGACGGGATAAAGAATCACAACAGGGCCTTAACAGCATGAGCTGCTCAGGTTGCTTGTCAAAGACTGGCCCTTCAAGTTGATGTTTGATTTGGCGTTGCCCGCAGAAGATGCGGCTCCGGCGTTGTTGGTCATCTGTGCCTTGATCTGTCTCGCCATCGTGAAGAACGCCTGCTCGACATTCGACAGCGACAACGCCGAAGTCTCCAAGAACGGCACGTCCAACGCCTCGGCAAACTCCTTGGCGGCGGTGTACTCCACGACCTTCTTATCGGACAAGTCAGCCTTGTTGCCGACGAGCAATTTCATGACGCCGCCGGTGGCGTAGCGGTCAATTTCCTGCAACCACTGCTTCACGTTGTTGAACGATTCCTGGTCCGTGACATCGTAGACGATGATAATGCCGTGTGCGCCACGGTAGTACGAAGACGTGATTGTTCTGAATCTCTCCTGGCCAGCGGTATCCCAGATCTGTAACTTGATTGTCTTGCCGTCAAGCTCGATGGTTCTGATTTTAAAGTCGACGCCAATTGTAGAGATGTAGTCCTGTGTGTACGTGTTGTCGGCAAAACGCAACAACAAACACGACTTACCGACGCCGGAGTCGCCAATCAACAACAACTTGAACAAGTAATCGTATTCGTTATTCATGATAGGGGCAATGTGTCAGGGGAAATAGGGGGCAGCGGCTATAAACGCTATGCAATGAATTTAGCTGAGAACTAGACCTCAAAAGTTTTAAACGCCTTGTGATGGATAAGTCAGTATATGGAACTTGCGTGACCTGTGGTGGCAAGTACTTCTGATAAGGCGGGTATTTGACTGTGTTGATGTTCCACAGATCTCGTGCTTTTGCGAAGTGAGGTAATTAAATAACAGTGCTAGTGAGTCTGTTACAGTTTAGGTTATGATTCTGATGATTTCCAAGGTGAACAAGTCAGTTTGTATGGGTGTTCACGGCGGGTATGTAGAAAGACAAGGGTGTGCTAGGGATGGAGGGGGCAGGCGTTGCGGTTTCGTGTGCCTGGATATGTGACGGTACGCGCACGACCTATTTTGACATCAGCCTAGGGAGGACTCACTAGTTGAAGAAACCATCGTATTCGGCAACTTATTGGCACCAAATACACATTCGTGAAGAGCGGCGTTTGGCCGTAAGCAAATAAATGCTAAAAAATAATGGAAATCCGGCTTTTGAGTGGCCTGGTATGGTACCCCCACGCAGCCAAGGCTGGCCGCCGCAGCGGACACGCTACGTGGTAGAGAGGTGCGGCTGCGCGATCTGGATCAATTATATGTGTGGATGTATGAGACTTATACTTCAGCATATCGAGAGATAAGTTTTGGCTTCTTCATGACGTACAAAGCCTGATACCTGAACTATTGATTTTTTTTTATTTCTTTTTGCGATAAAGTATCAATCTAAAGTCCGAGGTCGCCAATGCGTCGCTACCGATTCATGTATTGTCAATTCGAAGTGTGTGTGTGTGTGTGTCTTATAAACCCGTTTCGGACACCTCTCGAGACCATCGTTTCACTTACAATAGATAACTTTCTCGAAATCGCTCGCTCACGTCTAAAATTTAAAAAAATTCTCGCCTTGGAACAACCCACAATTTTATGACATTAGCAATGCCACTGATGAGCACGTACACCACCAATCATAGGATACGCATGGCTAGCCGGAATATAGCCCTATTCAAAAGCACACAATGGCCAATAGTCTGTATATGAGAGAAAATGTCTATTTTTGTCACTGTATCTGTACGAAATATCCTACCGACAAACTACCAGGTTATTTGCTGAAAATCGTAAACCCTCATTTCGCACTTAGTCCCCCTCTCTTCATATCCTGGTGAATTTGGGTCTACTCGGTCTTGGCCACCTCAGCCGCAACTGGCTTCGTCTTGGGCCCCATAATCTTCTTCTTCGCAATTGCTAGCATTTTTGAGAACCAGTAAACATTCAAGAAATCAAGCGCCACGTTAAGCAGCAAGATGGCGAACGGGAAGAATAAAGAGCCATGGCCAAGCACAGCATACATGTCGCGAGCCACTAGAATCACCGCATAGAACCCCCACACAATGCGCACGAGGAAAAATACCACTATAAGTAAAATGCCATTCACGGCCACGACAGTATCGCTCACGGTGCCTGCTGGTAGCCTAGACGCAAACCAATTGACATTGACAAAAGGTGTACTGGCCTCAAATAACAAAAACGCCGGCGCCCAGGGCATGCAATACGGCCGGAGTGCACATGCAAAAACAAATAACGCAGCAAATGCGTGCACCAAGAAGCCGGGGCCAAACAAGTTCATGTAGCGGACACACACAAACATGTCCCACACAAAGTAGCCGCACGTGACCAGGCACACGAAGCCCAGGTACGCATTGTAGCCGAAAATCGAGTTGTACGCATCAACCTGCCTGTTCTGGATGTGTGGATGGTTCCACGCGGGCACGAGTATCAAGAGTGACACGATGCATTGGAACATCGACACCACATGTATATCGAAGTTTAGCTTGGTCTTTCTGTTGAGGCCAGTGTACGACTTCCCGAAGAATTTAGTGCTAATGGCCGGCGAAACGGCCTGGAGCAAAAAGTAAAACACGGTGGAAAACACGATTTCGTGCCAGTGGGCAGCAAAATGAGACTGTGGATTTGCCGGGAACGGGCGTGCCCATGCCAAGGGGTCCTCTGTGAGCACCGGAAACATGTTTCAATGGTTATAAATTGTTCTGAAAATGTCTATTTTTGGGCCTGAAAGAATCAATCTGCGTGTTTTTAGCGAAGTTCAAACGACCGTTATGGAGATCACCGAGACGGCAGACGAACAGGTGGTGAACCGTATATAATTCCGAGATAGCGGTTTAAAAAAAAAAAGAATGTTTATGTCAATTATTGTTGTGAAATCTATCCGAGCTCCAAATCCAAAGAACGGGCCAATAGTAGAAGGGATTGTTTGTGGAAACCGAAACTGCCGAATTTGGGTAGTCAATTGAGAATGTAAAGTCCAGTGGGATGAAGTCGAGTGGATGCGCTAAAAGGGCGGGGCTTCAGATCCGCGGGCCT
Source organism: Metschnikowia aff. pulcherrima (assembly GCA_004217705.1). Classification (NCBI taxonomy): domain Eukaryota; kingdom Fungi; phylum Ascomycota; class Pichiomycetes; order Serinales; family Metschnikowiaceae; genus Metschnikowia; species Metschnikowia pulcherrima. Next base: position 606,116 of record CP034460.1, on the reverse strand, counting down.
GGGTTGGATTCGGAGCCAATTTATTGTATTTATCTCTCGCCCGAGCGCGCGACAATTATCGGCTATTCTGGAAGGCACCTATTACAGTGAACTTGCTCAAAAGGGATCATCCCATTGAGTTTCGAAGTCAATAAAAACTTGATTAATTCATCCAAATTACAATGAAGGGTTCTTTTCCCGAACGGTAACACTGCATATACTGGAGAAGGCCCGGATTTTGGGCTTCGCTGGAGCCCGCCTGGATAGTGGCTCTATGCAAGCAAAAGTCGCGGCCCGGAGCGGAAGGATCGGCGCAGGCCCAGATTTGGCCACCGAGATAAAGATAAGCACAAAGCCAGAGCAAAACAAAAAAAAGTAGTCATAGCACCAGACGAGAGCAATTGTATTGATCTAACCATATAAAAGTTTATTTGAAACTCACAAACTTGAATTCCCCGTCAATCGACAGGCTTCTTCACTTTCTGAAATACAGATTTGTATCGCATTCGCAGCCAGCCAGTGCAATATGACCATACAAACTTTCGCCAAACAAGTGACCCGGACCACACGGTACAAACTCAATAACGGCCAGTATATTCCCGTGGCTGGGTTTGGCGTGTACCTCGTGCCTGCCGCGGAAACAGCAAGCGTTGTTTATGAAGCATTAACCCAGGGATATCGTCATATCGATAGCGCCACTATGTATGGTAATCAGAAAGAGGCCGCACAGGGCATAGCGCAATTTTTGAATGACCATAAATCCGTTTCCCGCCAAGATATTTGGTTCACCACCAAGATTTGGGATGAGGATCAAGGATATGACGAAACAAAGCAGGCCGTGGCGCAAATTGCCAAGGAAGTGAAGCCTTTTATCGAGTATGTGGATCTAGTATTGGTGCACTCGCCAATGACCTCCAACGAAAAGAGGATCGGCACATGGAAGGCGCTTACCGAGATCTACCATCATCCAAACAACGGCGTCCTTCAGGTACACACGATTGGCGTGTCGAATTATGGGAAAAAACATATCGAAGAGATTTTGGCCATGGATGGCGCGGTTGTAACACCTGCTATTAACCAATTGGAGTTGCATCCGTGGTTGCCCCGCGTGGGGTTGCGTGAATACTTGACCAAAAAGGGAATTGCAATCGAGGCATATTCGCCCTTGACCCGGGGTAGACACCTTGACGACCCTGAATTGGTGGAGTTGGAGCTGAAGTTTGGGATCCCGAAAACCGAGATTCTTTTGAAATGGCTGTACCTCCAGGGCTTTGTTGTTTTGGTGAAAAGCGCCAACAAGGCTCGCATAAAACTGAACATCGAGGTTTTGCCCGAGAGCCATGGCACTAGCGATGAGTTGCAGGAGGGGGCCAATTTAGGGAAAATCGACTTGGATCCGGAAATCTTGGACGTGTTGGACAAGCCGAAATCGCATCAGGTGTTCACGTGGGGCGGCAAGGACCCGACCGAGTATGAGGGCTGATTGGAAGGGTTTGGGTCAAGCTCGACTATCGTGGTGATTTTTTGGAGATTTAGTTGAGGAATTTGCGAATTTGCGTGCATGATGTCGCCTTGGATCAATGTAGTTTTGTTGGTGGTTTTAATGTTTTTTTTAATGACTCATGACTCCGTGATATACTTGAGCCTCGCTTATTCCAGTAAGTAAAAAATGATATCCTTTTTTGTAGCCCTTAAATGTTGGCCCATCGCAGTCCCTGCCTATTGCGTATCAAGACTGGGTGCTGAAAGATTCATAAAAAATACAGATCTTAGCAAATCTACATGTTTCCTACGAAACTTCAGTCATTTGCGAGTCAACAGAATGTCTCTCGATATTTTGCGATATCTCATAAGTTAGAAAACCTAGTGCAAGGATTGAGTTTTAGAAACATCCTAGCGATATCGAGGATCGAATTGAAGAAGGCTTGAAATCAATTTGTAAGTCATTCTGCTTGACTCTCTAGTATTTTCCGGTTTCGTTCTTGACAAAATGGACCCAACATAATAGATCACTTAATGTTAACGTGCTCATGTTCTAGTTGCAATCGCTTGCAGTTGCGGGCAATGCGTTTAGTGAATTTATTCATCTGAACAGAATTTCACACGCTGCCAAGCCAAGATACCAACACAAGGGGGAGTTGTATATGTATACTTTCGGGTAGTCTTGTGGAGAATTGGACAGAAAGGGCGGCTCCAAGATCTCAATCAGATGTATGAAGTAAGAAAAAAAAAAAGCAACGAATACTTTTTTTGCCTAATTTCAGATATCCACCCTCTCGGAATCAAGTTAAAACAAAAACCATGACTTAGCGAAAACAATATGAGTTTGAAGAATTCGTTTAGATATTTTTTTATCCAGCTGATCCATCATGGAGCAAACACATCATTTCCCAAAAGAGAGAAAAAAAAAGAACAAAAATTGCAATTTTGGTCCACGTCTCCGATGCATTGCTGAGTTGAGCGTCGTATAAAAAATCACATGCGAATTGCAGGCTCGCCTCGTTGGGTAGGCAAACTTAGCATAGGGCACGAAAAGTACCCAGTATTCGTTCAAGCAAAATTATGAAGTATCTCACAGAAAAAGGCGCCGTATGGCCTAATAGGCTGTGAACGATATTCAATCAAATCCACCAGTTTATCTCTTTCTGCAATTGACCAGCAAATTCATGCGTGGCCCGCAGCCTTCGATTAGACATAGAATTTTTGCTTGTATAATCCTCTTGAAGTGTTCATGAATGACCCATATTCTTTCAGTTTTCTTTCTTTTTTTCATTCAAGCGTAATTTTAGCTTAAATCAATTGAAATAACCAACCAAATCCCACAATCTTTTTTAAATCAGTACCATATAATTATGATCGTTAATTCAAGTAATACAGTAGGTCGCCTGCCTCCAGTGCGCGCGCACAGTGGCCGATGCGAGAGTGAAATTAACCCGGAAAAACCCAACCCTACGCGTCCAATTTCCCAAATCACTTTTCTCAAAGGATAAAAAGGAACAAAAACAATATGTCGTACCCATTGGTTTGTTTAGGTAACCCGTTGTTGGACTTGCAGGTCGACGTCGACGCCGCGTACTTGGCGAAATACGACTTGAAGGCCGATGACGCTATCTTGATTGAAGAAAAGCATAAGCCGATCTACGGAGAAGTGCTCGAGAAGTCCGGGTTGAAGTTGGTCGCTGGTGGCGCCGCCCAGAACACCGCCAGGGGTGCACAGTACCTCTTGCCCGCCGACAGCGTGGTCTACTTTGGTTCTGTTGGAAAAGACGTGTATGCCGATAAGTTGAACGAGGCCAACGCTCAGTATGGCTTGAAGACGCTTTACCAGGTCCAGGAAAACACCGCCACGGGCAAGTGTGCCGCTCTCATCACGGGCAAGCACCGCTCGTTGGTCACGGATTTGGCTGCGGCCAACGAATTCACGCCCTCGCATTTGCAGAAGCCCGAAAACTGGAAGTTCGTGGAGAACGGTAAATTCTACTACATTGGTGGCTTCCACTTGACCGTGTCGCCCGAGGCGATCCAGCTTTTGGGCAAGCACGCCGCGGAGAACAACAAGACGTTCATTTTGAACTTCTCCGCGCCGTTTATCGCTCAGTTCTTCAAGGACCCGTTGGACGCGTCGATCCCTTACTGTGACTATATTATCGCCAACGAATCTGAGGCCGCTGCCTATGCTGAGTCGCACGGCTTGGACACGACGGACGTCACGGAGATCGCCAAACACGTGGCCAAGTTGCCCAAGGCCAACACCCAAAAACCCAGAACTGTGGTGTTCACGCAAGGCACCGAGCCCACTATCGCCGTGACGTACCATGCAGGACAGGACTCTTTTGACGTCAACACATTCCCCGTGAGAGAGTTGCCCCAGGAGCAGGTCGTCGATACAAATGGTGCTGGAGACGCGTTTGCCGCCGGTTTCGTTGCCGCGTTGGTCGAAGGAAAGCCACTTGCCGCTGCCGTGAGCGTTGGCCAATGGGCCGCGTCGATCTCGATCCAGGAAGTCGGCCCCACGTTCCCATTCCCCAAACAAACCTACTCCGCGTAAGTCATTTTTTCTTGATATTATTCGATATTTGAAAAAAGTGGGGGTTCGAGGATAATTAGATTTCATTTCAACACGTGATTTCTCGGGTGGCGGTTTTTTTCTCTGGCCCTGCCCTACGGTTCACTAGCTCGTATTGCTCGTTCGTGTATACGCATTAATTCAACATTGCAGCAAAGGCATAATGAACGGTATAGTATTGTTAAATCCTGAATTTAGTTTCTTTTAATGTTAGCAGTAGACTCATCACAGATTCGCCATTAGAGGTGGATTACGAGAGTTATGGCTCCACAAACCATACACAAATGCATGCTTTCTTTTTGAGACCTAACTGTCACATCTTAATTATCGAAAGACTCATGGAGACAAAGTATGAGTCGGAAATCGGAAGCATAAACTGGGATCATAAGAACAAAAGACGAGTCCTAGCTTTCACCGCGAACGCTTCGGCCAACAGAGCAGCAAAGCTAACACAAGTTGATTTTATGAGACGCATTCTTTGTCTCGGGTTTATGTAATTTAACATCGGACAAATATGCGATGGAGGCTTTCTCAAAAGCTTTTTTCGCCCTTGAGCTGGATGTTAAATTTGTTTCAGGAATGGCCCTATTTGGAACCCAAAACATGGTCATGACGCATGTGGCTAAGCAAGAAACAGGAGAATACATCAAGAATCACGGCGTCCAAATTTGTATCCAACTTGGTCACTTTATCTAACACGGAAGATCACACGGTACACCTGACCCATCTCATTGGAGACTTTGATCGGGTGGTGTCAAAAGCAAACATATAAACCAGAACAATCAGACGGTTTTCGCTTACTGACATAGAAAGTCCATATTACACAACAGAAATATGGTTGACACCAGGACGAAAATTATCAGGGAAAGCTCTCGGCTGGCCTCTTTCTTTGAGATTACGTGAATTGGGAAATGATCATACCACTACTTGCCACAACATATAGGTACATGGCTCGACTCTTCTTTCTTGGGCAAGATGACCTTAGGACTCCCACCAGCAATTTCCGGCAAAAGTCTCAAGTATACCACTAATTTGTTCTTATCATGAAATTCGGTCTCTCTTCAAGCATTTGAAAACATTTTTGATCGTGTAATTGACGAGGGTTTTGTTTCCCTTCAAAAGACGTGAGACGATTCCAGAAAGCGCAGGTCGATAACTAGTCTTCAAACAAAATTCCGTCCGAAAGGGCCTTTATGAGAACAAAAGCTCTTCTGGCCATTTGATCAGCTTCTGCCGAGTATATGGATATTCAATTTATTCAAACTCAGAAAACAAGTCATGGCATACAGTATTTCATTGCACGTCAACTTACCGACCATGATTGTATAGACTGGCTATTTCTTCCAGCCTGAGAAGGGCACATCCGTAAAAAAATGTCTGGCTTTGCTTGCTCAGTGAAAAACTTACATTTTGTTGCATAAAAAAACATAAAAAACTATCACCCACACTTTATTCCCAAAATGCCCACTTTATTGCCTATAACTAATTTCTCGAATATCTTTCACACGTGATCTCCAGACCCGATCTCAGTATGCCCATCGCGCATCGAAAAATTCGGGCCGGCACCAAAAGACTGGTTGAGAAATCTAGCAAAAGACAGGCTCATACATTCAACTGAATCCGGTCAATTAAAACAAAACCACTAAGTCCAATCGTTTCTTCCGTCTACTTTTCCCTGGATTCGTTTTTTCAAATTGCAAAAAATTGCCATTTTTGACTGTTTTACGCCCGCCATGTCTGTGCTGAGAGACCACTACTATACATTAGCGTCTGAGGTGCCGCAGGAACGCCTCGAGGCCGCAACAAAATTGCTTTCGGAGCTTTCCAAAGTGAACAAAACAGAGGAATGGGACTATGCTTTGAACAGACTCATCAAGGGCTTGACCACACTGCGGCAACTGGCACGGTTTGGCTTTTCCATGGCATTGACCGAGGTCGTGCGTGAACTAGTCACGAAACAGGATTACGAATTGAGTGTAGAGACGTTTTTGGACAAAATAATGGCCGCAACGTCGGTGTCGGCCGGTATGAAGGGCAAAGAGGTGCGCCCAACGCTTTTCGGGCGTCTTTTCGGGTTCCAGGCATTGGTCAACTCGCAGCTTCTTCTCAATGCGGAAACGTCGTCGCAGGAGACGTTGCAAAAGTTCGTCAAGCTCATTGTCGAGCTCTCGGGACAGAAGGCCTGGCTCCGGGAGACAGCCATGTTCACGTTATGCCAGTTTTTTGGAGCCTACCTTCAATCCGAGTTTGTTGAGGATGGCACGACCACAAGTTTTTTGCAAACAATCAGTGACGAGGGCTTGGCATTCACGACCGAGGGCCTCGCCGTGGTCATGACCATCCCACAAGACTCGCGCGCGCGCGTTTTATCCGGTGTGGTTGCTAATAAGCAATGGAAACACGCGGACCCAATGGCCAGAGGCAACTTGCCCGATTTGGCAAAGGTATTAAAGGATGTAGATGCCGTGGAGGAAGATGTCGCGGAAGGAGATAAAGCGGTGAAAACCGCCAAGCAAAAGGGCACGTGGTCGCCGCGGATCCCGTTCGTGTGGGATCTTTTAGTGCGCCATTTTGCGACTGAGAGTGGTGAAAAAGACACGGATGTGGAGGCTGTGGAGGGCCTGAAGAAACGGAAAAAGACTTCTTCTGCAGGCAAGAAAAAGGCCAAGGTGGAGTCTGCCGTAGAGTTCTTCCCGTTCAAAGAGTTCTGGAAGGCCGCAGTTGACGATTCCATGTTCTCAGAGAAACTGTCTGCGGAACGGAAATTTTGGGGGTTCGAGATTTTCATCAAATTCTTGCAGAGTCTCCCGGCAAACATGGTCACGCATTTATACTCGCCGAACTTGATGCGGTGTCTCATCAACCAGGCCGCCCAGCCAAACAGACTCTTGAACAAAGTGTCGACGAAAACAATCAACACCATCATTGAAACAGCGCATGCAGACTTGACAAAGGTCGTGCCCAGCCTCACGGCCGTCATTGACGAGTCACGTGGCGGCGGCTGGAAGTTCGATCACCTCCTGAAACTGAAGCTTTCGGATGCACTCATTGGCGTGTTGGGATACCTTGAGACGCCAGAAAATGTGCCTCAAGTCACCGCCGAAAAACTTGTCTCTGAAATTGCACAAACGCTCATTGAAAAATTCGAGTTGGCCTTGCACACCCAGGCAACTGTGGATGACGACGACAAAAAAATGTCCAATGATAACATATTGAAGTGGGTTTTGGACAAACTCTCGGTATTGTTCCGCAGCACGAAACGCTACACGCTCAAGACCGGGCCCATGGAGGACGTGTTCAAATTCTTGCTCCAGCACGCGTTCTTCAAGACCGAAACGGGCCAAAACGTGTCCGCCAACGTGTTGAAATTGGTCCAGGACCGTCTCAACGCGTTTTTGTCGGAATTCATCTCCAAAAAAAGGAAGGACCATTCGTGGTCGTTGTACTGCGTGAAACAGATCGAGAAATACGAAAAGAAAGACGGCTTGGTGTTGGTATTGGAGCTTTCTGAAGAGCTTGTTGAAATCAAAAAAGAGTGTTTCCAAATGCTAGACACCATCAAGCAAGCGATGAAACAAAGCGCCGCGGCGAAAAACGACCAGTACTGTTTCGAGCTTCTTTTCTCAATGAACTTGTTACAGCTCTACATGGGCGAGACAGAGACTGTGGGTGTGCTTGAGGACTTGAAAGTGAGCTACGTTGAGATATTTGGCAAAGCTGATGACGGCATCGATACCTCTGTCGTTTTGACCGAGATCATTCTCTCGTTCGTTGCACGCAAATCCACCTTGTTGAAGAAATTGTCGAATATCGTGTGGGAATCGTTCATGTGTGCGGAAAACGCCGAGGGCAAACTCAACGTCAACAGCGCATGCTTCAAGTTGTTGTTTGACGTGTTGGCGTCACGCGAAAACGAGGAGGGCCAGAAGAAGTTATTTGAGGGCGAGGCAGAATACCAGGGCGAGGAAAGTGACGAAACTAGTGCCCAGAGTGAGTCTGGCGAAAGTGAGAGCGAATCGGAAGATACCCCAGAAGGACCAGAAGGGGCCAAACTGAACGAGATGGTGGAGAAAGAAACCACCATCAAACTCGCAAACGCATTGGGAATCAAGGGAGACTACGATGGCGAAGTCAAGTACGACGATCTCGATTCGGACGATGACCAGTATGAGTCTGAGTCCATGGACGATGAACAAATGATGGCCATTGATGGCGAGTTGGCCAGAATCTTCCAGGAGAGACGCAACGCGCTCACGGAAAATAGTACCAGCAAGAAAAACAGCGAGAGTTTATTGGCGAAAGAACAGATGCTTTTGTTCAAAAACAGGGTTTTGGACTTGTTGGATTCCTTCAGCAAAGTGCAGCCAAACTCGGTGTACAACCTCAGTTTCATCCGTCCCATCGTGTTGTTGATGAACCTGACCAAGGACAAAAACTTGGGGATGAAGGCACACAAGCTCCTCAAGACCAGAATCAGCAAATTCAAGTGCTCCGACGAGGAAGTGAAAAAGGTTTACGAGACGGACGAGGACGTGGCTGAATTCAAGCAAACGCTTATGGAGCTTGTCACGTGGCTGCAGTTCCAGGCCGGCACCTATTCGTCCAGTCACGCCCATGGCGCCGCATGTGCTCAATCGTGTATTATTGCCTCGAAATGCTTGATAGCCATCGACCCGGAGACTTTGCCCCAGATCATACAGATCTACTGTGATACGCTTACCAAATGGGCCACGGAGCCGAAAAACAGGATCCAGGCCAACATGTTCTTTGACTTTATCAACTGGCTCGGCACAAAGAGAACCAGCCAGTAGATTTAGTGATTGTGTATGGGATACATATGCCGGACAATGTACTTGTGAGTTCAACGACGCAATACATACTGTGGAATCTTGCTATTTGAATACTTGTGGACTGAATCAAGCGTGGTTCCAAGTTTTGAACCGACATGAGAAACAATTACTATAAGCAGAAGTGGCTAATGATCATTTTCGAGTCAATTAGCTTGATTGGCCAGGGAAAGTTTGATGTTGTAGAGGAATGAGTCGTATGTTGGTCTCGGTGAACCGCTTTTAAAGTTAAGTTCGTGCAAATATTGTCTTCATATATCATTTGACCCTTTTGCGATAAACTCTTCGATTTAACGGTTATCCTGAGCTTCATAGTATGGTTCAAGACCGTGAATCATACACTATCATCGAGATTTGCAAAAATGAATGTTTCCTAAATTTGACTAAATTAAAATGCTCAAAGCATAATTACTTTTTCACAAAAAAATATTGTCCACTTATCCCAATCGAAAGATCACTAGTGGTGCCATGGTGATTCTGACCTTGCGCTAGTCCGACGGCCGACTCAAGCCGTCCGATACGGGAGTGAGGCGACCATCAAGTATATAAACGCTTTCAGTCCCATTGAGTGCATCTAAGGGCCAGACTGATTGCACAATAGACTCTTCTGAATACAAATTTGTTAGATTCAATGAACAACATAACATAGCCAGCTTCGCTACCTTTTGCTGTAGTTGATCTCTTGGTCCTTATGAAAAAAGACGCTTTTTGCGTTAAAAAGAATCTGATAAGAAACTCTTGAAAATAAAGCTAGGTGAAATTCCCAAACAAACCAAACTTGTGAAACGAGTCCATTCCCAGTTCCTCTTCTCTCAGCAATATATGATTTGCATGCCACGGCTGATCCTGCACTCTAGATGATTTCTTGTTCTTTACAAAAATTTGCCAAGATTGTGAAAGTTGAGTTTTAAAACAATACACCCATGGCAGCTGAGAAACTGCGTTCGATGATACTGATAATAGATTCAATCAGCCAGAAAGCCCCATAAACTGTTCACACGGATCGTCACGACGGATGCCTCATTTCAAAATTGACCCATATCTGCAAAACACCCGTACATTCCATATATCTCGCGAGTCGGTCTCAAATGTACCTACTACAAAAAATATCCAACGTAATTCTCGTCACCAATAACAGCGCGGGCCTGGCCTCACCGACCGAGCACGCTTAACTGAATACTTATAGGTATTTCAGATCTGTCCATACAAATAAATTGATAATGTCTGCCTACAAGCAAGCCGGGATTTCCTTGAACAGAGCGTTGGCCATCGCTGCGCAAACCGTGAGAAACTCCTTGAAGGCCGACTTCAAAGTTGCCGCTGAGAGAAGAGGCTTTACCGAGGTCAAAGTCGCCAAATTCGAGAATGGCGAGCAGGGCGAGTCCAAGACTTTGGAGAAGTAGAACCAACTGACGATATTTCGAAATGATAGCAGAATATATTCACGAAGGTTGTGAGGATAGGTAGAGGGGTCACGCTGGTGAATGTGCCGTGTTTTGGATGTGACTACTACGTATTTCATGGCAACAAATATAAGAATAAACAAACAGCATGAAAGTATGGACATGACGTAGAGCTGTGTGGCTGTTTTGGAAAGTCTCGGCAGACTGGTTTGTTGAATCGTTGAAATCTTCTGGTAAACCAGGGTAGTTGACTTTCACCACATGAATAATTGTCACCTTATAGTAGCCGAGAGTATGGTTTTTAGCTTCTCGGAGGCAATGAGACTTTTTTTCTAAGATGCTTATGCGTTTAGAAGAAGTAAGTTGAAACAATCACGTATTCAAATTACCTCGTGCATCATTGCAGTACCCTTGTGATTTTTCCGTATCGGCACCATCCCGCTCCTCAAAACTCGAGTCTTCGTTAACCAGTTATAACTATATACAAGGGAAAGTGTAGGGTATCAGATCTTAGTGCTTGGCGGGCTGGTAATTTGTCGCTGGTCCTCGAGTTCCTTAGCAAATTGTTTGAGCAACTCTGCGCGAGCCTCGTATGGTAATTCGTCCATGATGGACTTGATCGTATCCATATCCTTGCTCAGATTCCGCTCCTCGATCTGCTCCTCTTGCAACTTTTCGATCTCTTCAGCCTGGTGGTCGAACTGGTCGCGTTTGTTAACTTCATCTTCGTTCATGCGATCCTCGTGCTCAGAGAAAGTTTTCTCATCCAAAAGCTTCGAGAGCTCGGAGTCAGGATTATTGATGAGAGTAATGAATTTGCCCTGCTCCACAACCTTGCCGTTCTTGCCGAGCACCACCACGTTCTCCGATTTCGAGATGGTCGAGAGCCTATGAGCAATCGAGATAATCGTCATTTTTCCCTGCAGCGTGAGTTCTTTCAAAGTTTCATTGATCAAGGTCTCCAGCTTGGAGTCAAGCGCAGATGTAGCCTCATCAAGAATCAAGATCGACGGTTTCTTCACTAACGCACGGGCGATTGCAATCCTCTGCTTTTGACCTCCCGAGAGAGAAGCACCGCGACCGCCAATGACTGTGTCATAGCCATCGGGAAATGATTCAATGAAGTCATGACAGTTTGCTTGAATAGCGACCGCCCGAATATCATTCATAGTGAGTTTAAAAACCTGTTTGGGCGTAAGTCCATAAACAATATTCTCCAATATTGTGCCGGAGAGCAAAACCGGTTCTTGCTGGACAATACCTATCACGTTTCTTCTGAGCTCACGGACCTGGAATTCGTTGATGTTTTTCCCGCCGATCTCAATCAGCCCGCTGTTGATGTTATACGAGCGCAAAAGAAGAGCGGCCACCGTGGATTTCCCTGCGCCAGAAGGCGCCACAAAACAGGTACTGGAGCTGGATGGGATAGCAAAGGAGCAGCCATCAAAGATCTTGTCGTTGGGCCTTGTGGGGTAGCTGAAAACAACATCGTTAAACTTGATATCGTTAGCAAGCCCCGCGGGCACTTTTTGCCCCTCAACAGGCGAAACTTTGTCTTTGAAATCAATCAACTCAAAAAGCTTGACGCCTGCACCAGCGCCTTTCATGACCTCCATGTATGTAGTGGTGAGGCTATACAACGCCAGATTGAAGAACTCCGAATACATCGTAAACGACACGACATCGCCTGTGGTCATTTGCCCATTAAGAATCAAATAGACTCCGAGCGCCAAGCACGAGAGGTATCCTGTATGGTATAAGGAGTAGATTGATACCGAATAGTTCAGCTGTGCTAACGCCTCGTTTTTTGCCACGCCAACCACATTACGAAGCTGGCTCGAGTACTTTTGTAATTCCTTGTGTTCACCAGTGAACGCCTGCACCAACTTGATCAGGTTCAATGTTTCCTCACTGGACTTAGTCAAGCCTGCGGTGGCATCTTGTAAACGGGTCAGCAACGAGCGAATTTTTTCTCCGTACCACACCGACCCAAATGTGATCGGCGGGGAGATAAGCATCATCACACCAAACAAAATTGGGTTTATGCTAAGCATCATGTAGGCACTGATGACACCGAAAAGCACGTTTTTTAAGCCATCTGGTAGGTTGCTGGTGATAGAGCGCGACACCACATAGGCATCACTCGATAAGCGTGAGATCAAATCACCCGCCTTGTGCTTTTCATGGTCGTAAAACGCCGCGTCGTGTCTGACCAAATGCTTCATGACACGAAGCCGGAGCCGGGCCACGAGCCGCTCGCCCAACACTTTCAAGAGCCAGATACGCGCCCAGAAACATGCGGCGCTGACCATCATAAAAGGCACCATCACCCCAAACACAGTGCTGAATTTGTAGCCCCAAATAAGTAGGTCTCCGTCGGCATCTTTGGTGTTTTCGTTGAAAGCATCAATCGCCGCACCAACAAGACGCACGGAGGTCGTGGGATACAACACGGCGAATAGAATGAACGCTAGCGCGTAGAGGAATAATTTAAGGTCGGGCCGGCCTAATCGGAGGATCCGCGTGATGGTTTTGAAGTTCTCACGGAAATTGATTTTGGTTGTTTCCTGTTTTATCCGTTCTGCCTTTTTGTTTTGTTTCGTCTGAAGGCGAGCAAGCTCCAAGTGCTTGAGAACGGATTCCGACTGTTCAAGCAGCCGTTTGAGGTCTCTGACATCTGCCTCGGCGGCTATATCGATAGATTTGTCCGTCTGCTGACTAGTTTCCGAGACGTTTCTGCCCAGATTGTTCGTGGTGAGACCCCTTGTGCATTCCAAGCCCAGAAGTATGCGATTTTGCTTGAATGATCGCAAATTTGCGACCGAAAATGGACGGTTATTCACCCCTGTATGGCGACATGGCGCTGATAGGCCCAACAGCCTTTTAAGTGCTGTGAAAGGCTGGTTGTGACGCGGAAAAATCGCCAGGAAACCCCTCTGACGGCTCTTTAGTAGAGGCCGAAGTAATCCAGGGGAGTACATGGGCAAAAGAGGCTGTTGCGAGGCAAATTTCTATGCACTTAGATAAATCAGGCGCTATGAAGGTGAGTCTCGGTGAGCGAGATCCAGGGCGCGGTGTGCATACAAGCCCGATTAGCGCAGGTGCGGAAATGGATCTGAATGCTTAGATTTCAATCTTGGGTAACGTTTTCTTTTCTTTAGTTTTGTTTGAAAAAAAACAATGTATTGTACCGGTACTTTTCTCAAAACTAACACACTGCTTGGGGCCAGAGTTGTGTAATTGAAAGGATCTTTTTTTTATTATTATCATGTTCTTTTCTTTGGTCCTTCCATTCCTCAATTGCAGCCATGAGAAATTTGCTGCGGCTGTAATTTAAAAACTCATTTATCGCTTGTGAGGTGATCATTGATTAATGAAACGATGTCAGTATATTCTAAGCTTTTTTATGTTAAAAAAAAAAACACACAAAACACGTACACCACGAATATATTAATGAGTTGAATGATCGGAGCAATTTGTTTGTGATAATTGTAAAAAATATTTGTGAACTCGCTTAAGGTAGAAGGAAAACTTTTTACCACCAAAACACCAACACAGGTTTTTTTTTGAAATTAGAAGATTCTTCTCAATCTTCGGTAAATTCAAAATGCACATATCTGGACTGTTTTGCTCATTCCTAATGGTTGAGACAGTTGAATAAAAGGTTCAGATTGCGTGAATGACGGCAATTTCCCTATTAGTCACTGGCGAATGACGGAATAGACTCGCATCGGGTCACGGTTAATTCTGTGGCATGTGTTGCAACAACGGTGTTGCAAAGTACAGCCATGAAGGGGGGCGTAAAGAAGCCACCCAAAATTTCAAACGCTGCAACCCGGAGAAATGAACTTCAGAATACGGCATCAATGCGGGTCAAAATTATCTATGAATGGCTAGTTTTGTGGACTGCTGGGTAAGTAAGCTTGGCTTTTCGGTCATTCATCAGATGAACCAAGCAGAAAAAAGACAATAAAAAGAACAATAGAGTTTAGTTAAGGGAATTGAATGACTGGTGATGAATCTAGCCCAAACACACTTATTTGGTGAACGGGGCTGTGTGCTGCTTTGAATACATAAGCATGAGTCCAAGACCACCACCATTGGTCGATGTTCAATTATAATTGAAACTTTCAATTGAACACAATGAAATCTGTTCTCATATGTGCTTTATTGAAGCTTATTCTACAAATTCAAGCCATTCAGACTGTGCCAAGCCCTAATGTACTGTTTGCTGACGTTGCACCCATAACTGATGAAGCCATTCATCAGAAGCAAGCCCAGATATTCGCAACAGATTACCTACAAAACATACCAGGATGCCCAGAAGCGCCACAGGGGCTGTTGGACTGGCTCATTCACCGACTCAAATTGTTTCTGCGCGAGTCGTATTTCGATAGCAAGGGCTTTGAGTCACTGGCGGCTACACTCGAGAACCGACTCTACGAAATCGGCCGTTGGATCCTGCAATTGCCTTTTTGTCAAAAATTAGCAACAGAGTGGAAATTTGCAGAGAATATGTTTCAAGTTATGACAAACGCGGTGGAAGAATTGAAGCTTCTCAACGGCCCCAGTATGGATGAGTATTTGGTACGGTGCGTGATCCAGCTCAATGTGCGGCTTTTGGCTTTCCACAATTCACAAGGAGAAGCGGATCTTCTGGTACTTTGGAGACCCGAGGAGATACGGCTCTACGAGACTTTCTTGGAGACTTGGAGCAGATCTTACAAATCTTTACCCCGAGTACCCGTGGACACTGGTCTTATATTCGAAAGCCAATTTACGCAAGCGCAGAATACGTTGAGAGCGTTGAGTAAGCAGATTGTGAAAGAGGAAAATTCTCATTTCATGCGGGATAATGGAGCTGATCGAGGTTGATCAAACTTATGATATCGCTGAAGCAAAAGACCGCGAGGATCTGGAAAGAATAGTAGCTATGTGTGATTCGTTTTAGGTGGCGTTTATTCCATCACAATAATCACATCTCCCCCTAAAAAAAGCAGCTGGTTTTCATGCGACACAGTCTTTTGAAGCTCTGCCGAATAAAGCATCAGCCCGTATGAATTCGCAAAGGGCCAAGTGTAAACATGCGGCAGTCTCGACACGTGGATCGTGATCATTACAATCGGAATGACGAGGTTATGGATGTACCTCCAAAAAACTAATTGTGAAATCGACCCATCAGAAAGACATCCGTATGAGGAGGCATCCTACCAACAGCGCTCAAACGGCTCTGTCCACAAAACTCTGGATCATGCCAACCTCAGACTCCTCGTACTCCCTTACCTCCACTGTACCGTCATCACGCAAAATGGTGTTGGCCTGAATAAGCTGCTTTCTCGGTAATTTTTTCTTGAGGACAACATCTCTGTATTTCGCGAACTCCTCGGTGACTTCAGTCATGTCGTTGTAGAAAGCGAGACCTTCCTTCACGTTCGCAGTGGTTTTGAACACATGGAGCTTGTGTAAAAAGTCACGCAATGCCTCCACAGCAGCAGTATCGAGCTTTGTCTCATCCGTAACGAGCTCTAAATCGTCATAATCGTCCTTCGTGTGTTTGAACGAGACGACGCCGGCCCTGTACAAGGCCTTGAAGATACCAAAGCGGGCCTGCATATGCGCCTGGCCCCACTTCTTCAGTTCCGGGTCCCAGAACTCTAAGCCGACCACACCTGCTCTGGCCATGAGAATTGTAGCGATCAACTTAACGTCCTGTTGGCTTTGAGCGTCGGAAATGTCGAAGATAGGGAGCACTTCTTGCGGCTTTGCCAAGATCAAAAACAACGCCACTAACTCGGCTCTGCACTCCTCAAAAGAGCCGGCCGACGCGCCAAATAACGAGCCCCAGGTCTCGTTGGGCTTGTAGTAAGTAGTAATTTCAGGATGTGCGTTTTTGTCGAAATTGAAAACACCTTCACTCGTTTCCTGGAGCAATTTCCCCGTTCCATGGCCGAGCAATTCATGCAACCCGACCTGCACTTCGAATGCATCGTCTCTCCACTTACGGAATTTCGCCTGCAACGATTCGTTGACGAAACTGATGACTTCCTCCTTTTTAGGCTTTTTAGGGTTAGCGCTCAAGACGTTGCCAAGGGAAACATTTTTGAAACCAATGTTCAAGCGCACGTCGTCATAGTTGGGAATGTTGATTCCTGCAGGAACACCAGACCCAGCAAACGTCAATACCTCCAAGGAGGTAAAGTCTGGCGGAGTGAATTTATCTTTCTCAAAAAGACTATCCCAAGGCAAGAACGGGATCAATGAAGACGCGTTATTCACCAATGTGGAAAACTTGGCGGTTCTGTCCTGATTCACCATCGCTACCAAACCTTCCCACTCTCCACGCACGCCCGAAGGGTCTCTATAAGTCTCGATAAACCCGATATTCGATTCCACCTGGGGACCGAGATCCTTCACCCAATGGATCTGTGACTGTTTGTGCGCATTCATTGATCCGGTCTCGAACGACTCTGCATATGCCGCGGTCATGCATTTTTGCGTCTCGTTGGCGGCAAACTTGCCCGCCTCCTTGATGTGTTTTACAATATGCGCGAATTCCTTGGCATGATCACCAAACTTGATGGTCAAAGTGGCTCCGGATTCTAATGCAATCGTGTTGGGGTAGTAATCGGTCGTGTTTTCCGTCAATGCACTGGCCACGAGGACTGTGAATTCTGTCTTGGACGTCTTTGTAACCCTAGTGTTCTCTGGCATGATGCCCTTGGCGGCTAATGCAGAGTTGACGGCCACGATCTCGGGTTGTGTGATCACACTGGTGCAATCAGGGTAGTAACTGGATAACTGGCCCTTTTCCGGCCAGCCAAGCAAAGCAGGCTCTGTGGAGTACAACTGGTTTTCCACAGACTCGAAAAGAGCAGCCAATTTGGCATTTCTTGCCGAATCAACAATCTTCTTAAAATCAGCCGAGCTCAATTGAGGCACAAACTTTTTGTCGCCGAAAGACTTGTAATTGCCCAAGTTGGACAAAAACTGGGAGGCGTACTCAAGGTAAAGGGCCACGGTTTTTTGATCGAGATCCTTACCGCCATTTTCCTTGATTTTCTCGAAATATGCCTCCGATATCTGCGGCGAGCCAAAGGCCAGGTGTAAGCCCAAAACCAAGTCGTAAATGGCCTCGCTTTCCGGAGAAACTGATCTGAGCACTGCACGCGTGCCCCAATGCGCCGCCCGGGAAAGGTGATGGGCGTAAAGTTTGGCCTTTTCAGATGGTAATTGCTCGAAATGCTTCTTAGCAGAAAGCGAGATAATGGGCGCGTCGGAATCCGCCAAAAACGTCGACATTTTTGGGTTCACGAATTTGGATATGTATACAAACGAGGTGATGGAAAATTTGAGCCAAATTCAGGTAAATTTAGACAAGTATTCGAAAAGAATTCCTGTGATGGCAAAAAAGTCTACTTATAGAGCTATTGGCTCGGTACGGCCCGCGGCGTCGGCTTTCGCGGGGAAGCCAGAGCATGGCGTGCACTTAACGTACCTCCCACATTACAGCCAAATTCCAAGACACCCGTACCTCCCTAAGACACCCAAAAAAAAAAACATAAGTCTAAGATGCTAAGACACCTTCCTAAGATGCTAAGACATCTCCCTAAGACTCTAAGACATCTCCCTAAGATGCTAAGATGCTAAGACACCCGTACCTTCCTAAGATGCTAAGACATCTCCCTAAGACTCTAAGACATCTTCCTAAGATGCTAAGATACCCACCTAACAACATACGAAAGCGTGCGTTGCAATCTTCTGGCGAAGCTTGCATGAAAAGAGCGCTCATTTAGGTGTCCCGCTAGACGCTGCTAAGGCGTGCCTTTCTTTATGGACTGACTAGACTCCTCGGGATGTTGCGGTGCTGTCCTAAACATTCCTAATTGGTAATATGCAACCTACTACCTGCGTTCTAGACACTGGGGGCAGTGTGGTAGAAGCGTGTTAAACAATGGAGCATCACGGAATACTCAGGTCTAGATTCAGGAGTTATTCCGTGAGAGGTCAAATATAAAAAGGGGCTGGGTTTCCCTCACAGGTCTCTCAGTTGATTAACGAATTGGTTATATAAGTTACAATATTATTATCATGGCTAGATCTACTTCTGCTTCAGCCACCTCAGCTACTCCTACTGAAACCTTCAGTGACTTTATGAGTAAGTTCATGATCCACTCTCCACTGAGCGACTTAACATGGAAACAAAAGGATACTCCTGCAGAGTATTCATTCGATGCGACGCTGTTCGTATCGCAACAAAGACACCCCTATTTATTTACCATGGTATAAAAGTGCAGCATGCTGCACGCGTATCAAGGGGCTGGCATGACAAGGCGCGTTGCTTTTGCAATCTGAGGCGGGCCATGGCGGGCCTTGGCAAGCTCTCGTGCATGCGCATGCGTGTCAGATCTTGGCAGCCGCACCTGAATTGACACATTTGGCGATTCCCGCGTCCGTATTCATGCACGAGGACGACTTTCACGTGCCGAGGCGGGGCAAAAGACTTCTGAGGTCTATAGTGGCGACAAAAACCTGGGGAAATGCAGTCGGTTATCGCTCTCATCTTTCAAAAGTTCAGTTGAGCCTTGAGACGTTGCGAGGCTACATAATGATCTTCGCCTACTAAGAAATACAGGAATGTCACACTTTGCATCATTGTGATTCTATAGCTGACGCTTTGTTCTTTCAAAAAGTGATGTACAAGACGGTTTGAAAAACTTATACTCTGAATCACGCGGTAGACTAAATCAACATTCAAATGAAAGGATCTATCGGGCTTTATAAGAGTTTGATTTTGCCCCCGCATTTTTGTCCAAAGATTTCTGTGGAAGTCGCCTCCATTGATTTCATATGTCACCCTGATTCTGCTGAAGACTCTTTAGAGCTCTTCGTGTCTGTAGTTTATCTCGATTGGCATATCAACATTAAAAATTGGTTTGGATTGTGACTCTTCGGCAAAGGTTGAAAAAGACTCCTTGGGCATTTGGCTGGAACGCTTCCAACTTGCTTACTCAGAGTAATCTCAGATGTATCAAACAAGAAAAAGTACCTAGATCTACCTCAAATTCACGTGAAACAACTTTTATGAAAGAATCAGCATGCTACTAGAAGGCTTTCACGCACGTGCCGACACCGCATTAGGGAGGTACGGGTGTCTCAACAAAAGCGTTTAACCGAATTGTTTTATTTCTTATTATTTTCTCTCAACGCGTATTTATATCTCATCAACAGACAAAAACTCGCTTCTTACGTGCAGCTCAATTTGTTTGCCAAGTGCTTTTATGGTGCACCTTGTGAAAGAAAATTCGTTTTTGAACACTTTGCGCTCCTCGGCAGACACTTTCGCGAGCCTGCCAAATTGCGTGTTGGCGAAATTCACAGAGCGCCAGAGCCCCAAAATCCTCTCTTCGTAGCGCAAAATGCGGTTATCTAAAATACCCGGAGCGGATTGCAAAGCCAAAGTTTTAATCTTTAGTTCCATCATGGCGTAGATATGATCGCCAATATCCGTGCCCGCGGCATGGTACGGCAACATTGCCCTTGCAAATTGGGATAATGATTCGAACAAGTACAGGCCCAATTCAAGCAGTTTAGTGATGCTTTTCGAAGGTGTTCCACGGGCAGCACTGCGATGGAAATCCAATAGTTCTTTTTCAAGATCTTTCAAATGAAAGATGAATCCATTCAAATCAAACGTAACTTGCGAGGCGTAAATGCGTAAACGTAAATTGAAATCTTTCAATGATCTCTCGATATGAGGTAAGTCATGGAAGAAAATATCATTGTCGTGTACTGTAGTAGGTCTTGTTTGGCCTTCTAGAGTCTTGTTGGTAACTTTTAGGCCATTCATGGTCAAAATCTGGGTCCCAAGGGCAGCTCCCAAAGTCTCTATACTACTAATGTCGTCGGAACTTGAAGCAGCAAAAACAATAGTGGCTACTGTAGCCAAGAAGGAGCCAAGAAGATATTTCATAATCAAAATGGCTGCTTTTTTTGTTTATCGTTTTGTCCATGGATTCTTATGATTCTAAGCTTTTATAAGTGTTTTAGTCAAGGAATCGGCCAAACGCTTTCTTTATTCGAATACATCTACTTGGCTGTGTCTTTTATATTCCGCCCATGGCTGTGGCTTAAGGTTCGGCGGAAATTCTCTGATTCATAATAGGAAAAAACCCCTTTTTTTACCGATGTTTATTGTATATTTTGCGTGTTGTTTTGGGTGTGATACTCAAAAATCGTCATTTATAGTTTATATATCTCATTCCAGAACACTTCAAAACCAGCATGAAAAGGCCAGGGGCTTTAAAAGAGCAAGTTCTTGATTATATTCAACAGTGGCTAGTATATATATTATTCCGCTGCAAAATTCCTCCGTTTTCGCAAACCCCCTTTTATTTTGTCTCGCCGATCTTCATTCCGTTCCCTTATGGGTCTTTCATAGGTATGGCCATGGAATTATGGGCGCAGTACCGGCCGGCAATATAAAATGTATAGCATATTAGTGAGATATGGATCAGTCGAGTACAAATCCTCAGTTTTTGTTTATGAGTTCCATATTCATAAGACTTTCTTCCAAACCAAAATATTCCAATATGGTATTATGTTATAATGTGACTCAATGGAGCTCAAACTTTTGGACTGCGAGTATTTTCCTTTTTTTTTTTTTTGTTTCTCTAAAAACACAGGTAGGAAACAAGACACACTGATTCCACTTGCAGTAATCCTTCTAGGCAGTTGTCATTAAGTAGTATTTCACGATTGTTTTTAACTGCCTATAGCTGCGCCTCTCATGGTGCTCGAAATTTTCCCGGTACTCAGCAAATGTAGTCCATTAAACCACCATACGGAGAAGAACTTCGAGCAATGTAGTGTATGTTTGCATTATTGGGACCACTCTGAGCTCCAAATTCAAATTTATTCTCTCTAGAAGCCCAATGAGGCAAAATTGACTAGTTTCGGAATCAATATTGAGACCTTGGCTTTGAAACATAGAGCCTTAATGTCTTATTTCGCTGTTTACCATCGCCAGTTTGACTGGGTGAATATTCTTCTTTGATAATCGAGTAAACAACCAATCACCGTGCATATCCCGGGATTTGGTTTAGTAATAGTTGGAGCGACTGCTCTGCTTGAACAACTTGTTTTTTAAACTCACAGTGAAAATCTTCCAGCACATTTTTCAAACCGTCAAACTTATATTCCGTCGATTTCAACATCTGCCACAAAATCAATACCTTCTTCTCCACATTCCGTGTGCGATTGTCCAATAGTCCATCAGAGTTGAACAACACCAATATTTTCACTCTGAGCTCGAGCATATCGCATACTAGGGCGGCTCCAGGCTCTTGTGAGACCTTATATTTTTGCAATTTGGCAACAATCTCAACCATAGTGTCAAACATCAATCTTGCAAACTTAATTTCAGCAGATATTCTCGCGGTTTGGCCCACCGTGTCTGCCCAGGCTTCTAGAACGGCAAGCTCTTTCCTGAACTTGTCTATGTTATCATCAATTCGGAGATTATTTATTGATCGGCCATGTAAAAGTTTTCGGAGACGCCAGATATAATGTCGCACCCGATTTGAGATCTTGTGCGTGTCAGAATATATGTTTTGAGATCTGACGGTTAAATAAGGAGCAGCAATTTTGGAGTTCAGAGGGGCCAAAGTGGGTTCCAGCCTTTTGAGTATTTGAGAGGTTGGGCCGCTCAAGGAAGTGGTCTTTAAAACGTGACAAATCACTTCAGTCAAAAACACCGCCCATAAAAGCGTTTTCATCGTGATCTTGGTGATTCTCAAAAGTTGTAATAATCTGGGTGGTGATGACTCGCGTGACAACTATATTCTTCCGTGTTATCTTTGGTTTAAATCTAGAAAAATGGTTGCAGATCTAGAAATATATATAGATGTATATGAATTAATATACTGATTCTGGATGCTGTAAGGTTCTGCGAGATCATTTTGTCTCGAGCTTTGATGCACTTGAATTCTGGCCCTTTTGTCCTGTTGCACATGGGTCAGATTGATGAATTTTTCATCCAATTCGAAGATAAATCATACATCCATTGCGGGCCATGATTGTGATTAAGAGGGAAAACAATAACCAAGATCTTCAATGCACAAATTTTCTAGATTTGGTTACTGAAAGTGCTCCCGTCATGCTTCACAAGAGAAATATGAGGCGCAGTCATGTTGCATATTCTAGCAAACACATTGTTAGTCTTACAATGACGTGACATATTGAACTAAAAGTACAAATTGGCAAACTAAATATTCCCGAATCTAAGATAACCAAAACTATAGAAATTTACTCATATTCTCCTCGTTGTTCACTTTGCAAGCAGCATGCGATTTCATGTCTCAAATGCACGAAATTGTGACTTACAACACAGGTAATGATTTGTGAATGGAGATTTCGAAAAAGCGGCTTTTCGTGAAGTATCGAATTTGATCATTCAAGCTTGGAATCTGAAATATTCTAATTAACAAATACTTAACATTTGGGAAAAAGAAACCTCAGCACGTGGTATTCCCTAGAATGTCATTTAGACACTTTTACCGATCATAAACAGAGGTATCATCCTAAACAAAATTGTGAATTTCACTACTACGTCTTTGCTTTGTAGTTGTTCTTTAAGAAAAAAAAAATATGAATCATAACTTACATACGAAAGAGATATCTGTCCTGTTCCTAGAACACGGAAGCCTACAGTTTTGGTCAAACCCCGTCATATTCAATCCCCAAACAAATCCTTTTCCAGAATCCAATTCATATCATCATCGCCCGCGTCTTGGAACAAGCTGGTTCCCCAAAGCTTCGATTGTTTTCTTTGTGGCACCGTACTCTTTTTCAAACAATCTGTTCTCCTCCAAAGAAGAAGGAACTTTTCTCACAAATCGCTTCCTGCAAAAGTACATCAGGCGCCATAACTCCAAGACTTTCATCGACGGATCGGAAACTTTATCGTCAAGAACGTCTGGAGCGCTCTGTAGCGCCAAGGCTTTCACACTTATTTCAGCCATGGCATATACATGATTATATGCCTCTGTGTTCTTTTCACTGTAACGTTGCAATCGTCTCACATAGATGGACATTGATTCTATCAAGTATTGGGCCAATGCTAGTTCACTTTTAACAATTTCCGGTATTTCTTCAATCTGACCAATTGCACTCTCCAAATCAGTGATTTTCTCTTTGAATCGTTTGGCTTCCAATAAAAAGGCACTCACATCAAATTTGTCCTGCGCGGCGTGGCTTCTCAAACTCGAAACCACTTTTTTTATGGAGACTTCAATACTTGCGCTGGTATTCAAAAGCTCGCTTTTTTCAATGATCCAAGTCTCGTTTTCATTATTAGAAACACTTCCCTGGTTTCGCTTGGTGATTTTCGTGACGTCGTGTGAAGAAAGTTCACTGTCACGTGCGTTTTTCTTGAATAAGGACCTAGACGCAACGCATGTTAAAATTAGAATCCACACTTTTCTCATCTTTTCAGTTGTGTTGTTTGTGTTCTATTTATTTGTGCAGCACATTTCATGGGAGGAGAATCTTTGCTATTTAAGAAGAATCAGCTAATTGTTTTTCTGTTTTGTGATTATTTGGAACCATGTGGGCTTCGATCCACGCCAAGTTTTGCCCAATTCCGTGATCAAGGCTGAAGAAAAACAAGTGAGGCAAAACTTTTCCTTTGTTTTATTCCCTTGATGCAACATCCCTGCGCCTCTCATAAATTAATTCCGCTATTAGTGGTTTTTCTATTCTTTGTTAATTTCGTTTCTTGCGGGACCTCCTCTGATACAAGGACAATAAGATTTTTAACATAGAAAGTTGGGTTCTCGATAAATTTCCATGCATATGGTTTTTTCAGTTTACGCTGAGATTTGATTAAAGCTCGCTTTTCGGATTGTTCGTAGAGGACATATTCAAACCGAAAGATTTCCTCTGTCTCTTTTATTAGGTTTCTTTTGTAACAAAAACTCACGCCAAAAACTCATATGAGTGTTTTTTTTTCTCTTCATGGAGAATTTTTCACAAGGTTTATCTAGCCACAACAAGATTAGTAACAACATAGTCGGCATATCCAGTCCTGAGCAAACTTTAATGACTAATGCGGTGAGAAATACTCTTGAGGCAAAAACTTTTTTTTTTGGTGTCTTTTTGTTTTACAAGTGAGAGTTGGAGACTATTCGAAGCTGCTTTTAATGACTTTTCAGACGGCTTTATTTGGTTTAGGAGGTAGGCTCTCATGAACTTTTGGCACTTTGGGCCACGCGCACACTTGGGTCACCATGAAAAGCCAGGCCAGATAACTTTAAAGAAAGCAAATCGAGACTTTCGAAAACGTTTTATCACAAAAAACAGTTCAAAACAATTGGACTCGATTTTGGAATGTTCTTCGGAAAAATCCCACATGTTGTCCTTGTGTCTTAAGCTGGAAGAGTGTTCGAAGATGAACCAATAGATTTTTTTTGTCTCTCAGAAATTGTCAACGCACGGCAAGAAAGGTCAAGCAGTAGTCTGAACTGTCACGTATTACAGCTTTAAGGGCCTTGGCAAGACAGCAAAAGCGTCGGAAAGTGGAGACAGAGATAACTGTTAAGCATTTAGTGGCAGCTCTAAAATGAGTCGGCAGGATGACATTCTTGGATATACTCTATGATAAGACTCACTCGTGCTCTGATCGATGTTAATTCCAAGCCACGGTGCCTGTAATAATAGCTTACATTTCGAAAAAAAGAAGAAAAAAGAAATGCTCAATAATGATTGCAGCCAGGTCGATGAAAGATACATGCGTGTCTGAGAGTATCTCAAGGCACCATTTGTTGTTATGTTCACGGTACCCATTTTTCATTAAGTAGTAAGCGTACTTGGTATTATCAGATTAAATAATCAAAACAGTCTCTAATGTAGATCAGAGACCTTTATCTGGATTCTGAACCACATCCTGAATCTAGGCCTTAGGGGCTCAGCTGTTCCTATAGACGAAAAGGCGACGAAAAAGGGGGTGTAGCACAGCTACTGTAGCGTGATAAAATAACATCATCGAAAAGCCAAGTGTTATCACTAGACTAGGTCGCCGAGAGAGTGAGTTTTGAATGTTTCTCGGAACTCTTATAGGAGTGCACCCAAAACCTGCTGGCTGACTATCTGCCATGGGCTGCTGCCACGGCCCTCACAGTTATTGTGCGCCTTTTTTGTACGGGTCATTATTTGGTTTCCGAAGCCTATTTTTTATCCCATTATTTAATTGTAAATTTTGCATCATGGACTATGTGAGGCATGAAATGGGCGAAAGAGAATATTTTCTTCATCTTTGGGTCGTAAAAATTTAAAAAGTCCAGAGCAAAAGTCCAATTTTGACAGTTCCTCAAGTGTGCGACGGGAGGATGGTGCCGCGACATTTTTTGCACCCAATTCCGTTGCTGCGTACAGCCAACAGATCTTGACTAGCACTTTAAAATCCAAAAAAACAGGCGGGCCAAGTCTATTTTGTACCAGTACGTTTTTCAAACAAATTTTTATCAATTACACCCATAAAGTCTGAGAAAATTAAGAAAACTAAAAAAAAAAACAGGTTAAAAAAAAAGAAGAAAGTATCATTTAACCAATTGAGTACCGGTACTTGGGTGCTGATTACGAGCCTCATTCTTGCAAGTCGCGTGATCAACATCGACTACTGATAGAATCGACACAACAGTTGATCAGCATGTTTTTCTTGAGAACCAGCAGGCATCTTCAACATGTATGAACTCATTTTCTTTAACTGGCTGAGGCTCTACACACATGTATATATGTAGTTTGCAGGGTGCTAGGAAAACAACACATTTCTGGCTCCCGGGCCTTTATCAGCAAACTAAAAACAAAGTTTTTCCAGACCTAATACAGACAATTAAATTCAGCCGTCTTCAGAAAGACATCATGGCACCCTGCCCAAAAGGACACCTAGCGTTTCCTGTCAAAACTTTTGAAGTAGCGCCCATCTGAGATACATACTGGTATGGAAGACTCTGGCGCTGCGCATGACTGTGCACAATACAGTGAAATCTCGTTACTTGCATACCTCGTTAAATGCATACCCCGCCTAATATGCACAGAATCGCTGCGAAAAACTCTCACGTAATGCCAAAAGACTTTAAAAAAATTTCAATGGCCTAGTCATAAAGTGTGACTATCAAGCTACTCAAAATACTATTTTTTATACTTTTTCCATTTATGTTGGCTTCTTTAAAGCGAAATTTATGGCTTTGAGGCCTTTATTGACCAATCAGGTGACGAGGAGTATTCCTGATACGCGCTTTCTGTGTACGCGTCTTGCTATAACACGAGCAGGCTGACATCAATAATAAACGGCCAGCACAGTATGATTTTCACTATTCTATAACGTACCGTGCTAAGTGGCCAATTTCAGCGTTAGCTGGATACTCAGATCGCGATAATACTGAATATTTGCTCGAGGCAACCAAGCATCTAGATGAGAAGATTCGTTTAGACCTTGAAAGACAGAGAAGAGAGAAAGATGTAGGTGATGGCCTCTGTGATTACGCTCAAGAGCAACAAAGCGAGTGTCAAGCACTCAAATTCGGCAACGGTCTGTCGCAGATTTGAGCATGGCTAACTGATCCAGACAAGAGTATTTTGCAACCGGCAATACACAATCTTATACCGGAGTATTATTAGGTCCATATCCCGAAATTAAACACAGCTCTGAAAATGCCCATCTTCAAGCAATGTTTATCGCTTTGCAATTCGTCAGTGACTCGGCCTTGGAAACCAATTTCTTGCCGTCAATGAACTTCAGTAGCTCAAAGAAAGTCGTTTAAAACCTCAAAACTTTTTTCCTTGAACATTTATTAAAATCGATCCCTCGCAGACTTGTATCTTTTTAAAGTTGATGCGATCAATTTTTTTTGCCCAAGATTTGAAATTATATATTTTCAAGAGCCGCAGAAATTTATCCCCATTTTTTTTCTTTTTTATTTTGCTTATTCGTTGTGTTATGTTGCAAGATATTCTGATTTTCGGTCTACTTGCATACCCCGCTTATATGCACAAAAATCGTGCAAAAAAGTCATGCAAGTAACGAGATTTCACTGTACAAGATTTTTCGATTTTTTTCCGAATTCAAATCGCAAAATCGTAAAACTTATTTTCCTCACAGTTTTTCGTGGAGCAAATACGCAAAA
Organism: Metschnikowia aff. pulcherrima; assembly: GCA_004217705.1. Lineage (NCBI taxonomy): Eukaryota > Fungi > Ascomycota > Pichiomycetes > Serinales > Metschnikowiaceae > Metschnikowia > Metschnikowia pulcherrima. Next base: position 578,641 of record CP034460.1, on the reverse strand, counting down.
CACAATCGCTGATTGAAGGCCTTGGATAAATCGTGTGATAACAATTTTGCTTCAAATTCTTTCACCTCGGCCATTGCGGATGATTTTTGCTAATAAAGTACCCCTTCTTATGTAAGCTAAATTTCTACCCATGTAAAGCTGTTATATTTTCAGGAGCAAATGGATTACAGAACTTCTGTTTCATTCATGTGATTAGTTTTACATTTGATAATAATCTCGAAAAACAGTTCTGGCTCACTAGTTCCCGGGCAACTCGTAACTGCTGTTTCGAGAGAAAATGGTCTCGACAGAACTATATGCGGCAAAGTCCTGTGCTATGGCAAAAGAAATACCCAACATCATTCTTTGAACGCATGACAAAAACGTTGAAACTTAATACGAAAAGGTCATGTGATTTTATTACGAAACCGCACCACGGTTCATAAAACGTAGGAGCAAAAATTTGTAAGCGTATTAAAAAAAAAGCGCTTTCTAGTACGCCGTAATAGTCTCGTAATTTTCAACACGTTTTACGAAAGAACACTCGAGCGCGCGACACCCACCCACACACACCGTGAATTGAATCATAACATTAGGTAGCCGCGTCTTCTCGAAAGCTTCTTGATGCCATCAATGATTGCGAGTACCCATCACTTAATCCCGGCAGTTGGCTCACCAAAGCCGCAAGCGTGCTCTCTGCCGCTGTGAGTTGCTCCTCGAAGGTGTCATGCATATCGTACAGTACACCACTCAACATTCTAAACATCCGTTTTGAAACCTGTAAATCGCGCCAAAAGCCATAAAGAACCACATCGGGCCAAGGAATGCTCAGATCTAACCGGCCATATCGGTCATGTGCTATCAAAAGCCTCACATTTAGCTCGATCATTTTGTATACCCAACCATGTCCCGTGAGTTCGCAAGTGTTGTAGTGCTTCATCATAGTCGCTGAGGTTGACATGGTGTGAAGCATCTGACGGGAAAAATTGTACTGGGCAGAAATGTATTCATTATTTTCAATGCTACTACTCAATTCCGTGATATTCGAAAAGAGCTCAGCCAATGCCATGGCCCTGAATTCGAATCCTGTCACATCAAAAGTCCCTTCAGGAACAAGTGATCGCATTTGATGATCAAAGTCGTCCAACATGAACTGTAATCTTTCTGTTGCTGCGTCGGTATTGTTATGAATTGCTTCTGACTCATTTGCGTGACTCAAAATTTGCATATGCCCGTTAAGGCCCTGATTCGTGCTCTTTTCTGGATTCGCTTCATTCTGGGTGCTTTCCAATAAAGTGCTATGCTGGATCTCAGAAAATGTCGCACCAACAGATGGAAGAGGAATGATAAGCGTCAAGAGGCAGTAAGCGATTATAGGCATCATCTTATAAAGCTAAAATATACTATCATTTGCTCTCCTTGAAGACACCTTCGATCTTTTTTATAGGTTTTTTTTTTTTTTTTGATTTATTGTAGCAGCCGCAATCTTTGCAAGTTTGAGTCACTCCTTGCTGGCTTCACTTTGAGACAAGTTTCAGCAAGTATCACCTCACGTATTGTACGAAAAGTAGAATAGAAAATCTCAGTTTCATGAAAATGAGAGAAATCAGCATCCTGAATATTTTCCAAGCATTTGGTTGAGCTAAGGACATTTGTTGTCAGATTCAGTCAAGTCTGGGACAATTCAATTCTTTTCGGTAATTAAGCAAATGATTCAACTTGTTTCCAATCAAACTAGCACCAGACAAATTTTATGTATTAAACTAAAACAAAATCAAGCAATATCGAACTTCATCAAAAATACGCACCTCGATAGATTTTCCCTAATACATGTTTCTTCACAAAGTCACAAAAGTCTCATCTGTATTCTGTTCTGCTACTTGACTTACCGACATGTGCCATTCATGAGTTCAAAAACACACAAAACAGTTTCATTTCAAAACAACCACGGTTCCTGATCATTTGGGAACTGGCCCGCCAAAGTGGCTAGTGTTTTTTCAGCCTCAAAGCTCTGCTCTTCATAAGCGAGGCGCATATCTGGGGAAACTTCCCGGACTTTTCTGAAGCTCTGACCCCACACGTGCACGTTACGCCAGAAATGAAAGATGCGGTTTTCATATCGTTTAATGCTTAAGTCCAAGTTCCCAAACGAGTCGTGCATTGTCAATAGTATCACATTGAGCTCAATCATGCGGTAGACCCAGCGGTGGCCTGGCGCACGTGATTCATTATAGTGTTTCAAGCTTTGAATGGAATTGGACATTGTTTTGAAAATGTGTTTCGCAAAGTTTAGCAGCATGCAAAGCTCAGCTTTATCAGCCAAGGCGTTGACCTGCTTGTCCAATAAATTCAAGCTTTTCTTGATATCGTCCATTTCAGATTCAAAGCCGATCAAATCAAATGTGCCTTTGAAAATGAATGACCTAGAGTTTTTGATGACTTTGTTCAATTTTTCTTGAATGACTCTTTTTTTCCCAATTTCATCTTGGGCATCTGCATTATTGACCATATCTTCATTAGCCAGTCCATTGCGTGGAAGATTTAAAGTCTCAATACTGTACATGTCCCCTGGCCTTGGCTTAGAGTCGCTAAAGGTTTCAGAAGCGTCAAGTTGGTTTGCGTTGGATGGAGCGCAAAGGGCACTGAGGGCCATGGTGGTTGCAATTGCAACAGACGAGAGTTTCATTTTGGCTGTAGTAAAAATTTGAGGTTTCAATACGCAGAAGGTTACACTTTTATGGTTGTTTGGTCAGAGTTTTTGTGAGTACTTCGGGATTGATATTCCACATTATTTCACAATTCCGCTAATTTTTATAGATCGATAAGTTTTCCGGCTTGTTGGCATGGGCGCTTGAGTGAGCTTGGCCAACACAGGCTGAGCACGACCCTTCTACTCATTGTTAAACGGTATTTTTCTTCACAAAGAACTGACATTGCTTGTTTCTGGGAGGGTTCTCCACGAAAGGAGTTGTCACTCAGTAAGCAAAATGCGTGACTGAAACGCGTCATGTACCCTGAAAGCCATCATGGGAACTTGCTGTCCTGTTAGTGTTGATGTTGACGACACATAAGAGACCAGGAGGATTCAAAACGAAGGCCAATAGAGAAGGATCAAAACACTTCAGTACCAGTGCATATTGCAAAACACCGGAGTTTGTAAATGAGGCCGTCTTCAAAATTCCGTAACTCAGCCTTTAAACAGAGCCAGAGACGCAAAACTCTAGGTATATCCGTGCGCTATTCTTGTGCACGCAATTTTAAAATCAGTGTTTTCAATGGATTCAAGGCTGTTTACTTCTCATTTCCGGCTCGGAATCCTGGCGACAACAATGAAAGAGAAAGCTTTGTTGGAAGTCGTGATCCACACTTCCGACAGGTGAGGTTAGTCAAAGAGAGCGAAAAGGAACACAATGGCAAACTTCTCTTGGAGGTAGGGCTGTGCTAAACATGCTTCATTTCTCAGCTCAAAATTCACCAAAACAATGGCTCAGATTTACCCTTGATTGCCATTTACAGTCACAAGGCTGATATCTCGTTTGGCTCAATCGAGCGAGGAAGAAACTAGTTTCAACAACATTCACGACAGCGTCAGAAAGCCTTGACCTGTGGTATCTAGATCTGCAAAATTAAACCAATTCTTGTAATAACCCACTGAGAAATCATTCAAAATGCTGGAATGGACTGCCGACTATCCAGCTCCCAGCTAGGATCAAGTGGCTAAACAAGAAAATGAAAATACAATAAGAGAAACAGAAGGAAGAAAGAAAGATAGAAAAAAACAGATAAAAGGTCAAACGTATTGAGCCAAAAAAGAAAAAAAAAAAAAGCTTTTGGAGCAAAATTGCAGTTTGATTCTCTTTATGAGATAATCTAGGGCGCGCTTCATGTGGTGTTCGCAGTCGCACAGCATTTGGGGCTTCTTTCGAATACATTCATCTACTTTGACAAATAACGAAACTGACAAAACCATATTGACCCCTGCGATTTTGGTACACGACCGCAAAACAGCTTTATTTTTGCCAGGAAACTCAAAACAGATCTGTCATCGCGCTTTCGGGCCTTACTTCTCCACGACCTGTATACACTGATACATCTATAATCGTATATCCAGACCCGGCGTTGTATATAATATATATGTCTCAATCAGGTTTACCGAAACCATCACATACCACAAGATACTAGCTGCAGACACAAGATCCTGCCATGCCCAGACAAAAGAGAACCGCCCCAGCGCCAAACCTGCGAAATCTGAAGCAAAAACAGCGAAAAACGGCCCCAGAAAAGCTAGAAACGTCTCCAGCGGCAGAAGATGCACCAAATCCAACAAAAACAAAGGGAACAGGTCTACCGGTGTCTGAAAATGATGGATCTACTAGCACAAATGATGCCACGGAAAAGGGGGACAATAATGATGACGATGAAGACGACGATGAAGACGACGACTATGATCCGCTGAAAAAGACGGAAATCGCAGAGGAGGAAAGCGAAAATTCCGACGACGAGGCGCAGCCGGACTACTCTGGCATCACCACCGAGGTCAGCCAAGTGCGGACACGTGGCCAGAAGTTTAAGGAGAATTTCGCGCTGAAAACGGGTCATTCTCTTCCAAATGGACTCCTACATGATGATCTGAGGGTAGACGTGGACGAAATCTTCCAGAGTTTGCAGAAAGCCGGCGCCGACGACTGGGCGCTGTTGGTGCGCAGCGAGGATCCCGAGGCGGAGCCCCCGAAGGAGGAAATCGTGCCGAACAATGACGAAAATGAAGAAAAAGTGCGCATTTTCACCACCTACACATTTGCAGGGAAACTCGTGCGCGAGGAGAAAGTCGTTGACGCAAACTCGGCCGAGGCGAAGGCATACCTCAATTCAACTACTGGTCTTACGCTGGAGGAAAATAGACCGCACAAAAGCTATGTGACGGTACTACGGAAAGTCGTCGGCACGGACGAGGAGAAACCGCTCCGGATCAAGCTCAAAAGGCCCTCGCTCATCGATAAGTTTCTCTTGGGCGACAAGAAGAACAAGTTGTCGACGCTCGAGAAATCTCGGCTCGATTGGGCTTCGTTTGTTGATAAGAAGAAGTTGAAGGATGATTTGGCTATCCACAACAAAGGCGGCTATTTGGAGAAGCAAGACTTTTTGGGCAGGGTCGAGGCCAAACGCGACACGCAGTACCAGGAAGCGCGTGAGCTTGACCGCCAAAGGCAGTGGCAACAACAACAGCAACAAAAGCTGTGAGTCACTCCTCAATGTTGTCGTTGAAAGGGGGCGGTACCGATTGAGACCGGACCAAAACTTAAAAAAAGGGATTTTTGAGCTCATTTTCAGCTGGAAGAGGATGGGTTTTGACCTCACGCTGGTACCTTGATGCCACTAGATGCGTCTTTTGAGGTGAGATTGTTCTTCGTCGATATATATTGCCTTGTGCTGGAAGCCCCTCGTGGCAGCGATAGATCCTTCTCAAATCAATTTGGGGTGGTGCGGGGGTAGATAAAAGCCGACTTCAGCATCTTTTCTACCTGAGTGGAGATGAAGCTAGATAGTCAAGGCCGGATCCTACACGAATCCACGCCAGGCTCAAAGGAACTGACTACTTTCTTCGATCACGCTGGGGGCGGTATCTTTTGGGATTTTTTTTCTAAAAAATTCAAGATTCTCAAATCTTTTGATAATTATTGACATCTTATCAGACGCTGTGTTGATTGATGTGCATCAGCAGAAACAGCAGCTATCACAGTGGTCTGAACAAGGGATGGAGTGAAGGTGCTGAAATTTTGCGTGATGAATGTCGCAAAGTCTTGTCTTGTGTTTGCCTTTGAAGCAACTGAACACGAAGCATTTGAAGTTCTGCGGTTTTCCGTTTTCTGTTTCTACCAATGAAATCACATCCGCCCGCGTTGACTCAAGAGGGACCGGAAGAAACACGCGCGCCCATTATTAAATGATTCCTCGTTTGATTCAAGAAAATGGAAGAGAAAGCAATGAGACTGGTTTGTTGGAATCATTCAGGACCAATAATTGGGTAAAATAATCGGCAGCTGTTTCATACTATACTCAACACCAGTAGATGAAGAGGCTTCAACGGAATTATGCTGCAATAAGTTCCAGAGACTGTATAGACTTTTTATTCATGCCACTCTGTGATCTACGTATGGAAAAAAGACAAAACTAAACACAAATACCAAATCCAATGTGCAATCTGAAAGAAACCATCTATTCTTCCATATTCCATTAGCCCATGCTTGAGCGTGCGAGAAACGGTGCGAATGTATTTCTTGTATGGTGTACCAGAACGTTAAACATGGCCCCCCTGGTCCACACTGTTTGCAAATACCAGCACGAATTGACAAATGTTTCTTGTGATCTAATCTTTCCTTGTAGCCAGTTTTTCCCCAAAACACGCCTTATCATCAAAAAACCCCAAATTTAACCATAATTGGCCCAGGGCATCGGGTTCAGCCACCGCTCGCGCACGTGACCTGGGGTAAAGAAAAAAAAAAAAACTTGCTAGCGCGCGATAGCCCACGCGCATCCTGTGAAGGCTCTCAGCTCACCTACTATTCTCACACTTAAGTGTAGAAATCGATTCAAATACCCCACCTTCAGGATCCACCAGAAAACTTGGGATACCAAAACGAAGCCGATCGGCATTGAGATTAAGATCATAGACCCAATTCTGGCTTCAAATTCCTCGCAATCAGCCTTCTTCTACTCTTTCCACCCTACCCTCTTTAAGCATATAATTACGCATCCAAATGTCGACTTTGAAGAGAAAAAACGAGGATGACAGCGACCGATCTGCCGATGACCAATTGAACAAACGTGTGGCGCTAGATAGCGAACAGCCTTCTGAGGCGGACGATAGGCTGAGAGAAGAAACACCGACGGCGGCGCCGATAGCCGAGTCGCCGAAAAGTCATGAAAACGGCATAAAAATCGAATCTGACGAGAGTTTCGGGGCCATGGTAGCCGCCGAGCCCCTTGAAACTCCCGCAAACGGGAGCCTGGACCATCCTGCCGCTGAGCAGCTGCTGAATGGCGCAGAATACCCGCCGCTGCTGAATGGCGCAGAATCTGCGCGACTGCAAGTGCAAAAAAACGCGCCCGCCACGGGGCTGAAACCCACCCAGGCCCACCGCGAAAAAGACGAGGTCGACTACGTGCTGTTGCGCATGTACTGCCCCGTGAAGGAGGCCGGTATTGTTGTGGGCAAAAAAGGCGAGAAAATCACGCATATACGCGAAAAAGCCGGCGTGCGCATCCATGTTTCGGAAAATGTCAAGAGCGTGCCCGAGCGGATCATAACCGTGAAAGGCACGGCAGAAAACGCGGCACGTGCATTTGGTCTAATTACTCGCACGATTTTGGACGAGCCCGAGGATGAGCCGGCGCTGATGATGAGCAAACAATACGTGCTCAAGTTGTTGATCCCGCACGCGGTGATTGGGTTTGTCATTGGCAAAAGCGGGCTGAAATTCCGGGAGATCGAGAAAAATTCCGCGGCCCAGCTCAAGGCCGCCGAGCAGCCTTTACCCTTCTCAACAGACCGGGTGCTTCTGGTCTCGGGTGTTGGTGACGCAATCCACATTGCCGTATACTACATTTCACAGGTGATTTTGGAGCACCGCGACAGCCTCAAAAAAAACAAAGTTGTGTACTACAACCCGGTGAATTGCCGGCCGCAGCAGCCGATGGCGCCCGGTCCGCTTGCGTACGTGGCCAACCCGGGTTTGCCCGGCATGCCAGGAATGCCCGGTATGTCCGAGCCACTGCCGTACCAGAAACCGTACGAAATGCAGATGATGTTCCAGCCGCCGGCCCGCCCGTCTTATGTGGGCCCGCTGAACATGCCTCACGCTTCGGGCCCCGTACCGGGCCAGATCCCGCCACAGAGCCTGTACACGGACGAGCACGGCAACACGATTGTCGGTGACGTCATCACAAACACGCCCGTGCAGATCAGCACGGGGCCAGACCGGTTTACGCAGGACGTGTTTGTGGCCAACTTCAGCATCGGTTCCGTCATCGGTAAGGGCGGACAGAATATCAAACAAATCCGTGAGAGTTCGGGTTGCAACTATGTGAAGATCGAGCCAGACCAGCACCAGCTGATTCTTCTAGGTGGAGGGCGTGGCTTAACCAATATTCGGAGATTGACGCTCACCGGCACCTACCAGGCAATCCAGACGGCAATCTACTTCATAAACCAGCGCATCTTGGCGGACAAGGAGCGCAATGGCGTACAGTAGGTGTATTGCTGCCTGACAGAAAGCTGTGGGCATTCACAGACTGAGGAAGCAAAAATGGATTCTAGGGGTTATGCGACCGGGGTCAAAGACTATATACCGAAGCCCGGTCGTCAACCGCGGACACTATGCCTCGCCAACACGCTTTTTGAGAACAAGCGCACGATTACTCGAGGCGCTACTTTTTTTCATACTTTTTGCTGATGGCTATGCTTCCAAGCGCGAGGTCTGAGTCTTGGTGGACCACAACAAGCAATTCCTCTATGACTCAGATCAGACCATGAACTGTTTTCATGCGCTGTTGTGGGAATGGTATGCGCTGTTTCCAGCAACATTTATACACTGAGTAGTCATTCAACTGGGGCACAAGATACGTGCCAGAATCGTCTCAAGAAGCAGCAAACGAAAAAGTACGTTTCTCGAACAGGACCCACACCACCTAAGTGTTTACGTCGTGGTTCATCAAGCCCGCTCATGATTGACAGCCTGGCAAATTCCATGTATGAGCATCGCGCAACACTCAAAACTTTGGAAATTCGGAGGTTAGTTGCGAATTCAGCTATTTGCGACTGTCTCTTCGATTGAACTTGTTAGTAGTCGTCATGCACGAGCCCAAGAGCATCTCTAACGAATCGTATTATGCAATATCAACATCCATGAAAAAGCCAGACCAAGCCTAGCGGCTCTCTAGAAATGTCTGACACCCATGCTAGTCATCAACATCGTAAACCCACTGAGAAGCCCCTCTCCCAAAACCAACCCACTACTAACAATCACCATTTTCACTTTCTGGTCCGCGTTGTGCTTGGCGGCCTTGTGGATATAGTAGTAAGCCATCACACCACCCAAAAAGCGGGCGATAGAGAAGTTGGGCGTGTTGTAAATACCAATGCCAACCGCGACGCCGTTGGGCAAGAAAACCATGTATTTGTGGTATGGTGACAGCTTGGGGAGCGTGTTTTTGAGTAACGAGATCGCACCAAACACAACCCCAAAAAGAATGCAGAACTCGAACGCGTGCGGCGGGAGCCCTTCTCCAGTGACTAGGCGGGAACAGTCAATCCACACCACTGCCGTGGGGATCCGAAAAGTCTTGCTGGGAATCTCATAAACTGCGTTGTACACCTTATACATGACGCTGCTGAAGAACACGGAGTATATGGTGCCGACAATTTGCGCCACAAATTGCGCTTTTGGTGATGCGCCAATCAAGAACCCTGTTTTCAAGTCTTGCATCAAGTCGCCTGCCTGCTGGGCACCAGCCTCGGCAATGCCACCTGCTATTAGGTTGATTAAGATTTTCGCAGGGTGATTATGGGGAATAATGGCTGCAAAAATCAACTGCGAGAGCTTCCCGATCCCGCTCACGGGGTTCAAGTCGGTCTCTCCCAAGGCGCGAACCCCCAAAACCGAGAAGATCAAAGCCAAGATGATTGCGGCGGCAGTAGCATAATAGGGCACTAGCGGGCCAAACACCCATCTTATGGCCCATACACAGAGCAACGATGAAACCAAAATACCAGAAATAGTGGTTTTTCTGGATATAAGGTGGTCTTCCGGCACGTCCACAAACGAAGCCTTGTCGAAGGAGGCAGCGCTATCGCCCAAATCGGGCTCGTCGCCATTTTCGTGCCGTAGCAACGGCTGGTAAGACCCCTGTTTGTGCATTAATCCATGTAAAGATCTGATTGTGACGACGAAAAACGACACGAGCGAGTCGGAGATCATGACGCTCAAACTGAGCCAAAGAATCCAGCCCTGACCGCCCGTGACCCAGTCGTCGATCGGGCCAGGCGCCCATCCTAGGTACTTCAGAAGCGGTGCAAGCACGCCCCAGCCGAGCACGGCGCCGAACATCATGTACGATACCGACGGGAGGCCCATGATGATGCCCTGGCCGATGTACGCAGGCGAAAGTTGGAGGTTCCACTGGTAGTCACGTGACATGACAGCACCAAACACGGGTAGCTGCTTGAGCACCGGAACAAAGTAGGCGAGCACGGTGTACGTGGCCAGGCCAGCGAAAGTGATTAATAGGGACCGGATGTTGGACCGGTATGCCTGTTCGATCTGCAAATGCTTCAACCCGTTCAGGTCCAGAGGACGGATCACGCCACCGCGATAACTCTCGCCCAGTGACGCCAGGTCCGTGTCTCTCAACGAGTCTCGTAGCTGCAATTTGGCCAGCGTGTCGTCGTACAATTCCGTGCCGTGTAGAACGGATATGAGCGTTGCAGTCGCGGACCCGGATGGGAACGGGAGTTTTTCGGTGATAATCACCTGTTTGCGCAAGGTAACGGCGAAAAACACGCCGAAAAGCGCTAGCCCGCCCAGCCATACGATCAATTGTGCTAACGAGAGCGAGATTTTCGTGCCCGTGCCGCTTTCTTCGGGCGTGAGGAACTTTTCTATCGCAGGCACTATGCCTACAAGACCATACGCCAAAGGACCCGTGCCAACGGCGACCGCCACGCTCTGAATATACACGTTTTCGACGTCGCTAAACAGGTCTGCATACGGCGAGAACTTGAACATGGCAAATCCAAGCAACGCCGAAGGAAGCGACATCATCGAGACCCAGCCTGTCTGGAGCCCGAACTGGAAGTTCGAAACGAGCACTATGCTGCCGATGAAAAGGCCCACAAGCGTGGCGCGTAGCGTGATTTGCGGGGTCATGAGCTTTTCGTGCCATGGCAAAAAAGGGGTGTCGGCGGCTAACACTGTCGCCAGATCCGTCAGTGGCGCTCGCTCATGCATTTCTATACTTTCCGAGGCCAGAATTGCGGCGGGTCAGATAGGGTAAGCAAGATAGACGGTATTAAAGACCGTTAGATTAGGGAATTGTGGGTATTCCAGGCACAAATTAACCCTTCAGAAACTCACTTATATGTGTTTTTCTTGTTTTTTTTGTTTTTTCCGTGTATTTCACGTCCTGTAATGGATCTGGCTGATAAGCCGGAGAAGCAACTGCGAAGGCCGAATTTGCGAAGCGGTGCTCACGTCAAAAAATGAAAGGCAGCAACAAATACACGAAAAAGTCCGGACAAAAAGACGTTGGTTTGGATCGGCTAAATAAATTGAGTCGGCTCTTTGTCACGTGATTCTCCCGAACTCAATTGACTGATCTGATGCTGATTTATGCTGAAAATATTTGTATGCATCAAGATCTAAAATTTTGCCATGCGAATATTTAACATGAGCCCAGCTGAGTAATCGGCAGCTGCGGCAGTGGAATCTGCGGGAAACAGTGCCGTTTGCGGAGCATTTACGCGGCCGGAGCCGATAAATTTTTTCCTGCAGGTTTCTGGCATATAAAGAGATGTGGGTTCAAACTTCAAGCAGGTATTTACCAGATCCAATAAGAGTGAAGAAAAGTCCGAAAGCGGTAAGTTTAGTAGACAAGGACTTGATGTGAATTAATAAAACTTGTTTAAAAGCATTCGATTCAGTGAATAGTGAAGTCATCGACTGTTGTGCTTAAGGACATGCGTGGTGAGAAATGTCATTGTTCTGGAAATCTGCGCCGATCACGTGATCTCTGTGTGCCTAATGTAGACATTTCTCCGAATAGATAGCTGAATCTGTATTTTGACCACTGAAACATGTAAATTGGGGTTGATTGCAATAAATATATTTTGAATGAAACGCAGAAGTTTCTCAGCCCAACAACGTTTGAAAATTGCTAGTTGTGTGGCGAATTACTCTGCGAGCAAAAAACGCATTATAATGTCAGAAAGTGAATTTGCCAATTGTATGGAAAACAGTAAGATAAATTGAGAAGAATAAAAAACAAAGGCTTCATTTTTGTTTTGAAACTTGAAATTCTGCGGCTACAAGCACTCGGTATAGCCCTTCCGCTCAAGTATTTATTTATCACCCTAAAAATTGCCACCACATGGATGATTGCTCCATGTTGTATAACTTCAAAAATTACACTATCACACGTCAGGCAAAATATGTTGTATTACTCTTGAACCAGCAAAGCTCGTGACGAACGCTATTAGCGAGCCCTTTAAATTAAGTTGTCTGATTACGAATGGGCACGTGATGTCTCGTATCAGTACAATGGCCAACTCCTGAAATCACTGATTCAGCCAAAAGATAACCTGGCGGTTTCACAGATCCTTACGCCATCACGTCAATTATATTACACAGAAATCCGACGAGAAAAGCATCGCAAACTTTGTCACGCCATCACGCGGTCTAGCTCTCACCCGTGAGAATGTAGTTCAAGATATCACTCAAGGTAATCACATTGAGCAAGCGGCCCTCGTCGTCAACGACGAATAGACGATGGAGCCTCGATTTGCGAATCGTATCCATGATCGTGCTTAACCTGTCATTCACTGTGCATGTGTGCACACCTTCGAAATCTTCGGCACGTCTCAAAAGTGCGTCCCCCACACTCAAGTCCAAGTCGGTGTACATGCCGCCTTTCACCAACGCCAACACATCAACGGCCTCGTACACATTCACCAACTTGTCTTGCTCATTCACTATTGGGATGGATGAAACGGATTTTTGCGTCAAAAGATGGATGACCTCTATGACAGGGGTGGTCATGGTGCACCGCAGAATCTCCTTCGGTTCATTCAAAGCAGCGATGTTCTTCAAGGGCCTCAACAACATCTTGGTCTCCTTGCAGTTCAATGCAACAAACTTCAAGATCCGGTACTGTGTCAACACTGACACCACGATTTCTCTATGCGTCTTCTCGTCCTCGTCGATCAACGGAATACGACGCGCTTTCAGCTCCAACATCTTCACGCATGCCTCGTAGAGAGATTTGAACGGGTGAATGTATCCAGTTTCAATTGGATCGACACCAATGGCTTTCTCGATGTCCCTGAGCCCGTCCAAAGTCAATTGGTCTACGAGATCGAACTTCTCTGGGAATTGAAAGTAGTACTGGATAACGTTGATGAAGTCGCTCAGCGTCAAAAGCCCCGCAAACCGCAGCGTCTTGTTATTCCAGAGAGGCGCACTCACCACGTTATTCTGAAGCAAGATATTCAACGACTTCTTCACCAAGAGGGACGTGTCTAGCACAATAAGCCTGTATGAGACGGGCAACACATCATACGACGCCTTGCTCTGCAAGAATAGCCTGATTGCTTTCAAGCCAATACGCTGGTCATGCTCGATTTGCTCCTCAGATAAACTCTCGATGTAGTCATTAGGCGTAGCCGTCGAGGGCGAGGGCACGGAAACGTGGGCCATTTTTGGGGATAAAGGGGGGTGGGTATAATATGAATTAGCGGGCTTGAAGATTCAAAGCCGGTATGATTAAAAGCTTCTGATTTGAGCGAATCTCGGAGAGTAAACGTTGATTCGTGAAAATCGCCTGCGTGTATAGTTGTGGGAGAAAATATAGTTTATCGAAACACAGCGTTTAAGACGCTCTCAGAATTCGTGGGTTGCGGGTGGTGGTCGCCGGTGCTGTGTGCAGGACATGGGGTGGATCGGTACACGCGCTTCAAATGATGAGAGATAAAGTTAGGTTTACTGTTCGGTCCATTTCTCTACTTTCTTGAAATTTGCAAAATATGGTCCAATCTTGTTTGAGCTTAGATTCACAAGCAAGCAATGTGTAGTTACAGAGCTGTTTTTTTGGTATACAGCTGATTCTATTTGACCGTCCCTCTCACTTTAATGTCAATGTAATTGTACTATCGTTGTGAAGAAGACGCATTCAGCAAAATACAGTTGCCCAATCCTATTGAAAAACCGAGCGAGAATGCCAGGCACGTATAGGTTGTCTTTCATGAAGGTAGGTCTATGAAAAGTAAGACAATAACCCGCCACTGACGAAGTCATCTATATCGGCTGGTATCTAGACCCTGGCAACGCATTTGCCATCTAGCTCTGAAGCCTTAAATCCCAAAAATATCAAAAAATAATTCTAACAAGACGATTTCCCATCTAAGCCCATCTGCCCAACAAGGCCATGAGGCCACAGCCAAGAGACATGAAGAAGTATGCTTGGAGCATGCGTTTCAAGCCGCCAACTCCTTTGAACTCACCCGAGAACAAAAATTCGTGCGCCATCAACTCGATAAGACCCGTGTAGACCAAGATTCCTGCTGAGATCGCGTCGAAAACACCGTTTGTAATCAACGCCTTTGGAGAGTCTGCCTCGTACGTTTCTCTCACACCCAAACCAATCGCGATAGCGACTGGGGTCACGAACATGAACCCGGCGGCAAACACCCAGGGGGTCCAGCGCTTACCCTTAGGCCAAATCGTGGTGGCGATCCGCGAGCCCAAACCTAAACCTTCGAAGAATTGATGGAAAACAATCACAATGTATAAAGTCTTGAACTCGTCACTCGAAACACCAAGTGTCAATCCAACGAAAACAGAGTGGAATAACACACCGAACTCAAGCACACACATGGCCACCAACTGGCCGAAATACTGTTCCTTATCCATGTCGTTGACTGGTGTGGCTAATGCCTCTTTGTCCTGGTGGTCATTGGCGTGCGAAAAGTGAGCAGGGTATTTTTCAGACGATTCATCATCGGCGGCAACCAATGCTGTTTCTGTCTCGTTCTCGGACGAAGTGTCTTTCTTCACATATGCGCTCTCATCGCCAAAATGCGAGTGTGTAAAGTTCCCGTTGGCGAGTTTCTTCTCAACGTAGCGGAACGCGAGAATTTCGACAAGGAAGAGCACGAATAATGTGACAAGCATAATACCAAATGCATATGGGTACTGGTCCCAGGCGTCACCCAAACACTCTCCTGCCAAGTTGGCGTTGGCGTGGTACAACAAATGAATGAATGCCGTGGCAATAATGACGCCCGAGCCGAAATATTTGCAGAAGAAAAACACCCAGTTGGGCATACGGATGAAAGAGTACCTCGAAGCCAAAATTGGGAAAAAAGCACCAATTCCTGAAGCAACAAGAATCACGAACACCGACGAAATCCGCAACCCCATCAAGTCATTACTATCATCATGGTCGTGGCTGTCGGTGGTGGTGGAGTCATGACTGTGTGTGTGTTCTGTAGCAAGACTGCTGGTGTGGCTATGACTATGGCAGCCGTGTCTTTTTGCAACCTTGATGAACTCCCTCAACATGATTTCTTTCAGTCTAGACTTATGGTGATTGTCTGATGCAGAAATTCCACATAAAACTAGTGCCGATAGCCATCTTTATATGATTCCTCGCTAACATAAAAAGTTCTTCACTTAACCACCTGAGTATCGGGCAATTTTTCTTAGCTGCGCTTCGCCGTGTGGAGCGTGCATAAATGGTTTGTAGAACAATGCAGCGACGAGAAAAATCCTCGCAACAATGAGAAAAGTCTTCACTGAGCGCACGGTCAAATCGCAATAATGCAATGGCCTATTTACTTTCGGCGGATCCAAACAAACCACTACACTCGGACTTAGCACGTGTACGAATTTCATTCCTCGGGAATGTGGGCGGCTTATTGGTCCACCCTGGCCTCCTCTAGCTCAAAAAGTCGGGTGAAAATACAAAATGCTCCTTTTCTCCTCGACTGGCAGATGACCCCTTCTCCGAGCCGGATAGCAAAAGCATTTCGGACCTGAAACTGACGTACAGTAGGGGCTTTGATACCGACTCATAGCATCCAGCACGTCATGAGCTGGGGTACATGTCACGTGACGAGTGAGCCAAGTGCAGTCGCGACAAGAAATTTCCTGTCAGCACCCTGGCGGTTATCACAAAAAACATCTTTTTGCCGTTCTTGTAAACGCATGTGTTTGCTTGAAAAAGCTCAGCATTCTTGGCATTTTTGCCCAAATCCTCCAAACCAGATTGACACATGTGAGGCTCGCTGAAATTTCCAATTTTTTCTTGGGTGCTCGGGGTTAAAAATGGCCAAGAATTCGCTGCCCGATGACATCCTGCAAACGCAGCAAGGGTTCAGATGACCCTTCTTTGATGTATGTTATGGTGACTCTTTATAAAGTTTCAAATCAGCGCATTGTCTGTTGGTGCGTACAATCTGTCGAAGTACATGGGACAAGAGGCGTATTTAAATCGCTTTGGCGCTGATTCCAAGCCCGCATCAACAATTAGAGTTGAGGCTTATATGCACACCGCTGCATTACGTAGCTCCCCATATGCGTCTCTAATACACACGTCCACATATACATGTGTGTGGCATAATCGCCATTTCATATGCAACTACGCATTTCTCGGGTGGAACCTTGGAAGTTATTTGCGGAATACAATGGGACTGTATTAATCTGTAGGTTCCAAATTCCTCGCTTAGACCTAGGCTAAGACAAGCACAGCGATTAAGCAGTACTGCGCCTCCTCTCTGGCCGCCAATAACAAAGGTGTGGATCGAGAACAACTGTTGATACATTCTTGCAAGAATTTGTCACATTTTATGCCGCTTACATGAGAGGAGAAAGTCTGAGTGGAAATCAAAATTTGGGTTTGCAAAAAGGGCGAGATTCTATACCTTCTCTTAGTCTAGAGACACGCATATAGGGAGAGCGTCGATACATCTCGAGAAGGGTTCTCTAGACTTTGTGAGTCTTTGAATCAGGGACAATATTTAGTTTGAGATGAGGGGAGAATCTTGTAAAACCAAATTTGCAAATATTTTGTCCAATTCTGCTAATCGGAAAATGTCAAACAAGATTCGACGAGGTGACTGGTTAGTTCCTGAATATGAACTCATTCATATATGAGAGCCCTCTAACCGTTTTCGAATCTTGTTTACTGCTTTTTTACAAAACGATTTTGACGAGCTATAGTACTTCGCAAGTGCATGCTTCTGCGGCTAGATATGTGAGCAGATCGTATACTCTCAGCTCTCATCAGATACAGCAAGCCAGATGATAATTCGTGTATATGGCGGCATCTCTTTATGGCGTGTTTCCAGAAATCAGATGCCATTTGACAGAATTATCGTATACTGATTCCGTCTGAACAAGAACTGGCTAAGACTGCAAGTTGATGACAAATTGTTAAAGACAAGACTCATTTGTAAGAATCTAAGCAAGCACCTCTGGATTTGCTCTATTCTTTTCTTAAAGCAGTGTTTCTCGATTAAGAGGTCGGGATTAAGCAAATATCAATCCGTGATCAAAAACATATCATTTGTCCAAAACAACAAGAATAAGTGATGGTGTAGCCAGCACAAAACATACCTTGCTGTATGCCTTCATGAGCCCATAACATCTCTTGATAATACATGACGAGCAGGGTTTACATGCACAAATTGCTCCTTTAAGGAAAAAAAAACAACGATTTAATGAAAAAATGGAATATTAAAAATCTATGAATTAGTGTACCTAAAGTGTAGCATATTGCACCATGCGGCTTATCTAAGCAGGTGTATAGTATAGAAATAGTATGCTGGCAACACAAAGAATGAAGAAATAGCGCATGACTCCTGCAGCCTAAGCCCATCTACCCAAAAGGGCCATGATACCACAGCCGAAACACATGCAGCCGTATGCGTAAAGCATGCGCTTGGTGCCGCCAGCGCCCTTGAATTCACCCGAAAACAAGAACTCGTGCGCCATCAATTCGATGAGTCCGGTGTACACCAAGATACCGGCAGAAATGGAGTCAAACACACCGTTGGTTATCAAAGCACGCGCAGACGAAGGAGGGTAGGTCTCTCTGACACCCAAACCAATGGCAATCGAGATAGGCGTGACGAACATGAAGCCTGCAGCCAACAACCAAGGAGTCCATCTCTTATCCTTGGGCCAGACAGTAGCAGCGATACGCGAGCCCAATCCCAAACCTTCGAAAGTCTGGTGGAACACAATGACAATATAAAGCGTCTTGAACTCCTCGCCTGAGACGGCCAAGGTCAAGCCAATGAACACCGAGTGGAACAACACACCGAATTCAAGCACGAAAACAGCCACCAACTGACCAAAGTACTGTTCCTTATCCTCACGGTTCATGGGCGTGCCCAAGGCTTCTCTGTCCTGGTGGTCCTCGGCGTGGGAAAAGTGGGATGGGTAGGTTTTGTCCTCGGTAGCCTTCACGTTTGCCAATTCAGTTTCTTCCTCATTAGAACCCTCAATGGAGTCGTTATCTTTCTTCACGTAAGCGCTTTCGTCGCCAAAGTGCGAGTGCGAGTGGCCCTCGGCCTCGTCGAGCTTCTTGTCGACCAATTTGAACACAAGAAGCTCCGAGAGGAAAAGAAGGAATAACGTGACAAGCATGATACCAAATGCGTATGGGTAATTGCCCCAAGCCTCACCAAGACATTCGTCAGACAACGACTCGTTGGCGGGCTGCAACAAGTGGATGAATGCGGTGGCCACAATGACACCGGAACCAAAGTATTTGCAGAAGAAGAAAACCCAGCTAGGCATTCTGATGAAGGAGTATCTGGAGGCCAAGATGGGGAAAAACGCACCAAAACCGGATCCGACAAGAATCACAAACACGGACGAGATTCTGGCACCCATCAAACCATTGTAGTCATTTCCGTTCTCACAGGTGTCTCTCCTGACAATCTCAGCCATTTCGGCGATTTCAGCAATCATGGTTCTAGAGTAAGTGAGTGTTGATGAGGGTCTAAATAATGCAATGTCAGCCGCGAACTGGTCTGTATTTATAATTCAAATGCTGTTTAACCTCGCAAGTCGCTAGAAAACTTTTTCAAGTAAGATGCAGATGAATATGCAAAAAGCCTCACGGGAAATTAAGAGTAGATGCAACTGAGAGAAAAAAAATGACTGGCTGGGGGTCCTCGTCAAGTCTTCAACGATGCAAGCTCGTATTTTGACGTAACCACTAGGGTGCGAAGAGGTGCATGCGCGGTGAGAAGACCGAAAATTAGCATGCAAAGCAAAAAAAAAAAAGAAAAAAAAAAGAATTGAGCGCATCATGCAACTCGCTTAAGCTTGCCAGGGACTTCACATTCCTGATGATTTTCGTTCATGAATAAACGGCCGTTTTCTTGGAATCACACATCCTACGAGATCCCTCATATTCGCTTATGCATAATAAATAGTCAAAATTCCAGGCGATGTGCACTGGTGCAATTCTTGCCCTATCTATATGTTCTCAACCTCAGATCTCACATGGCTGGATGCGTGGAGCCAGGTCGCACGGCGCGTCAAAAAAAATGCCGAAAAAATTTCCTCTGACCCTGGTGGTTATGGTTGTCAAGTTGTGCGCCGTGTATGCACATCCAAGGATCGACGCTCGAGCCGCACGGAAAAAGGAAAGATCCAAGGGTACCTACGTTAATCATTTAAACCACACAGCGAAGAAATTGAATTTTTCTTGGACCCTAGCTGCCGAATTGCATTCAAATTTCTGGAAATCTGATGTCAAGTAAGAATAAATCAGAAAAAAATGCTGGGCCGAAACTTCGAGAAGAAATAGAATTCGGTGATGTTCGCGTGGTGGTCAGGATTGCTGAGCATGTTGTTCAGTGCTACTACATAGAAGCCTTCTCCGAAATAAGCATTCGGCGATTGGACAAACGGCGTTTTAGAAATTAACCTAAATTATTCGACTTTGTGGGCATGGCTGTAAGCTCTAGAAAAGGCCATACTTTTAAAACTCTGATACGTCGAGCTTTGTCACTGATAGGCCCAGGATTTCTGTTGCTTAAACATGTAAAAAAATAAATTTTTTTGGCTTTTCACGTTTTCCTTAAAAGTTAAAATTTACAAGGGATGAAGCGAACGTTGCACCAACGCGCCCATACCCATGCGGCAACGCATGCGATGGAAATGCAGCCTTCAAACACTATCCACATTTGGTAATCGTGCTCTGACCCAGTATTGATGACCAATGAAGTGAAGTACATGCCCAAAACAACCAAAAAGGCAAGGCAGAAATACAAAACGCCGTAATGGTTGCCAAAATGCAGGGCGGGGCAAATCTGGCCCAAACAGGCGGCAATCAAACTGAGAACCGCCGAGCTCAGCACTCCATAAAGCACCGTAAAGGCATACAAGTAAGGAAGCCGGCCATGAGACGGCGTAAGAAGCGCCCAAACGAAAATCATCGAAAACACAGATGTCACCACCATCACGTTGAACCGGCCGTACTTGTCTGCCAAAAACCCTGTGACTAACCGCGCAGGGATACCACTGACATTGACTATTGTTAGCAAAAGGTAGGATTTCAGTTCCGAGACACCTCCGGCTAAAGCAAACGAGGTCAAGTATGTGAGGATTGTCATTGAGTTTAGCTCTGCAAGGAAGACAGCAATTGTGAGTGAAACAAAGCGAATATCCTTGAGAGGCGCAAGGCTAGAGAAAGCTTCACGTACCATTTCCCGCCAGTTTTTGTTCTTGCTATTGCTGGGTATCGACATATCTGCCAAAGGAGCAGCTGAAGCGGCGAACTCATCAAGAACTTCAGTTGTCTCTGGCATAACCTCCTTACTATCTTTCCTTTCTCTGACCAACACGTTAGCCACCAACATACACGCCAAACATACAAATGCTAGTATCCGCACTGCCCACTTGTAACCTACCAGGGAGTATAAGTTCTGAAGCATGACCACGAAAACAGACGACCCTATAAGCCCGCCTACTGTGGCGGTGGAGCACGCCATGGCTCTTTTCCTCAAAAACCAATGTGACATTACCCCAATAAGCGGGGCCATTGCAAGCGATGTTCCCAATGCAGTAAGTATGCCAAACGATAGAATAAATTGGTACAACTCTTTCAGCTCCGCCGTGGTCATGAGCCCAACAAACATGAACGCAGTGCCCAACACCAAGAGCTTGCGGGCGCCATATTTGTCGAAAAGCCCGCCGAAAAAAACCCCGCCAAAGTACATTGTGCCGAGGTGTAGAGAAAATATCCATGAAACAGTGCTGGGCTTATAATGCGCCAACTGGTTGCGTGACACGTATGCTTCAATGGCGCCCATGCCGTTCGGAATGCCGAAGTCGGCAATCAACCCAAAAAACGCACCAAAAAGAACAGTGTATGCGTCAAACCCCCCATCGGGGAAACTTTCCGGGTTGGCTTCCAGGGAATACATCGCCATATCGGTCTTTTCTCTTTCTCGAGAAACATTGCCTCTGCGGTACGAAAGCTGCTGGTCGGCCATGTACTCACTTTCGGCGTGCTCTCTTCGAGGAGCCATCTCAATGGTTTCCACCTGTGCCAACGAGGACATTCTGAGTGATTTTGGGTATTATTTCCAGGTTTTTTGAGCAATTTATGCAATGATTGAAACCAAGAGGTCCAAAACTAATGTGCTTTTCCTGTGAAGAAATATGTGGTGATGGATCTATGACTCAGGGCTTCTTCAAAGTCTTGGATCTTTCTGTGCTTTTTCGTTTGCTTGGTAGAAATAGACTTATATCGCTTTCAGTCAATTCACGTGGGCGTGCTCCGGTCACTTTTAAAGCTTCAAGCAAGTATAACAACAGCTTAGTTTATTGAAATATCACACTCTGCCACCTTTTTTCGAAAGCATTCTCTCGAGCCGAAAACTCACGATCTTATCGGTATTGGTTTCGAGCCCGTGGCTTCGCGTTTTACTTCCCGACGGGTATTAGCACCGAGCCTTTTCACCAAGAGAAGATATTTTCAGTTTTATATGAGCAACTGATATATATATATATATATCAGATTAGATCATCACACATAAATTCAAAGTCTCAAAATACATGGTCTGTCCCGCGCATTGTAAGTATACATTGCTTTACGTATGTCAATCATTCGCCTCGGCCTTCCTCAAATGAATTGGATCGCGTTAACTGTGGAGCGACAGCTCACGTGATCGTTCAAACTCGAATGCATGCATCGACTAGAACTTAGTAACCACGTATTTTTAAGTATGCGGTAAGACAGACAGTACGGGAAGCGTTAGATTTTTCATTCTTTTTTGTCTTATTTTTGTCTTTTTTGTCTTTTTTTGGCTAAGTTTGGCCTGATTAAGCGTGGATTCACGCAGAATTGCCAACTATGTATATAATTTTTATGCCTCGATTGCAACAACGGCCGGAGGACTTGGGGACCGAACCTGTCGATGACGGAAATCGTTTTTTTGTCTTTTTGTTTTGCTTGCGTCATACATTTGCTTGAAGAACCAGGTAAGTAGTGTTTACATGTATTTGCTGATTTTTTTTCCCTCTCTTCTTTTAATTTTCTTCTCAAACAGATTCTAACTTAGCCAGACTGGACCAGACATGAAGGGAGTCTTTGAGAAAAGTGCATTACTCTTGACAAAGATACTAAATATAATAGTAGTGGTCTTCGATGTGATTAAAGGGTGCCGTTGATACAAGCCTGAGCATGCGGACGGATCCTGGAACTTTCGAACCCGATTCGCTTGTGTCGCCATGCAATTCAGATGTTTCAACAAAGCGAATTTTTGAAAGAAGAAAAAAACCTTATTTCAAGATTTCTTTGATTGAAAAGGCGACAGCATACAAAGGCTGCTATATAGGGCAAAATACGAATACAAAGTAGTAAAGCTACTGATGAAACCGTGGCAGACAAGATAATTGTATGTATGTATCAGCTGGAATAATATATGTGCCAAATTCTGACTTGCGTGACCAGAAATGGTGACGAGACATCGACTGTGAATTGTACGAGGCGCAAAACAACATCAGGTACGTTAGTCTAGATCGCAAATCTCAATTGGCTGTAAATCCCATGTTTACCCTGTATACTCACAATTCACTTTCTTACTCTTTCCTCTTTCTTCATTCATCATCATCAAAGCGTGTATGTATTGGTGCAATGAAGAAGACGCATTTGGTCAATAAAGTGCAAACCGGACACCAGAATTCACTATGACTCATATCCAGTCGTTTGTTACCACACGTCCTCTTGGTACCTTCTAGCCTCTTTTAGGCACCTCACCATATCCGATGCCTCAGACATGTAAATGGACCTTTCCTGGGATATGACCGTGGCTAGTGTTTTCTGTACATCCCTCGCCATTTTGGAGGCATCTCCACAAACGTAAACATACGCGCCTTCTTCAAGAAGCCGATTCACAGCTCTGGCCCGAGAAATGATTTTGTCTTGAACGTACACTTTTTTTTGTCCTTCACGAGAAAAGGCTACCTCCATCTCAAACGCGTGCCCGAGAGCCCTAGCATATTCGGGCCATTCCTCACGGTATAGAAAGTCTTCATTTTCTCTTCTACAACCGTAAAAAAGAAGGATCTTCCCGACACAGGCAAATCCCTTCTTCTCAATTAGAGCAGCTCGTTCTCTCACAAATGCTCTCATGGGCGCAATTCCTGTTCCTGGCCCAATGAGAATTATGGGAATCGCAGGATCTGGAGGCAATCTGAATAAAGACTTGCGAATATGCACAGGCAATTTGAAGTTTGCATATTTACCCTTTGGGCTTGTTAGATCATATGTGGCATTTTTCTTGTCGTGTCGTCCATTTTGGGTAATCTCAATCTCCTTTAGTAAATTGGTAGTCACACCTGTAATTAGATGATTATCGATAGTTTCTGCTTCAACCACGGCAGTTACGTGGACCGTCCTGCTTTCACTTAAGGAAGATGACGAAACAGAATAGTAACGTGGCTGCAAATGGGGAACTTGCTCAACCAAGAAAACAAACGGCACTTTCGCCCAGGGAACGCCTTTTGAGATTCTGAAAAGCGCGTCTGCTAGGTTGAGCTTCTTTTCGTGAATTTCTTTTGCAAACTCAGCCTTATTTGAGCCCAAATCCAAGGCTTTTCTTCTCAATTCCTCTGAGGGTGCAAATTCGGCAAATAATGCTAACATTTGCCTCGAAAAAGGGCCAGATATTTCCATGTGATGTCTCACTGCTGCCTCATATGTGGTAGGCGTATAGAATGGAGCTGATATAGTGGGATCAATTGGTTTTAAAGTGAAAACATGACCTTTTGTATCATCCAAACCGAAACATTTCATAAATCGGTCAACATCCTCGTTGGAATTCGAAGGCCATATTGCAACGTGGTCGCCAGTCTCGTAAGTGATATCTGAGAAGGACAAGTCAAATTCCGCGTGCACACATGACCGCTCAATGGAGCTGAATAATTCTTTTGTCGCTTTAATTTCTGCCAAGAACGGCTTCTCGTTATTGAATGGCCCACTTGTGGCCTTTTTCGAGATTTTCATATATTCTCCAGGCTGATTGGGCTCTCCGTTGGAAACACTTTCATGGGACGGCCCAAGAAATGGTTCGTTTTGCAATTCGAACATTGGCTCATATGAAGATCCTTGGCATTTTAAATCCAAATTTTCTCGTAACGACCGGAAACACTGATCTTTCCAAGCCAAGAAGTCCTCGTCAATCGTTCCAGTACCGTCGTCGCCTTGGCCAAACGGCGCAAATCTTTGTGCGCCCAAAAGCTCGAGCTTTGTGTTCAAATCCTTACTCACCTTGTTATAATATTCGTATGTGGAATTTCCAAGACCAAAAACTGTAAACTTGAGATTTCTCAACGGGCCGGCCTCATTTTCGAGCCAATCAAAAAACTCAATTGCACTATCTGGTGGCTCGCCCTCGCCATAAGTAGCCACCACAAAAAACAGTAAACAGTTGGGGTCCAAGTCCTGCAAAGTATCGTAATCGTAATCTGCAAAGTTAGCAGTCAATACTTTCAAGTTGAAGCTAGTTTGTAATTCACGGGCCAACTTGTGGGCATAGTCCTCGGCAGTGCCTGTTTGGGAGCCGTAAAACACAACACAATTTTTGTTGTTCTCGCTCAATTTTGCCGTGAGGTTTCTTTCTCCTGTATCGACGATGAATTTGGCCGTTTTTGCTTTTTCAGTGCTGAAAATATTTTTCTTGCCGAAAATATATGCAACGGCCAAGGCTAGCACGCTGAGCACAATGAAGTCCAGATTGTCTAACATAACTGCGTGTCCGGTCTAAGGTTGAGAAGATGTAGGATCAGCAAAAAAGATTTTTATGTGCTGTTGAAATATTTGTGATTAGCAACCCTGGCGCTGGCGCCTGCTCGAATATAAGTCCTGTGATAAAAAAATCAATTTGGATCGAAGATAACGTTTGCCTATCATAAGAGTAAAAGAGCGGAATTGATTTGGCAAAACGCGGAATATGATTTGATATCGCGAGCCAGTTCGGCTGCAAGTTTGTCGATGGCCGTGCTACAAAAACACATAGTGTGACCATGAGGCGAACACAGATCCTATCATTTATCCACTCGCCGTCATTATAATTATGAGTCAAAACGTCACTCACAACGTTCTTCTTTGCATCTGGCTTCAGGTGATCTTTGCGGTGTTCACGGAGCGGAAAATCAAGTCACCTTATTGTCAAGTGCCCTTGAATTCCGTGAATTCCGCACGAGCTATGAATTCCGTAAATTCCATGCTTCAGCTCGTTGTTCGCTTTTTTATTTTGTTACTGATGCTTGATCCTGCTAGTGTATGAGTTGAAGCTCGGAAAAGCACTAGACTACTTGTTGATGGTACTGCTATAGATACAGAAGTTCCGTCGCACTTATTCACTATCTTATTGACTTGGTTCAGAATCATAGAGTCGTCAGTTGCACGTGACCAAAAGGTTTTTTTTTTTGCTTGATACACCTGATTAAGGGCTGGGAGCCAGACTTGTTTACCTAGCTCTCCAAAAAACTATATATGTATGAATATATGTAAAACCCTAGCCAGCTTCGCTACCATGTCTAGCGGCGTGGCTGCGTATGAGAATCAATTAAAAAGTCGAGTCCGATAAAAAAAAAGATAACTTTTTACGAAAACAGAAAACGACCGTAATTGGTTTCTGTTCTTTATACCTTTTTTACGCGTCTTTGGGTTTTCACTTTGTCCAAAACTGCGCCTCCCAATTTACATGCTAAAAAATGGTTGAATCTTTCAGCAAATTCCAGAAACCGAAAATCAGCCAAAATAAATACGACACTATCTCGCCTCATTCTCATAATGTTTCGACATCAACTCAAAGGAATTCTTTCGAACCGGTAGGCAAAAGTAAACATCCTGGTCCACTTTTCATGATGCTAATATCAAATTTAGATGTGTTGCGTGCCAGTCCGCCAGTTGATCAATTCGCACACTGCGAGTCAGAGCGCATGATTTGATTTCAAGTACGCCTCGAAGGATATACGTTCTAAATTTCTGAGAATCGAAGGTTTTGAAAAAATATTATTTCGTCAGCACTCATTATTGCTGCTCTGTTGTGATCAAATAAGCGATATTAAATACTTAGCCAATGCTTTTGTTTCAGATGGGTGTGACAGCACGTATCAATATGTAGCTAATACTGTCAGGTTCTAACTATCGGTTGAGGTCTGTAGTAAGGTATCTGACGATATATTTAGTATGTAGATCTTCGATGTAACCAGTCTGGCTTTCTAATCCACTTGAGTGGGAAAGCCAAGGTCTTTATAGGCCAAGGCAGCCACCATTGTGTGCTGCCTTTCCATTGTTTAATGCTTGGCCAGTGCTACTTCGGGCCTGGCCAACCTCGCTTCGAGGTTAGTCAGCCCTGCTGGCGTCAAGACAATAGGAGGTGCATTGCTTGGCAATACTTGTAGTACTTGCCTAAATGGAACACCTAACATCCCCCCCAGTTTCGATCCATGTTAATTTGGAGAAACTCCAATAAACCACCACAGACAAAGACACAGTCTTCCCTGTTTCAAGCTAACGCTTCGAAAAGAACCCCAAGATCTATCTTGAGTTCACTGATCACCCTACAGTTTGGTTGACCCAGTGTCCTTCGCATCACAGTAAGCCAAAATCTTAGTGAGCTTTTTCTTTCGTGCGTAAGCGGCCACGAGCTCAGACGACGTCGTAGCAAGCTCTTTGGCGCGGAACTCGTGTATCTCCCCGGCGGGAAATTCAGCCGAGGGTCGTAAACGAGCCACGAGTTGGAACCCCCGGCCTTTCTTCATATGCCCCACAATCTCTACCACTTCAACAAGTGTAGACCCATCTTTATATTTCTTGAGCGGAACCTCAACATTCTCTGGGGTAAAGTAGTGATCCGGAACAGTCTTCTTCAACCTGAGCAGACTGACATGAAACACTGGATGCCCTTTGAAAGTAGAAGGCATGGCAAGCTCGTAGTTAACAGGTCCAAGTACTTGATTGATTGTGTACGGACCCGAATACTTGGTACGAAGTTTGCGAGGCAAATCCACATTATGCGCATCTGGGCTGTGTTGAAGGTCGGAGCAATTCACGTAGACTTCTTCGCCAGGTTCGAACTGAACATCAGAACGGCGATTGTCAAAATAAACTTTAGCCGACTCAAAGGCTCCTTGATGAGCGGCAAGCGCAGCGGTATGGATTCGGTCCATGCGCTCGGTAATATCCTCGGCCTGGCGCGATTCAGCGTCTTCGACAGACGGAAACATGAAGGCAGCCGGAGGCAGAGGCTGATACAGGAGATCCACTTCAAAAGGGGACTTACCTAAGGAAGTGGACACCTGCGAGTTCAAAACAAACTCTCCCATGGACAAAAAACGCGGCCAATCCGTGTTCTTCTCAACGTGCAAGCGGAGATAAGTCTCAATAAGCTTATTGCGATTTTCTACTCGGCCATCAGACTGTTGATGTCGGGCAATTGAAAGCCTCGACTCCACCTTCAAAAGACGGGCGAAAGATTGAAAAGCAGCGCTAGTAAACTGCGGACCACGGTCGGTCTGGATACTTCGGGGAATACCATGGAGCGGGACGTATCGCTCAAAGAACAAATCCATGAAATCCTGAGTCGAAAACTTGGATGAGACAGCGTAGAAATGTGTGCGGTTAGAAAACTTGCAGACAATAGTCAATATCGCATCAACCTCCTGATTATTCACGGTTACAGTAGGTAAACCCGTAACTAAATCAGTCGCAATGTCAGTCCATCGACCCAGCGCGGGAATAGAGGGTTGAAGTAGGCCAGCTGGTTTACTCGCGTCATACTTAACCCTCTGACAAATATCACATCCCAGGACATAATGCGTAACAATGCGTTGCATATCGGGAAAAAAGTATTTGGCACGAAGACTCTGCAACCACCTACGTATGCCTGGGTGGCCGGCCAAAGGCGACGAGTGTGTTTGGTGTAACAACTCGGGAAGAACATCCTTAGGAATGCACAAACGATCCTGAAAGTATAGCAAACCGCTATCTTGGTCAATGTGAAAATCAGACGCTCCGTCCGAGACCTTCGCTTCCGAATGTTCCGCATATACTGGGGCAAAGTAAGGGTCGGTGTTATACGCCCCTTGAAGATTTCGTTCCCAGCTATCCTCTGAGGTAATTGCAACCATTGCCGCAGCAGTATTGGGCAATTCGAGCGAAAGCTGTGGATTTCGAGATAGATGATCGGCGAGAAGATTTTTCTCGCCGGCAAAGAACAACACTCGGAATCTGTAATGAAGTACAGACAGCATCCAGCGCTGAAGGCGTGGGTCAAGTGGCTCAGATGTCTTCACATCAGTGTCATATTGTGCAAAAATTTGTGAAATGGATTTCTGGTCACTGTACAACGTGAAGAATCGGCCTTCGAGATAGAAACGAAATTTTTGACAGGCGAATTTGACTGCCCAGAACTCTTTGAGATGAATGTCCCAATTCCGCTGATGCTTGTCAAACTTCTTGGACCGGTACTCGATTGGGTACCACTTTGTAGGATCCTGACGACTAGGTTGGAGAAGTACCGCGGAAGCAGCGAAATGTGAAGCATCGGTGTGAACCTGTATGGGCGCGAAAGGGTCAAAAGATTGTACTGGAAAAATGTCCGTGACTGCGGTTTTCAAATCTTCGAACGCTGTTTGGGCGGTCTCATCCCATTTGAATCGTGCGTGAAGAGCTAACAAATCGGTAAGCGGGCGTGCACGATGTCCAAAACTCGGGATCATGTCTTGAAGATAACCCACATGGCCAAGAAATGTCTTGATGTCCGTCTTAGTCTGCGGAATTCCAAGCTCCTGAACCTGTCCCTTAAAGGTATCGGTAGGGGCTATTCCTGCAGCACTAATTTCATGGCCGACCCATTCGATTGACGTCTTGTGAAAATCACACTTGTCCCAATTGACTTGATGTTGGGCCTTTGTGAGTATGTCCAAAATCGTGCGCACATGAAGTTGATGGGTGTCGGCATCGGGCGAAAAAATGAGAATGTCATCGAGATACACGCGACAGAAGTCCGCGTGCTCTCGAAGAAGTTCGGTCATGTAAGATCCAAACACTTGCGGAGCGTCGCAAAGTCCGAATGGCAAAACGCGCCATTGAAACTTCCCAATAGGAGTGTTGAACGTCGTATACTTCTTTGTATCATTGTGTATGCGGAGTTGATGATATCCACTCTGCAAATCAAGCGACGTGAAATACTTGGCCTCAGATAGTCCGGGCATCAATGATCTGAACGAAGCAAGAGAAGTCGGCATGCTTTCAGTGATCTCATTCACTGGACGGAAATCGAAGACGATGCGGTAGCTTCCCGTCTTTTTAGGAACGAGCTGCGGTACCACAAAATCGCGTTCAAACGAAGGTTCGATGAATCCCAAGGATAAAAGTCGTTTGACTTCTGTGCACAAAAAATCGCTCGCCGCTAGTGAATACCGTGGGAGAGGACGATTTCTGGCTCTGCGTGAGTCCGATTTGATTTCGATCCGATAATCCTCCTCTCTGACAGGTGGGAGGGTCATGATCGGCGGATTGGCCTTGAACTTCGCGATCATTTCAGTGAAAGAGCTCGAGGCCCCAGACTGTTCTAACGTGGACACTTCGTTCATTTTCGAGTCAACGACAAAAGTTGCCGCTGCGAGAGTAGGTATGTTGTGGCCGTCAAGCGTGAAGTGGTTGCCCGGCATAACCAGTACTCGGAAAGCGCACCAAAAATCTTCACCAAGCACAAGAGGGGCAATATGGGAGTCGAATACCACGAAATCAAAGGTACAATTCTGGTCGAGGCCAGGGATTGAGAACGTCAAAGTAACCTTTTCTTGCTTGAGTTGACGTTGACCACTTCCCATTACCCGGTATGCCTGAGGGGGCCCAACTAGGTGCGGCACAATGTGAAGCTTATCTAAAAGTGCACGGGAGATGAAGGAGTGCACAGCACCTTGATCCCAAAAAGCGACTGATTTGTAGTGATCAGGCTCAATAACTACTGTCGAGAAATAAGAGGATGGCGTCTTTATTGATCTTTCCATAGGACTAGTAGCGGCGGCGGCAGTAAGGGTTGCTCTAGGAGCAGCCCTGATAAATTTCCCCCTCCTATTCTTGTTCTCAAACTGACCATTTCTGATATAGTGAGAACGTTTAGGGTCCCAGGGCGGCTTTCCCGGCAACTCGGGTGACAAGTTCCAAAAGTTCTTGTCTAAAGCGGCGAAAAACGTGAAATAGTGAGGACTTTTCTTGAAAACTTCTTGAAGCGCTGCAGCGATCTCTGGATGAGAAAGTGCGCCCCGAGTGGTAAGTTCCCAGAAAACCTCTTGAAAGCGGAAATGGATGAACGGAAGTTGGTCAAGCTGGCGAAGAACATTAAGAACTTCAATGTACGAGCTTGCAACAGTTGTCATAGCGAGAGCTTCATTCTTTTGGTCCTCGATAAGCCTCGTGAGTTGATCGTTATCGATATTCCATGAGAGCAACCAACGTAAGAATGCGTTCGGCTTAGAGAAGTGCGCCACTGTTTTCTGACAGTCCAAATAGTTTTGGTAGTCAGCCCAAACACTGGAGTTGGCGGACTTGAGCACGCTGTCATAGATGTCTTGGCCTTTGAAGGCTTCCGTGAGGCGAATTTGTGGGGCTAAGACTGAGACAAGGCGAGATCGGGAACGAAAATCCTCCGGTATCAAAACGACGTTAGTGAGGTTCTGAACTGGGGCATTGTATTGCAGCGACGTTGTTTGCTGAGAAACGGTGGTTGGCAGCGATGGTCGCGGTGCAGGTTGAGGGACCGGCGCGGAGGTGCGCGTCGGCTCTTCGGGCGGGGCAGGTGGTGAGGAACTGTGTGACGCGCCCTTTGTCGCGCGCGTTGGTTGTGAGCGCAAACACTGCTGCACTCCCAACCCGAGTACCCAAAATAAGGCTCGAAACGGCAGGAACACGAGTGCCATTCCGAATTTAAGGAAGGTCCAGAATAATTCGGGTGGCCAGAACAACAATTCCATTGTGCAATCCACAATAGTGTAGAGCAAGTGGCCGAAGGCCCGAACAATGGTCCATACCAATACGGCAGGTCGGAAAATAACTTCGCACAATGGAAGTTTGAAAAACAGTATTTTTTCGGGAATGGGGGCTTGAATTTCGTTTTGGCGTGTGGAAAGCGCCACATTAACGCCGTGCAACTCTGCGGCGATTTTCTCAAGTCCCTTTTCCATTTTGCTGCATTCCAGGGATTTTTGACGTGGGGAGCCCAAACGTAAAATCTTGAAAGGTGATTGCAGTACCCAACGGCATACGCGAGATGCAACGAAGGACAGTGCGGAAAACAAGATATAGTAAACTGCTTGACGGAAAAGGATCGAGCCGAGCCAATGCGAGCTAAAAAAACGAATCCACCGAACAGTTCTCGAGTCATGGTGAATCCATCCGATTTGTACGCTTGCCCACCAAAGGGCGCTAGCGACATAGCGGAGCAAGGCGGCGAGGTCAGTAAGGGGATGATCAAGCAGATTTTCAGACACCTCACCAAGTGGGTTGGAGGGGCTGAAAACAGAAGTAAAAGACTGGACATTGTTGAAGTATCTGTAAGCAGAGACCACAAGAGTGGTTGCAAGGACTCCGTTCTTAAAAGTCGGGCGACGCCTATTCAAAATAGAATTCTGAGAAGCGGCTGACGGATTAGCGTGACGCGGGGCGCTTGCGTAGGGTACGACCTCCATGTCAGGTTCTAACTATCGGTTGAGGTCTGTAGTAAGGTATCTGACGATATATTTAGTATGTAGATCTTCGATGTAACCAGTCTGGCTTTCTAATCCACTTGAGTGGGAAAGCCAAGGTCTTTATAGGCCAAGGCAGCCACCATTGTGTGCTGCCTTTCCATTGTTTAATGCTTGGCCAGTGCTACTTCGGGCCTGGCCAACCTCGCTTCGAGGTTAGTCAGCCCTGCTGGCGTCAAGACAATAGGAGGTGCATTGCTTGGCAATACTTGTAGTACTTGCCTAAATGGAACACCTAACAAATACAGTGAAAGCTAGTTATAAAAATCGCATATATCGAGCATAAATCAGAAATATTTACTGTTATATCTTTCTAAAGACAGCTTTTTCAGTGTAAAAACCAGTTCTTTGGGCTGATTCTGGACGGTTTAAGTATGTTGTTACTTGAGCCAAGATCCTCATAATCAGGTCTCACTGTAGAAATGTTAGCCTCTGCCATGCCCCATCAGAACTGCAGAAGAACAGAATGGGGCGGAAAAAACAACAATCTTTTGAGCAATGATTTCTATACGGAAATAAAGTTCGGATTTCTAACGGTAAACAGCTTGTTACTGACCTGCCTGGTGTTCTTGCAACGTTGTTTTCTGCAAGTATGGTGATGTAGTTATATTCGCTTTTTACGCCCGACAAAACGTAATAGAAAACTCCCTATAGCTAATCGCTTTCCGTCCATGGTATTTGGGACGGTATCACACACTTCCTGATAATCAGACATTTCTAATTCAGAGTTGCTCGCTAATGACCAGAACATCATGAATATTCTCAAGTCGGGAATTCTAAGAATGAGATAAAGAAACCCTCTCAATTAAGCCTCAGTAAATGCCAGAAAGAGCACTTTCACGCAAAAGTGTATGGAAACCTCGACAGATTCACACTACGCAAGTACACCGTAACCAATCTCCATATATTTATCCAAAATACAAACGTGTGACTTCGAAACGCCCGTTTTTTATCTTTTTTGCAATCGCAAGACGTTCTGTGCACACCAGACCAAGAACACGAAACCTGTACCGCTAAGTAAATGTACCCCACAAGTCCTTTTCATATAAAATATCGAATCGAACCTGAATCAGCAATGAGCCAGTCACCTATCTCCACCGAAGAAAGACTCAAGGCCGCACGCCAGCGGTACGCGGAGTTGAAGCGGAAAAACAAACTTCCGGTAGTGAGGCCGATTCCGGTGAAACTGACAGATCATCCAGATGCACCCCAAGAGAGTCAAAATGGCCAGGCTTCGGCTAGCAATCAAGAGACATACATAAACGAGCTCCAGGAAACGATATATCTCCAAAAAAGCCAGATAAAGAAACTTCGTGACGAAAACACGGACCTCAAATTGGAGCGCATGGACTTGAAGGATAAAGTGGCGGACTTGGAGAGACAACTCAATGGTTTGACGGTGCAGAAAGAGGGGAGTTCAGAGAAAAACACAGAAAAAGGTTTGGGTTTGCAGAGTGACCCAAAAAGAGACCCTGTCGGTCCACAAATGTCACAACTGTCAGAGCTTCCTACGCTAGGTGAGGCCAAGACTGCTGAAAAGTCTATTGTCAATACGGGCGACTACAAGGAGCGGATTTTGGCATGGAAAGGATGGCAGGTCGACATGAGGGCATGGAACGGATGCCAGGGCGCACAGGTAGTGTTGTGAGGGGTCGGAATTTGAATGGATGAGGATGGAAATGATGTTTTTGTCAATCTTGGAAATTTGTCGCTCACATTTGATGTTGAACCACAAGCAGCTCCACCTAATTATAATAGTGCAAATTTTCGTTTTTTTTCGAACGAAAGGGTTCCAGCACTTTCAAATTTTGAAGAAATGTTCCCGAATTGAAAATAAACGAAGATGTTCGGTGTCAGATACGTGTGCTTGAGTCTCGAATCCTGACTTTACCCGAAATGAGATTCCCAAAGGGCTACAATATGGCCAAAAATCATTTTTTTTTAGGAAATTGAAAACCATACGCCAAACGTATATTGATCAAATAGCAACATAATTAGTCATCGGTCACAGCTAACATTCTTAGCAATAAGCATGCTTGACATTACTAAACTTAGTCTTACCCAGCCCCGACCATGCCAAGGCACACGTAAGACACAAACGTGCTTCCGTTAAACCTGCCAAGGCAAGAAAAACCCAAGAAAAGGCCCTTTTGACCCCAAACTTCACGTGCTAGACCCAGTCCATCAACCCCCATTTATATGCCCAAACATGAATCACACCTTCGTTTAATTCCAACCTTCGTCATAATGTCTATTTCTTCTATTTACAAGTCTACTTTACACGACACAACACCATGCCCTCCAAGTCCTTCTTTGCCGCTTCCTGGATCTCGACGATCTCTTTATCTGGCGTTCTCAAAAACATCACTTCTGCAGGCTGCAAGGGCTTAACGAAACGCACCGGGAGACCAGAAGCCAACGCTTTCACCTCGGTGCTGGTCATGTTGACCTTCCGCCCGGGTTTCAGCACCATCAGCATATCACGGATCACAGGCATGTTCTTTCTATACTTCAATCCGAGCCATAATCTGCGCGTGGAGATATTATCTGGCGTGACCTCGACCGGCGCCTGGTCCGGGCCCGACGTGGACCCTTTATGGATCGAGGAGAGGAATCCTTCCTTATACAAACCTAGAGCCACCTGTAAATGCAACCTGGAAAATGGCACCGACGTGGTTGAGAGCCTCACATTTGTGCAATTTTTGATGTGGGCGCAGAGGTTTGATAAGTGCACCAAAGACATGTTTTTAGCCCGATTTTTTTTGATATTTTTCCCGAAGGTGATCGAATGTGACAGGCTAGAGGGTGTTTCAAGCCTTAAGAACGAATGTGCCACGGATTTCAAACCACTTTCAGCCTTTTATAGATTCCACCAGACACGCTCGTCTTTTTTTCAACCTCATGCCTATTGTGTGCGGAAGTCACGTGATGCACAATCGTTCGTGAGATCGGACTCAAAAGTCAGCGCCAAATCTCTAAACTGTGACTTGCAGCAGTAGAAAGGGCGAGAATCTAATCAGATTAGCTCGAAAGTTACAATTTCAAGTGAAAAACTACCCAATTTTTTATATTCATCGTCGTCAAAGGCTCAAATTTGCCATGTTATCCATGCTCAGACCAAGGGCTCGTATAGGGCTTCCAGGCAGCGGGTATATGCTTAGAACCGCCCCGATTCCCAAATTTTACGGCCCAAATATGGCTAGATTTTACTCAAGGAACATTCCGGTGAGGAAAGAGAAAGTGCCGAGAATCAGGTACTTGTTTGCAGTGGTGTTGCTCCTGTATGGGCTTCTCCACTATGTCACCACGAAAGTGAACAAAAAGGCGCCCCGAACTTCGTTTTCCGAGCGCGAGTTTGAGCAGTACGAGAAGGAAACCGGCTTGAAAAGACGCTTGAAGTTGGTGCCCGCGGAGAAAAACAACCAGTATGCGTTTTACGCGGTACCGTTTGCGCATAATCTGACTGAAATATTGCAACAACTGAAACAAGTTGTTCCTGAGGGAAAAGAACTCAAGGTGATATATCCACAGGAACTCATAGACAAGGAGATTGAAGACCAGGGTCGGTATTCTTACTTGCTTGAGGATCTCAAGAGCCAGGGTAGACTGCTTCCAAAAGGCTTGATTACAGCTTTGGTCAAGCAGGAAGTGAAGTTGTTCATGAACACGACAAAAGGCCAGTACGATACCAATATCATATTAATGAACTACCCGCAGCTGACTGACGAGGCGATCAAGTTTGAAAATGACGTGGCTGATGTGAATACATGCATTGTTTTGCCAGATTTCGAGAAACAGGCTGCGGCCGAGTTGGGCGACGATTCAGTGAGACAATTGAATAACGTGATAGGCTACTTTGACATAGTGGATAAAGTCAAGAAGCTATAGAAGCGAAAGACATGACACGAATGTCTTTTTGCCCCTTTCAAGGACCATTAGGACCGTTAGAACACTGTCTCAAAGAACGTGGAACGCTGGCATGAGATATTTCCTCAACCTCATAACAAGAACGCTTCAAGCTCAATTCTTTGATCGGTTCGATCCAAAAAACTGTGGAATTCACCTCCAAACGCAAAAAAAAGCCTTTCTGGATCACTTGTATATACCACCCCATAGAATTAATTTCCTCAGCAAGCTAATGGTGTTTTACTATGTGAAAAATTCCAGTCACAACCCAAAATAGTCCTCTGGCACAAAAAACGGAACCCCTGCGTTTTCGGCAAACCCGCTGTCTGCAGCCAGATGGTCGCCGTCTCTTCCTGCAGCGTCTCCTACAAAGTAACTTTGCTCTTTATCAATTTCGTACTGCGGGCCAAAACACCGTTTCAAGTACCGCTCCAACTCGGACCACATTCCGCTTTCGGGCTTCCTATGGCTGAAATGCGTTTCGTCAGAGCTACGTGGATAAACGCCTTTCCGCGGTTTACCCGTGGAAGCGAAAAATAGCATGGGATAATGGCCATATTGGGCATCGAGCGAGGCTGCCATGAGCCCTAGTTTCACAGTCAAGTTCTTGTACAGTTTCGATACGAGCGCCCGCTGCTCCGTGACAGAAACAGAACTCTGGTTAGTGAAGACGACTAGCACCCTATTTTCCCGAAAGACCTTTTTTTCAAGCACAGGGAGAACCTCCTTGTTGCGCCATTTCCAGTCGTGCGGCCCACGCCCAAATTTGATTCCCAGACTCGTACATATCAACGTGTCGTCCATATCGAAGGCTGCTACGCGTATGGATGTCGACTCCGGGTCCCATTTATCCTTGTAGAAATTCTTGAGTGAGTTCATCGGCGGAAGCCGCGTCACCATGTGAGACCCATGGATCTTCCATATTGGTGTAGACCGAGTCGGCAGCTCAGCTATATCAGAAACGTCTCCAGACTCTGCCGTTTTTGTTGAATCCTTGTTTTCTTCAGATTTCTTGAATTCAGCATTCAAATCTGAAATTTTGGCCTTGTTTTCGCCAACATTCTCGCCTTTTGCCGGCTTGCCTTTCATCATACTAACTATGTCCATGTTCACAGGCGGGTTTCTGAAATAAACGACCTTTAGCTTTGCCCTGGTATGATAAGCAGCACTGAAAAGGCGATATTTGCTGCCAAAACTCAAATTACAAAAACACGCGGCAAATTTACCAGCAAATATTGGAATCACCGTGGATACTTTAGAAGTTTATGCGACCTGGGTGGGGACACAGTGGAGTCTCAGCCCGCAAGAGTAATTGATGTGATTTGTACTGATGGGAAGTCCGAGAATTACTTGTCTTTCTTCAAATCAAGAGCGTTAGATTTTGACCTATTTTTTTTTGGGATATTTTTGGGGTTTGTTTGTTGTTCTGACTCATCTGAAAAAGTGCATTCACTGACCCAATTTGAGCTCTGGAAGGGACCAGGACCAGCTCGCGCACGGCATGTGTTGGCCCCCATATTCACAACCCCGGTCCCCGTCTCACCTGCTTGAGAAGTTTTGGTTAAAAGGGATGATTTTGTTAATTTTATATTTTGGAAAATGGTAAGAAGGACTCAAAATTGCCCTTTATGAATAGATAGCATCGAGACTTGTATTGCTTTGGTTCAAATGATATGAACATTATGCATTATCTATGAACTGGTGCTGAATTCAATGTGACAACCGGAATAGCCCTTTACTCAGTCTATGAGATTTGCTACGATTTGACAGATAAACATTTAGCAAATAATCCAAAAGGCTTTTTATGGCTGATTTTTAAAATTTACATTTATAGAGGAGAGAAGAGCTGAAAATTAGCGATTTTGGGGGAAACAAAGCCATTGGGGGGAATAAGTGACAACCTACTTAAATCTCATACACTGCCAAGTCAAGATATCTACGCAAGGCATGGAAGCGAAGCTGGCTCGTCCAAAAGTTTTACATACATATATTCATATATAGTTTTGTGAGGAGCTAAGTAAATAATTCTGGCTCCGGTTCTTTGATCAGATATTCAGATGTATCAAGAAAAAAAAAAATCATTAATCTATGAAAACCCGCTTTTCTTCATATCCCACTTGGATATCTGTTCTACGCGTTTGAGCCCACGCACCGCAGTGATGTGAAATAACTCGTAAAAACGGGTAATGGCACTAAATACGCGCGCCACTTCACCTGGAGGCTTAACAATTTCGCGCCCATGGGAGAAGTAATTGCGTAATCGTAAGTGTGCTGTTAAGAGTTCTTCGTATTTACTAATGAACGAAGTACATGGAAAATGCAACTCAAAGTGGAAAAAAGTGGGGTTTTCCTTTTTTTTGTATCAAAAGGAACATAAATATATATCTACAGACAACAAAACCGGCAGGCGTCCGCTCCAAGCAATCAAAAACTAGCTAGTTTCACGAAGTCAGCTTGTCGTCTTCGGTGGTTACACCTTCATTGGATGCATCATTGATCCCCTCACCTGGAATCTCCTCCCCTCCTAAAAATTACTTTTTCGAACCGAAAGAGCGTTTTCAAAATCCGAGCGGACCGCAAAAAGAGTGACTAAGTGAGTAAAATTATTCTTTGAACAATTGAAAAGCCTCTGGAAAGATTCACAGTCGACAATTTCGAAAAAGGAGTTTTGCAATGATAGATTTGAGCAAGTGAGGTTCAATCGTGTATGATGCGAAAAGGAAAACGATGCCGTAACAATCGTGAGGATAAATTTTTACGCTATTGATTACGAATTACGTCGTGCGCATGACAAATAAAAGTACGAAATAGCGGAAAATATTTTCTTGCACGATTACGCGCCTACGCGCAACACCACAAAAAAACCCGATTCTCACAACACTGACGCACCGGGCATCTCTGACCTCATTGTGCATACAAGCCTCAGCTGATCAAAGAGACAAATCTAATAGACCAAAAATCACCATATTCACATATTCAAATTTAGCTAATTTTTATCTTAACCGCTCTCACACACGGAAATATGTCTGAAAAGACGTCGACGGATCAATATGG
The DNA here is from genome assembly GCA_004217705.1 of Metschnikowia aff. pulcherrima. Lineage (NCBI taxonomy): Eukaryota > Fungi > Ascomycota > Pichiomycetes > Serinales > Metschnikowiaceae > Metschnikowia > Metschnikowia pulcherrima. The sequence continues at coordinate 539,645 of CP034460.1, read as the reverse complement.
CCGCAAACAGTGGGACGTAGAAGCGTATGCGGCCGAGGCTCAGCATGGGTCGAAAAACCAGTCAAAAACACGAGAAAATGACGCTTTGAAGCGCAAATTGAAGCTGCAGACTTTTGTGGACCATAGAGCTGACTTGCTTGGACAAGCAGTTGATGCTGTGGGAAAACACACGCTTGTGGGCGGCGAAAAAACGACCCTGACCTATGGCCGAAATAAGCGGTTTGGCTTCTCGTGTCCGACATGCGATCTCTCCTTCAGAGATACGCTAGCATTGGTGGACCATTTGAATTCGCCTCAGCATTTGCATAATGTGCAGAAACTTCTGGGCAAAGATTTCGGCACGGGCGAGGAGTTGGAAGGCGGGGTCAGACGGGCCTCAAAAGCACAAGTTTTACAGACTATTGAAGAGCTCGTGAAGAGACTGCTACGAGAAAAAAGTACTCAGGACGATGTGTTGAGCTTGCAAGAGCGTGTGAGGAGACGTCTTGAGTTTGAGAAGAAAAAGGCGCAAAGACGTCGAGAAAGGAAGAAGAAAAATGTAGTAAGTGAAGAGGTCGAGACTGAGATGGGGAAACTCATGGGATTCGAGGGGTTTGGATCGACAAAATCAGGGTAATCCTCGAGAAAGTTTGGGAACAACGTTGTTATGGAGTTTCTTTGAAGAGGGCTTTTTCTTTCGAGGGAAAGGTGTTTGCTGGGGTCACAATTGTATTAATTCAAATCGTGAAACAGCAAAGTCTTATTTGAGTCAGGTTTTGCTTAACTGGTTCCTTCTAGTGAAAGTTGTCTTGGGCCACTATTTTATTCAATACGGAGAAATGGGAAATATTAGAATCGGCTTGATAAAGAAAGTCGTCACTCAATTGGCTTAATTGAAGCAAGCAAGTGAGGTGAATCCTAGAAATCAAGCATGAAATCAAGCATGAAATCAAGCATGAAATCAAGCATGAGATGGGATGGATGGATCCCAAGATCTCTTGGAACCGGCCAACTAGAAGGTGTTACGGGGGAATCCCCAGTCCATTCTTACACCTTTCTTTATTGTCGCCATGAAAGACCATCAAGATTCTTCTCAATTGCGCCCTTACTGACAGATGTTTCGAGTATAACAACATCTTTGCTTTGCTCGCGTTTCTTCTTTGATTTCCTCTCCTCTTTGGTTGCCCCTTTCACCGATTCATCAGCGAATTGTGTTCTGAGCTGCTCCAAATCAACCTCACACTCCAGCAAAATAAAGAAAAGGCGCCTGTTTTGGCAAAGATACTATCGGCGGTGAGTAAGACAATTTGTCCGTCGAGCCCAAACTAGAGATGGAAAGGAAGGCAAAGAAGAATGAGTTTATCATCGATACTATAGACCTTGAGTCTTTGGATAGGGACTCCTCCGAGGCAGAATATGAAGCAACAACAAAACTCTTCGACTGGTTTGTCTTCGCAGTGGGCGCCTCGGACAAGTCAATAAGCAAAGGGGCCTCACTTGACCAAACTACTCGCTGAAATTTAAACTTACCTTAAATATATATTTGTGTGCCCGTTGAGAGATCAATTCATGTCTGCACCGAACGCTTACACTCTTAGCATGCCCGATCACGTCTCATCTGTATGATCTTATCGGACATGCAACGCTGTATAGCCAGAACCACGATTACAAAATAAAAGGGAAAAAAGAAGAGTCTGCTGCATCGAGTAAGCTTACTATAACGCATTCCGTGTTATTTTCTTTCTGCAGACTTGTACGAACGGCATCTAGTCCTTACTTACAATATAAACCAAGAACACTAGGTCTAGTCAACATATGCGCGGTGTGACAAAGGGTCCTATAAGATGTAAACTTTTCAAACTCTGACAGCTTTTACAACCGTGGATCTCACCAATTTTATATAAATAAAACAAAAGAACCAGCAATGAGGAATGTCTTCTCAAAAAAGGCTTTATGCTCACGATTTGTCGTAGAACAATCACCGCAGTGATTGCGCAAAGTGCTTATGCTACTTCCTCAAGACAAGTTCATAAAAAACAATTTTTTTGGGCAGAAAAAGCTAATGCTACCAGACTTTGCTTTTTCGAAACAAGCATATAGCGGTCTCAGCCAGCTTATCAAACGTCACAGGAGCCGAGCCATATTTTTAATCCAAGATCCATCATATACAAAGTCCAAAGTCTCGCTCTCGCTGTAGTCGCGAGACGCCTGCATGCACTCGTCCAATGAGAAGAATGTTAAAAATCACTTCTACTACTAACCAAACACGTATTGTACCGGCGGCATCAGCACAACAAAGGAACGTGCACACACAAGATTTCTAGCCATGGCCAGATTCACATTCAGCGTGCCGTTTGGCAGCTTGTTCAAGCTCAAGCCGGGCAGATTCAACTATGCATTGGAACAGGATATTAGAGCCAAATTGGACACTCTTCCTTCGGTGACCAAGATCTACGCAAACCCAGACGGGACGCCCCGCGTGCCCTCAGACAGCGAGTTCAAGACAATTGCCGAGTTGCAGAACTTATTCTATAAAAGAAACCACCTGCAGTGGAACTTCATTCTCCCAGGGATCCCTAAAGAACAATTAGACCTATTCAAGGACAACACCCAGGACTTGCAGAACTTCCAATTTGTCGGGAAAGACGCCGGGAAAGTTGTGGACAAGATCCCATACAAGGACGAGACCACAGGCGAGCTAAAATGGCGCGTGGTGCGCGAGACGGAGAAGGCCGAGGGCTGGGAATTGCCCTACTTCTATATCATCTTGCCCGTGTTCTTCTACGTGCTCTACCTGAAGTACACTGCACAGATGAAGAAGCGGGCCGACGAGGGCCCCGAGTGGGCGCAGAAGGAGTTGCGTTTGAGAGCCATGGAGGAGTATTTCCACGGCGACACGGAAAAGGCAAAGCAGTTTTTGTCGAACGAGGGCAAGTCCGAGCGCGAGCTTCGCGACAGAGACGACTTGGTGGTGGCACGTATCTTGGCCGGCGACTACGACAAGTTGGCTTCTTTAAAGAAGAAGATGCCCGAAGGCTTGGTGCCGCAGCCGGAACGCGACGCCAAAATCGGGATTTGAGCGTGCCATCCTTTCTGTACAATCTTAATGCATATATAAAAAGTAGATCAACTCGTAAAGGGGGAACTTTGGATTGTGATTAGTATGTTTTTGTGGGATAATAGGGCAGTTTTACGTGGTATCATGTGATAATTCATTATTCAATTCTAGATTTGAAAGGATTCATGTGTTTCCCGTCTTCATCGTCGGGCTGATGGACCTAGAAGTAGTCATTTTATCTGGTTTACTCAGGGGCACGTCATTTTGTCGAGCATTTGAACTATTCAGTCAGTTACTGTAGATTTGAAGTGAACAGATTGAGTATACTTTGTATCGGTCCAGCTTCAGGATCTTTCAAAGCAGGACAAAGAAACCTGCTTCTAGAGACACATTACCGAAGCATCATCAAGTTTAAAATGCATTCTTAATGGGCTAAACCAATTTTTTGAAAAGTCTAGATTAACTATAGGCAGGCTGGGTATGAGATGCGAATGAAAAACTGACTATGTCTGCTTCATGTCCATTCCACTCAAGATTCAGACTTGCGATCTCATATAAACACTTATTCCTTGAGCTCGCCGCACTCCTCGATAACAACAGGCTTCGAGAGAGCACCGCTGTTAGAGCCCACGGCCTCGATTTTTTCAACAACGTCCATACCCTCAGTGACCTCACCGAAAACAACGTGGGCGCCGTCCAACCATGGGCAAGGCACAGTGGTGATGAAAAACTGCGACCCGTTGGTGTTGGGGCCAGCGTTGGCCATCGACAACAAGCCTGGCTTGGTGTGCTTCTTGGAAAAGTTCTCGTCGGCGAATTTCTCGCCGTAGATCGACTTGCCACCAGTACCGTTGTGTCTGGTGAAATCACCACCCTGCAACATGAATTGAGGGATCACTCTGTGGAAACCAGACTTGGCGTAGCCAAAGCCTTTCTCGCCGGTGCACAAGGCTCTGAAGTTTTCTGCAGTCTTGGGGACAACCTCGTCGAACAACTCGAACTTGATAGGGTTCTGTTTCACGCCACCAATGGACGTGGTAATGAACACTTTGGACCCGAGGGCTCTGCTGGTGCTAGAAAGCGATCTGACGGTATTCTTGAACATCGTGATAATACTGAAACAATAACCTTCTTTTCACAAGTTGCAATTCGCAATCTTGTCTCTTTGTTCCCTCGCATTCTTTCACCGCATATGCAGTGCGGGCCGAACAGGCCGCGCATGAAGTCAATCCAACACCACGTCAGTATGAACACTTATGGATATTTATCAAGTTTTCGGGTGCGCTTTGAGCACATATTTTTACATTGTTCTTCTAGACATAGGGGGGGTTCGAGATCCGCTATCTGTAATTTGTGCTCAAGATTATCTCATTCCCCTGCATCGCCTCGTGTCTGCCTCAACTTATTCAACCATTCATATTCCGCCGAAAGTCTTTCGAAATTTTATTTTCTCTCAGTAATTTAGTCTCACGTGTAACGAAAAGAAATTGAGTTCCCGGTTGAAGAACCATGCGCGCAATTTCCGCAATAGTCACGTTTGCTGAATAAAGTATTCGCTGTTCAAAAGTCCAACAAGTCTACCTCGCCATTGTTGTTATTCGAGGCTTGTTGCGGTTTGCTTGAGGTGGCGTGTCCGTTTCCGCTAGGAGTGGAAAAATCATCAAACAGAAAGTCTTGGCTGGGAGCAGCGGGCTTAGCTTTTGGTGCGGAGGTGGTCTTTGTCTTTGCACTTGAGAAAAGTGAAGAGAACGCGTCGTTCGAGGGCTTGGCGGGACCGGCTGACGTAGCACTGCCGAAGTTGTAGCTAGGCTGAGAGTGTGATTGTGCCTGTCCATACAGAGTTGGCTGTGCTTGCTGCGGCGCCGGCTGCGACACATGCAAGCTGGCGAGATTGTTGGTTACACCTGTGACATTCGCAGACAGCAGGGGCGCACTTTGGAAGTCGTCGAAATCGTCATCGTCGTCATCATTCTGAGCATGACTCTGGGCTCCGCCACTCTGGCTGGCGCTGCCTCCAAAGTCAACCAAGTCGCCCAACAAGTCCTCCGCAGGTGCTTGCGGCTGTGGCTTACTCTTGACAGGCAGGCCAGACGTGGCGTGCACCTTGGACGATCCTGTAGTAGGCTTGGCACGCGACCCCGTTGCCTCAACGTCATACTCCTCGAAATTGGTCTCTCCAGTAGCGCCGTTATTGTAGGCAGACGCAGGGTCGTCATAGCGAGCGCCATACACCCCACCGTCACCGTAAACACGATTTGTGAAGTCGTCATCACCGCCAAAACCATCCGCCACCGCAACAGAGGAGGCGCCACCGAAAGCAGCGGAGGATACACCGCCAAACTTCTTCGAGTTAGCGCGAGCTTTCTTTCGTTCCAGGCGAATCAACGCGTCGTCGTTCAACAACGCAACGAGGTTCTTAGATCTGTTGCGTACATTGATACCCTGGTCGCGGCCCTTGGAGTCAATATAGTGGAAGCTCTTCAACATCTGGATGAGCGAGATGTTGGCGCGTATATCATCGATGATCCGCTCCAGCCCGTTCTTGATGAGATATTCTACCAACTGCAAGGACTTGTAGATCTGGCGCCACTCATTGGCGGCCTTTTCGGTAAACCGACGGAAAATGAAGCTGAGAATCTCCTCTCTCTCTCTGTAGTTGTATGTGCCTGCGGCAATCTGTGCCATGAGCGACGTTTTCGCTCCCCAAGGTTCGTTGTTGGTGGCCTCACGCACTTTCGTCTCCATCTCAGAGAGATTAAGGGCAACTAATTCGGTTAGTGATTTGATTGTGGATTAAATGATGAGGATAGTTCAAATTCTGTGATTAGGCTTGCAGGCCGACTAAAATATTAGGTCATTCGAGATCTGGTTCGACGGCGGATGGTATACTGCCTCTTATTCGGCGTTTAAAACAGTGAAGCTGGCTAATTTTGTCAATGCAACGGACACAAGTGATAGTGTACTTATACGAAATCATTAGGTCATTTTCTAAGTCCGCCTCTGTTCGCCCTCAACTGTAACTTGTCTATATTATAATCGTGCCTCTTTTTTCAACACGCCGCGTAAGCGATTGCTTTCCTTCTCAACACTTCACAACCATGCTCCAAACGTGATGAGCTTACATACCATTTTGCGCCTTGCGAATGTGCGCCTTCACTTCGTACAAGTTGACGTTTTTCGTGAGCTCTTTGATCAAATCCATGCTGAGTTCTATGCTTGAGTGCTAAACTTGCGTTTCTGATACGGGGCACATTTGAGGGCGGAGGCTCAGGCGCCAGGAGCGTAGGTTGGTGCGCGGCGCATATGCAGGTCCCGGGCGATCATGAAGCCGAGCGTTCCATGCCGAGGCCAGACCAATTGCATAAGGGCCGGAATTTCCACGCCAAATGGTCTGGCTAGACATTTGCTAAGAATGTATTTCAACATTTGCAGTTTTCGACAGCACAAATACCAGCTTTCAACAGGCGCTGTCTCGTGGTGATTGGTTTGGGCGGCACACTCTCGGCTGACTCTCAATGTGCGAGACTCTCAGCGCAGTGAGGCCTATTGGGGAATGTCATTTCCCACATACAACAAGGGCCTAAGCTTTGTACTTCGCTTTGATCGAGGCCGTAATGTCCCGTAATTCCTGCACTTTCTTGGGCAAAGCAGCCTTCTTTGGAAACCCCACTCCATCGGACCTAACAAAAGAACCAGTTCTCGAACGTGGGCCTGGAGACGCCATTGGCGTGCTTTCCTCAATCATACTGGCGTTGGCGAAAGATTTCATGAAAGAAGCGTCGCGCGCGTGCAAGAGTGTGTTGTTTCCCAAAAATGTGTTGTAGTTCATCAAAGTGTGGTTGGCAAAACTGCCGTTGGGCGTGCGGAAGACGCCAGAAACATTAGTCAAGTCACCACTTTTGTTCGCCGTGGCGTGTCCCGTTAGGTATTTCCGTCTTTGCAACTCCCTCGCTTTCCTGAGAATTTCGTCTTCTTTGGCCTTAAGTGTCGACGTGGATGACTCAACCTGCTTGCTGATTGGCTCAGGCTCTTCCAAGATCGGTGTCACATTCCTGGATTTCGCACGAATCTCAGCTCGCTTATGGATACCTCTCTTCGAAAGCTTCCCGGTGAAGTTCTCTCCCATACTAAAAAGGGCTCTCTGCAAATCCTCATTCACACGAGACGCGTCAGATGACATATCGCATATTCTTATGTCTTGCACACAGTTATCAGCATTCACGAGTTCTTCGGTGTGCAAAAGCTCACACTGCCTCTGAATCGGCATGTCGCTTCCTGTGATGTCCCACACGAGCACGAGGATCTGCACCTTGTAGTATGAGTATCTATCGGAGATCTGGGTCAACTTGGATAAAATCCCGCCATCTCTTATAAGTTTGTGCTCAAAAGTCTTGTGAGTTTCAACTTGCTTGGCTTCAAGAAGCCCACACTCTAAGACTAAAAATGGCGTGCTGCGAAATGTCTGTTCATTGATGAAATTCAATTTGGGGAGGCTTCGAAATGATACACTCAAGCCGTCACTCGTCACTTCGTTGACTAAGTGTGTTTTGTCGGAACTGGCTTTGAGTGAAAGCTTTGCGCTGAGCCATTTTGAATAAGGACAGTCCCAGTTTTCAGCGACTATGATACTGTTGAGTGTGACTGCGCCATCATCTGCAATCATTTTCACACCTGCTGCACATGATTGGACAAATCTCGCGAGGTCAATCGGCTGCCAGAGCTTTTTCATTTGTTCTTGCCTTTCAGACGTATCTTCATGAGTCAGATTTACTTGTGACATGTTCACTGATGCTCTTCTTTTTGCGTGAGAGTCATTCTTGCTGGCACTCAAAATTCTTTTGAGCGAGGGCGCCTTGAAAGAGGTCAGCTCAATCTCGTCTCGCCTTTGACGTCTCTCCTCTTGCATTTTGCAAAGTTTTCTTGCATTGCGCTGTATAACGCTGATCGCTTTTTTCTTTAGTGCTGTGTCATAGCGGTGTTTTGCAACACTTTTAAGCATCGACTGATGTGTCTGCTCAGCGACAAAAGCTGTATAAAGCTCTGCTGCAAAAGCATCTATGAGGCTCGCTCTTTCGCTGACCCTATTGTAGTTTTTAGTGGCGTGCGCTGCAACTTTGCCAACCTCTGTTTCTATCGCCTTACCAAGGAGATCATTGTAAATCAGTTCGAGAGCCATTGCAAAGCCTTGATGATCTTTTAAAAGCTTTGGTTGAACCGAAACAGCAGGCACTGTCTTTGAAGGCTTGAGATTTGGGATTGTGGAAGGTTGGTCAAATAGCGACAGCGGATTTTGGGTGGAAACGTTTTTGCTCCCGAGAGTCTCGTTTTTGAGACCCCAATTTTGTTTTTCTTTTTCTTTGTTTAAATCTAAATTTGGCTTCACATTTTCAACACTGGCTAAATTTTTCACGTTATCAAGCCCCCTCAGAACCTCGCTTGGCTTATCACTAGTCAAATTCGTCAAGGATGATGATATTTGAGGTGCATAACCTCCACTTGCTGCTCCAACCTGAGCTCTTGATTCGGATAGTCCTGAAAACGTCGGTTTTTGTGGCTCGGGCTTAGGTGATGCAAATTGACCAGTAGCAACTTCTTTAGACGCGGTGAAATCGAATGCGGGTTGACTGGCACTCGAAACTTGTTGACCAAAGGCACTAGCCGTGTTTGTTGCAACATTTTGGCTATTCATGAAATCAGAAAGGCTAAGAGAGCCTACCGGAGTCAGCTGATTAGGGGTAGAGCTCAGTAGGCCGCCAAAAACGGGTTGTGCTGCTTTTTGTGGCCCAAGCATCCCGTGACTCTGCGTACTCCCAAAGGCATTAGCAGCCGGCATACCTGTTTTTACGGACGGAAGTGAATTTGGAGGTCCTTTCGGAGGATTTTGCCGATTCGTAATCTTTTGAAGCACTTCGGAGATTTTGGCTTGGTTCATATGCAAATCTGCATTCGACTTTCCACTGTTGACCAAGCTCTGCATAGTGCTATTACGCAATCTGAAATCAAGCTGCGGTGAACACGCCGGTGCCCGTTTCGGTTTATCGTGCAACGAGGTGAGCTTATACTTCAGTTCGAGTTTTTCTTTGTTGCAAAGATCAACGAGCAACTCGCCGTTTTCTTCGAACGTGTCAATCTCGTAGTAAGAGACAAACTCAATCAACCGCAGGAGTGTGTCGAACCCAAGCATTTGTCGCAAGGATTCCGCTGAGAATGCCTTGCCCTTTGTATGATACGAACGCGATAGAGATTTCAAGGCGTAAAATCGGATTTCGTTGAAATGAGTCTCGAGCAAACAAGCGAGCAAGATCGGCGTTTTCTCGGAATAGACCATGCGAAAGAACTCGACGAAGAAATTCAACGCTCCGATCTTGTTCTTATAGCCTCTTTCCACCACATTACTCTGCGACATGATCATGCGAAAACGAAGCGCAAGCTGAACCTCTGCACTTTTGAACACAGAATCAGGTAACGTCTGCACCTCGCGCTCTAATTCCGGGTCTCTGAAGTGGCTCAACAAATGGTAAGATCTGAACTCGGCCTCGTTTGGACTTTGCCCGCCGTGATTTCGAACGTCCTGATAGATTTCTGTTAATGTTTGCAACGCCTTATTGAATTGTTCTAGCTCCTGCTGCTGCGAGAACTCAACCCCGCTTCCGGCCATGACATGTAATGATAATAGATGAATTCTCACAATCCGCTCGTTGCAATCAATAGCCTCGGGCCCATAATAATTCTGATAAATGAAATCCTGGCGCACCGAACGCGTCCTGTCCCAAATAAACGAGTGTGCTTCGGGTAATTGTGGCAAGATTGAGTCCACGATATAGTCCAATGTCTTCATGAGAACATGCGGTGGACGTACATCTGAAGGAATCGGCGGCGGCTGCCCAGCAGCGGGTCGCGAGAACGCTTTTACAGCCCTTTCTCGAGAAATCTTTTGGGTTTGTGGATCTTTTTCCAAAAGCTTAACGTTATTCTCCAAAGACCGCCGAACCCGCTCAAACACAGGGCACATGTCTAGGCACGTACCCTGGAAAAAAATAGCATCGTTCAAATCCTTGGCGGTGTTTTCTGCATCCACAAGCCCCATTTCCTCCATTTTTGTGCGCTCGAGCTCGCGCATTTTCTGGAACTCCTCGTAAATGCCCAGAAAATCTGCCCCGCCGTTCCTGGATTCCATCTCAAGCATTTTCTCTTGATTCCCTTTATCCCACGGGGTCTGGTGAAAAGGCGGCGCCGCCAATAATCGCGGCTGAGTGAGCATATACCGTGGTACGGACCGTGGCTTACGATTTTGCTGCGGTGCCATAAACCCATACGCAGCCGGATCGGGGAAGAGGGGGCCCGCGGCGGCTATCTCGTCAGGAGTAAACTGCTGAAGGGGCTCTTCTGTTTTCCTTGGCAATAACAACCGTTGCGAGGACTCGGCGGCTATTGATTCGTCGCCAATATCCATCATTTCTTGATCCTGTATGTCTGCATCTGCACTGCCAGAATTCACGCCAGCATCACGGTTTCTGATTGAAACATGTTGCTTTTGTGTTTTTATAGTATTGCTTTTTCGCCCCGTTCTATCAGCTTGCCGCTGAGCTGGCTGACGCTGTTTTGACTTGCCGTTGGAAGCATTAGCGCTGGACGAGGCATTGGCAGTTTTCAGCCTTTGTGAAGACGCAGAATTTGCAGAATTTTGGCCCTTATTTGCAGATGTGGGTTTCCTTCGTGTCCTCTGGCCATCTGCTGGTTTCGTTCCCTGCTGGCGGGTATTCGTCCGCTTTACGGCCGTGGATTCACCATTCTGAGCAGACATGATAATGTGAGGTCTATAGGGATATGTATAGGGCCAAAAATGCAGGGCCGAATTATATATAGGTTATAAACGGGCAATTCACGATATGCAGAAAGCCAGGAATGCCCCAAACTTGGCAGTGAAAAAGAGTTTTGAGGGGTGTTGAGCCAACTGCCTTGATGATGGAATTCGTATAGCGTTATCGTTGGAATAAACTACTTGTAGGTCACGTGCGCGGCCGAATTATGCGTTGCTAGGACCTGGTGCCATGAGCGTTTCGAAAAAGCTTCCTATGAATCAAGCGATTGAAATAAAATCTTCGGATCAAAATCTTTTCGGCCTTATAGTAATTTTTATGACTAGAGATTAAATGGTGATTTTATCTCGTTTTCCATGCGCTATGTGATCACCAGCCGAGCCGAGCTACTGGCTGCGAAGTTGGATGCTTGCAGTGCATTGGATTGGCTAAACTGGCTGCCTTTCGGAACACTTCAGTTGCACCAACATACAATTCATTAGCCCTTTACGTGATTTATCGAGATGAAAATACGAGGCTGGCATATTTTGGCTTTTCAGTGCATGCCTCAATATATATGCATTCATTTTATATGTAAAAACGTTTACTCGGAATAATCTCTTTTCTCGAACAAGAAGTCTCAGTGCTCATGGTGAATTTGGAGGAATATATCCGGCGGAAAAAAGGGATCAATCTTGTTTGATCTTAATAAAATTTTATCAACCCGAATGTGATTTGCCACTTTCCCAGCTGGCATTTGGCTGCAACGGTCCATACTACTTGCTTTGTGAATGCCCATAAGTTTGATGGCCCAAGGCGAAGATCTATCAACTGTACAGGTATAGCGTGACACTCGAAAAGCAAAGTTTTCCTCACTGTAAAGTTTGCTTATGGCAGTGCAAAGCGTTTAATGCATTTACTGGGACAAAATGGGGTATTCGTCAAGATGCTCCTGAACCATTACACAGGGCTGCATTGATTGAGTATTGCCAAGCCACTAGACTAGTTTGATCTGGTCACGACACAAAGAAGATTGTTTCTAAATACCAGTGTTCATGGAATTCAGCTGCGCATGGCGCATCAAGCACAAAACCTTGCTGAATTATGGATCATGTCTTTAATAACATATGAATTTATCAACTTCTTCACGGATTCTTCATTCTATGTTGATCCAAGTCACGCCTTTACATAGCTATGATAGCTCTAATGGAGGTGAGCAATGATTCAGTGACTACCCAATGCAGACACAATAGGCCTCGTTCTGAATACTCTTCTAGCAGCCAAACAAGACCACTTCCTTTTTTACGGGGTTTTCACAATTTTGCTTGTGAGACCAAACCTCACTCAAAGAATGATATGCAATTGTCATTCTTTAAAAAGGCATGAAATGCGTGTAGGCCCTAGGGGAACAATGAAAACACGATGCGAGGTTCGTTGAACTTCAAAAATCCAAAACTCGAACGGCCTCATCCACACGATTCGCTTCTTGTCCAAAGAATTGGTTCTGCAAGGTATTTTTTTTTTCGTTTTTTCCGGCCACACTGAAATCAATATTGTAATTTGAAATTTGAAAACTCTCGTGCGATACTTCCCTATTCAGACAATGATGATAAGAAAAAAGTCGAAAGATGGAATCGTTTCAACATAGCCCTCACCACGAAGTAGTGAAGGTCAAAAGCCGGGTCACCGACGCAGTGTGCTTCTCATTATATATCTTGTCAAAGTTATTTGTCTTTGAAGTCAAAAATGCCCAAACAATTTTAAAATGATCTGCATAACCTTCTTTCCTTCGGGAATCCTTTCAATCGTTAGTTCGGCAGTGGCCGCTGCAGATCTCATGAACCCGCCCTTTTCAATCGCCAATAGTCAAGAAGAAATCAGGCTCAGTTGGGATGTTCACAAGCAAAGGGAATATGGCGAAATTCAAGCCCACTTTGAATGGTTTTTTGATCACTTGCAAGGGTTTACTTCTGAATCTTCTTTTGAATCGAGTCTCTTCAAGAGTAAGATCGGTGTTTACAAGTTGAAGCTCTCTGAAATCCTAAGCCAAGCACGCGATATGGACTTCGAAGACACCCCCGTTGCACGACAAATATCGTTTTGTACCCACACATTTTTTGAAATGGCATATGCTGCTCATATGATAGAACACCACGACCTGTTAGCCACTGAAGCGAGCATTCTATTGGCCAACATGATTGACCTACATATCAGGATTTTCGCTTTGCACGATTCATACGGCAATTTGAACCCTTACCAAATGCGGCCATTGGAATCCATTGATGACTTTCAGCAAGAATTGAACAGCTGGCGCGATGACTTTTCACGCTTGCCTTATGTACAGCTGGAGACTCAATTTCTCTTCACAGACCGAGTGAAAAAGGCACAGCGTACTATGGACTTTTTGCTCGAGCAGGCATTACGAAATCTCCAATCCACGTAATGTCGCGTGTTTGGTGCAAGTGGGCTATTCTGTAGTTTCCAGCTTTATCTCTTTCGTTCAAGGCCGTGGTCGAAAGCATGGGCATAAAGTCTGAAATATGTCTATTCGGCCCGCCAAACCCGAGAAAATCATGAAGTACAGCATTCTAGGCTTATTTATTTAAAACCCGCTGGTTCTCCTTCGATTCGACAAAAGAATGGGGTTGGATAATGGCGCCGGCCTCATTTTTGAAAGCAATACAAGACAAATCCTTCGACAAGCACCGGGGTAAGAAACTCGTCTTTGATGATAGACACGCGGAAACCCGAAACAAAGGCAGCGTCCAAAAATTCTGCTGTTACATCTTCATCCCTGAGCTGCATCGCCACCACAGCCACAGTATTCTTCAGCATCATTTTTCCCATACAAGAGAGGAAATGTGGAATCAAATAGGTGTTATAAATAGTGTCACAAGCGAAAATGTAGTCTGCCGAATCCTGACCCGTTAACTCACGAAACTGTGCCTTTCCCTCCATTGGGTTCTCCCAGTCCAACGCAATGATATCGATCTTACACCAGCTTTCTTCAAGCTCCTTGCGCGGCCCACATCCAGACTTTTCAACAGTCGAGCTCGTAAAGCGCTGCGAAACGACATTTTCCGCAAAGTTGTGCTTCATGAGTTTGACAACGTGAGACTGATCTGTTGCTACATAATGACCCAGTCTCGGGCCCAACACCGCGGCTAGTAGACCACTTACCCCACCGCCCAATTCTAGCACAACACAATTATGAAGGTCCTTGATTGGAAATCGTGGGTCTGCCGCGGCCCAGTCTGCGAAATGCAGCGCCGTTTGCCAGCAAATGAACCCCGTGCTCGATGTTTGTGTGGCCGATGAAAGCAGCGAAAGCGACTGCTGTACTACAACATCAATGCCCGAAAGAGGCAAGCTGATATCAATCTTCTCCCGTGACTTATCCACATAACCTAAATGCTGACTCTCTGCAGGCCGGTGCTCGGTATACACGCTGTAGAGGTGCTCATACAAGTCGTCGCGCGCGAGTTCCTCTAAAGCACTTAGATTCATCGAAAAAAGCAGTAGTTTGCCGCGCGCTAATTGGTGATGCTGCAAAAAAAAGGTGTGTTCAACCGTAAAATCGTGACGGCATTTGATGAAGGTTTAGGGCCCCAACTTGCGACAATTAGTGTTAAAACAAACATAAGCAGTGTGTATTATCCGCCAGCGAAAAGACTCAAACCTGGCGCAAATGATGAATTTTGGTTCAGATCTATCTTTGATAAACGTCACAAAATCTGGACCTCAGTCATTCGTGTGAAGACATTGGCAGACCCACAAAAGCCTTTTCAGCCACACGGCCCTTGCAGTGTTTCACTTGTGTTTTTTTTTTTTTTTTTTTCTTTTGTTTTTTTACCGATATTCTTTTTTAAGACGCCGGGGTTTCAACCAAGGGGGAGTCTTTATGCTGTTCCTTTTCGCTGGGCATTAGTTTGTCGGTGTGGACACTGTCTTTTGACGCGCCCAAGGCGAGAAAAAGCGTAAGCTGAGAAACTGGGAATTTAAATCTTTGACCTCTTGAATAACTATCTTAGAAGTTCGCACAAAAATACTAGGGCACCACACTTTGCTTTCCTATCAAATGATTGACAGATGACAATTTCACTTTATGCAAATATTGGACAGTGTATACCCATTACACACAATTTGGTGATACGATTAATCTGATGAAATCCCTAGTACCATGTCTGTACTCCGTAGTAAATACAGTGGACCCTGCTCCTTTTTTCTAAATTTTCATTGATCTTGTACCGGCTATGTAATGCTCTATTTCGTGATCTGACACACACAATTACAAAACGTTCTTTGCCTTCAAAATCTCGGCGATCAAGACACCCGCTCCAGCAGCACCAATTACGGTGTTGTGCGACAACACCACCATCTTGAAATCCAACACAGGGTCCTCTCTGACTCTGCCAACGGATACACCATATCCGGCATCTCTGTCCCTGTCCAATCTAGGCTGTGGTCTGTTGTTTTCCTCCAAAACATGGATGGTTTGCTTCGGTGCCGAGTGGCAGCCCAATTTGAACGCGTCACACTGGTACTTTCTCAACGCATCCTTGACCTGGTCCACGGAAGGAGGTGGTCTTGAGGCGAATCTGAAAGAAATACACTCGGTGTGACCGTCGCTAACAGGGACACGGTTGCATTGTGCGGAGACCTTCATGTCAGGTTCGGAGATGAGATCAAACCCATTTTTGTCGGCCGAGACTGAGCCCAAAATCTTCCGTGTCTCCCATTCCATCTTATCTTCCTCGCCGCCGATAAAAGGCACAATGTTGTCCAAGATATCGATGCCGGAAACACCTGGGGAAAAGCCCGCGCCCGAGATCGCCTGCAACGTGGTCGCCGTGAGCGCGTCAATGGCGCCGAATTGCTCCACGAGCGGCTTCAATGGTGCCACAAGCCCGGCGGTAGAACAGTTCAGAATACATACAATGAAGCCCGGTCTCTCCTTTCCGGCAGCACGTGCATCGGACACACGCTTCTCAACCACCTCCAAGTGCTCAGGGTTGACAATAGGTACAATCAAGGGCACGTCGGGCGAGCGGCGAAAGTTGCTGGCGTTGGAAACGACGATTTTACCCGCGGCCGCGAAAGCCGTCTCGATGTCGCCGGCCACGTCCGAATCCAAGCCTGAAAAGACAATCTCACACTCGGAAAACCGGCCAGCAGGCTTACACTCCTCCACAACGATATCCTTAGCAAACTCAGGCAACAAGTTCGTCTGTTTCCACGTGACTGCGTCCTTATACGCCTTTCCCGCTGACCTGGCCGAGGCTCCAAGGGCATAAAGCTCGAATTCGGGGTGATTGTCCAAGAGTAAAGTGAAACGTTGGCCCACGGATCCTGTGGCGCCAAGAACACCAACTTTAGTTAAGGCCATGATGTTTATATATTGGCTTTTTATTAGAATAAGTCTGAATGGATGCAATTTACAAATGTTGGAAAACTTGTTTGACTCATTTATCGATTTCGCGCACCTGCATGCGCGGCACCGGTCGGCAGAAATGTGACTCAAACAAGACAAGCCAGGGGTCATGTAAAATTGATATTCAAATGTTGGCAACTAAGCAGAAAAACAAAAAATGTCTTTTCTGACGGCTCTGGCACTTTTGGAGACCAATCTTGCTCTTATTGACTTCTTGCGCTTGTATATTACTGGTGAATTCCCAAATGCCACGGTCACGTGATCTTGACTGCGAAATTTGATTCTGATTTGAAAAGTTCAGCGAGAATTTTGAAACACTTCACCTATAATCGAAGAATTCATTCACTATGCGCATGTATCGAGCGGGATGTTGATATCGAGAAATTGAAGATCACGTGCGCTGGGTAAGATTATCATGCACTCAAAATTTGAGCAAAGCCGAAGATTTCATATGGTGAACGGAGGGTTCGTGATATGCAGGTTGTGCCTCGTCATGAGACATGTAAGCGCATAAACTCGTTGACATCTCCGGTGTCACATGTGTCCGAGTTTTTGGTATTAACCCAGCTAAGAAAGACTATTTGAGGTGAAGAGGAAACTTTGAATCATATTTTGAAGTACTAAAGCATTTTTGGAGATACTGGCTGCAAAATCTGAACTAGAAGTACTTTCTGTTAAAGCTGTGGTGGATGACGTCATCAAGGGCATCTGCACATTCATTAGCTGAGTTCAGATCCTGGATACCCAGGCCTGACAATAATCAAGCAAAAAAAGTATTGATCTGTGATATCGCAAATGGCTAAGGACATTTCGACCAAGCCTCGTAGGGATCACATAGCGTTGTGACATCTGTGACTGTATGATATCCCTTTAAGCGCATGGGCCTGATTCAAAACCACCAGCCGTCAATTTTCATTACAAAATCGCTAAAATTTAACGAAGTTTACTTCGCAGTGGGAGCTTAAGAGTTCATTCTCGCACGGTCCATAACATGTATGCTTTTGGCTAGAAAAAAAAAAAATATGCTGGATCGCTGTAAGGCATAAACATTTTTTGAAATATGTTCATGATGGCTCAGAAGTCCCCACACTTTCGGCTATCGTGATATCGGACGATTCTGCTTTTTCTTGTTAGACTCAGTCTCAAGTCTCATGTAAATCTCTTTTCTGGTGGCTTCGAGCATATCCATGTGCTGATGGACTAGGGAGCTCATAGTTCACGGAGACCTTGACCTTTCATTCGAATGATAGACAGATATGTGATTTGATAGCAAGAGAGAAGGACGACTGTGACTAAGTATCGATCTGAAAATAATCTATTCTCTAAAAAGACCGTTAATGGTTTTACCGCCCCACCTCTCGTCGGCGTACTCTTTTCTCTTTTTTTTTTTCTTGACCATTTCAATCTCTTTTCCCCATCATGTGTGAGCAAATTACACAATAGACATCCTCATTCTTAGACTATTGCTTTCAAGATCTGAAATTGGGCTGTGGAATCAAGAAAAATTTAGAAGTGCGGGCCCGGGTCGTAAGTTTTCTGAATCATAATATTTAACATTCGTCCAAACAATAGTTTTCTCAACACAGTTGTCACAACCTTTGTTCTATGTAAAGCTCAGTCCACTACCACATTGGCTACAACGCGGCTTAAAACCTTATTTTTGCCTTCGTCTTTTTCGTTTTCAAAGGTTATTCCCATAAATTCATCTTTTGTGTCTCAAAAACCGCCAAATGTCGTGGTTCAAGACGAAATCAGGTGCACCTTTGTGGTATGTGAGTTCTTGCATGAAACTGCGCCTCACTGACAAAACTACATACAATAACAGCAAAAGGATGTTTTTTGCATTTTGTTGTCTGATTAATCAGCTCAGTATCTCATACGCTCAATGCACACCTAAGCTCTATTGTTTTCAGAACATATTTTCTTGACCTGAAATTCGCCATAGCCCGGCAGTATTTAGACGGTAGTAATCATCAAATGTCTACTTTCATATTTAAGGAGACTCTTGCAATCTAATCTAAGTTTAATTTATATTTGAATTTATTCAACAACAACAAAAATGAGAGTGCAAGATTTTTTTATCGCTACAACAATGCTTGCTCCGGCTGCGATCGCCTTTCCAACTTTTGAGAACCGTGTGATATCTACGAATGCATTAATTACTGCTGAGAATACAAAATTCGTTCACTATCCAGTCGAAAATACGCTTTTTCAAAAACGTGATTTTACCGGAGATACACCTACCGAAAAGGCTTTGTACTACTTATTATGGCTTAACAAGGATTTGAGGGGTTTTGTGAAAAATCGTACTTTTGACCATAGAAAATTTGCAACCGAAAGCGATGATCTCAGAGACCAGCTTGCTCGCATCGATTTTTTTGTTGAGGTAAAATCGGTGGACTCGCCGTCTGTGGAAGCGCAGATTGCGTTTTCCAGGCAAATGTACCAAACGATGGTCGAGACTGCGGATAAAAAGGCCAACTACATGAACGCAACCCATGTTGGCGCCAGTGTATTGCAAGGCATATTTGACCTCAATATTGAGCTTTTGAGCTTGTATGACCGAGGAGGCACTCCAGACACAAAACTGGAGGATTACAATGCAAGAGTTAAGGATGTATATTGCTCATTTATGAAATTAGGGGATACTTTTAAGGCCTTGAATGGCATGGTGGCCGGTATGAAAAAGCTCTATAAGAATCAAGAGGTGGCTGCCATAACCAGACTTGACCCCTTGACGCGGGAAACGAATTTCCATAAAAAAGGTCCGGAGATTTGTCTGGCTAATTAGTTGGCTAGAAAGAAGGTGTTTTTTTTAATTTTTGTTTTTGTTTTTGTTTTAATTTTTGTTTTTGTTTTTGTTTTTGTTTTGACATCGCACCATCAACACATGATATAGTGATGAAATGAATTATTGAAGCATCGATGAGTACGAACAAAGACCTATTTGTTGTTAATGTAGAATTCTCTACAATATTAGTACACGCAGAAATTTCAAATTGTGGGTTGAAAGTTTTTCAACTCTGATGTTTTGGCGTAAATTGCAACTGTTCAACACGAATTGAGGTTCATAGGTCCTTTCGAGCAGCACTGCCAAAACCATGAAGATTTTTCGTACACTGGTGTAAATAAACTGACTCAAGGACTTTCTCCAGGATTTGAGCCCGGCCAGATTATATAATATATGATAACGTCACGGATTTGGTTCTTCGCGCGCGGGTTCAAAAGGAAAACCTTCTCAGAGTGTTACCAAAACAAACCAATTCTTGCACTTTATGCATATACTAATTGATTCAGCTTCAAGGCTACAGGCCTGGTTACTGTCAGCGAGCAAAAAGTCGTCGACTTGCTCGAGATACAAATCGATCTACAGGCAACATCTCGAGCACAATCGGAAAGGATATCTCCGTGCTCAGCCCCCAAAAACCTCACACTTTGAAGATAAATTGAGCCAAAAAAACAACTCTATACACTTGCTTGTTGAACCGTTGAATTGGATTGTAAATAAGACGCTTCAGAACGCTTGCCGCCATTGGCTCGCTGCGCGCATCACTCGAAGACGCCCAAATTGTTCTCGGATATTCTCGCTGAGAATAGGGAGAAGATGAACAAAAAGAAAGTAAGTGAAGAGCGCACAAGCGGAATAGCGGACTTTGAGCTCCACGAATAATCAAAGACAGATTCGGCCAAGTTACATGCTCAAAAGTCGAAAAGGTCTGAATTTCGCAACCGTTCCGCTACGTGAGTAAAACAGGCATGAAACTTGTGAAGACCTGGAACACACTAGGTTTTCCTGCCGAAAATCTATCTTTTCGTTTAGATTTTCAAAATTATGGTTTTTTTACGATTACGTTTGCAGTTAAATATTTCGCAACCGCGAGAGTGCGCGGGAACTACGCGCCCGCGGGAACCCTATCCGTGACGTTACTGGATATCACGAAAAATTCCTATCATGCATTTTTGCCAAAAGTGGTTTCGCGGAAATTGCCTATGTGCAATTAATGGGGGAAGCATAATTGATCATAGGCCTTGAAATGATCAAACTTTTCCTCAATCGCTCCTTCAAAACGCTTGAAATGGGGAATATTTAAAGTAATGATCCTATTTTGATTCTACAAAGAGCAATCGTTAGAGGGGCTTGCAAACTTTTATTTTAACAATAACCAAAAACGCTTCTGGAAGCCGGAAGCCAAACAAAAACCCAAAACAAGGTCTACTCTATGCGAAGACCAAAAGCGAAATCAAGGCAACGGCAAGCGAAGCCAATATATTCAATGGCGCACATGCTCCAATCTGGCTCGCTCCATTCTCAATCAGATTTGCCACCGGAACTGGACTGCTGGGCCCAGCTTTGCTTCGTGTTGTGGAAGTAATAGTGACGCTTGTGGTTTCCTCAGGAGCGGGTTCCTTATTGTTTCCAAAAGGAGTCACCTTCGCAGGAGTGGGCTCCTTACTGTTTCCAGAAGGAGTCACTTTTGCTGGACTACCGGTTTCAACACTCTGAGCTGGCTGCAAATTTGCTGCTGTGTTGCTGCTTCTTAACGGCGAATTAGATTTGTCTGTCTTCTTGGCAGTCTCCATCACTTGATTCTCCTTGGCTTCCGAGATTGCGGTACTAGATTTAGGTTCTGCCGCCATGGGGGTACTCACTAAGGCAGGGGTCGGAAAAACATTCACAGATGCTGCATAAGACAAGCAAACCGAGTCGCCCGCGATACAAATATCCAGTGGCTGCGCCTGGTCGGTACTGGGGCAATATGTCACGGTAACAGTCTTTCCACTCTCATTTGTGGTGGTCATGGTAACATACGTCGTGCTAGTCTCCACTTTGCAATCCTCAGTGCATGTCGTGGCAGTCTCCATCACTTTGTTCTCCTTGGTTTCTGAGACTGCGGCACTTGGTTTAGCCTTCAAGTTACTCACTAAGGCAAGGGTCGGAAAAACATTCACAGATAATGCATAAGACAAACAAACCGAGTCGCCCGCAATGCAAATGTCCAGTGGCTGCGCCTGTTCGGTGTTAGGGCAGTATGTCACCGTCACAGTCTTCCCAATCTCGTTGGTGGTGGTCATGGTCACATAAGTCGTGCTAGTCTCAGCTGGGCAATCCTCAGTGCATGTCGTGGCAGTCTCATTTGTCTTCTTGGCGGTCTCCGTCACTTTGTTCTCCTTGGTTTCTGAGACTGCGGCACTGGGTTTAGCTTTCGAGTTGTTCACTAAGGCAGGGGTCGGATATACATTCACATATGCGGCGTAAGACAAGCAAACAGAGTCGCCCGCAATGCAAATATCCAGTGGCTGTGCCTGGTCGGTACTGGGGCAATATGTCACGGTAACAGTCTTTCCACTTTCATTCGTGGTGGTCATGGTCACATACGTCGTGCCGGTCTCGATTTTGCAATCCTCAGTGCATGGCGTGGTAGTAACATTGTCGCTCAGTGGTTTGGTTGAAACCTCGCCAGAATGCGCAGCACTAGCTGACACCGCGCCTGAGACTTTTAATTCCGATGTGTTCTGCACAACCAAAGTGTCAACAGGCTTGTCAACAGAGCCAGGCAGAATCGATCCCAAAACGGGGCTCACAGAGTGTTCCAGTTCTGATATACGCTGAGTACTTGTCGTCGCCGTGGCCTTTTCATTTGGTACATCCTGAGTTTTCTTCGATTCTTCTTTGTCTTGGTTGGAGTTCTCCTTTGTCTTTAAAGGAACTTTGTCAGTGGACAGTGAAACAAGGGTGCTTTGACCAGAAGTAGCCACATGCTCAAGCAGAGTTGGGCCTTGCTCTGAGGTCGAAAATACATCGAGCAAAGCCAATTCTATGTACTTAGACGCAACAACGCTGGTAGATTTCTCGCTTGTTTTCCCAAAAATTGCATCTGTAGGGCGAGCATCCAAATTTGGCAAACAAGATTCACATTCAGAAGAGATTTCCGGCTCAAGGCTTTGAATAGACAATTTTGCAGTGGTTGGTGCCGCATTCGAGATCTCTTCAGAGGTTTTCACGGCGGAGATCCCCAGCTCTGTTGAAGTGCGTTCAAAGTCTTTCAGAGCGGTCGCTACCTCTGCGCACAGACTGCACTCGGCCTTCTGGCCCTCATTTATGGATTCATTGGTGTCTTGAAGGTCGCTTGGTGAAATCGGGCACGGCGTAGTGTCGTATTTGTCCTGGTAAATCATGGATCCCATTTCATCTGCATGCTCGTTGTTGGGAGTAAAGAAACCAACCTTCAAGCCACCGCTCGCCTGCCAATTAAACGTGACAATCTTAATAAAATAACGCACACCGTCTTCAAGGTAAAAATTATCTTCAATCCTGTTTCCATCCCCGTGTCCGTTATCCAACATATGTAATTCATAGTCACCGTGATTGTCGCCTTTTGGGCTGTTGCAACAGCTGAGACCGCGGGAGATCTGTAACGACACACCGTTCTCTGCTTTTACGTAAAACTTGTGGTTTCCAGTGCTCGTGGGCGTGAAGTAACCGGTTAGTTCAATAGTATAATTGCTGACAGTGGTCTGTTGGCCGTAGATGTGACCATACCGTTTATCATAGCTATCAAGACAGAACCCAAAGTTGATTTTCTTGACGCCAGTAACAGTGTGAAGAAGTTCACCTTTGTTGTAACCGCCATTTTGGAAAAATCCAGGCTTCCATCCGACTTCGTCTCTCAATTCATAACTGTAAAAATTCGCCTCAAACCCATGGCTTCCCCTCTCCACAATGCCGCAGCGTGAAGTCGCCGAGACCAAGGCAGCAAAAAACGCAAAGTAAAGACTTAAGTGAAACATGTAGACACTGGGCTGGTTTTGGTAGTCAAAAACATCTCACTATTGTGGGACATTCCTATACTATTTAAGTGAACAAAGAGTCCACCTAATTATGAAGTATCATTAGACATTCTGAATCCCAAAATGGAATTTTCTTCATTGTGTTTAGACTCTAAGAGGCATTCTTTTATGCATGCAACTACCCTATTGTGTGTGGTCTGAGCACTGAACATCCTATCCATGGCAAGCGCAAAAAAAGGCACGGTGCGGAATGCATTGTTTATCCAAAGGCTTTGGTTCTTGTGTCCCCTGTTCACGAAACAATGGCCGAATATTTGTAAATTTTGATTCACTGCTTTTCTGCCAATGAGTTGATTCGGCTACATAAAGGAAAGTGTTCAGAATTCCTCGTTTCGAGTTAGCAATTGAGAGGACCAGTGAAACAGTCAAAAAAACGTGATAGGTTTTTTTAGCTCAAATCATGTTGAAATTTCAATTTTCTTACTATTTTTGATAATCCATGTCAGGAATGCTCGCGTCTTTTGCAAATGCAGACTATAAATAGCGTGGCGCTGACTCGGCTAGAACGGCATTGTTCTAAAGGGGCGCATTGTTGTTAATTGTCGCGAAGCTTGTCGGCAGCGGAAAAGCTAGATCATATACCGGCGAGGGATGAACAAATTAGCCATCAAAATCAAAAATTGTTGTTTTCACCGTACTATTTTTTTAAATTGCATTTGAAAAATTGACCAAATCTCACATTTTGGCTCGAAAGCAAATTATTTGTTGTGTAAATTGTTGCATGTCCAAGAAAAATGCACAAGGCCCTTTTGAAAATGTCCCTTTTGGGAATGTATGCAAAACTTCTTAAATTGCAGTCATCGTCTACTCATATGTTAAACTTTCTTCTTTTGGGCAACCTAAAATTAAGACTCGTTGGCAGGGACATGTCCCAATCTGAATGAGGCAATTGCCAAGATATTCTTGGCTGAATGCGGACGCCAATCATAGCCAGTATCCTTTTATACTCACAAGCTGTTGGAAGTCTATTTTCTCAGGCGACCATATTGTCTTCAAGTCACAGTGGATTGTATAATGTGGGGCTAACTTTATCTCATGATGATTTAATTAATTAACACGACAAACTATATCTAGCAGGCTTCAAACAGCCAAGTATTGGAGAGACATAGATATTTAATGGATCGTGATTCTCTTCTATTACCTGGGGTAGAAGAATCAGAGCTGCAAAAAAAAAGGAGAACCATGACTACATGCTGAGAAAAATGGGTAAAAGAATCAATTAAACGCGTCTAATAATTCGAGCGTGTTACTAGACCACTGTCACCGTTTGTATTTTTAGGCAAAAAAAAAAAAAGTTCTTTGATATAAGAACTAGTTCAGCACAGGGCCCATCAACTCAATGAAATACAAGGCATCTTTACTAATATGTTGGAACAACGTACGCACTCCTGGGGTCACCTCGTCCCAAACGTTGTTGAAATCATCAATTGCCTTGCGAACAGTTTCCTCGAGTTTTCTGACATTGGCCCCGACACCTCTAATGTCAGTGTCAAGCTCACCGTGTACATTGAACAACGTCATGGCAGTCACGTATGAATCCAACACCTGGAAAATCTGACTGTCTCCAGGCCAGCTAAAGTCCAGGTAGCGAGCCATCTTCTCCAGGGCAAACAGCATCATATCCCACACCTTGGAAACGTAGGCAACATCATTCATGAGCGGCCCTTCCTCTGGCAAATTCTCAACCTCAAACTCAATGTTGGCCAAGTCACGTCTGGTTTCAAACATCTGCACTTCAAACTCAGGGTAGTTGAAACCTGACTTGATCACAAACTTCCTCATGTCTCCGTAGAGCACTGCCAAGTTTCCAGCCGGGTTACGCAGCATATCCTTGGTTTCACGCTTGGAAACATTTGCCTTTGAATCCATGTTGGTGTTCGAAGGAGCAGCCACCACAAAGGCGGAGAGCACAGTAGTCGCAATCAAAGCCGAATTGAATCTCATTTTGAATCTTGATGATATAGTTGATATGAAAAAGAAAAGAATCTTACTGTCTGGATGCCCGCCTTTGCCCTTTTATATCCAAGCCCCGGAGTTGAAAGAAGTAAACTAAGAAAGAAAGAAATACCAAATACATTTACCACGTTTAGTTAATTCTACATTCAATGCTTCTCTCTTTCTCTTTCCCATTGTCAGGTACATCCATGTAGGCCTATACAATAGGATTTGACGCCAAGCACTTTTTGTTTGCGTAGCCGAAAATGCGACAATAGAGTAGGTTTCGGCTAAAGGAAATTGAAGAGAACCGATAAAAGGGGGGGTGGGGGTTCGCAACTCGAGCCATAAATCCGAGGCTCTATTTCCAGGGTTCTGAAGGTAAAAAGGCTTCATGATATGAATTTTTCCATCCATATAGACAATCATCACATCAATTTGGTGCATCTTAGCGTGACCAAGAGAAAGATGCGAATATCGTTATGTGTGAGCCGTGCAAAGGCTAGAATGCATATGGTCAAGTGCTTCGTTAAACGGTTTTTTCCCGGTCAATATCTCGAACAATGGGATTATCTCGTCAAAGCTGAATTTTTCTTTCTATTCTTTTGAATGCTTTATTCTCTCTTCAAACCTTGATATTAATAACCCCCTGTCTTCCAGAAATATAGCCTTTTTGGGCAGAATAGTGAGATGGAATAGCATACAGATCGCAAGCTACCCAGAATCATCATCTTGTTTGTTTTGCGATTAGATTTATCTGTGAATGCTTTTTGAAAAATTAAATAAAGTTACGGGTGAAACAAATGAAAAACAATAAACTATCGCATGTGGCTTTTTACTGGATCACCTCCATGGAATCGAGCTTTGCGGGGATAAAACAATGGCTGTGGAAAACAGACTCAAAGTGCTTTAGCCTGGCAAATCGGCCAAATAAAGCTTCAAGAATCAAGCTCGTCTATTTATAGATTAGATGACGCTTTTCGGTCAGTCTCCCAAATCGACGCCTGAAAGCTATTCCTCGCATGTTGTGATTGAGCTTTACATAATAACGTATAGATTTTGCCAGAAAGTGCTCATCTGATTATCATCGATGAGGAATACGCTTTTCTTCTTTCAAAACCCCGATAAGGAAAACTCTGGCTCAGAGATTACAGGTAATGACCAATTTCCCACCCGACTGCACTTTCCATAACAACTTCTACTGATTCTGTATGTTACAACGTAAACAATCATTCATGAAAGACTGATTCTGGAGTTTTGTCTGCTTTCCCCGCCCTTTCAAAGTATCTATCCATCTATAGGGCAAGAGCAACACTTGGACTTTGGAATTTCCTGTCACATCAATATCGGCCAAAAACGTGCTTCCAGACTTACTATTATCATACTAAGAACCCTTTCCGTGCCACACATTAGGCCACAGTATGGATTAAACAAGATGTACTTGATAGAGTCAGCTTTTGTAGCAGAAGAATGAAAAGGGCAAAGAAAAAGCCCTCTCTTTTGCTCACAAAATATCCATCTTCTGTTTGTGAGCTGAACTAGGCTTCTGAGCGTCGCACCCAGGCGAATGTGCGTAGAGAGAACGGCAATAAATGTGAAATGGGATTCTGGCTTTAAGATGTGGAGATTAGCAAAACGAATTCCAAAAAGAATCCGTTTTTCAAGAACGTAATTTTTTGAAAAACTCACAACTGCTTTCTTCTGCACAGTATGCATTCTGTCATTCGACTGAGTATCTGCTTTTATAGAGAGTTAAGTAAATATGTGAAAATGTTCTGCAAGCTTCAATCAGAGAGATAGAGTTACTTTGAAAACAAGAAAAAAATAAACGTTTTAAAGCAATACAGGGGTGCTCTAACATGTAAAAATCCGGAGGGCTCAAAAAGAAAGCATTCTTTGTCATATAGGCAACGCAATAATCAAATGCGAGACAAGACAACACCGTTTGGGCTAAAAGTTCGAATTTTGCAAATGGCCGCATCTCTTAAACAGAAAGACAAAACGTCTTTGCCATGAAGGTCCTCAAGAAGTATCACAAAAGTCTCGAGACATATGTCTGTGGCGCAAAAACCCTATCGATCTGCTCTGACGCCGTAAACCACATGTAGCATCGACGGCAATGCTGTGAGAATCGGTTTTTTTTGTGGTGTCGCACGTAGGCACGTAATCGTGCAAGAAAATAATGTCCGTTTTTGCTGGTTTTTAGGCGCCAGTGTAAGTGTTGGTAAATCTCAGAACAGAGCGTCAGATGCGTTGGCACACTGGTAGCTTATTACGTAAGTTATCAGTTTTTAACGTGGTTGGGCGAAGAATATTCTAAGCTTAATCCACGGTGTAGGATTTGGGCAAAATCTACTCTATTCTAAGGCTTAAGGTGTAAGAAATTACTTCAGCACATGGCTTGAAGAAACTTCACACCGCGCTCACGCGGTCACGTGATCGTCCCAGATATCCAAAAACCAACAGTCCCATACAACTTTATTCACAAAGCTAGTAACAGTATCTTTTGATTGAAGTTGTACGGGTTTTGAATCTCTGGTCACCAGATCTTTCACTGACCGTGAGCGTAGAATCAACCGCGCAGTCATCACCGCGAACCTGCCGACTGGCAACGCCTTCGTGAACATATCCGTCATGTTTAACTCGTAGTTTGCATACCCGAGAGTGTATAGCCTCTTAACCAATCTTTCTCTTATAATCTTTATCCCGATGTACACCATCCCTTTCGTAAGTGGAATCGGCTATTTCCGTCAGCAGGCAAAGACTGCCTGTTTGTCTCCGTAAGATGTTGTCCCCTAATCCTTGTGCGACAAATTCTGTATGAATTTTACTAAATGGCCGTCTGAGTTGTGCGACTGATAAATTCACCAAATCGACAGCTAAAGTACCCCGAGTCATGTTTTCTTACTTCTCGCTGTTCCCTATCGCTAGATTTCCGTTAGTATAGATTGCCAATTCGGAGTTCAGGTTTACATCAGCTCCAGATGCGAATGATGATGCGTCTGAGAAAACACCATCAAGTGTTTCTTTCATGTCCCTATTTTCTTGTACCTTTTGTACACTTATGTTTAGAACCCAGTGTTTAAAGTTTGACCTAGCCAGTTAATATGTTTTGTCGCAAGTTGACAAGATCTGTCTTGTGTTGTTAGCTGCCCAACTTTGTGCTTTCAATTCCCGCTTCCGATTTCTTTCCATGTGTCCCTTAATATCGGTACCCTCTCCTCTGTATTCTCATGGACACAGAGTTTCGTCCGGATACTTTTTCGATCCGCACCCCTCGCAATCACTTCTAGCTAGTCGTGACTTAACCTTTTTGGTTACCAAGTCCTCAAAACTTTATTTGGGGACTTTTGCTTCACCCAAATAGATCTCCCCCAAGTTCGCACAATATCAATTCCCCAAAACTTTGGAAGAGCCGATGAGTCATGTCCCATGTTCAGCTCCCTTTGCTTCCGTCTCTTTGATTCTGTTTTCTGCATCCGCAACACTTAGATTCATTCGGACGTATTCACTTTTTCGAAATCTCCATCAATGGTCAGATCTGCTATTGTAACCAGATAGTGTTGTCACGTAGATCTTCTCACTCTCAGGGCATTTGAGGCGTTCGAATGAGCTAGTTTGACATCCAACTGATTTATCTCCCTCTCTGTACGCCCGTCCCATATACCTGGTTCGTGAGGTTGATCTCCAGCACCATTATCCTGGCCATTCTCTTTTGGCATTGTGTGACCATCGATAGTAGAAATCTCATCGGTAGTTGTCATTTTCCCCCCGGACCGAGAATATTTCACGGTATTTTGTAATTCTTCTTCATTCTCTTGCACAATTTCGCTCTCCGATACCCCTTGATCCTTGTCGATATTCAGGGCAGACTCTGATGTACTAGGTGTGGTTTCTGCTCCGTTGGAGACGCTCTTGACCTCGGATGTTCTCGTGAATTGCCCGTAAGGTACATCGCTTACAGGGTCCTCATACGCCCCGAGAAGAGGTTTGACCCTTTCGATGCCAATTCCTGCCGAACTAGTGTCGCCCGGGATTCCAGGTCAAAGGTTCGTCTGACATTTCCTCGACCGTTTCCTCGACATTTTCCATTTCTCCCACACGGCCATCAGCAACCAGGTCATTTGAGTCCAACGAGTCAAGGTTAACTGATGTAAGATTCTTGTCATCGTCCCCTTCGTGCATCAGGTCTACCTGACCTCGTTCCGCGCCAGCTTTCGGTTCACCATGGAGGTCAGGTATGGGATTGAACGCTGGACCATTAATATCAGGGCTCATACCAACCAACGAAGTTTCTGACCTCTTAAAGTCGGTAGCTATATTAATGCTAGCACCGTCTTTCTCCTCAGCAAGATTCCCATTCGAGGTCCGCCTGTAAACCTCGACTGGTTCACTCTGATCTGCTCGCTCTTCAGGTGTGATGGTATTTAAGGTAAAACCCAATTCTTCATCTGGCTTTTCAATGATCATGATATCAAAAGAATTGCTTTGGATGAAAATATATCCGCTCTAGTAAAACTCACCAATCTTCACTCCCTCAAGAGGTTCAGGTACTAACGCAATTGTTATGGTCTGAGTGCTAGAATGCTATCTCCTTCCGCGGGCTTACCATCTTGCCCTCACACAATTCCTCTCATTAAGTTTCTTTGTTCTATCATACGTTCCACTCGATGCCTATCTCTGATAGTTCATTCAATAAACCATGTCCCTTCGAAGTGTTCCGATTGATGTGTACATGGTAGTGACTCTCACTGGTATCGCGTATCCTGTTGTCCCGTAATGCCATTTCTAACTCCCCTGCGCGGTGCCAGTGAGTATGTCACTTTCCACGATACCACAATGTCTCTCTTGGGAGCTGTTAACTTGAAATCGCCATCTCCACTCCAATTCGTTTCATCTTCCCAAAGTCGATTCACCGTCTTACCCAAGCCATGCAATAACTGTGTGTTTGAGGAGATAGATTCCCCTTTCGCTACCTAGCTCTGTGAGAATCACATCTGAGCCATCTTTTGAACTTCCCTCTAAATTTTCTTTGCTTGCCTCAGTCTCTGTGACAATAAGTGCAGCACAAATATTTTGATGAGTGTATCAACTTTTGATATTCACCCTTTTCTCCCCTTTTTGACGTACTGTCTCAGAGCCAGGTGTTGCCTGCATTAGATTTTACTGCTGGCGTATTACCCGGGTTGTGCGGCTGCTCAATCTGGTCTGCTTGTTGACACTTTGCGATCTTGAACTTTTCGTGCTTTGATCTCTTCGATTAGTACAAGCTTCATCCTTGTAGAAGCTAGATACTTTCTCCAATCAATCATTGTATCGAGTAACGCCACTAGGGCCTCTTCCAGTTTGAAGTAGCTCCTTGGAAAATCAGAGGCTTTCAGTTCATGAAGTCTTTCGTTTACTTTCGATAGTGAACCTCTCCCCCGGCTGAATACGATAATTTTCGAAATTCCCCGCGTTGCGCGAGACGCCATATACCACTTTTTAGCATCGCCACTCATTTTCGCTCATTTTGACCATATTTGATTCGCCTCTCGGCCAGCTTAGGCTTTCGGTCGCTTTTTCCCCCGAGAGCCAAAATTCTCTAAGTTTGTGTGTAGAGCTTCAGTAAATTGTTACTCACAAGCGCTCCCTTTTTGTTCAGTGAGCTGATCAACCTCTTAGCGAGTCATATGTTGCTCGTTGCAGTAAATTGGTTGGTTGTTTTTCATGAAAGTTGTATTCAGATCCTCCCCTTTTTGTGACAATATCCTTTGAGTAATGATATTTCTCTCTTCCTCTCCTGCTAGACACTTGATTCTGTGTGTTTGAAAACAGGAGCTCACTCCTTTCGTAACCTCTTTTCAACGATAGTTGTTCTGTACTCATATTTTCGGTTTAGCTTTCTGTAAGGTAAGTGATCCCGGCATGGGTTCAATGCCAGTTTCTCTCCACTACACTCATCCCAAGTAAGTGTGACAGCCAATGATTCATGAAATTATAAGAAACTCGTCGAACGTTTCTTTCATATGAAAGTATCTTCCAAATGCCACTTGTGGGTCGTCAGATTCAATGTATGCCCAAGTTTGGTTTCCCACACATTTTTCGTCATCATTGGATCTAAGATTTCCAACGCGTTTCTGAAGTTATGTCCACCTTTGCACTTGTGGTTCCACCAAGTTACTTTCGGTTTTCCGAACTTGGCCTCTCCGTAATTTTCCATAGCAAGCTAGGAAGCTTTTCACTTGCAGGTTGTCATTTTCTCGCCCTATTCATATGCGATGGCCTCTGTCAATTGGTTTTGACAGCTTCGAGTATTGGTCGCGTGTTTTTACTCACTCTCTCTCACTTGAAAAAAGGGTCTAGTATTTCCTCTGTCGCATCCTTTGTTTCCAAATCATGTTTTGCCTGTTTCAATACTTTGGGTACGTTGCTCGCAATAAATCCGGAATCCCCAATTAATTGACACCACGTCGCCGCCTCTCCCGCTTGTGTTCTGTTAATGAAGTTATCCAAGACTTTGACATCCGAGAACTTCCAGTACGTTTTTCAACTTCTCCTCCCCTAATATGATTTTCCTGCCTCTTGAATGAGTTTGTCAACTCCGGGTTACTGCTCTGCCTTTTCTTGATCAGCAAGTAGTCCTTCTTGTCCACTTGGTTTGGAGATCGGGAGCGAATGGAACTTGTTCCCTGTTATCAACATCAGACAGACTTTTGTCATAGCCTGATATAATACCATCCTGGCGAGTTGGTAGTTATATTGACTTCTAATCTGTTGGTAAATCTCAGAACAGAGCGTCAGATGCGTTGGCACACTGGTAGCTTATTACGTGAGTTATCAGTTTTTAACGTGGTTGGGCGAAGAATATTCTAAGCTTAATCCACGGTGTAGGATTTGGGCAAAATCTACTCTATTCTAAGGCTTAAGGTGTAAGAAATTACTTCAGCACATGGCTTGAAGAAACTTCACACCGCGCTCACGCGGTCACGTGATCGTCCCAGATATCCAAAAACCAACAGTAAGAGCCTAATTACGCCTGGGCACGACCCGCCGAGCTAGCGCTCGCGGCTAGAAAAGATTTTCACCAAGGGAAGAAATGAAAAGATTTCTTTCCTCACTTGAAGCTTCAGATAGGCTATATAAAATAGATACGTGGACGTAGACCTTAGGTGTTTTGGGTCGAACCACATTAAAAACTCGGTGCTACTATATTGTAAATACCTGTGTGCGGCACATTCGACACGGTGTTGCATAATATCC
Source organism: Metschnikowia aff. pulcherrima (assembly GCA_004217705.1). Taxonomy (NCBI): domain Eukaryota; kingdom Fungi; phylum Ascomycota; class Pichiomycetes; order Serinales; family Metschnikowiaceae; genus Metschnikowia; species Metschnikowia pulcherrima. The sequence goes on along the minus strand of CP034460.1, from coordinate 507,352 downwards.
AACAGTTTTTTCTTACGTTTATTTGGCATGCGCACGACATGACACGTAATCCTAAGCTTCAGAATTTCTCTTAGCGGCATCGTTTTCCTTTTTTTTTTTTTCATTTTGTACGATTAGACCTCACTTGCTCGTATTCATCATTGCGCAACTTGTTTTCCGTAATATTTGACTGTGAATACTTCCAGAGGCTTTTAAAATGTTAGAAAAATGATTTGACTCACTTAGTCAATCGTTTTGCGGTCCGCTCGGATCCCAAAATCGCTCTCTAGGATAAAATAAACCTGTTTAGTCTTGTAATTGCTTCGCGCGAATGCCCTTTTGCTTTTAGGGTCGACGAGTGGAACTCTGGAAACAATAACTATTCCCTTGCAATTACGTTGCATTATTTCGATGACGCGCATGATCGCCAGACTTATACCATTGGATTCGAATGCTTTTAACGTGTGGTGAGACGCTTCAGAAGTGCCCCGATGAACTTTCGCTGAAGCACGGTACAAATGATCGTATAATCTCGATCACTAGGGACGATGCTCGGCCCATGAACGTTTTCAAAAGCTCGCCATCGGTAGGTAATGAGACTCATTTCTCAGGAGACTTACATGTTTTCAATTTGATGAAGGGGGCTATTTTAATTAGTTATTTTTGAAAGCAAATTGGGCAAGGAGTCTTGAGAGGTGTTCACATTTTGGATGACAATCCTGATACTGCGGACTTAGTATTCAGTCAAAAGTCTAGGGCTGTCGTGACAGACGAGTCGGATACCCCAGACTTGACGGATTTTTCCGAAAAAGGCCAGTATTGGGGAGGAGAATTTTGGTCGATAGATCAATGATGCATCTGATGAAGGTGTAGCCACCGAAGACGACAAGTTGATTTTGTGAAAATAACTAATTTTTGACGGTTTGGAGCAGACGTCTGCCGGTTTTGTTGTCTGTAGATATATATTTATGTTCCCTTTATTACAAAAAAAAGAAAAAATCACTTTTTCCACTTTGAGTTGCATTTTCCATGTTTTTCGTCCAATATTAGCAACGAACAACTCTTAACAGCACCCTTACGATTACGCAAATGTGTTTCCCATTTTCTGAGATAGACGCCTAATCGTTAAGCCCCCAGGCGAAGTGGCGCGCGAGTTTAGTGCCATTAAACATTTTTACGAGTGATTTCACATCACTGGCGTACCCCATCGTGAAGATTAACTCCTGATATTTTAAAAAAAAAATCGTTTTGTTCCAAAACAATTTTGAAATATCTAGAAAACCTGTACACCATTTTCTTTTACATAAGAAGATTACTTGGTTACTATCGTATATTTTTTTGCCAGAGAGGAAGGATCCTGATAAGCAGATCTCACTGTATATGTTTTTCAGAAAATACTTTTAAAACAAAAATGTTCAAACAACGAAGAGACTAAATTTTATCCCAGTCAATCTCGGAACACTTCTTGTTATCGTGAGCCGCGTCTGTCCCGGAGCGGAGCTCTTTATCAGAACGCTCGTCCTCTTTCAAGTCTTTGATGATTTCCTTCACTTTCTCGAATTGCGCGTCAAACACTTTTTGCAATCCAGGCAACATGTCTTCTCCATCTTCTGTCTCTCTTTGTTTCTGACGGAATTGAAGATTTTTTTCAGAGTCGGCAATTCTATGAGCCCTATTTTCGCCCTGAAGGTTTCCCGCTAGCAAAGCATACACTTTAAGTTCCAATATATCGATCACGAGGTCCCAGCCTGGGTAATCGCAACCGTCAAATATCTTTCCCATCTTGATTAATTCCTTGTTCCCTTCAATCATTTTCTCAATGAGGGCGACTTTTCTTTTCAATGCGCCATCTTTTGCTGTCTTCGCAAGCTCTTGAACCCTTTCGAATTCTTTGACGAGGTCAACCATCTTAAGATTCAATTCTGTCCACTCTAGATTATATATGGATTGTATATTGCTGAACATGTCACTCACTGCTTTTGCCGCTTCATTGCCTGCTTCGACTTCACGCTTGCGGAGTACGCTTCTAGGCACAAAATTGTCAAAATCGAAGATGTCGCTTTTTGACCCTAGGTTGTCGGGATCTCCTGAAACAATTTCTCCAGTCGTTCTGCCTTCAATAGAAGGTGCGGCATACACGAAAGATACGAGCGCACTGACAATGATAGGGGTCTGTAATTTCATGTTGAAAGAAAGATTTGTTTGATGGAAAAGAAAAAATTCAGTCCTCGAAAACAGCGATCGGACGAAATTTATACAAATTTGAACTCGTGCAGTCTTTCTGCCCTTGCTCTGTAGAAAAACCTTCCAAAAATAAATTCTTGTGTCTATAATGAACAATGAAAAGTAACCTCAACCTCTTCTTGGCAAATGCATATGCTGCACAATAGTGAGTACAATAAGAAGGCCAAGATTTGGGGAGGTACAAAGCTTTGTGTTTTTTTCAGCCCCCTTCTCCTCAATGAGAGCAGTCGGAACCTCAATAGTTGAAGAAATGTTGGGAACATCGCTGTCAATACCGGCCTGGTGAACAAGAATCTCAATTTGATCTTCTCGAGGATCGTGTTTGCCTGGTCATTATGGAAGTGCGGCAATTGGAAAAGAGAAATTAATGAGAAAAAAAAAGAAGAGAAAAACTTGGCGCATTTTGCACGAGTTGCAATTTTGAGTTGATGGTAAATCGCAGCCAATCAAAAGAGAGCCTAGCCGGGAGACATCGATAGATGCTGGAAGATATTTTTTTTTTTTTGCAATCAGCCCTGAACAGCCAATTGAGCTGAAATAAATCACTTCACGCAAGTAAGGTGTTTTGTCTTTTTGACGGGTGATGAATGTATATCCTACTTGACTCAAACTATTTAAGTTTAACATATTGACTTGACTACACTTTGGAACCAAACACTTATTAATCGTGTGGATGAGCGCCAGCATATTTTCAGGGAAAGTTTAATCCATCACAGCCTTTTTTTGCATGGCTTGATTAATCAGTAATCTATTGTTCTCAACTAGAAACAATGGAAAGAAAACGACGAAAGAATTGGGCTGCTGTGCGTCAGCGTTCGTGCACATTAATACAGCGCCGCTTCGTCTAATCAAATTCTGTGCGGACTCGGAGCGCGTGCTGCTCCCCTGAACGTAGTTTGAGCTTTGAAGAAGACCAGATATCCTTTGAACCAGTGGTTTTTCCGGATAGTTTATTGTGGCTTTACGGCCAATTTTTGAAAAGTGATAGTTCTTGATGGAAAGTGACCTATTTAAACGATTTTCCCCTATTTAAGGGAATTGTTTCTTGTTTTTTCGTTTCGATTCTCCAGCATGATAAAAATCTTGTTATCACAAAGAGCTCAGATATATGGGCCTTGCGCTATAAGTGAATTGAAACTGATGATGACATATGTGATTGATGATGGCTTATCGCAGTTTGCGTGACTTAGGTAAACAGCATGAAGTTTTCAAAAATCTTTCATGATTCTGCAAGAAGACTCACAAATTCAATTGACTTCAATTCGAGAGTTGTGCATTTCTTGAAGAAATATAAAGGGAGTAGTCAAAACAGGAATGCCATTTCAATGAGTAAGAAGTCCCATGACACCAGCGAAGCTATCAGAGATTTGCACACTATAGCGTTCGATGAGTTGTGAGAAATAGGGACTTGGACTGTCAGCTTTTGAGTGTCTAACTTACTAAGTTTCATTATGTGAATAATCTAGCTAAACCCGTATGCCTCTTCAATTCACTAGGTGGGAGAGCCATGATCTTAACATTTGTGTCTTTTGTTGACAATACAAAGAAAACTTTAATTATAAGCGTATTTAACACCAGTCGCAGAATGCAAAACCGGGTCTTAAACAGCAGCTTTGATCCAAGGCGAAAATCAATTCTCGCTCCCGTCATAGCCATAAAGTCCAAATCAAAGCCACGTCCCTTATTATTCCCGACTTTTTCGAAATTTCTCTTCCAGCTTATACTTTTCTATGGCACTGGATATCTTTACAACCTGCTTTTCAAACATCCCTCGCAAGCCCGGAGCCATCTGGGCTTCAGCTGCAATACGCTTGATTCTAAAAAAAAGCAGTTCGATATCCGCAAGTTTGTTTTTGAATGCGTCACTTGGCTCATCCATAACATCTTCAAATGATTCCGCGGCCAAAACTTTTACTGTGAGATCCATAGATCTCTGCACGACTGCTGCTCCTGGGTACTCACATCCGTCAAAACGATGATACGTCTTCCCCGCATCTTTGAATGCTTCGAAAATAAGCTTGATATGCGCCAATTCACCCTCGAAAGCACCATTGGGTAAATCTGACTTCAAAACATGCTGAACGGTAGAGATGCTGCCTTCAAACTCTCGCACGAAAATACTAAAACTTCCCGCGTCATTGTATCCGTTATTCACATTCCACATCAAGCTCTTGTACAATTCGTTCAACTGCCTTACGGCGGAACTATGACCTGGGAAGGTAGGGTTCTGAAGATCGGCCAGTCTCTTGTTCACGAGCAACTGGTTTGATTCGACCACATCAAAGTCCCCAAAAGCGGTTGATTCGTTGTTTTCCGCCTGTATTGGAGATGCCACCACGGCCATCATAAGCACACTTATGATTATTGAAGTTTCAAATTTCATAGCAAGTGTTTGGGATGAATTTGATTCATCTAAGATTTTGATGTATTTGTGCTCTCCTTATATACAAATGTCGTTTTTTTTCTTGTCTCTGATCGGCAAATATGGGCATTCGGCGCCAAGAATTTGCAGCCAGTTTTCAAGTCTATTGTCCTGGGGTAAACAATACACACTGTCTCAGCCCCAGTCATTACTTTATCAAGATTTCTTCTTTTTTTTTTGCGTGATATGCGCTTATAGACCGCATCATCAAAAGACAGTTCTACCATCATATAAGGCGATTATTCGTAAAAAAAGATGATTATCAATCTTTTCGCGGGATTCATATCCCAGCTGGTTCAGGTAATTACACTGAGAACTAAGGGGGGAAAAATGTTTTTTGGTGCTCCAGTTGCACAAATCACATCAAGAACAATGACTTAAAAAAAACTGACGCCGTCTAATTTAATTGATTCCGATAGCGGAGTTTCTGTATGTAGTATTGTGTAAGACATTGGACAACAACGAATTACCACATTATCAGTTGAAACTCCCACCAGGCCAGTCATTCGTTTTTTTGATGGTTGAAGTGGCTTTCAAGCAAGAACTCTTTGTGGAGATTCTTGGGTGTCGAGAGAATCGTTTTGTGAAAGGAGTGAGGACAAAAATGGTAATTTGCACTTAATTTTGTTTGGTGCATGAAAAATCAACTAATGCCAAGAACCTGGGCTGGAATCGAAGTATGCGCAACCGCATTGGCATTTCAAAGCCGGTGTGGCCCGGTACTTTAATGGCGATATCGCGTGTTTTGGTTGATATCTAAAAATAGAAATTTCTAAATCTTCGGGGCTGTGTGGAAGTAGCTTTCTGCTGATCAGTGGTCAAAGTACCGTCTTCGCTGTTTATTTCCTGTGTTAGGTTAACATAGACGCGTTTTTTCATATCAAAGACGCCTTGAGCACAAGCTCTTTCCAAATTGATTCAGGAGCTAATGGATCATTTGAGAAGTTTAGCCGAGCGTGATTCTTTTTGAATTGGTTGAAATCGTACACTACGTATCGTAGCTTCCCTCACTAACATGTGCAAGTACGTTGAATAGCATACTTCCCCGTCCTTCCAAAAAAGAGTCATCCTATTTTGGGAATACAGTAAGACCTGTTTATGGGGATCACATCTATTGAGCAAAAATAGAAATAGTTTCAAGGTTATCTTCTTAAAGAGCGCGTTTTTGGTGTGAAAAACAATTTCTCGCGCTGTGTTTAGATGAATATGACCAGGTTATCTCTTTAATCGAGATCCTTCTAAGCAGGTCTTACTGTAATACCGCACCCTCTTCATCTATATCAAGTAAACCAGACATTTTCATTCCGGGGTTGTGTCTGCAAACGACTAGCTTGATACTTCTTTGAAGTTCAGATGGGGCTTGCTTCCTTGTGGGCTTCCATGTTTCAATCAGCCTACGAAGGAAGATGTTAAAATGCACTACCTTTTTTATGTAAGTATGCAAATATCCCCAAATTTTGGTACTGGGTACATCACTCAAAAATTTTCATTCACCTTTTGTTTGGCGGAGACGAAAAAAATATGTGTGACAAACAATGCCAATCGCACCGGCTTATTGAGGTTTTTTCTTTACGCCATATCGTACCAGAATACCAAAATCCATTTGTTTTTTCATCGGAGTTTGATCATCTTTCCAGTTGTCACCTTCGCTGACTAAAAATGCACACAATCTCAAAAGTTGGTATGCATCTCGTCGAATTTGACCTTACAAGGAAGCCAAAACTCCTGTTTCAACATGGTGCCACAATATTCGGGACTACAGATCACGACTTTCATGACGAAGGTCGGTAATAATCGCTGTGTACATGAAAAGGGGAGCACAGGTTGAGAAATTATCTCCAAAAGACCAATCCAGCAATTTTTAAGTGACCGCTAGTATTGACGTCGCAAAGCCGTGGTGGCTATGTTAGAAGGAATCTCAACCGGATCACAATCAAGCTCAACATATTGTAGTGGATCAGGCTCACAGAGCTAATAAAAGGACGAAAAAAGTTTAGAGCCTACATGAGAATTCGAAACTAGCCTTCTTTTCTGGGGTGAGACCGTTCTTTTCAAAGTGGTTTAGGTGCTTGTATAATGGTGTGAATGATCACTGTGTCAGGTGATAACATATGATCTAAATCCTGCTTCATTTCTTGCTCATATCCTAGCCCAAATAAGTGAGTACATCAAGGTTTAAGAGCCAGATGCAGCACTTTCATGTTGAACCCATTCATATTCAGTACGTGACCACTTATGCTCGTTCTTCACCAGCCACGTTCCCTCGCTAGCCATTCCGGCTTCATCAAGACAACAGGAACAGAAGCACTTTTCGAGAAGATGTATGATTTCCGTCTCGATAATATACCATACCTGTATATGATTTACCATAACTTTGAAGACTTAGCGGTACTCGACATGGTTTACTTTTTGACAGGTATAAGCATTACTTAGCAATTTATCAGCGCGATGAATTCACCTCATCAATGTTATATTTGTGCCAAGATAACGATTTTGGTAAAAAGGTTACAGAATTCAGCTTCATAAACACATTCAAAAGATAAAATAAAAGGACGCCTTAGACCCACTCAATCACAAAACAATCTTTTTTGGTTTCCTTTACCCCGTTTTCGTTCCCAGCCTTAGGAAAGGGGTCAGGCTTGGTGTTCGACTCGAGCAGACGGCGAAATGCGTCATACCGCCTTATATACTGAATGGCATTTTTCACATTCTCAGACTGCGCTGCAAACATTTTCTTCAAGCCTGGCTCCATTGGCGTTGTTTTGGCATCATTTTCAAGAGACACAAGCAGCAGTTCGATCCCCGCCATGGTACTTATGAAATCTGGAGTTTGTTCATCAAAACCACCTTGAAGCTCTTCCAATTCCAAGGTCTTCACTCTGAGATCCATTGCCTTCTGCACTAAATCCGCGCCGGCATATCCACAGCCCTCAAAACGGTTTGAGGCCTCTGCGGCTTCCTTGAAAGCCAGGAATAGGTTTCTAAAATGCTTCAACTCTCCAACAAATGCACCTTCCGGGGATTTTGCTTTCACCATTTGCTCTGCTTCGGCGATCTTCAATGGAAACTCACGCAAGAAAGTTTGAGCGGCTTCCGAATCATATTTGGTGGTTTTGACTCCTTTTCTCAAAGCCTTATGCAACAAGCGTATTTCTTCGGCAGGTGTGCTTTCTGCACGTTTGGAGACCCAATTCTCGCTAAACTCGGCCCTACTTTGTTTTGCAATCTCATCCAAACCAATCTTGCCTATTTCTTTGCGTGACCGGGTCTCAGAATCCATCCGTATGTAATGAGGTGCTGCCACCACGCATGATACAATACCACTAGCAAGTAACGCGAGCTGGATCTTCATATTAAATTGATTGGTTGATGAAGCAAACATTTGACAAGAGACAAAATCTCAGAGCCCTTTATTGATTTTTTTTTTCTTTTTTTCTTTGCTAATATTGAATACGCTTGCGCGTACAGGGCCAATTCCAGAGTTTTGCAGCTGACTCTAAAAGGATTGTTACTGGAGAACAATGGCGCGTGAGTGGCATAGCCTCGAAATCTTCTTGAATAGCGAAATTCCGCGATAACGACGAATGTGAAATTACATACAATGGATAGAGTGAGCGGACCAGTGGTCAAGAGATGAATATTCATGCATGCGGGGCCTTCACTGCTTAGTGAGCTAAAGATTATGGGCCGTTTACAGCTCGGAATATGCATTTTTGAGGGGATAGACTTGCTGAGCATCAAGCGTCGCTCTTCAAATGAGGTTTTGGTGGGCTATGAGCGGAAACACAAACAATAGTGACAACGATTGCTTTTTTAGCTCGCGGGTCTAGAACCGCGGAGTTAGAACGCAGAGTAATAGATGGCTCAGATTCCTTGCTTTGACCAGAACTTTCGTCAATTCTTCCCTAGGATTGTCGGACTTCAGGTCTAAGCGTCCACCTAGCTCTGCAATTGAGTAGTCACATCAATAAGATCCCGGATCAGTGTTTGTGGTCATGTATCAAGAGGTAGTTTCAGCTCAATCATAGTGCCTATGCTGGCTGCATTTTTAGTGGCACTAAACCTACAGATTTATATTGTTTTGCTCCAGTTTTCTAGTTCCTGTCACGGTGCGGGTTCGAACAATCACCACTTCAAGCTTGCTCGACCAACTAAATGCAAAATCATAGTAGTTAATCAAATTGTCACTAATAGCGGACAGGCAGATCCCGGATAGCGGCCTTTGTGAGATCAGGAAGAGAAATTAGAGTGAGATATTTGTCTTCAGGCTTACCCGGCCGGAATCACTAGCTTTGGCTCGGCAGCTCAATCTTTCCGCCAAGACTATAGTTGATAATAAAACAAGACCAGATTTATACTTTGAGAGATATATACTTTGATTATAATACCTTGGCCCTGAAACTGTATCGAGTAATAACATCGAGAAAACTTTGAATCCGGCGGCTATTCTAATTCTCCAATCTGCAACTTGGTCACGACTGGTCGTTCCCAAAAGCTTCGTTAGCGGCAGTGCATATCTGAAAACAGGCTGGGGCAATCAGGATGTTTAAGAGCAAATAAAGGGAAATCTTAAAACGCCGGCAATCCAACATCAATTCGAGAAAGAAGAGCTTTTGCTCAGTTGTTGTTAAAATATCCACTTCCGGCTTCATACACACTTTTCATATGAATCTACTGCTAGACTTTATGCTTGCTGCCATGAGACTGAGAAGCGAGAAGGGTTTGTACGATTTCCCTAGAATTGGAACATAATAATTAAAAAAAAAGCTGCATTTGGCTAAAACAATCGACTATATGGACTAGAAGCCTTTTCAATAACTTGAGGCCCGACCCTGTGGTAAAGTGAAGTTTACCCTTTTGAAGATACAGCACTTCTTATTCAGGCAATTGCCTAATTCGAATCTTCCGAAGCCCGCTCAGGTTTGCGAATCTCGTGTCTGGCACCACGCTCAGACATGGCGGCTTTTCTAGCTTTTCTGGCAGCTTTTTTCGCTTCACACCTGATGTATTGTGGATGGGCCATAATAGCCCTGATATGAGCCGGATCGTGCACTGTCATTCTTGAGAAGTCACACGAGTCTGGACTATCGCCCAAAACCGTGTCGTTGAAGTTAAACGGCTTGTCAAGCTCTTTTCTTTCGAAACCATCTGCGGCCGCAACCCCGTATGTTCCTGATGGCTGCGAAGATGCTTCTTCTGAGTTTTCGATGCTCAGAGAGGCGGCGATTGCAGAAAGGGTAGCGAGGATAAGGAATTTCATTGCTCTGGGGTTGATGGTGAAATGGAGATAATAAAGAAAGAGACTATTAGTTGAGGAAATCTCTGTCTAATTTATACTCCAAGGATTCTCGGCAGCCACACAACCGATGGCTCGATGTTTTTCCGTGTACATTGTTTGCAACAATGACCGTCCGATCAGCTATACCTAAGACTCCGCCACCTCCTTACCGGCTAAAACAATAGAATGTGATGTATAGGTTCATGGGTGATGGTACAGCAAGTATACACAGTTCAAGAGGACAAGCCAAATCAAAATGACTTTGATATTGAAGCCTTTGCGTTCGGTATTTATTTAAGGGAAGGTTCATGTCGGATATCCGAGTTTTCAGGTAGCCAATTTTCGAAACCAGTTGAAATACCACTTCTCATATCTCATTGAATAATTACCGTTGAACAATGGCTGCTCAAACTTGCATTACCGTCTGTTACCAAACGTCTCGCGCGAGAATGAAGCTTGGTGGGATACACCAAGAGTTTATCAGGCGGCAGATGATTCCGGGTCGGATTTGGCTGCTGTTTCAGAACACGTTAATGTTTTTGCAAATATGAGCATACAATTCTTGGCAGTTAGCATAGTGACGCCACTCTTGGACTATATGCGCTGGGTGTTTCAGTCTATGACGCTGCGGGGATTGAAAATAAACAGTAGTTCTGGATACTATATTTAAAGCATCGACGTCACGGATGGGGTTCCCGTGCACGCGATACGATACGCGTTTTCGAAAATTCTTTCAATTTTTGAATCACGCGTCACGAATCCTCTTCTGCCTGTTGCCCCTCCACGTCGGGACATCATGAAGGAGAGATTCCGGATTGCCACTTCAAGCCCACAAACGCTGCGGCCAATCTCGCTGGTGCCGACATGATCATGCGCCTTTTGGCTAAGCGGCGTGTTGCATCGCTTTCCAGCACTCTTGCGGGTGTTGAGAAAACTTTCGCCCAAAGAGGTGTTTTGATCAAGATAAATTGTCTATGATTTCAGTGGAGTTGGCTCAATCATCAGCTCTAATGATAAGTGATACGACGGAAGCTGTAGCCCAGGAAAGATCTTTTATTGCTTTCAATCTGGGGACGCGGCGATGACGGCGCAGATTTGTGCATTCGTACATTTACCTGAACAGCGAGAGCGGTTCCAGCAAAATGTTGGCGTACAGAAGTTTGAAGCATCGTCTCATTATGTGGAACTTTTCGGTAAATGACAAATCACGGAACAAGCAGGGAGCAACAAGAGAAAGTAAGAATAAGCCAATTTACAACTGAGACTCAAATGGTTGTTCAACAAAAAAGTGTGAACTAACTTACTCACTCTTGAATTCGAAGATTGAGCTTTCTCTGGTCCATTATTAGCTTACTAGCATAGCACCACCTATAGAACGCTAGGTAAGCAATCCGGGCACCCAGTCCTTGATCAGATGTATCAAGAAAAATAGAAAAAACAAAAAAACGAGAAAGTGTTTGAATCCAATTAGTCCCAATTTACTTTTCACTGAAGACAAATCAAGTCACGCCTTATCTCCATTGACTTCCGAGTGCTTTTCACCGCGGTATGTTACCGCTTTAGGCAATTCGCAATAATTGTGGCCCATGATTCCGCTTCACTATATGCAGTCTCCATGGGGTCTGACCAATCATTTGACGCCGCTGCGATCTAATATGCGATTATTTTTTTTTTCTGTTCTTATTTTTTCGGATGGAATGACGTGCAAAGCTATGGTTGCAATCTACATTTCTTGGCAAATTGCACCCGTTAGAAAAAAACTGACGCGATCACGTGGAAACTTTGACCCCGAGAAACATGCAAGAAATGTTAATGTGAATACACAATATTAATTGTCATTCCATAACATCTCAGATTTTAACGGGATTAAAGTTCTATTCTTCTTTTTCTTCTTCAAGGATTCCGAAGAAGTAAGGTTCTGGCTCAGATCCTTTTACCGGCCCCCACTATAGAGTTATCGAGGCGTGGGTTCAGATACGAGGGTCCTAGCCGCACTGTGGCTCCCCTGAATCCTTAAAATCGCGATAGCATTGTGCATCCACAGTGATAAAACCTGGCCCATAGAAATTTTAATCATGACAAATCATGAGAGCCACAATATGAAAGTGAAAGCGTAGCGGCAAATTGGCCAGATTATATAATAAAAACTACCGAGATCTTGTATAATCTTATTATTCTATATTTTTTCAGTAACTTAAATTGCAAGCGAAATGGGGTTTTTCCAGTCGGTGTTGACGCAGTTGAAAGGGAATGAGATTCCCGAGATAAACAAAAGGAAAACCACTGTCAGGTTGACCACAGGCGCCGATGATTCTGAAGTATCGTCCACAGAGAAAAACCAGGACAATGAGATCACGGTGCTGGACACTTCTTCCGACGAGCCATATATTGACTTGTCGTTGGACCTCAGTGAGGAAGAATTGGAGAGAAGAAAGAAATCGTGGAGTTTCCAAATCAGAAAGTTTTTGTGGGACGGCACGGGCAAACACCCAAAAGAGCAACGTTACTTGATGAAACTCGATTTGTTTCTCTTGTCGTCGTCGATGCTTGGCTACTTCATCAAGAACTTGAACCAGACCAATATTGCTACGGCATATGTCAATGGTTTGGACGAATATTACGGGATGAACAAAAACCAGTATAATTATGTGATCACACTCTGGACAGTCGGATACATCATTGGGCAAATCCCGTCCAACCTCATTCTTCATCGGATCTCGGCTCGGTACTATTTGGGTGGATTGGAGATCGGGTGGGCTCTCTTAACAGTTCTCACCATCACGTGCAAAAACCTTCCTTCACTTTATGCTTTGCGTTTTTTCTTGGGGTTGCTTGAAGCCGGCTATTTCCCGGGTATGGAGTATTTGCTTGGAAGTAACTACTCGGCCGCAGAAATTTCAAGTAGGGGCGCCTTCTTTGCCGTGGCTGGAAACACCGCTTCTTTGATCTCGGGCCCGTTACAGCTTGCGCTTTTGAAACGGTTCAAGGACTCATCAATGGAGCCATTCAAATGGTTGTTTGTGTTTGATGCCGTGATCTCATTGCCCATTGGTGTGTACACGATGTTGGTAGACCCAAACACGCCTAGCACTACAGATGCATTTTATTTTAACGAGGAAGACAGACTTGTTGGTTTGGAAAGACGCAGATTGATTGGCGCTCAGTTGAACACTAGAGAGCGCTATACTTGGCAAAAAATCAAGTCTTTCTTCAATACCTGGCACGTGTATGTGTTCCCGCTCTTGTTCTTGGCCTATAACAATTCATGCAGTGCGTGGGGCCAGCCCACATTCACGATCTGGATGAAGAAAGCGTTGGAACTTCCTGCAGAGAAATATAACGTTTATCCGTCATACTACACGGCGTCAGCTATTGTCGTGACGTTAATTTTGGCGTATTCTCATAACTTCATAGGAGGAAAGAAAAACCATTTCTACGTGATTGGCTTTTTTCTTCCGGTGATGCTCGGGTGTGTGCTTTTGGCCGTCTACAACATCCCGCGGTGGCTTCATTGGATCAGTTTCTGGCTTGTTGCGGTGCCGCCATCTTTTGGTCAGCCATTTATCTTTTCGTGGGTGAACCGTTTGCTTTTCGATGACGACATGAAACGTAACTTTCTAGTTGTGACTACAAACACTTTGGCGTACGTGACTGGCGCGTGGGTTCCGATTTTTGTATGGAACACCGGTGACCAGCCCCAGTACCATATCGGGTTCTCGTACACGGCGTGTCTTTGTGCATTTGGCTTCCTCATGACCCTTTTGGCATGGCACTTCTCGCGTCGAGACGAGGCACGCAGACTCCAGCTTGCCAGTGCGGGCGAGATATAATCTTTTCCGGGCCGTTTTTTTGCTTCATTTAAATACTACGTTGAGCTGTTGATAGATCTTTCGTTGAAACTGTTTTCGTCCTTTCGAACTTTTTTTTTGTTTTGTTTGTTTGTTTGTTTGTTTACCTTTCAGATTTAGGTGAAAAAAATAGAATAAATTTCGCGCGTTTGGACCATTTTACGTTTTAGAGTTAAACGATTGTTGATGTGACCTGCTGAAAATCTGTAGGGCGAAAGGCATTACCTGACATGAATTCTTGTCTCTCTGTCAAGCGAATATGTGCGAGTCGCCTTTAGAATCAGTATAAGATAACGTTATTGTAATTTTCAAGCTATTATTCAAATTTTAAAAAAAAAAAGAACTCTTTAGTAAACTTTAAATTCAGACTTGATCGAAAGCGTAATGGCCAGACATCTCACTTGCAGTCATATTCATATGGTTGCAAATTCAGGCATATAAGATGCGGTGATCAAGCTGTTGCGAAGGCCACATTATTTTGAAATTATTAAAGGCGTGATTTGCGTGTAGACAAAGCTGAATAAAATACTTTTTGAGCATCAAATAATTTGAACTCCAGGGATTGATGCAGCTGATGATTCAGAATCGTAGTTGTATATATCGTGAGACCTGTTTGTAAGGAGAACATCTATTGAACAGAAATAGAAATAGTACCCAGGTTGTCTTCTTTAAGAGCGTATTTTTTGTGTGAAAAACGGATTCTCGCGCTGTCCTTTTTGAGAAAATAATCCATGTCATCTCTTGAGCCAAGATCCTTATAAGCAGGGCTTAATGTACCACTTAGGGATCTGAGTTCCATAAGAACGCATACCCTATGTACCCATACTCTGGAGAAATGTAAATATGGGAATTTTTGAGGAGGATGGCCTCAAAAAGGCAGCCACTTGAATCTTCAAAGGAAAGTATAAGAATGGAGAGCCTTCGGGTCCAAATATCTTCAAAATGAGTTCGAATTGTCGGCCTCCACATCCTTCGCGAACACAATAGCAGGCGGAAAAGGAAAAAAAAAAATTACGAAGAAGAAAAGAGAAAGAAACAATGCGAGTTCTATTGTTAGTACATAGAACAATAGAAAATATTGGCCGCACCCAAAAGACCAAATTTCTTGAACTTTGACACAAGAAGCTCTTACACGATACTGAAATATCTTCGAAATTAATTGTTCGCGCTTTTGATTTCGTTTACATTTACTTCTATGGGGTTTTCTACTATTTCCAGAACTGTGATGTCGGAGCCTTTTGGTATAGTCTCACACATGGTAGTAATTACTACAGCCGTCAACAAGAGGAAATACTGCTTGATTTAACCCCTTTTTTCAACTGGTTCCTCGGCAAAAACCTCATTCTGGTGAAACTGTCGAAGAAAGGTTTTTTTTTCGTGAAATTTTTTTTGCTTCAACACTAATCGGCTGAGCCTGAATAATGGCAGTCCAAATATGAGATATTCTTGGTGTTTGGTGCCTTTCACCTGTTTGGGCATACCAATCATTGTTTAGAGCGGGAAAAACAAAGTATCTCAGGCGGTGCTTGCAAATCTATGAGCAATTAAATAAAACAATCAAAAACAATTTCTTCGAAACCGAGACAATCACAAATACGGGAGAAACTAAAGTGCTCTTTCATTGTCTCACGCACTTCTGAGTCCATTTCCAGCCCAGTGCGGCAATCCAAACCCGCCATATTTTTCTTGTCCCAGGCATCTAATAAAAGTTCGGGCAACTCATTGATTTTTGCCATAGTAATATATCTATATATATGGAATTTGTTTGCCAGAACGAGAATGTCACACTCAGACAGTGTCAATCTACGAATCATTTGTGAACCATGAAATTCCATTTAACTTTATTTACCGTTGCGCATGCCTTGTTAGGGCTAGCGATGGCTGTTCATGAAGATGTTCAAAGTGACCAAAAAAAGCCAATCGAGCATAAAACTTGCAAGGAGTATATTGCCGCTTCAATCGGTGGACAAATGACAATTTGTGGTACTTTTGTATCGGAACAAGCCGTTTCTACGCCCATACCACCGGTTTTGCCCCACAGAAAACGGCCCCATTCTTGGAGTGGGATACCCAAAAGTTTAGCCAAAAGCAATAAAATCAGTGAGGAGGGGCTTAGCAAATACAAGCGTGTGAAAAGTAATACAGGCCCAGATCCTGCTCTTTTGATCGAAGACAGTAGAGATTGTGAAAGCTGTGTGACATCCAAAAGGAAAAGATCTGACTTTGACGGAACATATGGCCTGAATGCGGGGTCCGAGGAGTATACAGAGATCGTCAACCTCATCCACAATCTACATTCAGTTTTTGCTCATTTGGCAACCGAGAAACGAACACGCGGCACTAACTGGATTCTCATGCGCAAGGCAATCGAAAACGTCGCTCGTTTGAGTCAAATACAGTTTCCCAATTATGACCCAGACATCAATCGGCTCAAGCCTGAGATCGAGAAACTCCAGCGGGACTCGCAATTTATTCTTACCAAGAATTATTTGTCTTGAAATCTATCGATGTATTATTTTATTCAATGATAGTTTGTCAGAGTTGGTGTGAAAAGCTTGCTTGAAGCGTTTTGCTACAAATATAGCTGACACTTTACCGTTCACTTCACTGGCAGACAAAGGTGTAGTGTAACCGTATCCATGTTTCCTTACAAAGACCGCAATTCTGATGATATTTCCATAATTTTTTTTTCCGAAAATCAGTGCCAGGTTTTATCCTCGAGCATGGGTTTTCTCATCAGGCCACAATATGCTCTTAGTGCGGATCTTCTAAGCTGCTAAGATTAAAATATACACGTAGTTGAGATATCAAATTCAACCAAATGGTCAATCCAGAGAGAGCTGGAGACTACAGATCTTCAGCCTATTTGTTTTGCAAAAGAAAACTAAACTAAGTTTTCAGCATCATTTTCACTCACTGAATGTCAGATCCATTAAATTCCACTGTAAGCCTTGGCATCCAAGTTCCTAGAGCTCTCGGTGACAAACCCCCTACAAACTTTTTATTATTTGGACAGTTTGAAAAAACGAAAAAAGCTTTTGTAATCAAATGGACAAAGACCCTGACACTAGCTTTCAAGATTTTCGAGGCAACATTAATTGAGTCTAATCTGGATCATGCTCGAGATTCGAGAATCAAAAAGATACAGATTGACCACGTATGGAGTCCGCGCTATTTATGTACGCATAGTGCTTGCAGCCGGTCGGGTCCACCTCATGCATCCCCGGGGGCCTGGCCCATTGTATTGATTAAGGAAAGAATAGGTTGTGAACTTTGCGAGCTCTATTCCAAAAATAAAAATAAAAAAATTTCAGCAGCGATCAATACTTTTATTTTTCTTTCAAAAAACAACATTCTGACTCAAAAAAAATTGCTTAGCGTCAAAGCACACTCACAGAACACTCGTATTAGGGCCGAAAATGAACTTGAAGTACATGATGAGTTTCATGAAGATCGTGAAGATGATCAAGAGGGCGATGGGGAACAAAAAGAAGCCGCAGAAAAAGAGATTTTTCTAATTCAATCCAAAAAAAAAAGGAAGAGAAAGCACACTTTTTGTGGTGATGGCGAATTCAGCAAGTTGAATCGGCAAATTTCAACAACTCATTAAGGAAACGCTTTTTGGGCAGTGCATGCGGTGCCACGGACCACGGTGGTGTACGTCTGGTCATGGTCCTTGGAAAAAAACCTATAGGTTCCACGAAAAAAGAGTTGAGGCAAAAATGAATAAATAAACAATAGAGATCCAGATTTGGTATAAATATATAACGGAAAAAAATTAAAAAAAAAAATCGTTTTTAGTCAATACTAAGTGCTTCTGCTATGACTATCCAATGCCTTTTCCACTCTGAAATCTGACATTCTCACGCGTCTGAAATACTCATGATGACATAAGCTACCAGGCAATCGTCTTCAAAAGCATACAAAAGCATGTAGATTTTTAGAATATGCCGTTTTTCTATGTGTCATTTTATGGAACGAAAACTGAATTATCAAGAAGCAAAAATAAAACCTTCCTCATCAAAAATTATCGGTGTTGTAGACTTCAAAATCATTGTATGGGCCCGGTCGTGGTCCTCCATAGAAGGGCCGCCGCCGACGCGCAGCCACCGTGCACCGAGCCATAAGCAAAAACGAGCCAACTCATGCCAAAGTAACCACCAAGTCGCATCATAACACGTCGATTTTCACGGAAATTTCATCTATAATCACAAAGAAAAATGGTGAATATTGATTTTGAGAAAATCCATCTTAACCAGCTGAAACTCAGCGGGCGCATGCGGCTTGCGGATTCCGGGCTTGGCTGGAAAGCGGCGGTACCGCCTGGGTCAGCGCCAAGTGCCCCCTTTTTGTTGCCTCTGGAAGAAATCTTGGCGGCCCTGTGGTCGCGCGGCCTGCGCGGGTACGAGTTGCGGGTACAGACGAAAAACCAGGGCGTTTTGAGGCTCGACGGCTTCGATGCAGACGATTTCCTGAAAATGAAACAGGAGTTGCAGCGCAACTTCCATTTGGCCTTGGAGCACAAGGAGCATTCGTTGCGCGGGTGGAACTGGGGCCAGACGGACTTGGCGCGTAACGAGTTGGTGTTCCAGGTGCACAATAAGCCGTCCTTCGAGATCCCGTACCTGGAGGTGACGAACCTGAATTTGACGGGGAAAAACGAGGTGGCGCTTGAGTTTGGCTTGAACAACGACGACAAGGCCGGCGACGAGATTGTCGAGATGCGTTTTTACATCCCGGGCACCGTCGAGAACGAGACAACGAAAACCGTACGGGCCGAGGACGGATCGGAGAAACAGGAGGAAGATGTGGAGGAAGTCAGCGCCGCGTCGGTGTTTTACGAGCAGTTGAAGGACAAGGCCGACATTGGGCAGGTGGCAGGCGAGGCCATTGTATCGTTCAGCGACGTTTTGTTCTTGACGCCGCGTGGTCGTTACGATATCGATATGTACCCGCTGTCCCTTCGCTTGAGGGGCAAGACCTACGATTACAAAATCCAGTACAAGCAGATCGAGCGGATCTTCGCGCTCCCTAAGCCGGACGACCTCCACCACTTGCTCGTGCTACAGATCGACCCGCCCTTGCGCCAGGGCCAGACGCGGTACCCGTTCTTGGTGTTGCAGTTCACCCGCGAGGAGGAAACCGAGTTGGAGTTGAATCTTTCCGAACATGACTACGAGCAGAAGTACAAGGACCGCTTGAAGAAAAAGTACGACTCGCAGACACACTTGGTGATGTCACATTGCTTGAAAGGCTTGACCGAGCGCCGCGTGATCGTGCCTGGCGCGTTCCAGTCGCGCTTCTTGCAGGCGGGCGTGGCGTGCCTGTTGAAGGCGTCCGAGGGCTTCTTGTACCCGCTTGACCGTTGTTTCTTGTTCGTCACCAAGCCCACGGTGTACATCCCTTACTCTGAGGTCAGCAGCGTGACGATGTCGCGGACGTCCACGGGCGTTACTGCGTCCAGAACGTTTGACTTGGACGTCAACTTGCGCGGCGGAAACCAGACGCACACTTTCGCCAATATCGACAAAGAGGAGCAGGAGACCATCGAGGCTTTCTGCAAGGAGAAGGGCTTGCGCATCAAGAACGAGGAAAAGATGGCGAAGGCCATGTTGGCCAAGGCCATGACCGAGGAAGCGGACGACGACGATGATGATGCCGACGTGGATATGGGCAGTGCGGGCGAAGATGAGAGTGACGACGGCGACTTTGGCTCGGCGTCTGACTCAGATGTGGCCGAGGAGTTTGACTCCGACGCGCCAGCCTCGGACCTGGACGCGGAAATGCCTGATGCTGACTCGGACGATAGGCCGCCAGCGAAGAAAGCAAAGACCTAGATCGGTCAAGGAGCTACTTGCGTGTATATTACATGGAAACAAGACAAAATTCATGTGAACGAGAGCGGTGCTCATTTGGCCAGAATGCGATCCTTTGTCCGAGAGATATTCTCTCACCATGTGCATGATTCTTGAGAAATAATTCAGAAACACTCTTTGAGCTATGAGAGATGGTATTTCCTGACTCATCACAATGCAAGTCGCTTAATAAAAAACATGAAACTGCTAAAGATATTATAGCTACCAGCATAAGTGTATTTAAGATCACGTGACCGACACAGCCAGCAAGTACCCAGCCATGTAAGACACAATGCCCGTCAATACACTCTCAAAATGATTTTATAGTTAGTCGCAGACGTAGAGTAAGATAAAAAACGAAAAAAATTCCGGACTTAGTGCTGGCCGATGACGTCGTCGGAGGGCCTGCTTCAATAAAGAATAAAGCCGGGCTGTAAGCGAGCAACTACTGCGCGCGCTCTGCTGCGGCCGTGTCTCACCCCAATTTCACGAAGGTAAGGACATCTTTAGTATAATACAGCCAAAGATTCAATCAAGAAAGCAAGTATATTGTTTTCCATTTCCAAAGACCTTCGTTCAAATACCTGATAGAATCTAGTTAGAAAGTGTCGAGTGTTCAAAATTTTTGATGGAAAATGTGATGGAAAGATTTACGGCAAAACGCGTCTTTCTCAGCTCACTTTGATCGAAGCGCGACCGTTGCTCTTATGCAAGTGGTGCGGCGCAAGGTAATTTCCGCTTTGGGCAAGACAGCACTCCAGCCATATGCAAATCGGGCAGCGAATGTCTAATCTAGATAAGCCAGCAAATGCTTCAGTCGTTCCAGAAAATAGTATCGAGTAGCTTGTTTTCATGTTAGAATTACACATACTTTTCTTCTTTTGAGACCAAAGGAACTAAAACTCTCTTCATTTCATTATCATCAGGCGTATCCCACTTTTGACCCGTGCCACTTCCCCCCACACACCTGCAAAAGTGTTTTCCGTGCGTTTCACTATCTTTGGATCGCACGCTTCATAAGTTCATATTCCACCGCCCAAAACAGAACTTATCCATCAATTTTTGACGATTTTTGAAAAGAAAAAAAGAGCCAAAAAAAAGCCTGTTCTTGGCGAGACATAAAAAGAGACCGAAGTATAAAATTGCTAGCGTTTGAAACCTTCCCCGTCACTCAAAATCAGGCCTCACAGATCCATCATGGAGGTTCCTGACTATACACACCACCATGGCGAATCAGTCGATTTCCTGGAATACATCAACATGTACGAGTCCAATGTTGACATTCCGAAGAGATCTCCGAGGAGACCGAAAGGCATGTCGGCGGTTTTCCAGGCTGAACCTGGCAAAAAGCACGATTCTTTCGATACCTCAACTTTCCATGACACATTTTCTCCAGAATACACATTTTCGGCCCGATCTGCAAACTCGTCGCTTTTTTCTGTGGACAGCGACCTGATGCCTCGAGAGCCCCTAGAAAGTGCACTTGTTGAAGAGTACCTAGACGAAATCACCGGCGAAGATGAAATCTGCAGCGTGGATAATGTCGTGACTATAGTGAAATGCCACGACCAATGGGACCCGAAAAAGGTGTCATTTATTGCCACGCAGTAATTCAAAAATCTGGCAATGACTCTTTTCCAGTTAAAGAATCGGAAAGAATAGCTCACTGTTCACACCCCCCTTATATACCCCGTGGAAGCCATTTTCAAAGAATGGTACCACTATATGTCTTCTTCACGCTCCCGCCTCGATCTTTATGGCTGATTTTGGGCCGCTGGCGATGTTATTTGCGTTATATCCAAGTTAGTAAATGATTTTTTTTTTTGAACTCGGCGCTGGCGCTTTCTGCCTTGTCCAAATATAGAACCCTATCCTAATAAATTCTGTTTGAGTGTGTGTATGTCCGATATATCTCCCTTTTTTTTTTGCTTTTCAAATTGTCTTTTTTTCTGATAAGATTTTGGGCTAAAAGCTGAAAGTGCATTTCGTGCTTGATAGAGGATTTGCCGGTTGGGAAGAAGGTGTGTCGAAGATACCAAAGTGCATAATTTGCGTGCGAAACAACGTCAAATGAGAATACGAGTTTCATCCTGATAAAAACAAGTTTTTCCCTTATAAGCCCATAATACTCAATGATCGACAAAGAATAAATCAAATTATCCCCATACCTATTATTTGCAAGATTTCAAGACGTTTGTTTATGAATAAAGCCCAAAAATGCTCTTGCGCCAAGTCAAGGCGCACCCACCAGCAGCCCTTACTTATTATAACCTCCATCAAACTCAGCGTTGTGATTGAAAGTGCGATTTCTTGTCTCCCCTGCTAAAGCGAATGATTCTAAGACTTGAAAAGGCTAGACAAATCTCAAAACATTAGCTGTCTTTGCTCAAATAAGTGCAAAAGCAAGCTATTGCGTTCTTCATTTGAATGCGAATTCATCTTAACATGGTGTGCGATACATCAGCATATGGAATCCCGAAGAAGGAATCATCAAAAGGGCAAAAGTAAGAAAAGAAAACACTACAGATCTAGCAAACTGCCTGAAAAGCCGCATCCGATTCAAATTTGCCCTCCCTGTTACGCATGGTCACATGAGATGTGCTTACTCACCATCCGATTTTTCAGCCACTGAGTATGTATTGTAGACGCACTCGTCATTAAGGTTGCATGAAAAAAAATAAAAGAGAGCACTCTAGGGCATGAAATGCCACATTATTTCTGTCGCTTTTTTGGACAATCGATATGCTTGGGAGAATATCAAGCAAAACGAAAAATAACCCATGATCGCCCATGAGGGTAAGCAATGTGCAACAGGGAAGTTATCATGTTGCCTTGATAAGGACAGAATTGCACCCTGGGGCAAAACGCAAGAATCGCACATTCATTTATAAAGCATGGGAGATGGAGAAAAGGAAAAAAAAAAGATTTTTGAAAAAACGAATCATCAAATGAATCGTCCAATGAATTGATAACATGGAGAGCCGCAGGTGTCAAAATTTTGACAGCTCATCTCGAGCCTTGGGTGTGAAGCCGACGTGCGTTGTCGTGCATTATTTGGCGTAAGAAAGAAAAAAAAAAAGTGAGCATTTATCGACGGCCCTTAGACAGTACTAAAGTCCTTGTAGAAGAGGGGAAAAATCAACACGTTGCCCAGTTTGACAACATACAGCGCCTCGAATTCAAACTTTTTTTCGTACGTGAATACACAGTAAGTTAAATTCTCTCATGTCAACAACATGGTTCGAGATTTGGTACTTGGCTACATTCATCTATTTTCTGCAACAAATGAGCCCTAGCATGGTGGCTGCTCCTCGGCTCGCATCGCGAGACTTTATGTGTGCACACCACTATGACTCCGAGCAGGAATAGCCATGCACGAAAGCGGAATTGGATAATCATACCCATCATATAGGATTCCATGAAAACAACGGGATTGTTTCTCCGCTAGAGTCTTTTTATAACTACCCGTGAATTTGCCGACAACATTCACCGACAAAAAAAGAATTTCACGTAATTCTCATTACACATCTCAGGTCTCCCGGAAGTAGTGCACCCGACAAGTTGTTCCGGGCACAGATAAACCCCGAACACCACCACTGCCGCCATGTCTGCGTCGCTCGGACTAGTGATCTATTCGGCGGTCAAGCCGATCTTCAAGATCTATTTCATTATCGGCATGGGCTTTTTCCTCGCGAAACGCAACATCTTACCCGTTACCACGTGTCGCGATATCTCGGACCTCGTTGTCTCCGCTGTGATGCCGTGTTTAATCTTCACCAACATCGTATCGTATCTACAAAGCTCAGATATAAAAGCGTTGGGGATCATTTTTTTCGAAGGCACGCTTTTGTTTGTTGTGGGAGCTCTTTTGGGTCTCCTCACGCACTATGTGTGCAAATCGCCCAAAGCGTGGTTTGGTGGGCTCATATCGGTCGGTTTGTTCCCCAACATCTCCGATCTCCCAATTGCGTATTTGCAGACGATGGCCCGGACAGGCAGTTTATTTACAAGCGCCGAGAGCGACAAGGGTGTTGCGTACGTGTGCATCTTCCTTGCCTCTCAGGTATTTTACCAGTTCAGCTTGGGGCTCTTCAAGTTGATCAGATATGACTTCCGAGACCAGCTAGCGGAAGGCGATGCAGAGGGAACGGTTGGGGCCAGCGATTCTGGCGAAAAGAAGGCGGGAAAAGAGCCCGTTTTGGCAGAAACCCCTGAAGATGTGCTAGCACCGCGATCTTCAGATAGTTCCGCATCGATTGCGTCGCTGGAGCTCGAGGCGAAGCTGTTGGCGGAGGATACACCCGAAACACCGCAAAACAAGCTTTTGGTGCCCTCGGGAAGCCGCTTGTGCCATACGTCCTCGTCAGTCCTGCGCAGAAGGGGCCTGCTGAGCCTAGTCATTGAAAACCCGCTTCACATGACATCCTCACGCAACACAGACGCGTGCCTGGTGGTTTCTGAGCAAATGGAGGAACTTATTCACGAATACTCCGAATTCCAGAATCTCAGGACGAACGAAACTCACCGTTCGCAGTCAATAATGGACGACGACCTGGCCGAAACCACGTCTCAAGTATCTGAGCATGCACAGACGTCGTCAAAGTTCAAGCGACGCGTTATTCTGACCCTCAAGAACTTTCTTGCGCCAAACTCGGTCTCGCTTATCGTGTCGCTCATCATAGCCATGTCTCCGCCGTTGAAGGCACTATTTGTAGAGAGCAAATTCCACCTCCCCAGCGCGCCAGACCACCAGCCGCCGCTTTCTTTTGTGATTGATATCACCAGCTATGTCGGCGCCGCATCCGTGCCGCTAGGCCTTCTCATTTTAGGCGCAACTATCTCAAGATTGAAGGTGCACTCCATGATCCCCGGTTTCTGGAAAACCGCCGTGATGATCACCGCTTGCAGGCTCATAATCTTGCCTATTTTTGGCGTTGGCTTGACCACAGGCTTACAGAATGCTGGTTGGTATGGTGACGACCGTTTGATCCGATTTGTGAGTGTTCTAGAATTTGGACTCCCCAACGCTACGGCCTTGGTGTATTTCACCGCGTTCTATACCGACCCAGACTCGCCCGACCACTTGCAGATGGACTGCTTGGCCATATGTTTGATTGCTCAATACGCAATCTTGTTCATTTCGCTTCCCTTTTTGGTTACGTTTACTTTGAAGGTATCAATGGGCTTTTAGGACTAATGATGGAAGGAAGAATAAAAAGTACTTTTCTAAAGAAATTACAAATGGGGATCAATTTTGCCCAATCGGCTCGACAACCTTAATTTGATGAACAAGTAACAATGCGCTAACTCAATATACTAAGATAGTTTAGCTATTCTGCTAAGAACAGCTGTTACGCATCAGTTACATAGGATGATGCAATGTTCATTTAGGTATTGATAACAGAGCTACCTCATGAGCCTAAGTGTCAGACTGAACTAAAGATAAGGTAAGCAATTGGGAGCGGAAAATAGAACGAAAATGAAAAGTGCTAGTAACCATCATATCTCTTTGACATAGAAATTGTGGCTGATAACTCGACTATCTCCTAACCACCTTGAGAAGAAGACACTTGAAGCATAGTTACATAAATGTGTGTTTTTAGTTTTTTTTTTTTTTACAGATTCATTGTTTTCTGAAGAGCTATCCTACGTCAGATGGGGCAAGCAAAAAAAAAGGAGATAAAAAAAAGAATGGTGGGACATTCTGCGACGCACAAGCCCACAGCCCCAGGCCATTGGGCCATGCCATTAACTCTGGGATGTGAGGCACGCAGATGGTACAGTACAATTATTCTTGTTTTCTGAAGCTTAAGATTTGATCGATAAAATAAAGAAAAAAAGACCCCGAAAGAGATGTTTAAACGATTTTGCAGCCACTCAACAAGATGCTCCTGAGGTCGTCCTGGGAAGCGCCTACACAGGTTTTAGTGACTTTGGATTGACACCCCAATACGTATCTCGAGTATTCAGAATTGACAATACTTTCAATATCTTTTCTAAAAGCCAAAACAGAAGCCCTGATATGAAAAAAACAAGTTTACATTCATTTCTATCTTTACCTGCATTTTCTCATGACGCTTCGACGTGGCGTTCGGCCAACTGCTGCGAAGTGTAAAGCACCAACCCACCACACGTGACTGTACTGTTTTATACACAGTACATGTCCGTTTATGGTTGGTTCGTCCTTTGTGCACACCATTCTAGGAATTGCTGTAGCACTGCATATTAGATGCTTTCTCTTTCTTCCCAGTGAAAAACTTTTCACTGTGGACAACTAATCTCTAACAAGGAACTAACGAATACTTTATTCGGTTCTTAGAGCACTGACTTGATAGACACACCAGATTCTACCTAATCTGGTTTACTACACCTTATCTCTACGATGGGTTATTAGTCATCAATGTCTTAGAGTGATCTTCCCCCAGTGCCGGATGAACTAGGCAGGACTCCTTCGGAGTCTGCCTCTCCGGCTTATACTGGTAACCTTTACTTTGAAGGTGGACTTTGTCCCGGGGACTCTTCTCCGGAGAGTCCGTTTCTTCATGACACATCATGTCACATTGGATATTCAAGACTAGCAAGCCTTACGGATGTTTTATGAGGACCCTAATAGATGCTTGCGCATCTATACAGTCCTAACATATGTTGGAGCACAACGTGCGCAGCATTAAACTGAAACTGTATATTAGAGTCATCTGACTCTATGTATGATTTCAGCAGGAAGCTAAACATACGGAATGGTTCCACCATGTTCTTGGTAACATCAAGTTCAACTGAACTTGTAGGATCAGTACTAGTGGTATTGACAGCTGTGGCTGTCACTCTAGTACGTCTAGACATTATGAGGATTAGTCAACTTATTAATGAAGTTAATGTCAGAAGTTAGCAAGTCAAGGATTGATAGTATAATCAGACACAAGGAATGATTATACCTCTTTAAATAATATAGAGATAGAACTTCATAATGACTATGCTATGCCAGAACACTAAAGTGTTAAGACATACCCTAAATAAACATCAGCATAGAAGAGTAGAATAGAGTAATAATAGACAAGAGTCGTGTATCACTCATGTACTGAGAATTCTATCTCAACAACATATAACAGCAACACGAAGGCGTTGCGTTCTCTGGTGTGACTGTGTGTTTCTTCGCGAATCATGCACACTCACTCCTACATCAACCGAAACGAGCAGTGGCACGTAGAAAAGCACAACCAGTAAATGATTTTCCGTGAACCGATTTCATATTGAATAGCCATACAATTTTCTTTTCGCATCCCAATTTTTCTTTTCAATTCTTTAAAAATTCTCACGGCTACTATAGCAAAATGGCCACGCAAATCTGCCTTCAGCTTAGCCTGGGGCGGTCACGTGCAGCTGGATGGCTCGTGCTTGGACTGCAGAATCGGTGATGCGGTCCGCAAGATTGCGGTTTCCTCCGCGCAGGTGGGCATAGAAGCTTCCCCAGAATATATGAATACCCCTGGTCTTTCCATCCAAAAGTCTAAAAAGGTATAAAAAAAGGGAATTATTCAGTTAAATTTCGCCTCTGGAAGTTCATATAGCCCGAATTAAAATACTTCTTCGCTAACGAAACTCTAAAATGGCGTTATACTACAACTTAGTCTTTGGCTTGCTCGTGATTGAAATGGCCTTCTTCACCGTCTTGTCATTACCCTTCCCGCGGGCGATGCGCAAGTCGGTTTTGCGTACTGTGTCGATGCCGTTCCGGTCTGAGCAGTTCCAAATCGCTTTCAAGTGTGTTTTCGGCTTTGTGCTTGTGCTTTTCATCGACTCCGTGAACAGGGTGTATGCAGTCACCTCGGAATTGCACGCTGCTTCTCCGAACACCGGAACCCCCACCAGCGTGATGAATGACCGCTCGGAGGTGCAGGCGCGTCGCTTCTACGCCCAGCGCAACATGTACTTGTGCGGCTTCACCTTGTTTTTGACGTTGATCTTGACCAGAACCTACCTGTTGGTGGCGGAGTTGATTACCACCAAGGATAAGTTGGACAATGTCAGCACGACCGGCGAGCTGGGCTCTTCCGCCGAGGCCACGGGCTTGAAGAAGGACTTGGCCGAAAAGGATGCCGAATTGACTCGTTTGAAGAACCAGGCCTCTTCGTTGTCCTCGGAATACGATGCCGCCTCAAAGAAGTAGGACTGTGTATAGTTGAATGATAAGGAGAATGATTCAGAGGTGTAAGGACATGGGCTTGAAGGAATTATGAGGGTTTCTTGGGTGGACAGTTGGGAGAGAAAGGCGGTTGGTTTCACACTGTGGAGAGTTTAGTTCAGCTTGTGTTTCACATGTTACTAGCCTCGCCGAAGTTGTGGCTAGTGATTGATCATGAGACTGACTTCGCTCATTTCGTCTTAGAACTTCAGAGAGAGCTCTTAAGTCCATATTTGAACCTATTGCAGTCCTTTTCCAGTCGTTTTCCATAGCTCATGTATCTTCATATAAGTATCTTCATATAACAACACCTAAAAACGAATAGGATCTCAATTCAGCAAGAAGACATGGTTCAATGACGTAATGAATGGAAGGTCTTGATGGTGCTAATAATTTCAACACGAACAATGACTGGCTTTCGTGATAAGTTCCCTTGACACTGTATTGATAAAGTGGTACAAAATTGAATACTAGAGGATGAAATGACATGGAAATATGTGGTTATAATGATGTCTCTTTCCTTGCTGGAAGACCCATCTTTTCTGTTGGAAGATAATAAATAGAAGTTTTAAAATTCCCCAAACATGTCATGGTATCGACACCATTTTCACAGCGGCTTATTATGAACTTCATCCTTGAAACCTACCAGATTAAGAGGCTGCACGAGTATCACCGAGGGGTAGGTAAATATGAGAAATCTAACATTTATTGTCAACAGAAACTTAAAAACATGAAATTTCATCCAGATCCTCCCACAATGCATCATTCATCTGGAACAACGAGAACCTGAATGTGATAATGCAGAAATCTGTGTCGCTCTAATCTTCAGTACAGGCCGACAGAAAGAATTCCTCTTGAGACCAAGTCAAAATAACGATTTATTCAATTCATGGCCTTGTTGTATTCCCTCATAATGACCTCACCTAAAAATTACATACTCTACCCTTCTTGTCCCACCTCACATCATCTCATCAACATCTCATTATCATTTTACCATCAGTCACTCGCCATGATCTTCATTACGGTGGCATCACCTAACCACCCCCTCTAACACACTCAAAACCATCACCTTTACTTTTCGTACGAGTTGCTCTTGTGCTTTGGCACAAACAGGAAATTCGCACTGGCCTTACCCAAGAACATCTCGGTGATCTTGATCCAGTCCTTGTAATCCGAGGAGCCCAATAATGTCTCAAGCTCATTGCGCCCCTTCCATTTCGGAGGTCTTTCGTTCAACTTAGGCGGAAGCCTCTCGAGAATACCCACGGGAATGTACCTGTGAGTGAACCCTATGAACTCACACATGTACCGTCTAGCGTTCTCCAAACCGTACTCGTCAGACCCCCAGTGCTCCACGGCGAAGTTAGCATACTGCCGCAACTGCTCGAGCCGCTCGGTGGCGGATTTGTCCAAGTATTGCTGCGCGTCGATTTCCTCGAAAATCCACGGTTTGATCAAAGCACCGCGCGCCACCATGACCGAGTCGATACCCTCGGTATTTACAGCCGCGTGCCACTGCTCGTGCGTGAAGCAGTCGCCGTTTCCCACAAACCACGTGGGCGGTGCTTCCTTCGATTCCTTGTCGTCAGCGGCTTTTTGGTTCCAGTCCTGCACAGTACGGGCCACCTCGGCAATATAAGCCCAGTCAGCCTCTCGAGTGTACCGCTGCTGCCTCGAGCGGCCATGGAGCGTGATGGCGGCGACATGGGTTTCGGCGAGAACACGTGACACGAGCGAAATAGCGGTGTTCTTGTGGTCTTTTGTCCCGGTACGGATCTTTACCGTCACGGGAACGTCACCAGAACACGCATTCATGCCGTTCAAAATACGCACCATCTTCAGCGGCTGGTCTAAGAGCGCTGAGCCCTGGCCCTGGCGGTAAAGCAAGTCGATCGGGCATCCAGCGTTCAAGTTGAGTTCAGTCACGTGACCCGTCTCACGTGCCACGGCCTCGGCGGCCCGGCTTGCCTGCTGGTGATGGTTGGCGGCGATTTGCACCCCGAAACCGGGGTATTCCAGCCGGTGCGCCTTTGGCAATGCCCACTCGGGCTTGGTTCCCTGGAGGAGCGGGAGCGAGAGCGCCATCTCACTGTAGGTGATATCTGCGCCTAGTGTTTTCATCAAACGGCGGTAGGGTAAGTTTCCGACCGTGGTCAACGGGGACACGATTTTGGCGCCCTTTAAATGTAAGCGTTTTTTCTCTGCAGGCGCAAACGGCGGCTCCACATATGTGGCGGCGTTCAGTTTAGCCTCCTCCTGGCGCCGCTGGGCGTTGGCCTCGTTCTGCACAAAGGTGTCCAAGTATTTATTGTAGGGCCCGGCTTTTTCAAACACATATTTGTTTTTTTGCAACGCTATGCGGTGAGCAGGATCGATTTTGTTGACTTCCTCCGGTTCTGAGTGTTGTTCGATCTTGGCCAAGTCTTTCAATAACTGCTTCGTTTCTTTGTTATAGTGACTACTGAGCCATCTGCATTTCACGCCGGCGGGACAGTAGCCTATAGCGTCATAAACAGGACAAACACCGTCGATATCCGCCGGCTTTGACTGCAAATAGAAATCGACATCGTGCGTGTTTTTGCACTTATCGCCAAAAGTGCACTCGCGGCCCAGACCCGGGTCCAATACGGCAGAACAGAGCCGGATCTCCTCACGTTGCTGCTTCAAATCCCGTTTTTTGTTTTGGCCGCGGTTTTTCTTGCCGCG
The DNA here is from genome assembly GCA_004217705.1 of Metschnikowia aff. pulcherrima. Classification (NCBI taxonomy): domain Eukaryota; kingdom Fungi; phylum Ascomycota; class Pichiomycetes; order Serinales; family Metschnikowiaceae; genus Metschnikowia; species Metschnikowia pulcherrima. The sequence goes on along the minus strand of CP034460.1, from coordinate 476,841 downwards.
CTTCTGATTCTCTTCCTGTCCTCTGTCGCCGCCCTCTGCCGCTTCATCGTTGTATACCTCTTCACTTGCAGTAGACTCTAATATATACTCTGGTTTAATGGGCGCAAACCCTTTTTGCGTCAGCTCGCGCTGGGTACGTTTCGCCTCGGGCGCAGCGGTTTCTTCGCCAGACCGTTTTTCTGCCTCTGTCATATCAGAATATTGAAATCAAACGGGAAAATTTATCGCTTTTACTATGGGAATTGCGAGACTTCTGTTTTCCGGGTTCAGTGCCATCGCGTTTTCGGCCGGTCGCGCGATGCCGCACCGGCATGTTAGAGTTTGAACTTTGATAGATCGTGATGGATCGAAGTATATGACAATAGGGAAGCGAAAATTGGACGAGAGTAGAAAATGATGCGCATTTTTTGATGTTCATCTTCTGAGAAACATTTCAAAACCATGTTTTGTGCAAAACTTCACCGCTTGAACCAAATACTCTTGGATCCTATTGTTGTGTTACGTTGCGTATCACGTGACCAGAGACCTGATTTGTTGCACCCGCTAACATTGGCCACAAAAGTGCAGATAAATGTTCAAAACTCAAAAAAACTTGTTCATGCTGCTTCTTGTCTTCGGGAGCTTGTATGAATTATTCTGAGCTTGGTCTTCTACCTACAATTCACCTAATTTAGTGGCTTCTCGATATCACATCACACCATATTGTAGATAAATGTCGGGCACCAATTTCGAAGACAGATTCGATAAGCTAGTCCAGCCTCTCATGGATTCCATTGATATTCCAACCATCATTTACAAGCAACGGTCGGTCCGATGTGGCGCTATGTTGCACCTTCCAGTCACGTGACTGGGTGCAAGTATTTCTTGGAATCATCACAGTGGATACATTAATCATCAGAACTGGAGAGAAGTTCGGTCGAACGGGTTCAAAGAATCCAAGGGGCAAGAGGTATGGAATTTTCTGTAAAGTTGCCCAATGCTCACCCAGCCCGTAATTTGAGGTAGACTGCCGGATTTGTCTTCCAGAGTCCATCAAATCTGAAAATCCTTGATGCAACTAAGAACCGAATCAGGTTGAAGATGATACAATGTTGTGTAAATCATTACTTTTCAAGAAGTGTAGCAAAAAGGTCAAGCTAGACCACGAATGTAACAGTCTTCCCAAATTCAGGAAGTGCTTTTAAGAATTGTGTGTGCACCGCGCATCGAACTTGATTAGTATTCTTCTCGCAGTCATTGGGTGCTATGTGGGCTCAAGAAAATGTTGGGATTGCCGCCAAAAATTCTGGCAAAGGCCGAACAAAAGATTTCACAACTTGAAGAAATAGTTGAAAAGTTAAACCTGAAACTTGCACACCCGAATATCGCACGAGAAACTAATTCGCTTTCTATTCGGAGCCTGATCGAGAATGAAGATAGCGGGTGAAAAAGGGGCAGCCAGAATGGTGTATGTGGCGGATATGCACATTACTATAAGAAAAGACTTGAACGCATACCTTTTCCACGAGTGTGAGCATAAACGTTTGTACCTTCCTCATTTGATTCTTTTTCTTTTACCGATGTTAGCCCCCATGTGCAACAATGCAGGCACGTATCTAGCACAGACATCTTTTGTTAGATTCACAAGAGTGCGAAAACCTAGGTATATTCGACGGTCACTCAATCCACTCTTATAATTCAACTGCCAACATAGTTAGCACAAGGCTAGCTTTGCCGATGGCAGGCGAATAGTGGGAGTTGTTTTATGAGGCAAACACGACATACTGAGAGTTGATGACAGTTCAACTAAAGCAGCGCCGCGATGAACACGTCGTCACGAGCACGATCAGACATGGCGTCCTCAAAACATGAAAATTTGTGGCAAAGGCTTTAGGGTTTCTCTGATAATTGATGCAATTAGGCTCTCAAGCTTATGACTTCCTCTGGCCGCCATCCCGGGAGCAGTTAAGGCACATGGACTGATTTTCATCGTATCGCCCATCTAACCTACCCTTCTTGTCCACCAATGTGTACTTTTGAGCATACACTCTGACAAACAAAGCACGCGCATGATCATTCGTGAGTGTCAATCTTTGAATGTCTCACCAAATGCTCTCTTGTGGCATTTTTTTCCAGAAACCCCGTGAATGCGTATGGCTATTCTCTTGCGTGACTTCTCATGTGATCAGTCAAACAATCACTGCGACACGCGAGTGACTTTTCACCAGTGTGTGATCTCATGTGAAGAGTCAAGCTACTACGGTGTGAGAATCTCTTATCACATTCTGCACACGCGAATGGCTTTCCACCAGTGTGAATTCTCATGTGAACAGTCAAATGACAACGGCGTGAGAATCTCTTATCGCATTCGGCACAAGCAAATTGATTTTCACAAGTGTGGGATCTCGTGTGAAGAGTCAAACTATGACCGCGTGAAAATTTCTTTCCACATTCTGCGCACGCGAATGGCTTTTCACCAGTGTGTGATCTCATGTGAAGAGTCAAGCTACTACGGTGTGAGAATCTCTTATCACATTCTGCACACGCGAATGGCTTTTCACCAGTGTGACGTCTCATATGAACAGCCAAGTGACCATTTTGTGCAAATCTCTTATCACATTCGGCACACACGAATGGCTTTCCACCAGTGTGAGTTCTCATGTGAACAGTCAAATCACCACTTTGTGAAAAGCTTCTATCACATTCGGAACACACGAATGGCTTTTCACCCGTGTGAATTCTCATGTGAAGAGCTAAGCTACCACTTTGTGAAAAGCTCTTATCACATTCGGAACACACAAATGGCTTTTCACCCGTGTGAATTCTCATGTGAAGAGCTAAGCTACCACTTTGTGAAAAGCTCTTATCACATTCGGAACACGCGAATGGCTTTTCACCAGTGTGAGTTCTCATGTGAACAGTCAAATGACTCAAGGATAAACACGTCTTTAAACATACTAGGCATGAATTATCGACTCTTGAATTTGCGGACCTAGCGACATTTGAATTGATCTCACAATTGGGCTCGACAAGGAGAGACCTCCTATTAGCAGGCTGCGTGAATCTTTCATGGTTTGAAGCCTCCAAATTATGATCAACTGCATTTGCATTCGTAGACTGCAACGTCCGCGCTGATTCATCAGCACATGATTCGCTGGACAGGTGTGAATTGTCTTTTTCACGTTGGGCTCTCGATTCACCGTCAACTCGGAGATCATTTTGCAGCTGAAGAGTGGCCGCACAACCGTTCAAGTCTTGTGGCAGAGTATGATTGCTTGGATTCTCCGGTTCGCCTATCAGCAAAGCTTTTCGAGAAGCTCGACCTGGCACAATAGTAGTGTTCAACCTTTGTAATTCCACACCTTGAGTGCTTCTATTCTTAATGTATGTGGGGGTATGGTCAAGCAGGCGATCTTCGTGGTGGAGTTTGAACTCGGAGAGAGGTAGGCAAATTAGCCCTATATCAAATTCGGACTTATCCCTTTTGCGCATCAACTCGAGCATGGACAAATTTGACCGCACAACGAGCTCCTCAAGTGACGACTCGCCAGGATTGAGTAATTGGGACTCTCGCTCTAAACAGAATCGCTCTAGTCCTTGACATGCAAGTTGCTCCTCGTCAGCTGTTTCCTCCAGCGGATTATCCGAGTCGGGCTTTTTGGAAGAGCTAACAGGTGTTACGTCTGAAACATTGCTAGCTTCTTTCTTCAAGAAAACAACTGTATAGTTGCCGGAAGACAAATGATCAGCGCACGAGCCATGACTGAGAGTATCAGCAGAGGAACAGCTCTCCGCCAACGGGTTTTCTGGTGGATCGTCCGCTTGATGAAACCGGCTGGTTTTTCTTTTTTTTGAACCCACATTATCGTCATTGGTTGTCCGCTTGTGACGAGATTGAATAGCTCCGAAAGCTACAGAGTCACAATTTCCTTCACCTTGACCATGTATAAAATTAGCGCTGGCTCTTGTATGGTCTGAAGCATCCTCGTGAGCGCCAGTGGTTGTGTCGTTATACGAGTAATGAATTCTGACAACTGGATTCACTTTAGCCGCCAAGCGATCCGCAAAAGTATCCGGAATTCTTCGAGACTCCCCTGAGACGGAGACGTCTGCATGACCATTAGCGCCAGACCCGCTGATGCTTTCACCTTCAATTTTGACCCTGGAATTCAACATTGATCAAAATTAATTCGTTTCAGTTGATGTAATCAAGGCCAAGATCATCAGAGGACTGTAAAAAACCCCCCGTCGTTTATATTCCTTGAGATCCTATTGCAAAAAGGGTAATTGTGAGTGTAGTAAGTTTAGGCCATGTGTTTAGTTTTGAGCAGTGTGCCTCTCATACCAAAAAGAAAAAAGAAGGGAAGAAAAAACTTACCAATCCATGCTTAGGCCGGAAAAATTCCACTCACCACGTCTGCCATAAGACAATGGTGACATTAGCCATTGATGAGACGAAGAAAGTAACGCTATAAGAACAATGGTTTCATTCGCGCGCGCCCCTACTATTCAAGACTAAGTAGTAAGGAGTAGATCGCGCGTTTTGGCCAGCCTGCCAGCCAGCCAGCCTGCGGGTACGTAGTGCTGGTTTTTAGGCACCAGTGTAAGAGCCTAATTACGCCTGGGCACGACCCGCCGAGCTAGCGCTCGCGGCTAGAAAAGATTTTCACCAAGGGAAGAAATGAAAAGATTTCTTTCCTCACTTTAAGCTTCAGATAGGCTATATAAAATAGATACGTGGACGTAGACCTTAGGTGTTTTGGGTCGAACCACATTAAAAACTCGGTGCTACTATATTGTAAATACCTGTGTGCGGCACATTCGACACGGTGTTGCATAAAATTCAACAGATTAGAAGTCAAAGCTCTACAACCTCGCTACAGCATGCTTACACTTGAGGTATTTGAGAAAAGTGGGTGAGATCACAAAGAGAATGTCGTCTGTGTGTCTCAAGAATCCAAAATTAGCCTCGTGAGAGAGGCAATGCTCATTTTGTTCCTTATGGCATAAGAATGAGTGAACCATCGGCGATAGCAGCGTGCTAGGAGCGAATTATAATAAGGAAGATGAGGGGCCAAGCAACAAGACTGCTCTACCTCGGAATTCCAGGCAATGATACTAGCACAAGTTACAAAGGACACAGATAATTCACGTCACGTCTGTACCCCCCACCGTCATTTTTCTATGGTCCACTTGAGGGTTTGCAGAGTACTCTCATGTGATATAAATCGAAGACCCACGTGGGGCGACCTTAACCAATTGGAGTATTGCACATGCGGCGAATAACTTAACACTGGGGGGACCAAGCCAAATCAACTTGCGCAGTTGATCGAAATGCTGACAAGACACTCATCATACGCAACTCTCGAGTAACTAGAGCAGCATTACCTTACCCTAAAAGAGCTAAATCTGGTACTTAACAAGTCCCGATCGGACTCAAGCAAACTATTGCGACCACATCATGAGAGCAGCACGAGCAAGGTACCGACAGCAGAAGGCCCATTATCACTCTAAGGCTAATTATGGCTGTCAACCCGAGAGACAAGCCTTCCACTATGTATTTGGGATCGCCGACCACAGAAGAGTGATGATGGCAAAGCTCATCCTGGAAATATCTCACGACCAGTACAGAGTAATAACGCGTTGCTTCAGGAAATAGGTCCAATCATCGGCGATCGGAGGAGAATCATCGACATCAGGCGGCGCCGATGCAGGGCTCACACCGATGACTATACCAGACCTTTTGAGGTTGTTGCTCCAGAGGCTAAGACCACAAAATTTGATTCACTCAGTACACTTCAAGGCGAACAAAACAACTCCCTTGAGGCTCTGGGTCGACACACAAGTTCGCAGACGTGCACAGTTTGAAAGAATAAGAACTTGAAGAAAAACAAAATAGTGAAAACCATCATGACATGTCAACTCTGGGAGGGGCTCAGGCCAACCTATCGAGGATATTCAAAAAGCACATAGCTTGAACCTCGATACTACCAACCAGACAAATCCACGCCATGCCAGACACTTTGAGCGATCCATGATGGTGCTCAGGCACAAAGTGGACGACCATGCAAAGTAATCTTTAAGTGGGATGCTTTAGGCGGCATGTTTGCGATAGAAGCTGAACCTCTTTTCAAGACAAGTGAAGTACCATACCCCAAAGCTTTACCGAGCAAAAATATAGTACCATCATGTTGTTCTCGAAAGAGTGTGCAGATCAGAGGGAACAGACTGGGGTCCCACGACAGACCCCGGAAAGTGAACTCGACACGAGAGACGGTGCCAACCCGACTTTTATGGCGGATATCTTGCTGTCGGGGTTAGATGCCCCAATGCTTGATACGATTGGGTATTTAAGAGGCGTGGCACCTGAGACTCAACAACTTGCCATCGGCGACGGACCCTTATTTAAGGACGCGTTAGAGAAGCAAGGGTCCCCCGTACCCGAAGGATTCGAAGATATTATTCACACATCACAGATTCTGACCTTACTCGGCTCGCAGGAACAGGATGATGGACATGATCACAAAACAAAGTAAAGTGATTGAAGACATATTTTCGGATTCTTTGACACGACAGAGCACAAGCCTGCGCTGTACAGGTACAAAAGGGAGACAAGCTCTGATGGCTGAGGAAAGTACAGGTGATGTACCCTGTGCTCAAATCACGCCAAATGACCCTGGAGATAATATTGCCTCCTTTGGAGCAGAAAACAAGTCGAGTACATCAGAGCCTACTGGGGTCAATAACAACTATTCACCTAGTACCGAGCATGAGGAACCAGAACTGCCGGGAGAAGAAGTGGCGAAGACACGCTGTGAGAGAACAATCGAAAGATATCACGAATCACGGGGAGACGTCGGAGCACAGGAAGAATCACGCATACGCCTTGTCAGAACAAAATACGATGATGACTTGGTGTGGAAGAAGGCGGAGAAAGACGGAATTGATGGAGGTATATGAGACATGTGAGTCCCAGCGGAAACACCACTAATCTCTGCTCGCTGGGTATACACACATAAAGAGGATGACTTCAGGGGAGCGACTTCTAGAGACATTTTGTGGTACAATGTTCTAAGCAAAAGGAGGGGATAAAGTGCAACAATACAGCGTTCACTGTCCTCTTTGGGAGTTGCTACTTATGCGTACCCTTGACGCCATCGCAACCGATTGTGATCCCCACACGCATCTATCAGACATAAAGCTGGACCTAGAGGAAGCTTTCGATCTCAAGAGAGTGAGTTTGCGATATCAAGTACTTTGGGAGCGCGCCTAGTACATTGGTATTGAGGCTGACGAAACGGAAAACGAGTATTCCTTGCTGCAAGGAAGGGTTAAAAGATTGCTAGAGAAGTTTTAAGCCCATAGGATAGTCCCGTGAAGGACATTCATGAAAGTCAACTCTGATGGATACAGTCCAGCAGAAGAGCCCAGCAGAAGACGTTTTTCCCAAGACACCTGAACACGCATAACTCAGGTTGGTTCGGGGCGAAGACCAAGGGCAAACCCACTGGAGCTCACTGGAGAGGACTGCAACACCGAAAACTGGAATCAAGCAAGAAGAAAGTGAAGTTCTCGGAGAACATGTGTTGACGACACGTTTGAGGAGAGGAAATTGAACATCTTCGTGACTCCTGAGACCCCTGTGAGGGAATTTCGAAACACGTGATGGAAAGAGAGTCTATCACTTGAAGGAAGTGACGAATGGATGTAAGAGAAGGCTGATCAAAAGGAGAACCGTGATGCAACGCATGAGAAATGTCCAATAAAACAATCGACCAACACATTGGGTATGAAGAGTATGAACTAAGGAGTGGAAAAGGTTTCGCCGGACGAACTATCATCTCAACGATTTCACCATCTGTGGAGTTTACGCGAGTCCAATCGGGAGCAATAGTCTCGAACAGATATTTGCGCCATACGTCGTTCAGACATATAAGCCGGCATCTCTTATTTGGTACATGTCCAGGGGAGAGAGGTGCATGGGAAACCTTTTACTATGACGTGGCGAATTTGAGAAAGCTGGTACTTCCAGGGTGCTCAAAATGCCCACTCTCGACACGAAAGGAATTTGTTACATGGAGTACACATGCCTAGCTGCGCAACTGGGGAGGGCGCGAGCTCTAGGAACATGATTATTAAAAGGTGCGAAACACGGAGGAGTTTGAGGAGAGATTGCGACTCTCGTCCGGTTCCAGATAGTCAGGATGTTTCAACAGAAGGCTCGGGACATGAAAAGACAGAACATGACACTATGTACACGAAGACTTGATGTGAGTATCGGAGCTTCAACTTGATGTCACGCAAAACACCCGTCCACGACGAGCCCAACTCTATTAGACAACAGGCGAAAAGGAAAAATCCCAGAAGACACACCTGCAGAAGTTACACCACACGACAAGCCGTGTCTGATTAACAGTCCAGCCATTAAACTAACCTTGCTGCAATTTACGTCATCAAATATGAGGAGTGCCATGCCTCGAGCGCATGGAGGAGGTGAAGGATGACAATGTCGAGAGGCGCAAATAGGTAGTCTCACATCGAGGACGAGACTGAGCTTTAAGACGCTAAGGAGATTTGGGTCAACGCCCACGAGGAGATCCGAGAGCAAAACTGATCATGGACTTGCCGACAAGAAGTTGACTCAAGAGGAGAACTTGAACAGAGTCAACGAGTTGATTACTGTTTACAGGGTTGGATAATTCATACCATGAAGACAACCAACTACGAAAACATGATTCTACAAATTGTTCCTTTATATGAGGAGATCCCTCACTAGGAAGATGAGGAGTAAAAGGGAGATACACTTCACAACTAACACATGTTAAGAGTGTGGATCCCACCTGAAATTGCTGCAAAATTATCGCCCTGATCAACTACAACCCACAAGGATAAGATTAGGACGATTCTATCAAAAGCCCCTACGTCGCGGTACTTAAAAACCGAAAACTGAATCCCAATACCAAAGGACACATGCCCGAGGGCAAGGGAGACAGTTTTGAGGAGTGCTGGTTTTTAGGCACCAGTGTAAGAGCCTAATTACGCCTGGGCACGACCCGCCGAGCTAGCGCTCGCGGCTAGAAAAGATTTTCACCAAGGGAAGAAATGAAAAGATTTCTTCCCTCACTTTAAGCTTCAGATAGGCTATATAAAATAGATACGTGGACGTAGACCTTAGGTGTTTTGGGTCGAACCACATTAAAAACTCGGTGCTACTATATTGTAAATACCTGTGTGCGGCACATTCGACACGGTGTTGCATAATATCCAACAGACAGTAGCGCTAAAAGAACAATGGTGTTCATTCGCGCGCGCCCCTACTATTCAAGACTAAGGAGTAGATCGCGCGTTTTGGCCAGCCTGCCAGCCAGCCAGCCTGCGGGTACGTAGCAGCATGCGTCCTTCAATCAGTCACCTAAATTTACACATGAGGCTATTTTTTTTTTCATTTTTCATTTATTCGTTATACATCTGACCAAAGAAAAGATTAGGATAATTTTTATAGCCTTGAAGTAATCAAGCACTATGTGTCAGAACCCCTATATCGTACCACATGCCTATGAAACACTTCAAACGAGAGTTTAAAAGAGCATTTCGCAGCCTTCCTCATCAGTATTTCTTCACTTCTCATAGATTGCCAATGTCAACGCAACGATTGGCTTTTTCAAAGAACCTATTTTACCTTTCAAATCTGTGAGGGATCATGGTCTTGAAAGTATTTGAAATTGAAAAGGGCAATGCTTTCGTGAACATACTCGCAACATGAGAGTCTGCGTTATAACATATACAAGCAGGTAGAACTCGCTGTAAACTCTCTCTTTATTGCCATTCAAGCGTATGCCACATATTTTGCGGATAAATGATATGAATATTTGTTGGCAGAAAAAGATCGCTGCTTCTTTTTGCTTGATAATTTCCAGATTATCAGACCCAATTGATCCAAAAATCTTGGCTGCAAGAAAGCTTCCCTTGCTGGACTGTCCGATCCTCTGCAACTAGGACTGCTTCCGAACGAGATTATTCTCTTTCCTTTTTTTTCCTTTTTTTTTCCCCTTTTTTTCTCCTTTTTTGATGAACTTCTTTATAGGTCTTTGGTTTACATGGATGGCTTCATGAAGCTGACTGACCGCTGCAAAATCGAATATACTGTACCAAGTATATCGCTAGAGACACCTTGAGGTACCTGCTGCATCCATAAAAATCCATCATGTCCCCACGAAATCTCTTGCATTTCGTCAGTTTTCGAACTGGAAAAAAAAGAACAAAAAACCAGATTGCAAATTTTATTTTCTTGTGGAAAAAAATTATTCTTATCGCCACTCACTCAGTCTTAAATGCCCCGAACAGTCGTACTTCGAATAAAGAAAGGCCTGCAACTTATGATCACAATTTTTTATTTCTGAACCCCCCAGATTGGTGCACCGAATAATTTCCTTGAAACAGGAAGAAAAAAGAAACGATCAGATGAAAACTAATCCGAATGATGGAATAAAAAGCATGGCAATGTCCCGAACCACTACTCCCGTAAACTGGCCCAATTTAACCACGTCAACACCACGCCAGCCGTAACCACCCAAACACTTTCGAGTGTTTGGTGCTTGTTCTCGAGGCCCTTCAAATTCGATATAAAGCAATATTCTGGTTTTATAGCTGATATTATTCATCGAATCGGCTCAATGATATAACTGTTCTTTATGATACATAGTGCTTGGCTTTGCGCTGCTTGATATAAAGGCACATGATGGGAACGATAGTCGAGGAAAAAAACGATAATGCATCAAGCTACTGCCGAATACAACATACCAATTACCACCAAATCACATTCTTAACAGCATTACTTATACCTAAACAAATCATATCTTTATCTGAAACCTACTTTGCCTGGGCACGGTAACAAGAACCACTTACCTTGCCACGCTGGCTGCATGGGTCACACCTTATTGACATACATGCACCCATAAATCCAGGATCTTCGTCCAAGTAGGCTTTTTTTAGCACGAAAAAAACATTTTCAATAAGTAATGAAATCGAATGAAAAAATTCCGGAATGTGTTTATCACTAAGATCCTTATAGACAGGTCCGCCAGTCTCAGTCAGTCCATCACCACTAGGAATGCACCACGATGCGATGCGCGCGCACAGGCTCATCGGAGAAATTTCCCGGATAATCCCAAAACCCCATATCCAACCACTGAAAGTGTACCGTGAAACATGGCAGACAACACGGAGAAGAAAAGAAAAATCGCCGTGGCGCCGAAACAGGGCCTGCGTATCTTCAGCCCGTTCCGCGCGCTCGGGAACGTCTCGAACGAGGTGCCCTTGGCCGTGGGCCTGTTGGGTGCAACTTTCTACCTAGTGACATCTGTCGGGCGCAGTTTCCAGATCTATGACGCGGCCAATTTGCACCTTTTGTTTGTGTCGCAGAGCCAGACGCCCGCAAAGATCACGGCATTGGCCGCTCATTTCCATTATGTTTACGCCGGCTACGGAAACAAGGTGGGGATCTTTAAGAGAGGCCGTCTAGAGGCGGAAATCGTGCTTGAGACATCTGGTGCCGGTGCCACCGTGAGCCAAATCCTTGTTTTCGGCGAATTTTTGGTGGTGGCATCTACAGACGGTGATATTCACGTGTTCCGCAAAAAAACCGGCGCGAAATACGCCACGGAACACCATGCCACGGTGAAATCGGTGAATCCCGATTTCGACGGCAATATCGTCGGCTTGGTGCACCCGCCCACGTACTTGAACAAGGTGGTGGTGGCCACGGCGCAACACTTGCTCGTGGTGAACGTTCGCACCGCAAAAACCGTGTACAAGACGCCAGCCAACACGTTTGGCGAGCCGCTTTCGTGCATCGAAACCGCGCCTGCTTTGGACATCGTGGCCGTGGGCACAAACGGCGGGTCTGCGTTTCTTTTCCACCTCAAAAAAGCCGCTGTTTTGGGCAAGCGTATCGTGGCGTCCCCGCGTGACGCCGGCGCCCGCGTGACCGCGCTCTCGTTCCGCACAGACGGGTTCCCACATATGGTGGCCTCGTTATCGCTGGGAGACCTCTTTTTCTGGGACTTGGCCAAACGTGCACGCGCGCACGTCTATAGAGCGTGTCATGCCGATTCTACTGGCGGCGTGGCGAACGTGAGGTTCCTCAACGGACAGCCGATTTTGGTGACCAACGGTGCCGATAACCAGTTGCGAGAACTCGTGTTTGACCCACCGCTCTCGCTGTCCAATAGCGCTGTGATTGGCCCGCCCCGCCATTTGCGCTCGCGCGGTGGCCACCTGGCACCACCCGTTGCGATTGCATTCCCCAACGAGGACAAACTGCACTTTCTCTACTCGGCCTCAAAGGACGAGACGTTCTGGTGCTTTTCCATGCGTAAGGACGCGCAGGCACAAGAAATGTCGCAGAGGATTCCAAAACCGGCGCTGGGCGGCCGCGTGGCCGGGCCCGTGCTGCTGATGCGGGGTAAATTCCCCGAGATCACGTCGTTCTCGATGTCGGTGGCCCGCGAGGGCGAATGGGAAAACGTGGTATCGACGCATAAGGGCGAGACGTTTGCACGCACGTGGGATCTGCGCACGAAGCGTGTCGGGAGACATATGCTCGCCACGGTCGACGGCGGGTTGGCAAAACTGGCTTGCGTTTCGCACTGTGGCAACTTTGCCCTTGTGGGTTCTTCCAGCGGCGGAATCGGCGTGTACAACCTCCAGCTGGGGCTCTTGCGCCGGAAGTACATGTTGCACAAGAAGGCTGTGACCGGGTTGGCGGTCGACGGCATGAACCGCAAGATGGTCAGCTGTGGGCTCGACGGCATCCTTGGTTTCTACACATTCTCCAGCGCGAAATTCTTGGGCCTGCTCTCGCTCGGCGAGCCGGTCACGCACATGGTCTACCACCAGGGCCTGGACCTCGTGGCGTGTGCGCTTGACGACTTGTCGATAGCAGTGGTGGATGTGGTCACGCAGAAAGTCGTGCGTATGCTATATGGTCATACCAATCGGGTCACGGGCCTCGATTTCTCGCCTGACGCCCGCTGGATCGTGTCTGTGGCCCTCGACGGCACGCTCCGCACCTGGGACTTGCCCACGGGTGGTTGCATCGACGGTATTAGGCTTCCCAGTGTCGCCACCAGCGTCAAATTCTCTCCAATTGGCGATTTCCTCGCCACCACCCATGTTTCGGGCAATGGTATCCTGCTCTGGACCAACCGCGCCCAGTTCCGCCCCGTTTCGACTCGCCACGTCGAGGATCACGAGTTCTCCACGCTGCTCTTGCCCAGCGCCGCTTCCGACGGTGGCTCATCCATGATCGAAGGTGCCTTGGACGCTCCTGCAGATGACGACTCTCTTGCTAGCGAGATCTATCGCTCCGTGGACCAGATTGACGCCCTGCTCGTCACGTTATCTGTTGGCCCGCGCACGCGCTACGAGACGATCTTGCATGTGGACACGATCAAGCAGCGCAACAAGCCAAAGGAGGCGCCGAAAAAGCCCGAACAGGCGCCGTTCTTCTTGGCCCTTTCCGGTGAGGCCGTGGGCGACCGGGCCGTGGTGGCTGAGAACGGCAGTGCTGGTGAAAAGACCACCGACGCTACCGAGGCTTCGGCTGCTTCCAGGCTCTTGAAGTTGAAGCTGGACCAGCACAATTTCGAGTCGGAGTTCACGCGTTCGCTCAGAGAAGGCAGCCAGAGCTCGTATGCCGATTTCTTGGCCTTCTTGGCCGCGGCTTCACCCGCCACGCTCGACCTCGAGATCCGCTCGCTCAATTCGTTCCCGCCATTGACGGAAATGTCAAATTTCGTGACGGCATTGACCGAGGGTTTGCGTGAAAACACGAATTTCGACACGTACCAAGCGATTTTCGGCTTGTTTTTGAAACACCATGGCGACGTCGTGTACAACAACCCAGATGACGCCTTGGTGGCGGCGTTAGAAGCGTGGGGCAATGCCAATGCCGGCCAGGAACACAAACTTGATGAATTGGTCAAGTTCTGTTCGGGTGTGGTGGACTTTGTATCGGTCATTTAGTGAGTCTGTTGGAATGATTGAAGAAAAAGTGACTGATTGGGGTATGGTAGAGATGTGAATAAAAATTCTAGTAAGAATCGAATAAAATACAATTTAAAAGCTGATCTGCCTTCTGATTATTGCCTGCTGGTCTAGATCCATGTAGGAAGACACCTGCCAATGTGCATATCATCTGGCTTATCTAGCCAACATAAAGAAAATACTATCCTAAACATTGCCGTTTCCCAGAATCATAACTTGTTCTTGTAGCCTTCGTGTTCTCTTCATTTTGTCAAGTTCCACGTTAAAATCTGTTCGAACTAAGATTTCACCCTACGACTTAGTCTAATGTACATCTTCTTCTTTTGGGACTGATGAAATGGCTCTCCAAACCCCATTATACGGTGACGCAGATAAACTCTAGTATGAAGCTACACAAAAAAAGAGCCCTTTTTTGGAGAGTTCGTTTTCTTTCTTTCTAGCACAAGTCAGAACTAGTTCAAGGATTCACGCTACCATGAGTACGAAAGCGAATATTTGGTGTGGTTTTAAATTAATTTTTTCTATAAGGAATGCTTATGTCGCACATCTTAAGACAAAATGTTGGAAATCAGGCTTCTCGGGTATATGCGAGCTAGCTCAATTTAAATTTAATTGCAATGAGTTCATCCCGTTGTTTCGACAGTCTTATTCCAAGCTTCCAGGGAATTTGTGCAAATTGTGTTTCCCTGGTAATCTTTTTTTTTTTTGCTTGATACATCTGATTAAGGACTGGGAGCCAGAATTGCTCACCTAGCTCTCCAAAAAACTATATATGAATACATATAAAACCTTAGCCAGCTTCGCTACCATGCCTAGCGGCATGGCTGCGTATGAGAACTAATTAGGTTGTCATCGCCCCAAAGGCTGTACTTCCCCCACCTGTCGCTTCAACTCTCGCAACAGAAGGGTCAGCAATGCGAGCCCATCTGGTGATTCGCGCCGTCTTAAAGAGTACACTCTTTTGCGGGTCTTCACAAACCAATTTAATTTTCTTAAGTTTTCCGATGACGCGTTGACCGGCGCGAACATGGAATTAAGAGATAAAGGAAAAATCACTGACTCAGATAGCAAGAATATTTCGGTGCCGAAGAAAAAGATAAAGAAAGTAATCTCCAATTGCATTCTGTGAACAAAAAATAAATATTTGACAAATTGACCTAGCGCGGACAACCATTTTCACACTTGTCATCAAGTCTGTCAGACTCACCGGACATGTATCAATTATCAGTTCAAACTCGCTTTTCAACGCTTCGAAAGGAGCCCGCCAGAATCTATAAGAATAGGCATATGTATGCGACTCTGAGCAATCTTCGACCAAAAAAATTTGGAATTGGGCGAAGAGAGAAAAAAAATCGTTGGACCTGCAATTTCCAAACACATCAGCTAAGAATGCCCGACAAAATCGTGCCATTGCCGGTGCTAGTTAACCATAGACGTGTCATATTGCATCTCATGGTCGAATTTTACCATTTTGGATATTGAAAAATAAATAAAAATAAAATAAAAAAATCATGTTTCCTGGCTTCTTCACAAGCGTGCTTGTTATGTATTCAAATAAAATGTAAACGTCTGATGTTCCAACGATGACAATTGGCTGGTACGATAAGAGCGTGGTTGCGAGAGAGCCATTAGACTGGCACAGCTCACGTGACAGGCATAAGCTAGACACCCCAGCAAACATCTCCACAAAGATCTCGATCTGGTAACTGAATTATATAAAACACCAAAAAGCGAGTATGAATTCATACTAACAAAGACGGGCCTTTTCTTAGAACACATCCACAAAGAAATTGGCATGCTAGTCCGTTCTTTCTATAGCCCTCATACAGCACCAATTGACCACTGTTCGCACCGCGACTGCTTACCTAATAAAGAATACGGTTAAGAAGTTGAGACCACGATAAGTGCATTGGCAATTCACCAAAAGAGATTCTGAACGCCCTTTCATTTGCATACTTCCGTCTGATTTTTTTTCTTTTATTCTCAAAACACCAAAAATTCTGTTTTAATCGCATAAATTCAGCATGAATGCGACAGTGCTCGAGCCTTTGAATAGGCTACATATGCCTAGTGGAACCAAGGTGCTGGCTCTATATGTGAATGGCAATAGGGTCTATATTGGGCTTTCCAATGGCGATTTGCAGATTATGCGTGTCAGCACGGAAAACGAACGGGAGCCTGCTCGACCTGAGGCTCGACTGGTGAAAAGTTTCCGGTCCTTCAGCGAGGTGAAACGGCTTTTCCAGGAAAATGACAATTCTCAGATTCTCATCCATGAACAGACATTTGCCAACGTTTTGGGAAACCTGGCGCCAATCACAAGAATACTGAGCTTGCCGCTATATAGCGACCATAGCCGAAAAGTGCTCTTGATCGGGACCAACGAGACTCTCCATGTCCACGAATGGGTGGGCCTGCACTTGGATTTGGTACGGGCCTTTGACGAGATTCGAGCGTACTCTTGTTTCGAATATGTTGAGCTTGATGAAGTTTCAAATGCAGAAAATGAACCAAAACCAAGCTCCGATACGAAATCCGAGAAAAATGCTAAGCTTCTTCTTATTGGTGCCCGCAAAAGACTCTACATCTACAAAGTCGTGCGGAAATCGCGCAATATATATGACTTTGTGATTTTGCGAGAAGTTTTATTGAAAGAACGGATCAAGGAAATCAGCGGCGTGGCCTGTTTGGGAAAAGCTCTCGTTGCCACGATGCAAACCGTGTTATGTCTTGATTTGAATGATGATTTTACCCTTCAGGAAATCTCATTCGATTCGTCAAATACGCTCAATTTCACGCAAACGTCGTCGTTTTCGTACTTTGGCCTCTCGAGCGGCGGGCCGCACGTATCGATTGTTCCTCTTAGTCGCAAAAAATCGTTCTTTGTGCGAGATTTGGAGGTAGGAGTTTTGCGTGTGGAAAGCGATGAACCTGTTTTCGAAGAATCGAAAATTTCTCTCAATCTTGCCCCATCTAGCGTGGCGTATCTCCTGCCGTGCTATGTCGTTTTCATGTACCCGAAAAGTTTCGAGGTTGTGGACATTGAAAGCGGCACGGTGGTGCAAACATTCAAGCATCTGCTAGGAAATACGCTCAATCATTTGCAGCTTGATAGTGACATGGTGACGATTGCAGCGGGGCAAGATGTTTTCCAATTCAAAGTCGTTTCCATACAAAAACAGCTCGAGAGTTTTCTTGCTATGCGTGGAACGGTTTCTTCCAAGGGCAAGAAAGACCCCAGTAACGATTTACGGCTCTTGGGGCTCGAAAGGGCAATTGTGCTCATTGAGAACTTGGATGTGAATGACGCCTTCTTTGCCGATCGCGCCGACTCGGCTGTTGATAAACAAAAACAGCTTTTTTTGCGCGATTTGTTCAAGGAAAAAGCTGTGATATACTTTGAAACGTATTCGAAATACCACGCGGCCTTGGCAGAGCTCGCCTCGGAGTGGATGGTCTCGTTTCACGAAATCCTACAACTATTTCCCGATTTTCTCAACGGAAGCGTGCAAATCAAGGGCAAACCTAGCTCCACGCCAAAACACAGCAATCCTATCAGGAAAATCACCATTGGTGAGCTACAGTCAGGCATTGAGAATGGGCGCATCACGTCTTCTGACTCGGATATGAAGAGCACAGCAAATTCCGAAATTCCCAAAAACATTCGGAATTTCCACAATGCAGTGCAAAACTTGATTGTGTTTTTGACCGATCAGCGCCGAGTACACCTAAGTTTCCTCAGAAGCAGCGAGGAGGATCCCTGTATCATGTGGAGAAATATCGAACTCAGAGCAAGCGACCTATATCCAGGAATGGAACCGAAAATCCTCCGCACGAAATTGACAGAGTATGCATCTGCCATCGATACGTCACTTTTTCTCTGTTACTACTTCACCAAACCGATGATGCTTGGCCCGCTTTTGCGTCTTCCACATAACCGGTGCAATGCGCGTGTGGTGAACAAGTGTCTCTTGCACGGCTCGAGCCTCGGGTCACGTGACCAGATATCATTTATTGGCCAGTTGCTAGACTTCTATTTCGGCAGGGCTTTGCACGAAGAAGCATTGCGATTACTCAGCAATCTCGCCTCGGAAAATGTGCCTGAAAAGGGTGGCTCGAGCGAGTACTTGACCGGGCCAGATTTGACGATCCAGTATATGCAAAGACTCACAAATGAACACCTTGACTTGATCTTCAAGTATGCACATTGGGTGCTCAGTGAGAATGCCGAGCTGGCAATTGAAAACGCCAAGCAAATCTTCATGAACGATTCGTTCGAGTGTGAGGGTTATGACCGGTTCAAAGTCCTTGATTATATCTTGGGCGTGATCAAAAACGACGACATGGCAATTGCGTATCTCGAGTGGCTCTTGCACGAAAGCGATATGTTGGAAAACGCGTTAAAGAAAAAAGAGGTGCCGAGATTGAGCACGAGGCTCTGCCTTTTATATCTCAAGAAGATGGCCGCTTTGAATACCGACGGCAAAACGTTTACCCGCAGCCAGCCGTACCAGCGTATGAAGAAGTTGCTTGCGGGCGGTATCGACTATGAGCCCTGGACGCTTTTGAAGAACATTTCCGACGAGGATAAGTATTTGCGGCTCACTGTTCTCATCTACCACCGTCTAGGTGAGCATCAGAAATCTGTGGATATTCTATATAACCAGCTCGGTGACTTGGACGAGGCAATGCAGTACTGTGCAGACGTATATCTGGCGCCAAACGGTGAAAATGACGGGCAAAAGCTTTTATTCAAGCTTTTGGAGGATTTGCTTATGCATTACAACGAAAACAAAGATGCAATTGCGCGTTTAGTCACGTTACAAGGCCACAAGATGCCCACTTTACAGCTCCTCGCAACACTTCCAAACGACTTCCCTCTACACAAGTTGGCATTGTTTTTGGCAAACACCACGCGTGAGCTTGAAGAGAAACGCTCAAAACTGCAACTTGAGAGCCAATTGTACAAGATCGGTGCGTCCAAGATTCACTACGGGTTGGTGATGGCACAAGCTCACCACTATAAGGTGACTGGCGCGGACCAGAAATGCCATATTTGCGCAAAGCCATTAGGCCATAGCGTCACGTGCGCCAATAATGCAAACCAAATCGTGCACTACGGATGTCTAGACAAGAGGGAGCGAGTCTCGCAATCATCCTAGAAATTGCCGCATTGAGAACACGCTTAATTATGCGATTATTATCGTGTTGATCTGGCCTGCATACGCGCAAGCATGGGCGTGCACACAGCGCGATGAATTCATCCACCGTCCCCCGCTCCGCAAGTGAATCTTTTGGTGAGAGACGGTTTTTGGAAATCAAATTTCTGCACCAATTGATAGTCCTCAAAATGTCTACAAACCAGCATCACAAAGCTCATGCTGCCGAGAATCCAGCAGGCGGATCCGGAATTAGACTCCCGCCTATTTCGTTCATTTCCACGGGACACCAGTCTCAGCCAATTTCTTCAATAGCCCAGTCTTTAGAGAAGCCCAACCATGGCGAAAACAAGAAAATTGGTGGCTTCAATTTCCAGAGCATCAAGCAGTCTTTTCTGGGTGATCAGAAAATGTCTTTGCCGGAGCCACAAGCGTTGAACTTGTATCCAAAACGGACATCACATTCACCTCAAAGTGCCGAATCGAGCGCTGGTTTTGTCGATGCTCAGAAGCCCGAGCCGACTATTTCACATCAACAATATCATCAGCCAACCAAGGCGCCAAACGCGAACAAAATGCAGCCTTCGGGGCCACTTCACGATCAAAATCAGGCACAGGATCATCATTTGCATTCTCCGCATATCCATCATCATCACCACCATCATAGTCACCCAAACCCAAACCACCATCATCATCATCACCGCGCGCGGATTCCGCAAAGCCACAGCCCGTCCATCATCACAAATACCAAACTGGCCTCCCACGATGGCGTTATCGGCGACAACAAAGCATTGCAGGCGAGAGTGGCCGAAAACAGACAAAACCAGGCGAAAAGGCAGAAGAAAATGTTACACAGCAAGATTTATGACCAGTTGGCTAAGGATTTCCCGCACCGGCGCCATCTCGGAATGATAGTGTACAATCCGACCACGACATGGGAGACACTCCAGTTTGAGCAGTTGCATGGGTTACTGGAGCACGATTTGCGCCGTCTCAGGAGCTTACGCGCCCAGTTCTTGGAGCATACAAGGGAAATCGGATATGGCGAAAAAACAGCATATGTACCCATCATTCCGCCCTTATCGGAAGCGTACATCAACAACTTGCTTGAGGTCAAGATCCCATACAAATTCATCAAAAACTTTCATGAGAATTTGGCTCGGGGAGTCGTGGAGCGAGAGAGAAAGCTCTGGGGCGGTTATGCAGGCATTTACACCGACGACTCGGATCTTCTTCATGTGCTCTGCCACCTTGGGCTATTCAACGGAAAACTCGATTTAACAGAGTGTAATAGCGAGTGGACCGAAAGGGATGTTACGCGCCCAGCACATGTACAAGAAGATGACGATGGAGTTGAATTGCTAGATCTCTCGGTGACCATCCTTTTACTACCAGGCTTAGTGCATTACAGAGGCTTTTGTCGCAACGGGCTCAATTCTCGTCTGTGGGTTGACAAGCCTGCACACAGCGGTCTATCCATTGCAGTGTATAACGTGAAATGGGAGACCGTTTTTCTGGCGTTGGGCGAGCGAGCCCTTAGCAAGAGGGCTGCCAAGGAGTATATGGAGGATAAGATCTCGGGCGCGGAATTTCTGGCTCAAAAAAACGGGTGGCTGTTCGACTCGGCTCTTTATGAGACGCTTCGCAAGAAGATGCACGCTGCGAAACTGACCGATCTGAGCGCCGCCGCTGATCATGTGCCATGAAATTACTGGTCACGTGAGCTGGAAGGAAAGGGTAAGATGTCCAGGCCTTTTGAGATCGAGCCCGACCAAGAAATAGGTGGCTCACTTTCACCAACGCCATTTTTCATGCTACATGGCCCGGTTTTCCAAATTCTACTCGAAAGCTGACTAAGTTGGTGAAACTTGTATGGATGGGGGCACGGCTGGCGCGGTCTGGCCATTGCGTGGAGTGAGACTTTTGAGCAGTGCGCGCTTATCTGCAAGACCCAAGCTCCCATGCAAAAAAGCGTAGGAGCCAAGTAAGGCAAAAACAGCCACGATCTCAGAAAAACCGCCTGCATCTGTCCAGCGCCCAGATTGCCACAGACACCTGCCAGAAATACTAGGCTTCACGTCACGCCGACAAGTCATAGAGAAAGACGTTTTCGGTCACCCAAAATCACGTGTTTTGTTTTGCCCGCGTGCATTCTTTGATAGCACACTCTTTTTTTTGAAGCCAGCCTCTTTTCGGAGGGGCACTGAAATGGACAACTCGTCTCGGAAAGAGCACACGCCCACCACCAACGCCGAGAGCTCTGTACCGTCTTCGCCCGGGCAAAAACAGGGGTTTCTCCGACGAAAATCGCACCGCTTTCTGTCGGTTCTTCGCCGTGTCAGCACCGAGTGGATCTGTTTCGTCCTGAAAATCAAACTGGCGACAAAAGTCAGTTATTCAGACGAGGAAGCATTGGATCTGCTTTTTGAGAGCAGCGACGACGATTTATTGGGGAGGAGTTTGCGCCAGAAACGTTGCTGTAACTTTATGGCAATAGAATCCCAATTTGCAAAAGATTTTAAGAAGTGCGGTCTGCTAGACGCCTACTACGAGTCGTGTCAAGACGAAATATTGAAACTGATGCCGGCGGCAGAATCTGGGATCCCGCTTTACCGGGCTTTGGATGTCCAGCGTCTAAGGGATGCGCTGATCGTATCAGCTTTAAGTAAAGACGAACTTGTTCCAACTCCGACCGAGTCTGTATTCAAGGATCGAATTCTTGCGAAGGACGAAAACCTAGGAAACGCACTTTGGGAAATCCGACGTGCACGGTGGCTCTCGCTGGACGACAACGATCATGTTGAGGAAAAAGTTGAGCAACGCGCTGCAGAGCTGTCACTCAAACATATCTCGCGTGACTTGTACCCGCGAATATATCGTGATCTCATCGAGAAAGCGAAGCTGTTGAAGCCGGGGAAACGCGTGAATCTAGAGGATATGGTCATGGTGATCAACGCCGGCTGGGTCCACGAGAAAGTGTGGGATTCTGCCAGCAAGGGACTTGGGTGATGGCTAAGAGTTTGGGTTTTCTAATGAAAGGGGAATGAGTGGAGGTTGATGGGGTGCAGGGGTTGCAACTTACAGGATATACTAATAATACAGCCTTACATGACACTTTTAGCCTCAGATTCCCGATCGAAGGCTCGACTTCTTCTAAGGACAGTATTCGCAAATGCCTTTGGAGGTCAGAGAAACACGAAGTATTCTAACAAATGAAGACAATCTTTCAATCACTCTTGTTACACTTTGGACGAACCGTTCCTAATCCATGACCAACGCTATCCTCTCGAAAAAGATTGCATGTTTGTTCGAGATTCACTACCGCGCATGATTGGCCTTGACTAGCGCTAGCGTGTGCTCAAGGATTCGCAACTCCTGGTCTACGCGCTCCACGCGTCCCTGGAGGAGATCGACATATGATTCGTTTGAATCTGCCAGCATCGCCAACGCCCGCCTCGTGCGCGCCACGTGCCGAGCCAATCTCGCCTTTGCGGCCATTAGCGCCTCGTAATTCTGCGCGATATCTTGCTTGAGCTGGCGGTCGATTTCGCGATCGAGTTCATGAATTGTGCCTATTTTATCGAGAAGCGGGGATGATCCTGAATTCACATTCACAATGGCGTCTACCGCCTTTATTAGTTGCGCGGACGCGGCGTTGCCTTCTTGGAGCAGGGCCGCCTGCAGATGCTTGGCCTCATGGAGAAGGTCCCGGTGTGTGCTTGCCGCCCGCGAGGTCATTCTGATGAAGGGCGATTACGAGAAAAGAAAAGCGACTAGAAGATGTGATTGGAGTTTATTTTGTGTGGCGACCAAGAACGTTGTGGTTATCAGATTGCCGAGAAAGACAGAGTTGATGGATTGAAACTGAATAAAAAACAGTTCAAGAGATTTGAATGGATGTTGAAGCTAAGTGTTTGGTGAGTTCAAGTTTGAGCCGTTGCCTGATTCTCCACACTGAGCTCAAGGCGCGCGCTAGGTACACTCCACTTGCGCTTCATTATCGGCACGGCACGTGAGCGACCTGAGCTACGGGCTAGCAGCATTAGTACTCTCCAATTCGAAAATGTGATTAATCTGAACTGTATAAAATACAGGAGCGTTCAAAAAGCTGGGCAATAACGATGCGAAAAATTAACAAAGAAAAAATATGAGGGATTTCTTGTTTTCTATTGACGAGCAGCTCCCCCTGTAGACATGTAGTCTGGTCTCTCACATGCATATAAAGACCATGGTTGAAAGCAAACGTCATCCTTTCTATTTCTAAATTTTCTGGATTTATAATTCCTTCGTCAAAAAAAGAAAGTGTTTTCAATGAGGACAACTTGTGTCATAAAAACCATAAAATTCATTGAAACTGGTCCTTTTTTCAACATTGCCAGAAAGATGCACGGTCAGGGCCCGCAACGCAGACACAGCGAGCCGATTTACACCGAGCATGAAGGATGCAGATAAGGCAAGAATCCAGAACGGAATCTACCTCAAAGCGCCAGATTCGGCAACAAATTAAAGTGCATTGACAATGTCGCTACCCAAAGTGTTATCTGACCGAAAAGTTTTTGCCGTTGTTCCCCAGGCTGTCGAGAGTCCAGGTGCTTTATCTGATTATCTGTATGTGACACAGGCGTCATTAGCGGAGCTACTTGATAGCACGTTTTTCGAGCTCACGGACGAATTGGGATCCATGGAAGAACGTTTAGCCGTCTGGGAAATTAGACTTCTGCTTCTATTATTCACAGACCAACTCCAGGCCGCAAAACGGGAGGCGACGCTTTTAAATAATGCGCTTTATATCCATGAAAACCCGGGCGCTCCAGCCACTCTGAACGTACAGAATAGACCTCCGAATGGACCACATTCTGGCAGCAGCCAGGCTAGTATACCTCCAGGACCAGTGTATCCACTTCCCAATAATAACGATGAGAAAATCCCCGATTCGTTACTCATGCTCTTGCTCAGCTTGAAGGCCGCGCCCAATTTGGCCCGTGTCAACGAGATCTACAGATTGTGCTACCAAAAACGGCTCAAAGGCGAAAGTCACGAACAGCTGGTGTTTCTGTCCACGAAGAACGGTCTACAGGCCAAGTTAATGGCGCTCGCGTATGGCGTGGTGGCGGTGCTATTTGTCTCGCGCAATCATGCTACTCTTGTTACGTTTCTAGGTTCCATGAGGGACGATCTCGGAAGCGCAATCAGAAGCGCAAAACTGGAACAAAGCGCAATCAAAAGCGCAAACCTAGAGCAAAGCGCAAATTCGAGCCAGGATACCGTGTCGGGCATAGAATGTTACTATTCAAATGTCACGCTCATGTGGGTTTTGGCCAAAATCCACGTGCGGCGCGGGTCATCATCGTCATCGTTGGAGGCCGAAACGTGGGGTGAGCTTTACGACCACGAGCTAGCTTCAATAAGTGAGGGCACATGGAAAAGCTTGAGGTTTGTTACAAGCAAAATTGCGCCGCGCATTAACGGCTCTATCCAAAAGTTGGACCTTGAAAATTTATCTACGAAGAAGCTCGCAGATCTCGTTGCAGAGGACAAATTATCGGTGAGGACAATTTGCTGCCTACTTGCGCTCTGGAGTGTGGCTGCGACACACATCACTACTCTCACAGAGGATACGTTTACAGTGACAGGAGAGGAAGAAAAGACGAATTTGGCCAAAACTTACAACTTCGTGACGAGTAAGTGGGGCGAGTATTTCAACAAGCTTTATGGGTTGGAATAAATGCCGTGAAGTGTGTTAAACTAAAGGAGTGTTATTTCAGGGGGCACCAGCCCTAAATGCAGCTGCGTGCACGTGACTATTCTCTGATGCATTTACGCACCTGTCTCACCTGAAAACTCCTGCACACATGCCTGAGAGAAATGTCTCGTGCGGCGGCCGCGTGTCGCGTGGCCGAATCGGGCACACCCGCACATCTCACGCAGGCCCGATATTCGGCGTTGCACGACCACAGTGCGAAAAATTTTGATGAAAAAGTACAGCTGCCTAGCTTCACCCATACTCCATACCTCTAGACTTCATCGACAAAATGGCTTTACAAGACGTTGTTACCCGTGAATACACCATCAACTTGCACAAGAGAGTATGTTTACAAGCATCATGATATCCGTGTTGAAAAAAAAAACAGTCTGGCTAGAATTTGCATTACCCTCTTTGATGGTCCCATTATCATATCCCATACACCAACCTATATTCATGAATATTCTATCAGAAAGCACACAAAATTGCCCTTCGAATGGTCTATATTTCAAAAGAGCTTCTACCTCGAGAACGCCCAAAATCAATATACAATGTTAGCAAGATGGGTCATGCCGGTTTTTTCCCACTTTGAATCGGTTTATCGCCTATACAGTTCTTTTTTTCACCCACCAATGGAATCACCAAAGCTTTATCGTTTCCCAAACCATGTGGTGGTCATACTGTGTGGTTCTCCAGTTCATGCTCAGCTTCCATGGTAGCCCAGTTCATGCTCAAGAGCTCAAAACATCGATCCTTCATCGCAAATTTCTTCCAGACTGTCTTCAATCTCAAATTCCCTTTTATATCATACTAACGCATCTAGTTGCACGGTGTTCACTTCAAGAAGAGAGCCCCTAAGGCCGTCAAGGAGATCAGAAAGTTCGCCAGCAAGCACATGGGTACCACCGACGTCAGATTGGACCCTAAGTTGAACACACACTTGTGGAAGAGAGGTGTCCAGGGTGTCCAGCACAAGATGAGATTGAGAATCTCCAGAAAGAGAAACGACGAGGAGTCTGCCAAGGAGTCCATGTTCGCTTTCGTCGAGCCAATCACCGTGCCATCGAACAAGGGTTTGCAGACCGTGGTCATTGAAGACGAGGCTTAGATAATTATCTTCTCATAATACATAACTCTATGGATTCGGTTGTAAGCTAGGTTTTGATGAGTGCCAAGGATTGAATCGGTTTCGTTTGGGGAAGAAAATTGAAGAACCGGTCCGTTTGTTTTAATCTGATCCACGGACTCATCTAAGATTTAGTCTCAAACAGAATTAACTCTAGTTCAGTCGTATAGTGAGACAGAAGGTGTCAGTTTCGATAAATCGTGAATAGCAAATCTTCAAGATCTTGAACCGTTTAGGCCTCAATGGCATGAAAGCGTCGCGTTTGGCAAGAATGTGAGCATCATTCATAGATCTGGACGAGCAAATCAGAAGATTGTGATTGAGTGACGAAGGTCAAGTGAGCGAGTTTTTGCACCACAAGATTTGACAAAGAAATATGCAACCAGGCTGTTTCTATAAAGGACAAAAAGGTGAATTGCGTACAACACATATTCTCAATGCATTTCTACTGTAAAATCACTTGGCTCAGATAAAGCTCATGGCCTAATATACCTTCAAATTCAGATAGAGTTCAACATGTTTAGAAAGCCACAATCGTTACCCAAAGATGAACGTAACGTCCTTACAAGTCATAGAGTTGAATAATGAGGAGAATCTGTCAAAAAACAGGCGGTGTTAGTTTTCGTACAATCACCTTCCACAGTGTGGTTAAGCATTTTAGTGAAGCGCACGTGACACAGCACCATACAGATAACTTTCTTAAACCTGTTTTCACGCAGGCGAAAGAAATCTTAGTTTAGCTTTGGATTCATAAAAGTCGTCTGAAATCTCTATATTTGTTAGTAAACGCACAATTGATATCACGGAACTTGATTCGTTTCAGTGTAACTATGACAAAGTACCAGGTCATTGCCAGCGAGCCATGTGCCCCCAAAACGGAGACGACCCAAAGAAGGCTCAAGATTGGTAATAAAAAAGTAAAGTTTCATCATCAGAATCGGGTGTTTCGAAAAACATACCATTTGTGAAACGCTCGAAGCGTGACCTTATGAAATGTAAATATTATCGTGGAAACAACTTTGTCAAAATATCACTGTGCGAATTTTTACTGTGCCGGGTAATGCCCACGCGAAATGAGTGCACATGATGATTCTGAGGGCCAAAAAAGGGTATCCTTTGAAAGATTTAGAAATGGCACCAGCTGATCAACACTAGATTTGGGGAGAGGTTTAATTCTAAATGAATTCGCATGATTTTCTTGTTTTGTCGTAATGTATAAAAAGGTTAAACATTTTTGGGACATTTCGTGATACATTTCCTTTTTTTTTATGTCCAAATGAGATTCGTCCATTTTTCATATCTCAATTGATAATTAGGGACGAAACTAAAAGAGCAAATGTTTTTGTCAAAGTAGTAATACATCGAACACATTGAGTTCGAAAACATGACCCAAAAAGTCCATACTCCCAAATAACATAATTTTTTTTTCTCTTCAGACCGGTTTTGCCTAGCCGTGCTCTTTCTCGCTCGCCTGGCCACGAAGATTTACTATCATGGCTACTGTATTGATCAAAATCAGGAAGCGAGGCCTTATTTTTTGCTTATTTTCACCCAATTTATACTTGACTCGAGACCTGAGCAATTCATGTGAACATTTCTTCCAGAAGTTAATGGAACCCCCCTAGCCAGCTATTCAGCCGTGCTCGAAGGTATGCACCTCTTTTGCATATCGATCCAGATAAACACGGGAACGAAAAAAAAAACAACAGCACGATATTTGCATCATTTGTCGACCTGATCAAATACTATACCCGGAATCTAGCATGGAAGCGAGCTTAGAAATGAAATTGTGATCTATATACCTACTTTGGTACATTTCAAGGTCAGTTCCTCAGTCGTGTTATTAGTTGTTATTAGGTTGAGCACACGCGTCATTGTGTGTGTAGGTATTCATGTCAGAACAGGAAGGTAAGGGAATGGAAAACGGAAATAACACAAAATCTTGAAAAAAAAGGTATCTATATTCAAAAATCAAATCAGTGGAGATTTCACTTCACTTTTGCGGCTGTTTAAAGTCCAGTTCTGTCATCAGCCCGTGTCGATTCCGTCCGATTCCGCACTGTCCATACGTTGACATCTATGGCAAAACAGTAGGCAATACAAAACTCAGTCAGTAATCGTGAGAACATTCCTCTTTTCTTTTGTGTCCTTTTTTTATAATATCCCAGATTTTATATTTCCAGCAGTTGAGCAAAAAGTATAGTGTAATACTATGGTTATAGTTATAGCATGGATATAATGTTTCGAGTGTTGCCGACCAACGGCTGGCAGTTGTGGACCCCGCGCGTGCATTCATGTTATTCCCCAGACTCCGGCCGGCCAGTGCGATAGGCCGAGGCTTAATTTCGGTGGATTTTTCAAGTTTCCGCCATCAGATCTCGAAAGGAACATCAAAATTTGCACGAAATTGCATCATTTTTTCGTTTTGTTCTTAAAATAGAGCATAAAATCACCAGATCGTACCCAATTGGGTCACGTTTCATCCAAAAACAGTCAATTTAGTCAACTTTGCTGACTATGCCTTCTGCCGTTGAGGTGCCAGCCATGGTGTCGGTGTCCACCAGTGCAAACGTGCACATTCACAACGATTTTTCGTCAACAATGACAAATCATGTTTCAGTTTCAATGGAGCTTTTCGTGCGACTTTTCCCCGACCTGCAAAACGCAATTCTGGCGGAATCGAACGATACTCCACGTTTCGTGTTGATCCGCTTCATTGGCGTCCCCGATTTCTTCCCCCGATTCAACATTTATAAGATTTCGCTGATAGATTATGACGCGCCTACGCCGCATCTGGTGACACTCACAAACCATTCAAATTTGCTGCGTTTTGGCGCCGATTTGACCTTTGATCGGTGTGTGATCCAGAGCATCGAGGAATCTGCTATTCCGATGCTCGAAAAGGTATTTGTGAAAGTTCCTGCGGTGATCTACGATATCCTAGATAATTCTAGCGAGGAAAATGTACGGGAAAAGTTTATATCAGAGTACATTTCCGAGAACGGAGGGGTGCTTGCCCAGAACGATATCATAGGAGCGCTAAATGGCAAAGTAAGTCTCTGTGAACCGTTCTATCAGGGCCGTGTGACCGCAGAAACAAAGCTTATTTTTTTACAGTCCAGTTTGAGCGACATTTTCGAGGATAGTGGCATTTCCAAGAAACACATGGTTGAGGCTATAAGCAGCGACATAGATATCGATTTATCGGCGTATCTTTCTCAGAACGTTGTCTTTGATTCGGGATCTCTGGCCGGCGAACCATTGTCAGAATATATGCTAGATGTGCGTCCCTTGCCACACAGAATCTTTTTCCAATGCGCTCCGTTTGCCAAAGAAGACCCCGAGTTGTATGTGTTCATGAGCACACGTGATCTTCTGAAATTGGGCTTTCCTGTGTTCAACGGAGACTTGGTCAAAATGCACTTCAACGATGAATCTGTCACCGTGAAGGTATGCACGTTGCTAGAGCCAAACAAGACTTTTGTGCAAGACACAGTTTACGTCTCGCCGTTGTTACTTGTAAACCTCAACTTGTCGGAGAATGCAAAGGTATATTTGCGCCCTTTTGGCACCCCAGAAAAGACACTCCATGACGCCATTCCAGCGGCAAACTCTGCAACCATTGCCCGTGTGGTGTCGCCCATCACGATGGACAAGGCCTACCAGCGCAGTTTCTTTGCCGAATTGAAAACGGCTTTCCACACGCACGCGAAATGTTTCAGAAAGGGCGATTTTTTTCCTGTGTGCATCGATGCGCCGCTTGCCCGGGCACTCTTTCATTTCAGGGAAGACCAAAAAGACGATGATGAAGAAGATATTGTTCCCACAGGTATTCCGGATTCCGTGGCCTGGTTCAAGGTTGTGGAGATCTCTGGTGAGAAACCTAAATCTGAGGACACCAACAATTTGCAGTTCCGCATCGACCCCATGAGGACGAGCCTTACTTCCTCGGGCGTGGAATTTGTGAGCGTGCCTGAGAACAGATTAAGTCAGTGGCACGAGTACTTGCAAATGCCGCCTTGTTTTGACTTTCGAGGGGCCTTTTCTGCAGACCCAACCACATTCAAGTACGCACAAGAATTCTATCAGGTGATCCAGGCGGGCTTCAGATCATCTGAACGCCTAGACATGCGTGCAAACGTGCTCTTGCACTCGATGTCACGTGGGTTGGGCAAAACTGCACTTGTCAGAAGCGCCGCTTTGGATCTAGGAATCAACCTTATTGAGCTAGATGCGTTTGATTTTGTGAAGCCCGGGGCAGAACTCAAGCTGGTGGGCTTGTTGAGTGGCAAAATTGAAAAACAGCTCCTGGGCCAGCATGAATCGCTCAATTGTACCATTCATCATATCCTCTATATCAGGCATATCGAGGCTTTATGTGCCCAGGTGGATATCAACGAGCAGAATGCTTCTAGCGCGACTTCGCTTTCGTTGAAAGTGGTCAAGGCAATACAGGAGATTTTGAAGAAATATCAAAACATCATTTTGGTCGTCAGCAGCAACGATGTGGATACGGTCAGTGACGCTTTGCGGCAGACTCTCACGTTCGAGATCCAGGTGCCAGTTCCTTCAGAAAAAGAGAGATTGGCCATCATCAATTTTTTTCTTGATTACGAAACCAAGTCGATTAACACTGAAAACATCCCTGGAATGAACGAGGACAGGCCGGAATTCATCAAAAGACCGGATTTCGATGATTACCAGGTCAGTTTGCGGCCTGATGTTAAAAGAGAGACACTAGCGCTCCAGTCGGCTGGGTTGACGCCGTTGGATTTGAAGTCCATTGTGCGTAAAACAAAACAAGCGGCAATTTTGCGGCATATTAGGTCTGCCGAGGCCCAAGATACAAAAGTCGATAAACTTTTGAAGATCGGCAACGGCGGTAGCCTTCTTGTGATACCTGAAGACTTCGAGAAGGCAATAAACGATGCTAGAAACGAATTCAGTGACTCGATCGGCGCGCCACGGATACCAAACGTGAAATGGGAAGATATTGGTGGGTTAGACTTGGTCAAGGACGAGATTTTGGACACTATCGACTTACCGTTGAAACACCCCGAGTTGTTTAGTAACGGGCTTAAGAAACGCTCAGGAATCTTATTCTACGGGCCGCCGGGAACAGGCAAAACATTGCTTGCGAAGGCGATTGCCACGAATTTTTCGCTCAATTTCTTCAGCGTGAAGGGCCCCGAGTTGTTGAATATGTACATTGGTGAGTCTGAGGCCAACGTGCGGCGTGTGTTCCAGAAGGCAAGGGACGCAAAGCCGTGTGTTATCTTTTTTGATGAGTTGGACTCTGTGGCGCCGAAAAGAGGCAACCAGGGAGATTCTGGAGGTGTTATGGACAGAATTGTGTCGCAGCTTTTGGCTGAATTGGACGGTATGAGCGGCGGCGAGAGCAACGGTGACGGCGTTTTTGTCGTGGGCGCCACCAACAGGCCTGATTTGCTTGACGAGGCGTTGCTTAGACCCGGAAGGTTCGATAAATTGTTGTATTTGGGCATTTCCGACACGAACGAAAAGCAAACGAAGATCCTCGAGGCATTGACTCGAAAATTCAAGTTACACGACGAGGTGGATTTGGCTAAAATCGCAGAAAAGTGCTCCTTCACATTCACGGGCGCAGATTTCTACGCATTATGTAGCGACTCGATGTTGAATGCCATGACGCGAACCGCAAGCGAGGTGGATGCAAAACTTAAGGAGTTCAATGCAAAGCGCGAGAACGATGGCCTTCCCGCAGTCTCAAGCCGGTGGTGGTTTGACAATGCGGCGACGCCAGAAGATATCAATGTCCTTGTCACAATGGCGGATTTCCAGAAAGCTCAGAGCGAGTTGACCCCATCGGTCAGTGCTGAAGAACTAGCGCATTATTTGCGCGTCAAGGAAAACTTCGAGGGTGCCAAAAAGAAGGATCCGGACGTTGATGAAGGTCCAATAGAGGATATGAACGGAAATGGGTATGATACCGCGTCAGAGACTATGAACGGCAATGGCATAGTTATTTCGGAAGTTTAAGCCTGGCTCGATGAAATTCTTTTTCACTTCCTTTTGTCTCTCATGGCAAGTGGAGTATATGACGTGAGACGCTTGCCCAGGAGATCATCGAAGATCCGTGAAAGGGGTACTTCCATGCCAAAGATCTTTAGGTGACAAAAAAATTCACCTCAATGATCGTATGAGAACCCGTTCGATGGTTTTCAGTGACTTCTGATAGATAAAGATTGTCAAAGAGTAATCTAAACCTCCCTTTCTAAGTTGTTTCTGTTCTGTCTTAGCGTTCCCGCCCGCGCTCTATTCTTCTGAAACACTCTACTTCTTTATGAGGTAACTATTCTCGAGAACGTCTTTTGCCTGGTTGATTTTCTGCGACAAGTACACGCTGCCCGAACGGTCAGGATGGTTCATTATCATGAGTTTTCTGTAGCGCTGTTTCAAGACATCTTTGGTCAAATTCGAGATTTCACCGGCCTCGATGCCCAAAACTAACAATGCTTCACGCTCCGACATCTTGCTCTCGAACCCAGCGTTATTAAATCGCGATTTAATGTATTTTATATGCGACGATTCATTTGCCAGCCGATCAAGCGACGAATCTCCAGGCGCATCTAGCCTGATTTTATTTAGCGTGGCGATCATTTGCGGCGAAAGCCGGTTAAATCGGCGCACCGATCCCGCAAGTGCTTTTCCAGAAAGCGCCGCCACCGTCACGCCCAAGCCCACTATTATCGGTAAAACCATGACAATACGCTATGTATATTGGAAAAAAATTGTGTTTTGGTTTTTTTTTGTCTAATTGAATTGGGGAATTTTCCCGGAGATTGGAGGCAAGAACGTATTTCTAGAATTGATTTGCTCTGGAGTCTGGTGCCGCGTAGAGCGACAATCTCGAGATTTCGCAGTCCGTACGAAGATCTCGCTCGCGGCACTACGGGAAGACTTGTAATGATGGTTGAAGGAAAGAAAGCACCATGGCAGTTAAGAGCGTGCAAAATGAAGTTTGATAAGAAAAAAAGTTTTAAGGAAGAATCAGTGATAATGATTCTTGATCTTTATCATGAAAAATTCCTAGAAAAAGCTCGGAATTGTATGCATTGTGCTGCTATGCATTGGGTGGTATCATCTGATTCCATCTTATATGGCTGTGGCCCGCAGGCCGCATGCGACTAGGGACGGGCCGACCGAAAAGACCATGTCCATTGTCAACATGTAAGCTTTCGGAAAATCGAGAAGAATTCGCTCGAATCTGATTATAGTGAAACATGCAATCATTCTTTTTTGGCAGTCTCATCTTTCTCAACAAAAATTGGGTTTTTTCTTCCGTTATATTGTCCTTTTTCCGGCCTCAATAGATCGCTTGGCTGGTACTACTGAGAACTAGAGTATATTATGGACAATGTAGTGAACTATGTGGAGTTAATCGTGCATTAATGTCTTTTGAAATCGATTTTGAACCTTTCAAAGAATTTCACGTTTTTGTTTCGATTAGATTTCAAATTATCTATTCCCACACCTCCAGGTGGCGTAAATGGACCTCCAGCGCTTTAAAGAGCTACGGGGGGGCCATTTTCTCAAATATAAAGCCACCATCCAATTCAAAGAAACAGGAATCACAAAAAAATAAGTATAAAGCCATATATGTATGAATAAGGCATTTAGCTAAAAAACTGCAGCCATAAAAAGTCTACAATTTCCATGCTTTTTAAGAAACCAATACTGACCGAACCCAATTGTTGAGCCAAACACGTGCGGCCCCACCACTTCAAAAAAATAAAACAAGAGCTCGGCTCGTGCCGACGACCCGTACTATCCGCGGAACGAGAGGTGATAACGAAGAAGAAGCTCACGCATCGAGCATTCACGTCAAAAACAAACAATTTTGTAAATGATAAACAAACCCCTATATACACGCGCGAGCAGCCAACCGAATTTCCCAAAACAAAAGCCCGTGAAGCCCTGTAAGCGCAAAATTCCCCCACAACATAGAAAATAGAAAGAGCCCATAAGTGCATATGGCACCGGTGCGGTAAGAGTGGGTGGTGCGGGCCTGGGCCTTGCATAAGTGCATACTGCTGCAAGCCTGCGAGCCTGCGAAGCCTCATCGAAGGTCAATGCGCTTATCGCGTTCACGGGGCCCCGAAATCCATGATTTGACACATACGATATCTATACGAATATACCATAAAAAACAAAAAAAAATTATTATTCGTATTTCCCGAAGCGGGACCTTTCTGATGGAACACTCGCGAGTGCAATTCGACCCCCGGTGACGAAAATCGACCGGGCCTTGTTGCAGCTTCATCGCGTGGGCCCACAACCACAACCACTGCCAACATATTTTTCTCCTTCTAATAGCATATCCTGCACACAAGCCATCAAGTCTCTCTCGGACATCGCGCGCCAAAAAGTCCGGCCGACATCCAACCGGGCGCCGCGCGTTGCTATATGAAGCGGTGCAAGCCCATCACTTTTGCCTATGCTTTTTCT
Organism: Metschnikowia aff. pulcherrima; assembly: GCA_004217705.1. Classification (NCBI taxonomy): domain Eukaryota; kingdom Fungi; phylum Ascomycota; class Pichiomycetes; order Serinales; family Metschnikowiaceae; genus Metschnikowia; species Metschnikowia pulcherrima. The sequence continues at coordinate 442,301 of CP034460.1, read as the reverse complement.
TCTTTTTCCTTCTCTAAACAGTAAGAATCTTACTTTTTTTTTCGGACCTAAACAACACTAAAAATGTCTCAAGCCTCTTTGCACTGGTTGACCCAGCTCGACACCACCGAGACCCCAGACAAGGCGTTGCGCCGCCTGTCGATCATCGGCACGATCGGACCCAAGACCAACAACGCCGATGTGTTGGTGAAGTTGAGAAAAGCCGGTCTCAACATTGTGCGTATGAACTTCTCGCACGGCTCGTACGAGTACCACCAGCTGGTGATTGACAATGCTCGCAAGTCCGAGGAGCTCTACAAGGGCCGTCCTTTGGCCATTGCCTTGGACACCAAGGGCCCTGAAATCCGCACCGGTACCACCGTTGGCGAGCAGGACTACCCAATCCAGCCCGGCCACGAGATGACCTTCACCACGGACGAGGCGTACGCCAAGAAATGTGACGACAAGGTGATGTTTGTCGACTATAAGAACATCACCAAAGTGATCACCAAGGGCAGAATCATCTACGTGGACGACGGTGTGCTTTCGTTCGAGGTTTTGGACGTTGTGGACGACAAGACGTTGAAGGTCAAGTCGGTCAACGCCGGTAAGATTTGCTCGCACAAGGGTGTTAACTTGCCCGGCACCGACGTCGACTTGCCTGCGCTTTCCGAGAAGGACAAGTCCGACATCAGATTCGGTGTCAAGAACGGCGTGCACATGATTTTCGCCTCGTTCATCAGAACCGGCGACGACATCAAGGAGATCAGAAAGGTTTTGGGCGAGGACGGCAAGGATATCCAGATCATTGCCAAGATCGAGAACCAGCAGGGTGTCAACAACTTCGACGACATCTTGAAGCAGACCGACGGTGTCATGGTGGCCCGTGGAGACCTCGGAATCGAGATCCCCGCACCCCAGGTGTTTGTCGTGCAGAAGCAGTTGATTGCCAAGTGTAACTTGGCCGCCAAGCCTGTGATCTGTGCCACCCAGATGTTGGAGTCCATGACCTACAACCCTAGACCTACCCGTGCCGAGGTTTCCGACGTTGGTAACGCCATCTTGGACGGTGCCGACTGTGTCATGTTGTCTGGTGAGACCGCCAAGGGTAACTACCCATTCGAGGCCGTGTCCATGATGCACAACACCGCCATCATTGCCGAGAAGGCCATCTCCTACACCTCGTTGTTCAACGAGCTCCGCCTGTTGGTTGTGCGCCCCACCGACACCACCGAGACGTGTGCCATTGCCGCCGTCTCTGCCGCCTATGAGCAAAACGCCAAGGCCATTGTTGTGTTGTCCACCTCGGGTAAGACCTGCAGATTGGTGTCCAAGTACAAGCCTAACGTGCCCATCATGATGGTGACGAGAAACCCAAGGGCCGCTCGTTTCTCTCACTTGTACAGAGGCGTGTACCCATTTGTCTACGAGAAGGAGAAGGTTGAGAACTGGCAGGAGGATGTTGAGTCGAGGTTGCGCTGGGCCGTGGCCGAGGCCTCCGAGTTGGGCTTGTTGCAGAAGGGCGACTCCATTGTCACCATCCAGGGCTGGACCAGAGGCTCGGGCCACTCCAACACCATCAGAATCGTCCAGGCTTAAGTGCAGGACGTTCGCCATGTATAGATCATCCATACGAAATCCATGAAAGATTGAAAGATTGAGAGGACAGATGCTTTTGTTAATTTTCGTACTGAGAAGTTGTAGTCATTGGATAGAGGCATTGTAAGCATTTATTGGGAGCTTTGGGGGATCTTTGGAGGTGACAGCTATATTTAGGGCGAGGCCGAAAGACATTTAAAGAAAGGCTTGACACGAGATCCTCGCAAGCCGTATTTGTTAGGTGACAGGATTGTCATAATTTCAAATTTTTCCTCGTAGTCGAGTAGGTCAAGAGCACCCTTTTATTTATTGGTTGTTGTCTGTCAATCCCCAAGCCTCAAGGGATATCTGCAGTTCCTGAAGATATCATTATACAATGGAACCATTCATCACATAAACCTTTTTGATCGATCAGATAATACGCAGTTTCAGAAAGTTTCGGCCTTCGAAGTAAATGTCTGCCAGATCTGACGCGTGATTTTTGCTCACATATCGGGCCTTCATTTAAAGCTAGTCTAGTATCTAACTTCATGGGAAACTCATCGGCACAGTAAGGGTGCCCAAGCTCTAATACAAGCGGGGAAATGAATCTTAGACAAAACGAAAAACGAAAAACAGCTTCAAGCGTAGATGCGGAATTTCAAAAAAAAAAAAAAAAAAACGGCCAATCAATTGGCGAATTGGTTTCATGTTTCAACCCTAAAGTCTTTTCCATCATCGGCACGCCAACGCTGGCGGCATATTCATGCCTCCCACAACGCAGTCAAGTAGACCTCGTTTTGCTATATTTGGTGGGAAGTGTGTGTTCAGTTGATTGCGGCAATCGATCTGAACATGAACATGGTCAAGCTTTCCCTCCGTGTCTGCTAACGCTGAGAATGGTATACCATTGCTGATCATGGATGCAATTTTGGACTAAATGATTTATGTTAAGAAAACTACATGCGTAGACTTGACGCTGTCGGTAATCGAAGAATTCAAGCGTTCCATATGATGGAGGCTCGCCTTGGTGTCTCAACATATTCACCACACAGAGAAAAGTTTTCGAGACAGGCGATTCTGCATGCTCGTCATGAAAACACCCCCCGAAACCATCTCAGATACTTGCAACCCTATAGTCTATAGATGAAGGGTGACAGCTGCTAAGGATCCAACCAGCAAAGCGCATCCGCGAGGAAAATCTAAATAATCCAAAGTTATTACTGTGAAGTTTACTCATTAGAAATCAATCCATTGGCTTGTCACAAGCTCATCACTTTTGTCCATGAAAATGTGTGGCAAAGTGGAGCGTTTGACGATCATGGTTTCTACATATAAAATCTCTGACTCTCTGACTCTCTGGAGTGAGAGTGTGCATGGAGTTTAAAGCTAGAGCCTAGGAAAGCCAGATAATTTTGTATTGGGTATACACCTGCGGGTCCAGAGTAAAACTAGAAGTTTAATTTCGTATACTTTTCTAAGCTATCTTATCCATTCAATCATGGATTTATACTCAAAAAAATTGGACGTTATGTAACATTTTTGTATGCCCTCTCAGATATCCCCAAGACCCCCATCTTGGCCAGCGCCTTTGTTGCTCGTACAGGACAGGACCCACCGCGAACTTGAAAGTGAGCCTTAAATGGGTCGATAATACTTTTGATCGAAAGAAGTGCCAGTTATCTCCGTGAAATCTGCGTGAATTTGCCACCAACATTCGAGTGAAGAAGTCTGAAAAGCGAGAATAGAAATTCTTTTGGCTACAAATATAAGATTTCTAGGCATAAGTACACTTTTGAGGCCCCACTCTAGCACGCGTCTGGATCTTCTACTGAAAGATCAACCACTTCTCAAAAACACCACTAATGAACTCTCGTTTGGCCTTGCGTGGCCTCGGGCATGCCCGCGTGGCTCCTACCATGCGATTCTACGCCAAAGCGGCGAAAGACGCCGAAGCAACTGAACCTTTGTCGGCCAAAAACGAGCCTATAGCGCCCAAATCGCAGTTTTCGGCTCCTAATTCTGACCCGACCACGCATTTCGGGTTCAAAACCGTCAACCGCGAGGACAAGGAGAAGATGGTGCGCGGGGTCTTCTCTTCCGTGGCGCTGAAGTACGACGTGATGAATGACGCCATGTCGTTTGGCGTGCATAGGCTCTGGAAACACCATTTCATCAACCGGTTGGATGCAGGCATGCGTCCCAGCTCCACCAAGCCATTGGACTTTCTCGATGTGGCCGGCGGAACCGGAGATATCGCTTTCGGGCTCTTGGAGCATGCGAAGGAGAAGTACGGCGATGTGCAGCTGACCATGACGGTGGCCGATATCAACCCTGACATGTTGGCCGAGGGGAAAGTGCGGTACGCAAAACTGAAGTGGAACGATGGCCTGGACCGCGTGTCTTTCATCGAGCAGAACGGCGAGACGATGGAGGCCATTGCTGACGAGTCCAAGGACGTGTACACGATTGCGTTTGGTATCCGTAACTTCACCAATATCCAGGCCGGCTTGAATACTGCATACAGGGTGTTGAAGCCGGGCGGAATCTTCGCCTGTCTCGAGTTCTCCCATGTGGACAACCCCGTGGTTGACTACGCCTACCAGGCATACTCCTTTGGCGTGTTGCCCTTGATGGGGCAGTTGATTGCCGATGACCGCGACTCGTATCAGTATTTGGTCGAGAGTATCCAGAGATTTCCCAAGCAGGAGGAGTTTAGCGGTATGATTGAAAAGGCGGGCTTCTATGTGCCTGAGCAAGGCTACGAGAACTTGACTTTTGGCGTCGCCAGCATCCACATCGGCGTGAAGCTCTAGTGTACATAGTAACAAGACTCAGGTTTGGCCCAACTTAGAGGTAATTTACCGGCCTGTGTCAACCCAATGCAAAAAGTTTGAGATTTTGTTTGAAGGAGTGAGGAAATCATTAGACCATACTCCCAAGATACCCCGTATTTAGAGTCAAGAATCGATGTTGCGTATTTTTAAATGTATGAGTAAGGGATGAACGAGCCTATCCGTGGCAGCAGTTTTTAGTTGAGACAAATCACATCGCAAGCATTCACCAATATTCCGAGTTTCGCGGTGGAATTTTCGAACGGAGAAGCGTGTTTTGCCGCAGGATCCAGACGGGGCAAATATCTCATTCTTTCCTCGTAAGATCGTTTTTTCGAATTCTATCAGGATAGCGTTTTGCTCTTCCTTTAGCATTTCATCGAATCTTCCACATATCAAAACGAAGCGCAAAAGTATCCTGCTAAATGAGCAATTGTCCCGGGCATTGCAGGCAGATCGATGCAGTCAAACGAAACGGAATTTCAGATTGGCCACTCTTTCAAAACCCCTTTTCTGACTATATCCACGTATAGATCCACAATATCAGGAACTCAATGCTTCAAGACTGAGAAGTATGTCTTCACTAATCGCAAGGGCGTGCACAAACTTATCTGTCGCCGAGGCTTCCATATCGATATCATCTCCTTCCCTTGAAAGAACCCCGTTTCGAATCACCATTTGCGCATCCACGTCAAGCTCAGTGTCTGAAATCGAAAGCCCGAAATCTGTAAACTTGGTTCCGTAGCATATTTCCTGAAACACCACCACCAACAGCGGAACAGCACTAGTCGGAGGATTCGTGCTGTCGTCGAAATCGTCCGTCACCATTGGGTCGCTCTCGCCCTCACTCTTGGTATATTCATCCAACTTTAGATCACGGTCTATCATGTTTTCACCCATGTAATCCCCAGAAATGGAGTTCAAGCCCAATATTTCTTCGTCCGCCACATCGTTGGGGATCTGCAATGAGTTCCTGATCCTATCCTTGGACTCTTTGTCACTCTCAGCCTCGAAATTTGGCAAGTTTTCGCAATTTGCAAGTGCAACGCTGGCCATTAGTTTTGTAAGCACAAGCAGATTGCGCACCGCAGGCATGAGGTCAGAGAGCACGTGTAAATTTGAAATGCTAATAGACAGCAATCCGGTAAACGAGGCATCTTCCTCGAAAACAAGAATGATGTGTTTTTCTTTCGCTCGGTACCGAAGCTCGCCTTGTTCTGAGGCGGTTTGCCAAAACCGATCGATATCCAGCTCTTTCGCGCATTCATAGTCCGTGATCCCCAAATATTCAAGTAGAGATTTCGGCAAGAAGACGGTTTCCGTGAAGCGAAGCACGAGTTTCCAGCTTGCATTGGCAATGACGCTTTGCTGTTCGTGCAAGTGGCTCAGACTAGACTCTGCACGGAAAAAGTGCGGAATTACATTTCCGCCGGCGTCTTGAAGCGGCCATGGCTGGAGCTGTGCTTCGGCCACATAATCTATAGCGGGATGTGTAGACTCCTCGAGTGCTAATATTGCAAGGTAAGATTTACCCGATTCTGAAATCCCGGTTTGCGCGTATTTATGGCTCAAAAGACGGCAGTCGTGCCAGAATGTGAGGAATACACCAACACGTTGTGTTTTTTCGTCGTTTAAGCACACTTTTCCAAAGGAGCTCGTGAAGCCTTCTGCAACCTGCCAGTTCTCTGGATTAAGTTCCGTTTCTTTGAAGTGAATTGCAGCCAAGTATGTGGCCAAGTTATCCATGTAGACAATCAAATCAGCCTCGGGCGGCGAAACACGGTCGATATCAGCGAGATACTTGAGGTTTCTTGGGAAAGAGCCGAGTGTGGGGCCAGACAAGCTTGATAGAAGAATACTCTCTGCAACAGATCCATATTGATGTCCGTTTTCGGAGCTTTTTTCACCATCTGAAGGCCTCAGAAGTGACGTTTTGAGGAAAGATGTTCTGAGGTCCGGCAGAAGCGATAAGGTCACTGTTTTGCCCTGTTTAACAGGCCCATCATTCACGGAAATAATGTTCTGGGCAATTCTATCCATCAGTTCGCTATCCTGTAGGGTTTCCAGCAAGTGATTGCCCAGTGAAAGACTCACTTTTGAGACAGTATTCTCATCGGAGAAATCAATCTCTAACAAGAGGAGAGAACCAGCTATCGAGAGCCGTGTGACCCCCGGGATTTCCTCGGAATCAACAAATGTGTCTAGCTTGAGGCTTTTGGCCAATTTCACAATGATATCGATGTTCACACGAAACTTCAGCGCCTCATTGTAAAGACACCGGAGCGAGGCCCGTAGCGCGTCTTCATATGGCATTTGAATAGAGTATTAGAGAGAAGAAAACGGAAAAAATATTCGCGTCGTAGATTCAGTATATTCAAATTGGGTTGTTTTGACTCACTTAACTGAGAATTGTGGCCGATCTGGGGCTTTTTATCCACCACTTTCTTTTTTATTCTCAAGAGAATGTATTTATGGGCCGAGCCGACCTCTGATGCGAGCGAGTGCGGCTGGGTCCTGGGAGCGGACCTTAGGCTTAGCCGTGGCCCGTGGCAGTGTTGTGAGAATCGGTTTTTTTTGTGGTGTTGCGCGTAGGCGCGTAATCGTGCAAGAAAATACGTTCCGCTTTTTCGTACTTTTATTTGTCATGCGCACGACGTAATTCGTAATCAATAGCGTAAAAATTTATCCTCACGATTGTTACGGCATCGTTTTCCTTTTCGCATCATACACGATTGAACCTCACTTGCTCAAATCCATCATTGCAAAACTCCTTTTTCGAAATTGTCGACTGTGAATCTTTCCAGAGGCTTTTCAATTGTTCAAAGAATAATTTTACTCACTTAGTCACTCTTTTTGCGGTCCGCTCGGATTTTGAAAACGCTCTTTCGGTTCGAAAAAGTAATTTTTAGGAGGGGAGGAGATTCCAGGTGAGGGGATCAATGATGCATCCAATGAAGGTGTAACCACCGAAGACGACAAGCTGACTTCGTGAAACTAGCTAGTTTTTGATTGCTTGGAGCGGACGCCTGCCGGTTTTGTTGTCTGTAGATATATATTTATGTTCCTTTTGATACAAAAAAAAGGAAAAACCCACTTTTTTCCACTTTGAGTTGCATTTTCCATGTACTTCGTTCATTAGTAAATACGAAGAACTCTTAACAGCACACTTACGATTACGCAATTACTTCTCCCATGGGCGCGAAATTGTTAAGCCTCCAGGCGAAGTGGCGCGCGTATTTAGTGCCATTACCCGTTTTTACGAGTTATTTCACATCACGGGCCCCGTGGGACAAGTATGGGAAAAATTGCAAACAACCGAGAAAAGATGAAAAAATTCTTTCTCGAAAATGTCACTAAATTTTGATTTCGTTTCATACCTGATTATTTCACAAAAAGCAGATGTAAACCAAATGATATCAATGGTGACATGTTTCTATAGCATCTTCCCAGTGTTGCGCATTACGACGCATAACACGAAACTTTACGAATTACGTGGTGATGACCCCTGCATAAGCGTTAAACGTATTACCATTACGATTTTTCGTGGTGAAAATACGAAAACGTAAATGCGTATTACGCTGCTTTTAGTAATACGAAAACGTTTTTTTGAGTAATTCGTATTCTCTAATTTACGCAAAAAATGAATGAGATTACGCAAAATACAATCGATTTGTGACAGGCGCATGCTACAGGATTTCGGCGAATCTTTAAGTCCGGTTTTTCTTTCAAGTCTTGCAATTCATCCACTGATAAAGATGTTCATTAAAAAATATATATATACGCAAATTCAGCATATCATAATCCATCTTTCCATCTGTGTGATAGTAATTCATATCAAAGTAAAAGAGTTTTCACTCGTCAAGTAGTATACAGACTGAATTGTTTTCATTCGAGTCAACTTCCATTTCAACATCGTCGCTCTCATTCATTTCTTAAGTGATTTGTAAACACAATTCTGCATCATCAGCAAAGAACTCGTCATCAGAATTCACACCCAGCTCGATTTTATCAGGCCTTAATTTTTTTGCCATATCCTTGACGACTGCTAGCATTTTCGTCGTGGCTGGGTCCAACTTGTTTCTCTTCTTTGTGACTATATTTCCGAGGATTGAAAGAAGGGACTCTGCTGGTGCGGACATAGCTGGGAGCCAAATGTCTTTCGCAAATTGTAAAAGAATGGGACTCCTTCATTCCTTCCTAATGCGATACAAGTTGACGACATTTGTATCATCTATTTCCTTTTCAAGATAGGTCTCGACTTTGTTCGCGTACGCCTAGGGGGATTTATGCTGTTTGTGGTACAGGAAGGTATCACTTGAGGCTTACCTACTACTCCCCAATGACCGCTACGGAACCCGCTTTCCGAAGAATTCGCACATGTTTTGTCTCTCTCTCCTACATGATAAACCTCATAAAGCGAAGGAATAGCTTCTTAGTATTTCTTGATACAATTTGATCTACAGAAACTATTCTAGCTCGCCATTTGAAAGGCAACTCAAGTCTGCCGTTTGCGGTAAAGACGGCATGTGTAGCTCATGTGCGGCAAAGTGCCAGTGCCGACACTATGCAAACAAATTACGAAAACTTTATGAAAAAAAACGAAAAGGTAATACGAACATTAACGAAATCACCTTACGATTTACGAAACGAAGGCCCCCCCATAATCGTATTTCGTATTAGGAAATACGCTCTTATTTACGACGTAATGTCGTATTTGTCGATACGATTTACGAAGAAAAACGCCAGTGCGCAACACTGCTTCCAACACTGCTTCTACATACATACGCGCACCGGACCAAGGCCAGACTCCAGGCCCACTGTCTTTGGCATCATCAAAACCACGCAACACCGGTTTTTTTTCTTCAGAAAAAACTGAAATTAACAGATCGGCTTATATTATTCACCTACATTATAAAAGGCACAGCTTTTCCACCCAAGAATTGAGCGTATTTAACATCCACCAGCTCGAATTTCTGGTCCTGCATATACCATACTCCTAGATCACGGTACGAAAAATGCCACTACAAAATTCCAAATCCCCAAGCCCCCACAAAAAATGCCCTCTGCAGAGATCCAGGCGCTCGTGGAGCCGCTCGTGCTCGAGCTCAAGCGGAAGCAACACGTTGGCGACAAAGATATAGCGTTGAAAGTGGCGCACGTGTTAATGCGGGTCATTTCCGCTGCCCGTTGGACCGACCCCAACGAACTCATCACAGTGGTGCGCAAAGTAGGCTTGAATTTACAACAAGCGAGCCCACGAGAGTTTGTTCCGGGTAACATCGTAAGGAGAGTGTTGGCGATCATCAGGGACGAGGTCGAGACCGATCCCGCAGACACGGCGCCCATGATCAGCCTGATGTTCTCGCTTTTGCTGACTCATAATGTGGCCGAGCATGCGCAGCAGAAACTACTGAAGAAACAGCTGAGTGATATGCGCTCGATCGTGATCCAGGGGATTCGTGACTTGATCGACGAAATCTGTAACGTCAAGGAGGAGTTGGAGAACATGGCTGCGGATTTGATCCATGAAAATGAGCTTTTATTGACCGCGACTCCCGGCTCGGATACTGTATTACAATTCTTGATCAAAGCAAGAGCCAAGCGTAATTTTACTGTTCTAGTCACCGAAAGCTTCCCCAACGACACCGAGGACGCCCACCGGTTTGTGAAGACGCTTGCGGAAAACAAGATCCAGACGGTGTTGATCCCAGATAGTACAGTTTTCGCCGTGATGCCGCGCGTGGGGAAAGTGATCTTGGGCGCTAACACAGTGTTCGCCAACGGCGGGTGCATGCTGAACCTGGGCGTGGCCAATGTGGTGGAGTGTGCCAAGGAACATAAGACGCCTGTTTTCGGCGTGGCGGGTCTCTATAAGTTATCTCCATTATACCCATTCAATCGCGAGGATTTGATCGAGGTGGGCAACTCTGGGAAGGTATTGAGCTACGCGAACGCCACGCTCATGGAAAACGTGGATGTGGTCACGAACCCATTGGGCGACTACGTGCCGCCAGAACATATCGACATCTACATCACAAACGTGGGCGGTTTTGCTCCCTCGTTCATCTACCGTATCGTGCTTGATAACTACAAGCCTGAAGATACCAACTTGGAGTAGGCTAGGGAAAGCGAAAAGGCTTCTGTTTTGCTTGGTTTTCGACTTGGTGCTTTGATGCTTATAGACAAGGCATGCATGGGAAGCCGGTCTAGTTGATTTTGGGCAAAATTAGCTCATAGAGCCCTGTTTTTGCTAGTTTTTGCTAGTTTTTGACTTGGTGTGTTCTGTGGAATCATCTTATTACACTTGGAATGTGATGTATAGTCACTTTGGCGCATGGAAGGACCATGGTCAGCTCACGTCTTTCATCAGCGTGCCGTTTACAATGATACCCGGATAATCAGAGTGATCATACTTGCTGAAGGTGAAAGATCAACGTTTTCTCTTCAGAGAAATTCCCATCACATCATAGATTTTGATCGGACGCTTTTTTTCATGTAGATTGACCAAATGCGTCATCCAAGCTTGTGAACATGTAATGAAAGTGGGATTCAGGAGTAAATCATTGTGATAGAAGCAAATATACTTATGCATTGAACAAATTCCTTAAACGGTGGCCTGGTGCTAATGAATCAAGCTAGAAGATCTTTCTTATGTAGAGACAGACCGAAAATGAAGTCTCATTTTACTGTCATGGCATGGACTCTAGTCTATGATTTGTTCTCTACGCAATTAGCAGTTTTGAACACTTCTCATTTCTGCTATGTGATGATCGCCAAAAAGTGACGTCTCGACCAGCTTTACATCATCGCGAATATCACCGGCCCGCAAGCCTCATTTCTCGAGACTCGCTGACTCGGAACACCGCCTATAAGAGCCCAAAGCCAGTTCAGTGCAGAATGTACATTTGAAGATGTCTTCCAGATCAGTAAAGGGCAAATCCCCTCTCCCACGTTTCACAGCGGTACATTCTCAAAGACCTGTCTAGCTCGACAAGATCTCTGCTGCTTCATCCTCGCGCTCGAACCGCTGCCGCTCTTCGAGCGACTTTCGGTTCAACATATTCTCGATTGCTGCCGAATATGGTGCTTTGCCGTCCGTTGTTGGGTTGTTGGCGGTCACGGTATTGAAGTAATTCTTATAGATGTCACCATTGTAGTACCCGATCGGCGCATTAATCATCATGTCTGACATCATGAAAGAGTCTGTCAACGGAATCACGTGTGGCCTAAGGGCAGCGCACAACTGCGCAATGTGATCTGTTGAGTTGTGTGCCATGGCCTCGGTCAGTACCACGGAGTAAGTCAAAAATGTTCCCGAGAACACCTCCAACACGTTTGCTGCGCCATACAATTGCGCCAACAAATCCAACACGGGCACCAAATCTTTCTGGTCTTTGGTCGCATCGATTTTGTCGAGGAATGCTTTCAACAAGAAGAAGTGTGCCAAGAGTTTCAGCAAAGTCACAAGGTCTGCGCCGATGTAGTCCGTGTCACCATTCTTCAGACTCAATACGCTATCCGCACGAGCGCAGGCACGTACAAGTGCAGTCTGAATGGCATACAAGATTTTTGTTGGGCTGTTCAAATCCTGTTTCTGTAATACTGGGGTTTCTCCCAAGAGCTCCTCATACTTGCCCAAAAAGTCAAGAATCCCCGTTGCTTTTTCCCCAGATTTTACCGCTGCGAATTTCTTGAGCAACTGTTTGCCCACGGACATTCCAAGGATGTTATTGTCGCCCTCCCATGTGCACTGCACGGCAAAGTCATTGAAAGCCTTGCCAAACCCTGCATACGACAGGTAGCCGTGGCCGCCACAGGCCTGTCTGCATTCGTCGATGTTAGCCAAAGTGAGCCATGTGCAGGTCGATTTCAACGATCCAGAAGCAATGAAAAGAGACTTCATTTTGTCAACGCCTGCATTGAGCTGTTCCTTGTCGTCGGCAGCCACTGCACGATCCAATTCATCCATAGTACTGGCGGACATTTCTGCCAAGACATTGGCGCCGTTCGAAAACGCATATGTCAATGCCAATATCGGGATCAAGCGCCGCTGGTGCAATGGGTAGTCCAACAATTGCGTTTCAAGGTCGCCCTTCTTCGCCAATGCCGCCTGGAACTGTCTTCTACCGACAGCATACCGTATGGCGATGGTAATGACGCGTGCAGACCAGCGAAAGGCGTCTTTCACCATCACAACTCTTCCCAAAAGAAGCGCCAGATACAGCAATTGATTCAACGGCGGTTCCGTCACCTCTCCTTCCTCCGAGACCTTGCAGTATTTCTGTAACATGAAGTAGCGCGGTATTTTCACGTGCGAAAACTGGATCCAGCCATTGTCAATGCCGTCGCGGCCCATTTTGGCGCCAATATCACCAATCGCAACACCAGGCATCAAGTTATGGTCGGCGTCACGTAAGGGCACGATAAATGTTTTCACGCCGTAATCCTTGCCCTTGACAATTAATCTGGCATAGACTGCACAGTGCGTTGCCAGGTGTGCCGCCCCGCCAATCCACCATTTGGTAGCGCCCAAGTGCGGTGTGTGCACGACAAACTGGTCCTCTTCCTCGTCAAAAGTTGCAGTTGTTTCCAAGCCAGCCACGTTTGAGCCATGCGCCAATTCGGTCATGCCGAAACAGCCATAGAGGTTTTTGATATATGCAGCCTCTTTTTGCAATAACCAGTACTGCATCTGGTTCGTGGAGCCGTTTCCCCTGATGCACCCAAGGAAAAGTCCAAGGTGCACGCCAACCCGTGTATGGAAAGAGGGGTCAAATACAGATACGATCGAAAGCCGGCGCTCCAATTGGTCAAACGTTTCCACCTCAATGTACCGCGAAAGGCGGTTGATTTTCTTGACGGTGATCTCCCGATGTTCTGCCTTTGTGGCATCATAGTCGTGTGTCGTGGCGGCTAAAATCGGGTCACGCTCCATTTCACTAACAAACTTGCGCACCTCTCGGGCCTTTTCCGCCGAGCCTTCAAGGAAATAATTCATTTGCTCCATGTCGAATTTCGCCAGCGCACGCTCTTTCTGAATGAGCGAGCTCGGGTCAGGGCCCTTGCTGTAGTCAACGGATCCCGTTACCTGTGCAAGTGATGCAACAGTGTTGTTGTATGCCATTTTCCAGATGCTTTTTCACTCTTTTGGTGCGTAACAGTGCGGTGTGAATCGTGGCGCGAACGAACGAAACAAGGTGCGATAGATTGAACAAGATATTTGGGTATATCAAAATTATTGTTTTTGCCAATTTGAGTAAAACTTTATCTTTGAGGAATGATTTTTCTTTTTCAATGATTCGAAAAGACGGATATTGAGGTGTTCTTATACTACCTGATTGACCATTTTGGGGCCCCACACACTGCATACTTATACGCATCTAGGCCACGGGCGCGGGCCATGTGATTTGGTGTTTTTTTGACGTGCGTCACGCGCATGAGCCGGGGCCAAGAAGCCTGGAAGCCTGAAACTTGAGGCCTGGAGCCATGTGAAATGATTATTGCGGGGCGCGCTATTCCGACAAATTTTTTTCTCTATTTTCTCTCCAATTTGTTTTTGTTTTGTTTTCGTTTTGTTATTGTTTTTATTTCAATTATTTTCTCTCGCATCTGGTAATGTACGGGCTAGCCAGAACCGTCTACCTGGCTTTCTACATCACTGTGCAATTAGTGACAGACTTTCTCTAGCATTGGTGTAGTGCCTGCGTTGTGAGAAGCACTTGGTTGCTTGGCACCGTGTGATAATTCAGTCTTCTATTATTGTCCCTATTGAGTCTATGGCCGTACATCCTCAGGGAAAATACATAAATCGAGATCGTGAGGAGACAAATTTTGTGAAAAGCTACAGCTTGACTTTTAGGTCAGTTCAAGTTAAAGAATTAGCATTATTGATTTGTTCATTTAATCACTAACATGGGTAATCATACGTCGCACTTTACTGGCAATTGGACTTCTTCAGTCAGAGCTGACCAGCGCGTTAAGTATTTTGCAATGGAACATAGCACTTCGCATCCACATGAATATCGATGTAAACATTCCATTCAAAATACTCTCATATCTTTTCAGTTAATTTTGGGCACTTTCTCTCAATGATTCTTATAAGTGTATTGAAAATATAAACAAGCTGGTGAGATTCATTAAATGCGGCATAAACGCACGAGATCGAAGCACACTCAACTGCATGGCCTCGGCCCCAATATGTCCACGAAAAGACTTTTTCTGTGCATTGAAAATCTCTGAGACAGGTTTAACTGCATCTGGATTATATTGACTTGATTGTAAAAACATCGCGTGTTTGCTTAAGAAGAGAGCAATACTGACATGAACGCACCCATTGATGGAGGCATCATATCATCTCGTTTAGTTTTTCACTTCTATTTATTCTTGATCCGATTTGATTCAATTCATCTTATACACATCCAATATGCCATAAATCCGGCGTCGTGTTTAGCCAAATTAGGAATCCGAGGCTCCATTCCTCGCACAAGACTTGGCCCGCGGCCGCTAGTTCCCAAATGATTTGAGCCGAGGCTCGTTACCTTACCTTACCCCGCGAATCGGCCGCGACATGTTTTGGAAGATTTCATAGGCTACATAACATGTCAGGCTCCATATTTTATCGAGGCAGGGAAATTTTATAAAAGATGATTTAGCGCGGCTTCATATAATTTGTTTTGTTCAAAGTACCAATTCTCGATTGAAGTTCAATTCGAAAGATTAAGATATTTACTTGAATGATCACGTAGACTAGTTGCCAGGCTCCAGCACCAATGATGGCACCAAAGGTAGTACCGAAAGTAGCGTGGACCATCATTAACGGTTTATTGACCAACACCAATGAACCATTAAAAGTATGGGGAATCTCAAATTCAAGAAAAAGAAAAAAAAATCGCGTTCATGTTGCAAATTCTGTGCTATGGCGTGACCCTTTATCATTATTATTATTATTATTATTATCATGCTCTCACATATGTAGCATCGATTTTCGAAAGCGAGTCGCCGAGGCAAAGACGCAACTTTCTCCTATATGCGGTGGGGTTTGTGAGCTGCACGGGGTTTCCCTCAAAGTATACCGTGTCCAATTCGGGCAACAGGCCCAATTGCTCTGTAACTTCTGTGAAGGACGAGATCTGGTTATACGAGCACCAGAAATCGGTGAGCGCTTTCAAATGCGAGAGGCCAGATAAGTTTGTGAGCCTGTTTGACGTCACGTCAAGGACAGTAAGTTTTGTGTTGTGCTCCAAATTCTCGATTTTCTCAATGCCATTATGCGAAAGATACAATTCTTCCAAATTGACCAATTTCTCCAATCCTTCGAGCTTGGTGAGTCTATTGGACTGGATTGAGAGCACGCGGAGATTTGTTAGGTTATCAAGATTCTGTAGACGCGAGATTTTGTTTTTCCCGAGCCACAACTGCGTGATGCTGGGCAATTGTAGCATTTCTGGCAGGATCTCGGCGATTCTGTTTCCGCCCAATTCAAGGTTTTTCAATTTCTTGAGCGTGCTCAAATTCTTGATTTCCGCTATCTTATTTTGCACAAAATAGAGGTTCTCCAACTCGACCAACTTGTCGATATTCTTGATATTTTTGATCTTATTAAACGACAAGTCTAGATTCTTCAACTTCACTAGTTGGTTCACCAGACTGCTGATATGGTTTATTCTGTTATCGTAGAGATCCAAATCCTCCATGGTCTCGCTGGGCAAATTCAGCACGCTGGCCATCGACTCGATGAGATTCTGGCGCAAGCACAATGCCTCCAATTTCGTGAATCTGGCCAAGTTCAAATCCTCCAAGCTTTTGATTTTGAGGTGGATCAAGTCGATGTATTCGGTATCATCTGGGTACTCACGCGCCAAGTCGAAATCACTCGCAATCTGCTCGGGATGGGTATCCGGAATTACAGTTCCGGGGTATTCTACTGCACCATTATCTTCTTCTTCTTCTTCTTCCTCCTCCGCTCCATCTATGTCTTCGTCTGTTTCAGAAAGGTTTGAGTCCTGTAATTTCTGTGCAGTCTCTGTCACTGATAAATCTGCTACGTGGTTGCCGTTTTCGGTACCCGTCAGGGGCTCGGTAGAGAGCGTCATGAATATCGTTCAATGGTATAACCTTTAGTTTTGTATGTGGTTAAGCAGAGGCGGTTGATGCGGAGACCGTGTGTCACGTGACTCGACTCGCGGTTGCTTGCATCTTGTTTTGTTTTTGCTTGCCAGTGGCTCTTATTTCGCGGGCCAATCAAAAGCCCGGCCGCAACGTTTCCCTAGCATGATGAAGGCAGGATTAAGATGTAGAAGTAGCGGCAATTTTCATTTGTGTGGAAGCGATCTAGCTAGAAATTCCAGCCATGATTTCGGAAATTTGCTTTCCGGTCTTTTTTCTCTTATGGAATCAGGAAAATCGCCTCCAGTTTATTCACGTAATACGCAGCAGCGCACGCCAAGTTAAGTCTAGTCGAGATCAGTAAGGATGAATCGGTGAATCCTACAGTATTGAAGGTCAGCATTTTCATCTAAAAGGGAATTCCGTTATGAACCAGCTTTTCTTGTAAACTACAATCATGCCTAAGATCGGAAAATTTCACCCCTCAAATACCCCCTTTTATACCTCTCTTTCATGCCTTTACCATGTTTCTATCATGCCTACAAAGTCTACCTAAATCTTCATCTTCTTATGAATTTTCTTGATTTTCCATTACGTATATACAGCTGTCGACAATAATTTAATTGTTAGCAGAGTGATGTGCTTACAACTTCTGCTCCTCCTGGAAGATGTAGTCCACGGCCTGGCCCACAGTCTTGATGTCGTCAGAAACCTTGTCTGGAATCTCCAAGTCGAACTCCTCCTCCAAGGCCACGAGAGCCTCGACTGTGTCCAAGGAGTCCAAGCCCAAATCCTTTTGGAAGTTAGCCTCCAACGAGATTTTAGACTCCTGCAAAGCGGCCAACGTCTTCAAGGCCTCAAAAGCTCTCTGTGTGACCTCCTCTTTCGTGATAGGGGCAGCGGCATAGAAGCGAACAGGCTGGGCGACAGCAGTGCGGAGAACAGGGGCGCGGAGCGTGCGGGCGGCGAGTCTGAACATTGTGATGGATATGGGTTCTGAGTCAGGATACGGTTCTTCGAATCGATTTTTTTGTTCTCACTTGGTATAGCAGAGACACCCGTACACCAAAATAGTTAAATTTGACATTGATCATGATCTTCATCAATAGAGAGGGAATTGTGAAATTTGTGG
Source organism: Metschnikowia aff. pulcherrima (assembly GCA_004217705.1). Classification (NCBI taxonomy): domain Eukaryota; kingdom Fungi; phylum Ascomycota; class Pichiomycetes; order Serinales; family Metschnikowiaceae; genus Metschnikowia; species Metschnikowia pulcherrima. The sequence continues at coordinate 424,673 of CP034460.1, read as the reverse complement.
AGTCTCTGTTTTTCCGCTTTTCTGGAGCTATTTCAAAATGTATATTCTCATATATGAATGACACCGGTGTGGTCAATGACGTAGCCTTTCTACTTAGCTTTGTGTGCAGTCCTTGTTAATTGAGCCTATTTGGTGGCCCAGCTAATAGAATAGAGCTAAGTACATTTTGAGGGCAAAAGTGGTGTCAATTCAATCATATTGACACTCCCGATTGCTTCAAGAAAACTCCTCTGAATATTCTCGGAATCGGAACTTACTAAGTGCTTGTTGAATATTGTTGTCGGAATAGTCTACTGCGCAGGCGACAAGTGACAGGCAGATCTCTCTCACAATAGTCATAATTTCAACTCTATGCTTTTTCGTGAATATTTATAGTCATAGTGAAAGAAAGAAAAAAAACACAAAACTCAATGTTTGGAAGAAAGTGCAAGTCCTCGTTTCCCGAGCCAATTACCAGCCATAGATGCAGGTCAATAAGCTAGAACAAGCATGCATCAAACACCAACTGCTTAAGCGGGAAAGTTTCTATAACATTCAGGTAGTATACCCCTAAGTCTGTAGAGTGTAATCGAGTAGTAAGTCAAGGTTTATAAAAAAATCTGAAACTCAGCAATGTCTTTATCTTTATCTATATGAATCACATATCCCAAGATTGAGAAACGAGTTAGCCTTGAAGCGCGACCCTTCCCATTCATCACCTCCTGCGCCAATTCAAGGCCGTGCGCTTAATCTTGCTCGATGACAGGCTCATGAAACTAGGCTCCGAAACGTTTGTGACCCCGGAATTGGATGAACCCTTGGAGCTCTGGCTCAGCGTCCTGTGTAGTGACAGTCCACCCAACAATGCCAGGTACTGGTCACTTTGGGCAGTGCCATTAACAGACCCACTCGTGATGCGTCCTCTGGCATTCTGCGCCGAGGCCGTGTGGCTATAAGGTAACGCATCGTAGTTTGTGTTGATCTTCAACTCCTCGATCTCGGCCGCGAAGTTCTGCCGATACAAGTCCACCAACGCAGCATGTGCTGGACGCATGCTGGCACCGATCCATTTGCCGTGCAAGTGCAAGCAGCGGCTCAAGACCAGGGTCAAGTCGTAAAACGCGTTTTTCAAAAGCCGGATATTGTATGCGAAATCGGGTTTCCCGTCGTAGCGTGGGTCGATAAAATACGCTCGGAATTGGCCCACGCCACCATTCACAGGCGAGTCCACCGTGCCGGCCAAGAGCCTGCTCAAATCGTTCAATAACGTGGCATAGTCGGCCTTTTCGCGCACGGCTATGTTGAGCATGCTCTCGACCTGAACCAACTCGTTGTTTTTGTTCAAAATGATGCGGATCGCGTTCTCCAATGGCGAGAGCCGCGTGACGGTGGTGGCCCTGATTTCGCTGCGGTTCATCAACGTCGGGAACGATACCTGGGTCTCGTACGTGATTTCTTCGGTCCACAAGTCAAACACCGACGTCAGGCCCGGGAGTTTGCGCGTTGTAGAGAAAAATCGCAAGTTCTTATTACGGGCATATTGCCGCACGCCGATGGACGTGTTGAGGATCTTCGCCGACACCTCGTTGGCTGGTTCCACCGCATTCACGTGCAAGTAACGGCCCGTTTGGATCTTCTTGCGGAGCTCGGCTGCTTGCTGGTCGTCGGTGACGATTCTCGCGCCCGGGTACATGTTCAAAAGACGCTCATGGATCGACGTGATGTGCTCGAATGGGAGGCCCTCGTAGATCTGTTCCTTGCCCCGGATATTCTGAGGAAACCCAGCACCGATGTACGCCACGCGGAAGTACAGGGGGCTCAATTTGTCGGAACTCTCCAAGTCTAAGTAGAGCCGGGCGAGTTTCTGGTGCACATACGCAAACGACTTGAGGTCGTATGTGTGCTCACTATATGCCTCGAGCAACTCATTGTAAGTGTCCGTGGCGCGCTCCAAGCTGTTACCCTTGATATAGTTCTGCGCAATCATCTTGATCAACGCCTCTTTCCGCTCGAAAGACGTTTGTTCAGGGAACTTGGGCCGGTACGACGCAGGCACGGTCACGTGGTGGTCCCAAGTGTAAGTAGACGCCAAGAGCTCCAAGCTGAGCGCCGCCTGCACGAAGTCCAGCTTGCGGACGTTCTCCTCAAACATCTGGTTGATGAACGAGTGGAAGAGTTCCGGCTTGTTGGCGTTCTTCAAGTACGCGTTGATATTAAGTTTATGGAACGTGCGGTCATCCTCAAACTCCGACCCGAAAGGCACCAGGTTCAAGTCGTTGAGCACCTCCAAAAACCCGGAAATGTTCTGCACAAACCGAAGCACCACGCCTAGCGCCTCGTCGTCGGCGCCAAGCCGGATTGTGGTGCGCAATTTCTCGATGAATGCCTGCTGTTCGTTCTTACCCGGCTTATACGCGGTTCGGGTGAAAATATCGTGCAACCCAAGAAGACACTCTCTCTCAACATCCACAATCAGGTCGCTGAGAATGTACTCCGACACAAGCACGGTCCACACGATTTTGACCGCCACGGCCTGGCATGCGTTGTTGCGCTGCAATGCGAGGAGCATCAATTCTGGCAAAATCGCATAGTCGCTGCTGATGAACTCGACCTGGTACCCGCCGAACTTCGTCAAGTTGAACCGCGCCAAGTCTTCTTCAGTGGCCTCCCACGCCAACGCGTCCCAGGCTATATTGAGAATGTGTGCGATTCGGTCACGCATAGTGCCCGTGATTTGATGGCACGCTTTTCTGGGGATGGTCGAGAGGTGTTCCACGGCCACGGGCGGCAACGTGCCCAACTTGAGCAGCGTGCGGAAAAAACTGCCCCATAACGACCGGTCGAATTGCTCGGGCGTGTCTGTATCGGGAATGAAATGCACAAGCATCAATGGCGTCACGAGCTCAATTGCCAGCAAACAGCCTTCGGCAATCAGCGCGTAGAACGAAACCCACTTGTCCTCGGGGAAGTATTTGCCGAGCCGGATGAGTTGGATCCCCGATAACACCGTCATGATATCCTCGCCGAGGCCGTTTCCGGAAGAACGTTTATCCGCGTCGAAGAAATCATTTGAAATCGGCGTGTTGTTGATGCGGAAGAAGCCCTCGGGGCCGGCAGCCTTGTGCCCGAGCCGTGCCACGGAAGCAAACACCGCGGCAAGTTCCACCAAGACTTCCACCACGGCCTCCTCTCCCACAATTGGGTCTGCGATGATCTCCTTAAACGGATATTCACGCTGGAAAACTTGCGTAAACACCTTTTTTGGGCGGAAATAGTCACCGCTGCGAGTATACTTGTTGTATCTGATAAACGTGCGGGCAAGGGCCCCCAAGTGTTTAGCAAGCGAAAAACACAAGAGCTCCATTCCAGGCGTCTCAAATTTTTGCCATAACAAATCACACACGCAGTTCATCACCAGCGCCGCCAAACGCGTAGCGTCCACGTCCAACTCGCCTAAAAAGACGTCCATGGCCCAAGCGACGGCCTTGGCTACTAATAAGGGGGTGTTCTGCGGGTCACGCACCAACTCGCACGCAAAAAGACGCTGCACCAATAATAGTTTCGTGGTGATGATCTTATGGTCTTTCGCCGTGGCCCTTGGCGCATTGTCTGCGTTGGCGCCTAAGCCCCTTGTTCCCACTGAATCAATGAAATCGATCACGAGCGATAAGACTCGGTGCAGGCCCAATTCCATCTCGAAGGGAAGCACGAAATCGGGCATTTCGAGCACCAACACCTGGTCGTTGAGGAGCGGTGGCAACGGCAAGCCCACGAAGAATGATGCTGTCTGGAAAAGTGCCAGCAAGGGCGCGTGGAACATTTCTGGGTCCGCCTTTTGTTTCAACGGGTATAATGCTACCTTCAAAAGCAAAGAGACGTTGCGGCACACCGACCGCAGGAGCGAGGTCCAGTTCAGCTGCGCCTGGTGGAAAATGTCGGCGATCTTGTCCAATAAGAACACACCGGCTTGCGCAGGCACGCTTTTTTTTGTGAGATACGTGTCAAATAGGTACAAGTACTGGTCTTGCTTGCCAAATATCGTGTCTAGCAAAGCCACCACGGCCTTGAACGCCGCGTCCAAGAGCATTTCGGATTGCGGCAGCCTCGTGTTCAAACACGTATCGGCAATGTCCAAGATGGACGAAAGCAACTCGGAAAAGAAGCGCACCATGTGGTAAATGTCCAATCTGCAGAACTCCACCAACAGTTTATGAAGATCATCCAACCCCAGCGAAGCCTGTGCCAAGCGCTCATGCTGCAAGATATTCCCGATGCAAGTTTCGGTATTGAATGTCTTGCCAATGTACTCGGTATGGATCTGCACGTGACCCACTGGAGAGGTCTCTCCTGGGCTGGTGAACTCGAGCAAATGCCACGGTTTCTTGTTGAGCTCCACCACGGCGCCGTCTTCCTTATACACGGACTCGCCACGGCCAATAAGCACGCCGTTGGCGAAGAGTGAGAACGCAATCGAGTCGCGTTTCGATTTGCGCATACCACGGCTCACAATATTGTTCACCTTGACGATCTCGCCCACGGCCTCACCCAGGTATACGGAAACGAACTGCCAGGACAGCTTCTCGAGCTGGTTCAGCGCCTTGGCAAAGCGCACTTCCGGGTCCGAGGGCGCAGAAATCTCAACGGTCAAGAGCGCATTCTTATGTATATTCGCGACCACGCTAACAACGCCCATTTTCAAGTAAACACGCTCGTAATTTTCCGCCAAGGGATCAAAAAAGATCGGCTTGATCTTGGCGATTGGCGCGCGGCGGCGCTCCGCCTCGTTGTCGTCATCCCTTGTAACTTCTTCGGTGTGCTCAGAGACTTCCTCACTCTGGTCTGTCAATTGGTGCTTGAATTCCTTCACCGACACTACCAACTTTTCTGCACGCGGATTGACCGCGATTCCTTCGTTGGATCCAGCAATAATGCGGTCCACGACCTCACCCCAGCCGTTGTTTTCAGCGCGGCGGGCGTCAAACGGCTTTTTCGCCACAAAAGACCCGAATAATTTGATGGCAAACTGGTGCGCTTGGCCCGCGGCCAACGAGCCTTGGTTACGCGAAAATACCCGCGTGATATCGGTCACGCCCGCAGCCACGCCCTTCTTGACCCTTGCCACCTGCGGGAGGAACGTGTCCTGCGGCGGCAACGAGATTTCCTCGGTCAACACCGCCACCAAGAAAACGCGGTTGTTTTCGACCTCCAGCGCAGGGATATTGCGGAAAAGCGCCGCCAGGATCTTCTCCACATCCACCAATGCGTCCACCGAAGTAGTGTGAACGGCAAACGCCTCGGTCAAGCGGCGTCTGGTGTTGCGCACGTATAAGTAAGCGATCATGCCTGCAAACCCGGCCGGCTGGTAGCTCGAGGAGCCCTCGACCGCCTTGAAATCAACCAATATGTGCAGTGGCGGCTCGTTCACGAGCTTGGCGTTGGGCTCGGGCTGCACCGTGTACTGCAGCGGCGTTCTGTGCGCGTTGATTGGGTACTTCGGGTATAACGCACACAATTGTTGCGCCAAGGCCAACTGGGCCGGCAGTGCCGTTTGCAACAGCACCAACAGACCGTCCCTGCCGTCACGTGCCACCACGGCCTTGTACGCCGAGATGTCGGTGTTTTTGTTGTCCAAATCGTAAGATTTCTCGTTCAAACGCGCCGCCTTGGACGCCAATTTCTTGCCTATTTTGCCCAACAAATAAGTGGTGGTTTCATGCGCCACCTGCACCTCATGCTGCGTTAACGTATTCAGCGTCAACTTGACCCGGTTCTCGTCAAGCTCCCGGTAGACGGCCGAGAGTTTGTTGAAAAGGCGGAACTCGCCGATCGAGTAGAGCGCAAAAATGTGCGACGTCAATAAATTCATCGCATAGGTGATCTCCGACACCAAGTCCTCCGTGAAGGTGAATGTATCAAAGGGAAGGGGCGGTACCACGGCCGCGCCACTCTCACTCGGCATATTCACCTCGATCTCCGCCCCGTTTTGGCTGTTTTCATCGTTTCCACCAGCCCTCTCCAGCTCCTTCAATGTTGGGGCCAACGTCTCAGATACATTCACATTGTTGTACTCATCCGTGGCCCTAGTCATATTCAACGGAAGCCGCTCAATCACCTTGACGTATTTCAAGGGGAATACCGCCACCTTGACGTTCAATCCGGGTAACTCATCCAAGTTCACCGAAGTGATGGTGAAATCATGGGGGAATGGCCGGGTAAGCGTATATCCGCGGGCCCATTTTCCATCCTTGGTCTCGAAAATGTACACCTCGTCGCCAGCATACAAGTTCTTGAAATTCTCGTTCTTCAAAGTAGGGTGCTTGTCAAAGGGGAGAAACGGTTTCCAGAGTCTCCCGTGGAGAAAATGCTCAGTTGGTGTCCACGTCATTGGTTGCAACTGGTGATGGGCTCTGCAGATCTGGCTTTCGAGACTTTGATGAGCTCAAAAATGAAAAGCAGAAAAAACTCAGTTCTCGGAACACTAATAACCACAGAATAAAAAAGATCCTGTTGCGTTTCAATGTTCGTGCCTCCGTTCAATGGGTGGTGAATTTTTTGTTGAGGTCGACAGATCTCAGACCAACGGTCTGCGTGGAGATTTTTCCGCTTACGCCCGGCAAGCGCCGCCCCACGTTGCCCCTGCAGAACCCGCATGCACTTTCGCCCGATTTGGAATATACCAATAAGGGAGGTGTAAGCGCCAGAGCAGTTTGCCTGCTTCACCTACGCAAGAAGGCATAGTTTACGAGATAAGATCTATTCAGCATGTTCTTCATGCTTGTTGTATGTGGAATGCCAAATTTGGATGTTATTTATTGAGTATCTATTTTTTACGAGGTATTTTGAAACTTTTGAATTGATCTCATGGTGCGAAATTAATTTAGTTTTTAGATATCACCTGTTGAATTTATAAAATACCCACAATTGAATAAGCCTAATTTTTAGTAAAGCAATGTCAGAGAACGATATAAATTTGTCTCAGCTTCTGGCTCCCCAGTATTTTATTAAATATATTGGGCTAAAGAAGATGAAATAAAACATTCGCGGACTATTCTCGGTGTGTCGTCTAAATAACGACGCCCGTTCAACTTCTCACTTCTTAAGAAAGAACTACTTAAAGTGGTAATACGTAGTTGCAGTAGCACCATCAAAGCGTATAAACATAAGGAGCCCTTTTTCACAAAGTTCTTACACTTTTGGTTCAAGCTGAAGACCACATTTTTCTTGCTCTTGGCTGGTCTGGCTTATATTGGAGTAAGTCAAATGCGCTGATTTTCATTAGCCTCTCATTCAGATGTGAACAAAAGCATTTCCCACTTATCTGTGCTCTTCCATCTTGATAACGTGCTGGCGGGTTTTCTCTCAGAAGATAAATCCCGATCAAATAGGGTTCCAAAAGCGCCATTGAATAGGGCCAGATGAATCTAACATCATAGCAGGTTAGCTTGGCTCGCCTCTGCCACGTGTCTCCAGAAATGAACGTCAAAGCAGCAAGTGCTTGCATGGTGATGATCACCTTTTCTCAAAGTTCGAAATGTGTCAGGCAAGTCAAAATCACGCCATCCAGTCCAACACCTTATGTGCTAGATCTTTGGCCTTCCGCAAGTTGTACTCTCGTCCCCCGTCCCATATATAAATGTCTTTTTCTCGCCTCCCAGAGTCGAAGTCAAGAGCCTCAAGGCTCGAGATGCGAGTTCCTTTAACAATCCAGTGGCCCACGTAGAGGATCGCGAATATCATGAGAGTGCCATAACTGGCAAAAAAGAACCATGTATCCCAGCATCCATTTAGAAACACAACATATCCCATAGCGAGCAAGATAACGGCAGAGCCGAAAAGGCCGAAAATCGCGCTGTATGGCTGCAAAAACGACTTGTAAGGATACGCCTTGTCATTTCGGCCGATTATATCGGGCCGACGCTTGAGTCCGTAGTAAAACCGCACGAAAGACAAGCACATGGCAAACCATACAAATACACCGGAAGAGGAGATCAAGCTTGTGAGGTTTTGGAACACGGTAGTTGCACGCAGCGATACACAGGTGTAGGCAAGAAGTCCTGGAGCCACAGCCACGAGCACTGCATAGTAAGGCGTGCCGTACCGATTACATTTCCTCAAGAAGCCCGGCGCTTTTCGCTGAAGCGCCAACGAGTATATTGTACGCGAGCTCACGTACAAGTGGGAGTTACCACACGAAAGCGCAAAAAAGAACAAGAAAGCATTGACAACACTGCTCCAGCTGCAGGACCCAGCGCTTTGAAATGCAACGATCCAGGGACTTTGCGAACCGTTCCCCACGCCGGCAATAATCAGATCCCTATTACCACAGTGTGCACCACCGACGTAATTTATGGCGTAATTGTTGTCGAATTGGTCGGGCTCTATGCCCGTAGTGCCGCTGTAAAAGCGAAGAAGACGTGGGTCTCCCGCATATATGTTCAACGACACGACAAACGACGAGAGACAGTAGAAAAGAAGGATTCTCCAAAAAACCCTATTGGTCGCTGACGGAAGTGCTTTACGTGGGTCTTTTGCCTCGCAGGCGGCTATGCAAACGATTTCCGTGCCACTATAAGCGTACGCCGCAACCACTATTGCCACAAGTAAGGATAAAAAGCGGCCCGTATTCCCGCCAATTCCCTCACTTTCCGGATCTGTACCATCACTGAAAAGATTGAATGTGGGCCTGAAAGGACCAAAAATAAGATTGTGCTCGAAATCTGACTTCAGATACTGCCAGTACTTGAAGCCAAGAACACCCTTGTCGCCAATTCCACCGCGATTCACCACTATCATGACCACAATTCCTAAAAACGTGATGATGACTTTGAGTAGACTTGTGAAGTACTCAATCTCGCCGAAGACCCGCACGCTCAGAATGTTACTAACGATGCAAATTACCAAAAATAACGTGACAAACCCTGCTGTGGAGCCGGCGTTGGTCAAAATTTCCGTGCTAGGAAAGTAGCTCAAGATGATCACCAGCGCCACGACTTCGCCAGCCAAGCCGAACGAGAAACTGAAGAAATAGAGCCACCCTGTAGCGAAACCAAAAGATTCGTCGACAAATCGGGAACTGAGTCCAGAGACGCCGTCCACAACCGAGACAAACGTGACCATTTCGCAAAAGGAAATCACCGTGGCAAGCACCACGAGCCCAACAAGTAGCATTGCCAAGACGGTGCCCAAGCCACCGGCGATAGTGAATGCCTTGCCCACATTGAGGTACAAGCCTACCCCTAGGGTTCCGCCCATGGATATCATTTGCAAGTGTCTGACTTCGAGTTTGCGGTGGAGATAAGTGCGCTGGTGCGGCTCAGAGGATGAGCTTGACGCCCCGCTGGCCTTGCTACTCGCAACATCTTGTTTTGCCTGATTTTTTCGCTTTATCCACGGAAAAGTGTTTATCCGCCGTTTAGTTTCGACAATTTCGGGCACAGACTCCGGGTTGTACAATTTGTGGAAGTCATTGGCATCTAGCACAGGAAGAACGTTCAGCTCGCCCGAGAGCTGGTGCTGCGCTAACTTATCCTGGATCTTTTGATTGATTTCAGACAATGTGACAAACTGGTGGAACTCATCGAGGTGAGACACGTTGAACACCAGCTGAGTGTCTTTTTTATCCGATTGTAACTTTTTGGAAACATCCTTGTACATGTCGACGTATTTGTATTTCCCTCTGGAGTCCAGTATCTCGTCATTCCCGCCCACGGCCAATTTGGAGCCTATAGCGCGGATGATTCGTGAGTCTAGCGATACATTTTCGCCCAACTCGGTTTCGGTAGAGCTTATGGATCTCCTGAGTTCGCTCACGTCCGCCCCCGCGTTCTCGTGGCGGGCCACACCTTTCACATACAAACTTGAAATGTGACCAGTGGAGTTGGGGCTGGGAGATTTTTGGCCTGTATTCACACGCGACAGGCCCGATGAGCCAGGTCCCGAATATACTACGTGTGCTTTGGTTTTAGTCCAATTTGCGAAAAGAGGGTGTGAACCCAAGTCCAGAAACGAAGAACCCTTTTCGGAGTCATGACCGCTGGCCAAAGGTTCGTCTCTGATCACTGGAAATAGAGGAGCCTCGTTTCTGGAGAACGACGAAAGGGACGTAGTGTCCAGATCATTATCTGCCATGAGCCATCAACGGTGCTGTTGTTGAGTTGAACTATGTTTGCGCAGCCGTAATATGTATCTAAGTCGTTGATAAAGCGGGTTTTGGTAACGTCAGATGACCTAGTTTGGGATACCATGTGCAGGATATTCATGTGATCGAAGCGCTTACCCCTGTACTCCGTGAATACGTTTGAACTTGATACTATTTTGAAGTTCGTCTGAATATGGGCGTCTCGGTAGTCAATGAAACACAACTTTTACCCGCTATCTGTGGCCTCACAGAGAACGATTAAAAGTTCGCGTCAGAAACCGAAGGTGTAATGGTAACGACACTGTGCCCCAGAGTGTGAGCAAGCCCATCGAGCCCCGAGACGAAAAATCCAAAAATAGCAATAAAAAGTAATGTCATCAGTGATGACGTTTCAGCTGTTACACTGAAAAGAACAGATACTACACTTGATCTAAGCCAAATGGCAAAGAGATTTGGTTCCAAAAAAACAGGGTTTGTAAGGGGGCTCGCTGTTTATATACTCGCGCGCGCGGGGCGGGTAATCGTCATCACCTATGTAAAATTATTCTGCTTTGTGCAATCTGTGCACAACTTAGCGCGGGAGATGCCAAAAACTTCATGACTGATTCGGAATTGATTTCGCCTCAGACCAGAAATGTAGTGTTGATTCTCGATGGCAAATGCTGTTTTCATTTTAAAAAGAAGCACGTGGAATCCCGAAGCTAAGAATTTTATAGCTTTGTGGCAAAACTATAAATAGTGGCTTGTGGCCTCATTCCACAATTCCATTGGCTCATGGCTACGCGCTGACGCGTGTTTCTGCAGCCAAACATTCGACGGTTTTCCATTGAATTCCACAAACGCGCGATCGAACATGATGGAATTCGATCAGAGTGATGGCAAATTCTGAAGCTGCAGGAGGCACGGGTGTTGCGCGTGCTCAAGCGAAGTGGGACCCGGGGTCTGCTGGATTGGGCAATTGCTTGAGCCGCACATCTCATCGGTTCGCAACGCGCTTGTCAATTTTTCAGGTTAAATAGCGTACGATTCCGCGAGCTATTTCAGGTTTTTCTATTAAGGATAACCAGATTTTCTAACACCACACAACAATCATGTCATTCAACAGATCCAGATACAACAGAAAGTCTTTCAGAGCTTCCCCTCACAGAAGCTCTTACGGTGCTAGATCTGACTACAACCCTCGCTATCAGAGACATCACCGTGCTGAGAGAAGAGGCCACTACGAAGACCGCAGTTACGACTATGCTCCTCAGAGATACAGCAGCCCTCATCACAGCAGAAGATATTCGAAATACCACTACCCACAACCATCTGGAGAGGTGTTCATTGAGGAGCCGGAAACAGAGTCCGAGGTCGACTCCGAGAGTGAGTATGACGGATTGGCTCCTTCTGAGGACGACGAGAGAACATACGATTTCGACTTGGAGAGCAACGACGATGACGCCGCCTCTGAGATCTACTACGACTCCGATGGCTTTCCAGAGGGCGAGTACGAGGAGATTTTTGTGATTCCAGAGGACTTTGACGGCGTCGACATGAACGACGAATTTGAGAACGATGCCATCGACGCTTTGGAAGCCGCTGGTGCCGTCAGAGACGTCAACGATGACTTACTTAGATTCTATGACTCTGACTCTGACTCTGAAGTTTCTTCTTCAAGTGAGTACGACTCCGATCTCGAGTCTGAAATTCACGTTATGGAGTCTTTTGACTCTAACTCCGATTCCGAGTCTTCCAGCTCCTCCGACTCCTCCGATACCGAGTCCTACACCGACTTGGACATCGACTCCGATCAGGAAATTCAAGATCTCAGACAGGCTTTGGCGCAGGTTATTGAATCCGCCGATGAGGATTCGTCCTCTGACAGCGAGGACGACGTGTTCATCGAGATTGACTCCGACTTCTACGACTCTGAGGATGACGCAGAAGATGACATTGTGGTCGACGAAGACATCAGCTCCGAGTCCTCTGATGACGAAGGCATCACTATTTACAAGCACCGTTTTGACTTGCCCGACCGTTACGACAGTGACAACGACTCTACCGACCCAGAGTTGGAATTTTCTGATGACGAACTTTTGCTCCAGGCAAACGACTCCGACGACGAGTTTGACGTGATTGACTTGAGCAAGGAGTTGAAAGACTCGAAGGAGTGCGAGGTTGTTGAGCTTGACGACAACACATATAAGTTGAATCTCAGACTCCCTTCGCTCATCAAGGAGGATTTGAAGATAAACTTCTTGAAAAACGAAAATGAATTGGTCATAAACGGCAAGTTTAACTTTACTCTTGATGAAAACGACAGCGAGGCAGACAGCGAGGACGATTTTGAAGACGCCGAGGAAAAGGCCGAGACGCGCAACGAGGAGAAAGCCAATAAGTCTTCATCCGAGTCTTCATTTAGCTCTTCTTCATCTGACTCCGACTCTTCTTCCGATTCTGACTCCGAGTCATCCAGCTCTTCCGATTCTGATTCTGAGTCCGAGTCTGAGTCCGAGTCCGAGTCTGATTCCGAGTCCTCTTCTTCTAGCTCTTCTGAGTCTGAGTCCGAATCTGACGAGGAGGAGGAGATTCAGGAAGACGCACAGGAATTGATCAAGGATCTTCAAAACCATGAGATTCAATTTGAAAAGAGATTTGTGTTTGATAAGGTTGTCAAGTTTGACGAGATCAAGGCTTCCTTTTTGGAGAACGGCGAGTTGGAGTTGATCATTCCAAATGAAGGTGTTGAGATTGATACTGCTGAGAACAATGTCGCTATCTCCATCGAAGGCCAGCCTCAGAGCCAGAGGGCTATTGATACCGAGCAGGCAGAGGTTGAGGCAGTTGCTGAGGCAGTTGCTGAGGCTGCCACTGCAGATGTTGAGATGGCAACTTAGGGCCGGCCGCTTGCCACGACATCAACGCCGAAAATGGCGCGAGTTACGCATTTTCATGAGACATTCACTTCTTGCATGGCCCTCATCAGAGAGGCCCTTTGTACTATAGAGTTTTAATCGCTTTACAGATTATAATATAGTGGCTTGAAAAACAGCCATGATGACCATTTAACTCTCATACCAAACGCACGAGAAGATGTAAAAAACCGAATTTGGGCCTGGGTTCCTCATCATGAGATCCCAAGTAGGCCATTGCTGAGGAAAAAGTTTGCGAAAAAGAGAAAAAAAAAAAAAAGAAAATTTTAAAAAAAGAGAAAAAAATGGTATATAGATTAATTATTCAACTTTGATTATTTTGGGTTGTAGCTGGTTCTTCATAGCCATTTAAGCCATGTCAGAATCACGTGCAAAAAAGACACTACCTGTTGCACATGAGAGATTCTCGTATTTTTTTAAGAGAACAAATTAAAAGACAAATCGAGAGATCACATTTAAATCTTCCTTTTATTTGCAATATAGCAAAAGGGAAAAGTTTCAAAATGTATTACAAAATAAGAAAAATGGCTGATTTGAAATGAAAGTATTTTCCTAATCGGGGCATAACCGTTTCAATGTGCAGGAAAGCAACCTGATTAATCCATAATAGCTGGACTGGTATAGCATGAGTTGATCATAAGTGACATTTCTCGTAGAAAATCATTTCAAAATTGCTCGAACTCACCCAAAACACAACTTGTATCCTTCAAATCTCCTTAACTTAATACTTCAAGCAGCGACTGTCTCATCATAACAGAGGCCTAGAACATGCGGCAAAATCTACTTTGTTTCTTCGTGCTACCACTAATTTTTGCTTTCAAATGGCCTTGGCAGGATGATGAAACTACAAGTTTACAAAGCGCCTTGCCGACGTCGTCTTCAAAGTCCTCATCCTCGACGGCCGAGTTTTCGGGCACCTCAGACGCCATTTTCACGCTGTCGTATTTTGCAGACGGACAAGCATACGCCCCAAAGGCAACAGCATGCCCCACAGCGGCTATCATGAGGAAAGCGTCCAATATCTCACAACAGGAGGCCAAGTATATAAAAGAGCGCCAAAAACTCACTACCGAAAACTTGATCACGTTCTTGGATAAAGTGGCCGACCTTTCTGATTTCGACGCAGAGGACTTTATTCAGAATGCCAGCAAAAATATCAGTATAGGCTTAGCATTCAGCGGGGGCGGGTACAGGGCCATGCTTTCAGGAGCAGGTTCTCTTTTGGCCTTGGATGATAGATTCGAAGATCTGGAAAAATCGGCATTGGGTGGCCTTTTGCAATGCTCTACATACATATCTGGATTATCGGGAGGGGCGTGGCTTGTTGGGTCTCTAGCGGTCAACAACTGGATCTCGGTGGCTGATGTGATGGCAGAAGATAGCGGCATGTGGGATTTGAGCGACCTGATCTTCAATCCTAGCGGGATTAATCTTGTGAAGACAATATCGTACTATAGCCAATTACGACAAGCAATCAGTGCCAAAAAAGATGCCGGCTTCCAGACGTCTATCACGGATGTTTGGGGCCGGGCATTATCGTACCAGCTTTTCAACGAAACGTTCTATAACGGAGGAGAAAACTTCACCTGGACCGGCGTGACGCAACTGACGTCTTTCCAGGACCACGAAATGCCGTATCCGATCTTGGTGGCCAACGGGCGCAATCCAGGCACGAAAATCATCAACTTGAACCTGACTGTTTTTGAAATGTCGCCTCATGAGCTTGGATCCTGGGACCCGAGCCTCAACTCTTTTGTTGATAATCGGTATTTGGGAACAAACCTTAGTGATGGCCAGCCCAACGGCCAAGATTGCGTTACCAATTACGATAACGCAGGCTTTTTCATGGGCACATCCTCCTCGATCTTCAACCAGATCTTGTTGAATGTGCAATCTTCTTCAAGTCTCAATTGGGCACTCAGAAAATTGCTCTCCATGATTCTCGGGTCGTTTCTGAAAAAGGATACTGACATTGCAACCTATGAACCGAACCCATTCTACAACTCTCTGTATGCCGACCTGAAAACAATGGTCACAAGCGATGCATTAAACTTAGTTGACGGCGGCGAAGATAACCAGAACGTGCCTTACTATCCCTTGATACAGAACACAAGAAACGTGGATGTGGTGTTTTCCTTCGACAATTCTGCCGATACTGCAGAGAACTGGCCCAATGGATCTGCCATCACATACACTTTCAAGCGACAGTTTACGATTCAGGGCTATGGCACGCCGTTTCCATATGTGCCTTCATACGACACTTTTATCAAGGAGAAACTTGATCTGAGACCGGTGTTTTTCGGCTGCAACGCCTCGGAATTGGACAGCTTGGTGCAGTTTCATGGACTGCCCAAAAACACTACAGATGTACCGTTGATAGTGTACATTCCAGCCTCGGAGTACCTGTACGAGGCAAATACCAGCACGTACAAAATGAGTTACGACGACGACGAGAAATTCGGGGTGATTCAAAACGGCTTTGAAGTCGCCTCCATGAATAACCGGTCACGTGACCTGCGCTGGAACAAGTGTGTTGGATGTGCAATCATTCGTCGGGAACAGGAACGCCTGGGCCAAGCGCAAACAGAAGAATGCAAAAAGTGCTTTAGTGAATATTGCTGGATTGGGGGAATTGAGGATAGCGCCGAGCCCAATGCACTGGTTTTGTTGGATATTGTCACCGAGCGGAATTCAAAATCCGCGCCGACTCTGAGTCTGAGCCTGAGTCTGTCAAGGAATGACGTCATGTCTGCATCCAAAACGACACGAGAGTCCACGAAAAGCTCGCTCAGCTCATCAAAAATGAGCTCAAAAAATTCAAAAACATCGGCAAGCACAGAAAGTTCAAGAACCACGAAAAGGAGCGAGTTGGTTAAAAACACAGCAAGGTCAAACGAAATCAGTTTAGTTGAGGCACGTGCGTCGCTGGTTCTCGCGCCACTAGTGACTCTTGTTTTGAGTGTTATGATATCATCGGTGTAGGGTATTAGGTTACGACATAATAGGATTTAGTTCTTTTTTTTCTGTTACGACTTCAAACATTTTCATATAATTTTGAATCTTTCCATGGGGCCACAATCACTCCAGGCAATGTTAGTTGAACGATGTGTCATTGTGCAGTTTTGATGGACGTCTGCCGCATGAACTGTGACAACGCCACATGTTGACATAAATGAATTAGCGTGGTTCAAACAGGATTTTTTGTTAACATTATCATGAAATTCCAGATCAAGGATTCAAATAAAGCTTGATTTTTTTTAGATTATCCAGAAATCCCACATTTATCGAAGCTGGTTTCAATAAAAAGCGCAGCCTCACGCTGTCAATGTGGCTTGCATATAGGCGTTTGGCACAGCTTACTAATGGAAGCCTATGGACGCCAGATCGAAGTGGGCATGTAATTTTCGCCGCCAGATCCAAAAAACACAAAAATTCACCATAAACTCAAATCAAAACGTTCACTTTTCGTGAAAATGGCACAAATCAATTTTGTTTCCTGAATCTGGTGGAGCTTGGGACATGGAGGACAGGCTCGCTTAAACATTCCTCCTCACGGTGCGATTAGGTTGGCCGGCTTTATCGCCCATATTGATTGGCCGGAATATGGCTTTCCCCTAGATTTCCAGATACAAAGGTGAGTCGAATAACAAATATATAGCGGCTTTATAAACAAAATCTAAGGTTTTTTTTCTGACAAAAAACCTGCCCTAAGATGCTACTGCTGGACGCCTCTATATGACGGCGATCGCCCGATTTGATCCGATCGGTGTGTTTTCTGTGCAGGTCGATTGCCAAACATTAATATTTTTAGACGTACCGGTGGTGACATCTAATAGACTCAAACGTAGTCATGATTGAGCTATTTTTCAAGCGAGTGAGTATTTTCCGAGTTTCCCGAAACTAAGTGTCTCGAACTGTATACCCTGGTGGTCACCCTTGCTGTGGCGGTGGCGAAAAGCCTGCGCAATGGCTGCTGCGTGCTGCAGGTCCCACAGACAGGTAGCAAACGTTTCTCCGATGCTTCTACCCCCGACCGGCCAACGTATAAATACCTGTGGATATTTCCTGATCGAAAATGTGAGCGAAATTTCGAGAGTATTTTCACTTTAATTCTAAATTTCACACACTAAAACACTCACATTCACAGAACTTCCATCATGACTGTCACCCCCACCTCGGTATTCGTCTCTGGTGCGACCGGATTTATCGCCCAGCATATCATCAAGCTTCTTATCGATAAGGGCTACAACGTGGTCGGCACCGTTAGGTCCACCGAAAAAGGAGAGAATTTGAAGAAATTATTTGGCGATGCCTTCACATACGAAATTGTCGAGGATGTGGAGCCTGAAGGCGCCTTTGACGAGGCGTTGAAGAAACACCCGGAAGTCACGGTTTTCTTGCATATAGCGTCGCCGTTCCATTTCAAGGCCACCGACGTTGAAAAGGAATTGCTCTTGCCTGCAGTTAACGGCACGAAGAATGCCTTGAAGGCGATCAAGGAGCACGGCCCGCAGATCAAGAAAGTCGTGGTGACATCATCTTTTGCCGCCATCACGGATTTGTCGAAAACAAACGATCCTAGTCACGTGGATACCGAGGAGTCATGGAACCCGGTCACGTGGGAGGAGGCAAAGAAGGCGCCACTCGAGGGCTACTTCGGGTCCAAGACATTTGCTGAGAAGGCCGCCTGGGACTTTGTCAAAGAGGAAAAACCAAACTTTTCCATCAATTACGTGAATCCTGTGTACGTGTTTGGTCCTCAGACGTTCACCTCGGAAATCAAGGATGAGCTCAACACGTCCTCGGAAATCATCAATGGTTTGTTAAAGTTGGGCAAAGACGGCGACGTGCCCTCCGCTGCCGGTTACTTTGTAGACGTGAGAGACGTGGCCAAGGCTCATTTGGTGGCGTTCGAAAAAGACTTGAAAAACGAGCGTTTGCTCTTGAGCTCGGAGAAATTCACGGGCCAGGACTTGTTGGATGTGTTGAACTCGAGTTTTGAGTCGTTGAAGAACAAATTGCCTATTGGAAACCCAGGCGCCGGAAAAGATCAGGCGAAGAAGACAGCCCTGGCCGATAACTCGAAGACACGCGAGATTCTTGGCTTCCCTTTGATCGACTTGAAGACATCTGTGGTGGACACTGTCGCGCAGATTCTCAAGGCAAGAGGCCTGAACTGAGCTATGCGTTTTTTAGAAATGACATATGACAGATGGTGAAGTTTGTATAATTACATGAATTCATGACCTGATTGGTAGACCGGAATTTGGTAGCTGTTAAAATTGACAATCTCGTCGCGCTTACTAAAAGTTTGCAGACGTGATCATGTAGATGTCTCCGCACAGGACCTAGATATAATAGCGTGCACTCGTCAGCATAGTATACGGATATAACTATGAAGCTATTTCGTAATTTTTTTGAATCCATATGAAAACAAGGATTTTATTCTGGGCTAGATAAATATTCCCGGCACTGAGCAGAATTTTTGACCGATTTTCTCAAATGAACTATAGCTATAATCGGTCTGCCAATGTCAGAACTGTATTTTGGGCCCGGGCGATCTGGTTGTTGAACGCAACGCTAAACCCCAAAGATACTTCCCCAAGAGACCTGAATTGCTCATTTATGTCCGATATCTTTGCAAGACTTTCAACAACCATATCTGTGTAGCCATCCCTTTTCCGGTCAGGATTGCCGATAGAGTCAAATGGAAGCACTAGCCGCAAGTTAAAACGAATCAACAGATTGATCAATTTGTGTGCTTGGCTGTTTGGCGACGAGTAAAACTTCAACAATTCCACCGAGTTCTCCATGAACCGAATCAAATTTGCAGCATATGAGATTTGGGCTGGGATTGCCTTGTCCACCCCATCATTCTCATTCACCCACAGAAGACATTCGGTGACTCGGATTTTGAGCGTAAACTTCAGCTTGTCGAAACCGAGGGTATCAAACTGGTCTCCATGCACGAAAGATTTCAATTCCAGAATTATATTTGTCAAACGAGCCGTCAGATCTTCGGGCCCTGTGATCGGAACACCTAGCTGGCCATACCCCGGAATTGAACGTTTTCGTGCACTTGACCTTGAAACAGAACTGTTTATTCGATTGATCATGCTTTGGTGGTCTGTTGATTCTCGGGTGCCAAGAGAAATTCTTTTATTATCATAATTGATGATTCCAGCTGCGGCAGTCGTAAATAGAAACACAATTGTCCAGTGGCTGAAACATACCATACTGGAAGATCTATGGATCCGGCCTGAATTTCAAAAATAAATTGCTGAAAACTCACTTATGGTCTCTATGATCTTTCAAGAGGATTATCGACCTCATTTAAAAAGGTAACTAGTCGCTCTAGGAATCTGCTTTCTTCTGCACATTATTCCAAATGGGGTATGTTACATTGCAGTAGAAACCAAGAAAAGCGGAAACTCATAACGAACGGAATTCATGAAAAACGCAATCTCCATTGTTCGTGAGTGCTCACGACAAAATCTATCGTAGAAGTAGTTGCACACTGTTTCCAAATATGATTCCGATCAATGTGTTTTGCTGAATTTCTGCCACTATTATGGCACTGGCCGCCACCAGTTGAGTATAGCACTGAAATGCAACCTGCATTTATATCAACTGCGATCAAGTTCTTTACAAAGTTGTAAGCCAAAGCTTTTATACATGAGATCTGTTTCAGTACAGCGCCAGGCTTTATTGTTTGTTTTTGAGAAATCGACTGTTGAAAGCCCATTGGGAAATTCGGGGCTGTGGCAACAAAACAGACAGATACCGTGTAAGGCAGGTTTTCATAATCTAATATAATTTATTATCTCAGGAACAAATTCCGCTATTTATTTTGATTTGCTTGATGAAAAGTGCCAAAACTGGTGTCCTTATTTGAATTTTAATGAAGTACGGTCCTAGTCAGCAATAGGCACTTCAAGAAATGTTGGGATCCTGCTACAAAGATGTGCAGCTACCACTTACAATTTTGAGTAAGAGATCTTTGGAAGATCTTTGAAATTGAGCAGTCAAAAATTTGAAAACATACAGATTTTCGTCGTTTTGTGGAAAGAATTGCAAAGCCACGAGGTTTGTTTGTTATAACGTTCTCGCACATTCATTCTCTGGATGGGAGTTTCGTGGAAACATGACATCGAAACACCAAGATTTTGCGGCGTATCATTTCAGTTTTATCATCAAGAGGGAATTCAATGAATTTGAAGCGGACAAATTGTTGTAAACTCTCATTCAGCGTGAGATCCACCAAGCGTAACAACCAATAGAGTCGAAGGCTGGTTTTTGGGTGTGCAGAATGAACGACAATTATGAAATTCCAAAAGCCAATTTTCTCTTTGGATAGATAGTGATATTGATTTTGAATCCAGAATATTTTGCTTGGCAGCAAGTAACGAAACGATGATAAGTGAACACGCCACGATGGATTTCGGAACTAATATCAAGCAAAATCAAGCCACCAATTAAACACATGGAACTGGATACTTTGGGGTTCAGAATGCTAATTCTTGCTGAAGGCGTTTTTTTTTAAAAAAGCGAAAAGAACAAGCAAAAAATAGCTGGGCGCAAAATCACAGAGGTCCAATAAACTTCACCATGGTTTGAGAAGTCCTCTCGACATTCTATGAAAAGAGGTATACTCAATAAATCCAGTTCATCTAGCAAATTTTGATTGTTTTCAAAATCCCAAAACTTGAACCTCTCCCATGCCTATTTCAAAGCCCCGGAATTTTTCTGTAAATCGCTGGAATTGTGGTGGTTGTAAATTCTCTGCCATAGAGATTCAGACGATGCATATAAGTGCAACTCGCAAGGCCACTTTTTGTTAATTTTCTGTGTGAACCAAAAAACCCAAATCACACAAAATGAAGCCAAGCGTGGTTTTGACTGGTGTGATAATTGTGAACTCGTTTGCTCACGCAGGAAAAGCATTATATGCAAAAAACTCGAAGGTGCTCAAAACCTCTTCAATCCATGCCCACAACTCAACACGAGACACAGAAGAGCTGTTGGAATGGGTGGTGGAATTCATGAAGAGTTTTGTGAACGGACCAGATTTCGATTTCCAAGGGTTTAGAAGAATGGGAGGCATCGTCTCGACGCAAATCTCCAATGCACGCCATTTCGTGGAACGAATTCTCCCACCTCACGGCCAGTTTCTGAAACAGCTCGAATTTGCAACCAAAATGTGTGGAGTTATGGATCTCGTGACCCACTATATGCATTTCTATATTGCAGATACTCTCGATCAGCAGGTTTTGCGTTATATTTTGCAACTATCTGTTCGCCTTTTGACCCTATACAGCCTGGATGGCGTGCCAAAATCTAGTATGCCGGGATATGTGGAGATGGTCAAACATTACAGGAAAATTTTATTACACTGGATCACTGTTTTTGACAGCTTGATGAATGTGCCCACGAGTGTGAGTCTCGTATTCGAGGAACATTCAAAACATGCTTTGAACACCATTAACGAGTTGACTCTTGCGGCGAAAGCAGCACAATTGTGCAATTTCACTAATTGCAGTCATTTTGCTAACCCTGGGGAAAATGGATCAAAACAGTATTGACACGGTTTCAAGGGTTTCAGGCGCAATTTACTATAATGTGGCTTTTGCGAAAACAGAAGAGAACATGGGTTCGTGCTATCGATATGGGCCTGTATTTTGTGTTAAGAATGATCTAGAGATCATGAAACAGGATAAGCCACCGATTGTTTACTTTTTCTCACCTGGAATCGATGCGCCTTTCTGATCTTTATAAACCAGGACCACCAGGCTCTAATGGTATATATATCGATATGGTATGAATGATATCATGGATTATTTGTTTGTAGATATTCAAATACACGCAATGAAATTCAGCCAAGCAGTCTTAATGACCCATCTCTTTACGCTATTGTGGGCGGCAACCAGAGGCCAAGACACGCTTCCACAGAGTGGCAGCACTATCTCAAAAGCAACAAGAAATAGGGGTATTGTACAAAGAAACTATCAGGAAATCACAAAGAATCTCACTACTCTTGTCGCAGACTTGAAATCTTATACTGACGATAAGGCGTTTGAATATCGAGTATTTCTCCCTCGTATCACGGGCATTCGTGAAAAACTAGCAGATATTGAGTTTGCGGCCGAAAACCTGCAAAGACAGATCAATCCAATCCAACTTAACTTTGCCCGCCGTTTGTTCTCCACCATGGTATATGCTGCTGATAAAATGAAACGTTACACGGGAAAACGTGGGCATGGAGAGGCACTAGTATATAAAGTGGTGGAGTTGAATGTCAGGATTTTGGCATTACGGAACACAAAAGGCATGGTTGACTGTTGGGACAATTCTATTCCGGAAGCGATTCTACGGTTCGAGGACACTTTGACTACTTGGAAAGAGTACATGAATGGGAAGAACAGTACGCCGCCTGGCATGGTGCAATTGTTTGAGGTCCAAAGTGAAAATGCCAGAAGAAAACTCGAAAGAGTGACCACAATAGTTTTGGAATGCAATTAACAACGACGACTTTGGAACATGAGAATCAAAAAGAAAATTGAAAAGAACGAAAAATAAACCTAAGCAGACTCGGTTTTGAGTAGCTTGGGACCAGTCATATAGAATTCTATGAGCAGGTGAAACTTCGTGGGATATATCTGAGACTTCCTGATTTTTGCGACATTTCATTTAAATCCAAAACCACAGCGTGAACAATGACCAAAATCCTCATTGAATTCGGGTTCACGTAAGTCAAGGCAAATTGCGCCTGGAGTCTCTGCCTCCAATACCTTTCAAGGAACGATACCCGGAAAGTTGCACCATGTATCATGGTATTCAGCTGTTTTATCCAGTATTTGCATCTATGCCTTTAAAACAACGATTTGGAATTTCTTCGGGCCTGGAATGCTCTTGTTTCACAAAGAGTCATCATCAAACCTTGATATTTTGGTACATATTCCACTATATGAAGGCTATACTAAAGACATGAGCGGAGTGATATAAGTAAGCCATTTTCGGTAAATGGAAGCAAAAAAGTTGATTTTCATGACCGCAAAAATTCACGCATGAAAATTGGCCTAACACCCAAAATCAAATTGTTTTTAGTCACGACAAGTATCATTGCTTTTGCCATAACTGGAAATGCAGATGCGAAAGATACTCATACACATATCAACAAGCGGATAGTGGAGGAGCCGCAAAAAGAGGCAATATTAGTCTTGACCGATCGGCTTCAGAAATTTGTGGGGGTTCTACAATCTTTGGCGCATGTTTCCGGATTCGAGAGTTTGGCCTTCGAATGGCGTGCTGGTGAACTACATCATCAAATAAATAACCTTGAAAACATGATAGGCAGACTTGACACACCGAACCTCGAGCTCGCAAACATGCTAATGTACGCCAAACACATGATGCACGTGATGACCACTGCAGCAAAGACCATGAGGTTCTATGGCCAAAGTGACGCAGAGGAACATTTGTTGCGTAGTGTGGTGCAACTCAACGTGCGGCTCATGGCGTTACACGACCCAAACGGGAATCCGGTTGTCGAAAGACACGACATCAGAGAGGAAATAAGTATAAGCCTGCATTATTTGAAGTTTTGGAGGCACGTGTTCAACAACCAAGTGAATGTGTCGCCGTGCTTGCAGATAATGTTCGAGATCCACTGTAACGATGCCGAAAACACGCTACGAATGATTTCCAATGCACTTAATGTGGGCGAAGGAAATGAAAACGGGGGATAACATGAATGATTGATTATTCCGCTTCCAACATATCATAGTCAACAAGTTTTGGCCTCCAGTATATTGGTTTCGATATATTCTAATTGGTATCGCTGATTCAAGCCAAACTATATTGAAGGTTTTATTCCTTGCCAGGAAATATCGAGTCGCAAATGTATTAGTCGATTCTAACTCCAAGGCTTTATTTGATATCTCTTTTAGCATTTGGTAGCGGGACCTCACTTAATCTAGCGGACAATTATCGTTTGCAGGTCCTCATTTAGATAAAAATACCACAAGTATTGATAATAATTTACTGTTATAATACCCTCCAAAGAAGTAAAGCTTGTATGGACACCGAGCTCGATTTTCAATCATCAAGATAATCTAGATGTGCTGATCGCTAGAGAGAGCGAGCGCATGCGTGCAAAATGTCTAGTCCGATTGGTCGAAATCTGGAAATTGCACGCAGCCTCGAAAAAAAGATCTCAGGGTATTGCCTGATGTTTTTTTCTTTTTCGAACGCAGCATAGACATTTTTGGAATGTGACTCACAAATCGCTTGTGGCACAAGTGGATAGGCAACCATGAGTAGCGACGTCATAAACATAAAAGGATCCGTAATGAAATAAAATGAAAGTGATTTGATTTAACCTTTTAGTTTCATGCTTTTGTAAGGTATAATTCATTCGCCGTATGCATGTATCAAAGACCATCTTAGACACCAAGAGCCTGGTAGGTTCGGCTCTTTGGAGCTTGAAAATGTTTAGACCCGTTTTTTCATTTCTCACAAGCCAAGAGACAGAATATTGCATTTGAAGGAGTAAAATGAAGATTCTAGACGCATTTTGCAGCCAATTTTTTCTCAGTACAACAAAAAGTTCGAGTGAACTATGTATCAGAAGACTGCCAGATTCTATACAATTTCCAGCACTTTCAAGAGGAGCTCAAAATCAGTTCACCTCGTTTGCTTACAAATTGTCTCAGGATTGCGGGCTCGAATAGTATCTCCCAAAAACAATCACCCAGAAGAAAGCACCTTGGGAAGAAGCTGGAACTAACCCTTTATGAGATTGAATATGATGTAAGAAAAGTTAGACTACATACGAGAAAAAGTCTGAAAGTCAGGAGAATTTGCTCTAGATTATTCGAGCGGCAAAAGCCAATGCAGCCTTTTTGAAGGTCATGACGCCGACAAGTTCAATCAGCATATTTTTGTCTTCTACATAGTGATGCTTATATCGATAGTCCCGAATGATTGTTTATCAAATAACGTGACTCACGAATATGGGAAGAATTTCGAGTATTATACCGGTGATAAAGACGTCGTTACGGCTATATTCAGAACTGATTTCCTTCTTTAAAAACACCCTTACCTGAGGACTTACTATCCATCTCTAAGTGGGCTTGCAATATAAACTTGCAATATTGATTTTGTCTATTATAAGAAGGAAGAAATCCAGAAAAAACGCTGGCTAAGAAGGATGAAAAAAAGTTTCGGTCTCTGAACCTTTTTCTGGGTCTCTCATAACGTTGAAGTCATTCTGAAATTTATCAGCAGTGATAATTCTCCTGCTGAGCCACCCATTATTATCTCAAGAGTTTGCGCGATGAATGAAATGCTCAAGTCTGAAGAAAAAGTAGGAAAAGAGGGCGTTTCTCCCAAAGGAAGTACAATGTCACTGTGGTCACATGAAAAAAAGCCACACAGCCTGATTCTGGCTTCGCAAAAATGCGTATGTCATTCCGATTGATCAAACAGCGCATTATATGCTTTTCTTTTTGTTTTCCGACTAAGACTTGAATTGGGTTTCGTGACCATTACAAACAGAATATATATAAAAGACCATTTTCCATACCCCGTTTCAATTGAAAGAAAGCTGTTTTATAAGACTCTTCCTTGAACAAATTGACCATGTGGTGTTATCGAGTGGCATTATTGACATTATTACTCCCCGTGATCGGCGCCATCAAAGTAAGCCCAAAAGCATATCACTCCAATGCTGAAGAATCTGGCTTGAGCAACTTTATGAACAAAAACAAGCCAAAAGCTGGCCACGTAGAAATTCAACAAGCAAAAGAGGACATCCTGTGGCTTATTTCAGATTTGAGGCTGTATGTATGCAACAATTCCTTCAATTATGCTCAATTTCTTTTGGAAAAAGACGAATTTTGGAAGGAATTCTTGGATATCGAGTTTCTTGCTGAAAAAGAATGTATCAAAGAGGAGAAGGAATTGAACGTCCAGCTCAAGTTTGCACGCCATATGCTCAACACGATGGTTTACTCGGCAGAGAAAATGCAACGTTACACTGGAATCAATATACCGGGCCAAGCATTGATTTTCAAGATGCTCGAGCTTAACGTCAGACTTTTGGCTGTTCATAATTTGGACGGCACAATTGACTGTTGGGATGAAACAGTTCGTGAAACTTTTACACGTTTGGAGCGCACATGGCTTACTTGGCGAGAGTATATGAAAGCGAAAGCAAAGGTTCCTCCTGGCATGAAAAAATTGTTCGAAGCGCAAAGTGAAAAGGCTAAACGAAAATTTGATCGATTGAAATTGCAAATCAGAAGATGTCCGATTCGATCCCAAGCCTGAAAGATCTGCAAAACCTTTTTCATAGTTCTATTTGTTTTCAGCTGCCGTTTTTGGAGTGGTAGAGAAGCTGGCTAGGGGTTTATATATATTTATATATAGTTTTGTGAAGAAATTGAAAAACTAAGGAAGCAATCATGGCTCACAATCCTTAATCAGGTGTATCAAGCGAAGACAGAAACAAAAAGAAAACAATCGGTTGCATGAAGGATGTGTCACTTTTGTTAGTTAGGCAGTTTGCCATTTCATGCTTTTATCCTATTTTTTTTTGGTAGCGTAAGGTACCTCTATACTTACTAAGTGCAATTGCCAAGAACGAAAAACAGAGTCAAAATAGGAGTAAGTCGTTTCATCAATTTCACTTGTTCTTTTCATAACAGTCTTTTTCAAAATGGCTTTGACATAGCGCTCTTTGCAAGACCAAATGGTTGAGCTTCTGAAGATCTGTGTAGTAAGTCTTTTTCTCTGTTCACCAACAAAGTATTCTATCCTTTTTTAGCAGTTCAAAAGCAAAGAATTCACTGTTCTGCATTCAGTATTCATTGTATCACATTTCACCGTGCTTATGCTAAGACATTGAAGAGCGGACAAGTCACAACATTAACTCTCGAAATTCCCATATCGTCAAATGAAAGAATACCGTAGTAGCCAACGATGCAAAAATTATCCACATCATTGGAGAAATAGAAAAAGAGTACGATTATCTACATGAGCCACTCTGCAGATGATGCTTTTGTCGCTTTTAATGCATTGCAAAGTCACGCATGATTATCGAGTCCTGTGCGACAAAGCTGCATATGCCTTGGTTGCAAAAAAAGCTTCAAAAAGTCAATCTTATATATTAAAAATGGAAACAAGTGCCTCGTGTGTAATTGTTTTATTAAATTGGGTTGTTCGATGTTTTTGTTGAGTTTGTTGGCCCTCGTGGGATCTCTTGCTAGTGATACGAAACAGCATGATATCACAGACGCTATCCATCTTGAGAGAAGCACAAAAATAGTTTCGTAGCAATTCTTAAGGCGTTCCTCGAAAACTAAATAAAAGAACATGATATAAGTGTACTTCATAAGAATTATTGAGCGGCTCATACGGATTGTCAGTCGAACTCGATGCAACATTGTTAGTTTCTGGATCAGAAAACAACTTCAGAAAGCACAATATGACAATATTAGGGACCCTATTTGCCAGAACTGTCTCTTGAAAGAAACCTCGGATTTGTTTTCGTTTGCGCAATACGTCTCACAGTGTGTTGACGGAATTATGCGATATGGTGATATCTTACTATTCCATAAGATGACAGCATCCACCACAGCATCCGTCACATGAAACAGGGTCAAAATCCAAATTCAAGAATTCCACAGAAAGTTCGAAAAGTTGAAAATGTTGTTTTTGAAAATCAAATCGCAACCAACTCCATGGCGCTTCATACACAATTCGTAACGTTCTAATATTCGAGTTTCATAGCTTATCGCAGAAATTCTCGATATTCACTTGTTTGAAGGAACCCTGAACGTTCTTGGTGACCTTACCGGCCCTATCGGATTTTTCGACGGCCTTGGTGATACAAACAGCAGCAGTCCTTTTCATGTCTTTGATGGCGATTTATCCAAAGAAGGGTAGTAGGCCAAGACCGGCTCCTTCAGCTCACACTGACGTGGTTGGCACCACCTTGACCATAGCGGCGTCACCAGACTTGACGAACTTGAACTCATACTCCAGGGACTTACCAGTTCTTCTGTCAATCTTTTCGAACTAGGCGTTGAACTCAGAGGCAAAGCTTGAAGGAAAAGTTGACCTTTCTGCATGTCATTCGTCTACTGCTCTTGAAGCAGTGTACATGATATTGTCGAATTTTCAGTCTAAAAGTGCCGCTCTCTCGAAAAGTCTCACCGTTCACCATGACGAAAGTATCTTAGTCGACACACTTCTTGAACATTCTCGCCAGACGGCAAAAAAGTCGGTGATGATTTGGAGACCATCAACACAACACGATTACTTCCAGATTCAGCCCCACTGAGCGAGCAAAGCGATAACACTAAGGTCTCGTTCGTTATCGCAATTAAGCAGACAAATCACTCCACCAACTGAGAACGGCCATGCACCACCACCCACAAAATCAAGAGAGAGCTCTCAATCTGTCAATCCTTATTGTGTCTGGACCTGGTGAGTTTCCCCGTGTTGAGTCAAATTGAGCCGCAGGCTCCACTCCTGGTGGTGCCCTTCCGTCAATTCCTTTAAGTTTCAGCCTTGCGACCATACTTGGTGATTGAAGTGGGAGATCAACAAAGAGACTGTGCCCAGAGGCACCCATTCAATGTACACCGAAGAGGGTTTCAAGCATATAGTACAAAGGCAATTGCCACCGAAGCAACCCGACCCGCATGACAAAACACGCCAAGGGCTTATTTAGGGCCCCTTTTTCTCTTTACCTTCATCAACAAGGCCTTGTTGATATGGGGCAAAACACCACCGTACGCAACGGTGGCTTTGATCAGGTTGTCCAATTCCTCGTCTCCTCTGATGGCCAATTGCAAGTGTCTGGGCGTGATTCTCTTAAATTTCAAGTCTTTAGCGGCATTCCCGGCCAACTCCAACACCTCCGCAGTAAAGCACTCCAATACTGCCTTAAAGTAAAACGCCGGTTTCGATCCGACAAATCCCTCACGGGATCGCGCTCCACCCGCAAGGAAGCCCGTAAATTGGCCAATTTACCCACCAATTCGTTCCTGCCTGGCGGCTACTCCAAACTCATAGTCTCAGACGGGGAATAGCAAAAGTTTTTGTATAGAGCAAGCCATACTGGAGTGTGAAGGCCTCTATTCATTTGAATAGAAAAGGTATTGATTGTAAGAGAGAGGAGCGAAAAATTCCTCAAGAATCAATAGTGAAAAGAAATTAGCACGTTCTTCACCAATTTTTTGTATACTAGTTGTATTTTCAATATGAGATTGGGGTCAGGCATAACCAATACAGTTTCTGGCCGCAAGGTGTTCAACCACCATCCAAATTAAAACCTTATAAAGAGAAGAGGAGATACCTCGAAGATCGAGATTTTCCCGAAGAAATACCACCACCCAATGTGATAATGGTGATGTTGTTGTCGGCCATGACCAGTTTGAGCAATATGCAGTCCGGAACAAGTGTCGATTTCAGACGATAAGATAATTACAGAACACACTAGTCGATTCCAAGATATTCAGTCACGGGTCAAAAATTAGAAAACCAAGTGCTGAAAAATCTACAAATTTTTATATGCTAAAATTCCCACACACATATTTAGCGGCATGCTCCAGATTGCCAGCCTCCAACTATGTGTGCACCCAGTACCAGTGTTGCATCGTACAGCCCAATACGACGTACATGTCGGATATCCGATACGATGGGCCATCGTATTCGGATACGGATATCCGATCCTGTACGATGCGTACGAAAGTACGATGAATACGATGGAATACGAAAGTCGTGTTTCTACCAATGTTTTGAGGATGAATCGGCATCATCTCGTTGAACGCCAGAATAATAAGCTATTCAGAGTTCATTTTGTAATCTCTTTCGACAGTCTGGTAAGTTCTTTTGAAAAATTAGTCTTGCGAAAGCTTATCAAATAAAAAAACGATGTCCACGGCAGCCGGATTTTGCCTCTGCTTGTTCTCGCTGCATCACATGAATCTCCATCCATTTCTCCATCCATCTCTTCATCCATCTCTTCCAGCTCTTCCAGCTCTTCCGGCTCTTCCCCGCCGTCATAGCCTGAAGGGGTTTCGTTCGAGCCCGATAATGTTTCTCTATACTCGAGAAACGCCAACATCTCCACCGTTACCGAGAGCATTCGAGATCATTTCTTGGTAAGCACGTCATTATTGCGGGAAAGTAACGACTCGGTAGGCGCGGACATAGCGGGTATGGCTAAGTATACTTTCGCAAGATCATAAAGAACGGGATATGATGTGCCTTTTCGGCTTGATAGATCTCGATAAGACTCTTGTATCGCTTAGTTTCGTTTTGTAGAAAGGTAGATTCCAACTCCGTTCACGTTAGCAACAGACAGTTTGTCGATGACGTGTGCTTCCTCAAAAGACGATTGAGTGTAAGTCCTCACCTCAATTCCTGAGTTTTTCGAAGCTTTATGGATCTGCTTCTTTTCATAGGCTTTCTCATGGCAATGGTATCCTAATCAATAGTGCGACCTATCTTAGCCGCTGATCTGATATTTAGATGAGAAACAAACTGATAGCGTCAAAAAAACTGTATTTCAGAGACGCCACGTCACAATGAGGCGCCATCCAGCGAGTACAGCAGCAGTGCTCGAGCCAATTCCGGCTAGCATGGGTCGATAATCATGTCCTATTCCAGAAAGAGGATGATTAGTCGTTTATTACAACCCAAACTCTCACACCCACCGAAGAGACAAAATAGCCCAAAAAAACTCACCAACCCTGTACGAAATCGTACTTTGGTATAGACGAAAGTACGATACGATGAGCCTTCGTTTTCGGATATCCGATACGATGGGCCTTCGTTTTCGTACCATCGTACAGCTCCGAATACGATGGTGTACGAAAAGTTCGCAACACTGCCCAGTACCCACCACGGGCCGGCGATGCGCATCGCACCAAAAAGTCATCGCCGTGAAAAACGCGAATAGCATATCTATTTTTTTTTCCATCAAACGACCACGGCAACGGCATTTTGCGGCTAAAAAATCATAGACTTTTTTCATACGTATCGAATCGACCCAAAAACATCTATAACATAATTCAGCGATGGTCAAATCGTACGATCGCTATGAGCAAGAGGCGGTTTTTGGCGTGATCGCGTCACAATGTAATATCATATGGCTTCCTCCGGCGGCAACACAGCTGGGCAAATCGGCCGGGCGTGCAGCCACGGGAGCGCTAGAAGAGATTTTGGTCTGGGATATCAAGACTGGCGAGGTGTTGCAAAGATTGAGCGACGGGTTGACACCTGGCGCGCTGAATGCCAAGACTTCGCTGGCGCCAGCGAGAATCGCGGTTTTGGCGTACCATGAACAGACGAATATCATGGCGCTGGGCCAAAATGACGGCACGATTAAGGTGTGGGACATGACGTCGGGAGCGGTCATGCTTCTGTTCTCGGGCCACAAGTCCGCCGTGTCTACGTTACTGTTTGATTCCACCGGAACTAGACTCGTTTCCGGCCTGGCGGACTCCACGATAATCGTATGGGATTTAGTCGCCGAAGAAGGGCTCTTCAAGCTCAAGGGCCACAAGGCGCAAATCACCGGCACCGCACTTTTGCACGAGCCGCTGAAAACGGCAGCTGTCGCCGAGGAAGGAGAAGACTACCTCTTATCCGTGTCCAAAGATGGTCTCGTCAAGTTATGGGACTTGAAGGCGAAGCAGTGCATCGAGACGCACTTGGCACACTCGGGCGAGTGCTGGGCGCTTGGCGTGAACCCAGATAAGGACACAGTGGTGACGTGCGGCAGCAAGGACCAGGTGAAAGTATGGGATTTGGACTTGTCACGTGACGACGGCTCCAGAATAGCCGCCAGGGGCGAGTTCGAGAAACAGAGCAACGCCCGGTGCACGGACATTGAGTTCACGCATGTGCGTGATACGACCGGGATCTACGAGGTATTCTACTTGCAAAACACCGACCGCACGTGCGAGCTTTTCCGCGTGCGGCTGGCGGATGAGATCAAAAAGGGCATTGCGAAGCGCACGAAGCGGTTGCGTGAAAAGGGGCTCGACGACGAGGAGATCTCGCAGTCACTCCGCGAATCCGAGATAAGTATGTTGATCACGCCGTTGCTGGTGGTGCGTGCCGTGGCAAAAATCCGCTCCGTGACTTGGGTTCCTGCACACAACCACCGCAAGCTAGAGCTCTTGGTGGCCTTGACCAACAACTGTATCGAGTACCACCAGGTGCCTGTGGTGGAGCAGCTCAAAAAGGCAGGTGCAGCCGAGCTCAATAGCGTGAAGTTGTACCTGGTGGACCTTCCTGGCCACCGCACAGATATCCGTGCGATGGATATGTCCGACGATGACCGCTTGTTGGCCACGGCGCTGAATGGTGAGTTGAAAGTGTGGAATGTGCGCACGCGCCATGTTTTGCGTACCTTCCAGCTCCAGGGCGGCTATGCCTTATGCTGCCGTTTCTTACCCGGTGGCACTTTAGTCGTTGTAGGCTTCAAAAACGGTAGTCTCGAGCTCTACGACTTGGCGTCGCTGACTATGATCGACCGTGTTGAGAACGCACATGAGATCGCCGGCAAGGACGAGCCAGGCGCGGCGGTGTGGTCGATGGACGTCACGCCCGATGGAAAGAAGTTGGTGACTGGTGGCAATGACAAGCTGGTGAAGTTCTGGGATTTCCAGGTCGTGCAAGAGCCGGTTGCCGGCACTCTGGCAGTGGTTTCTACGTTGAAGCTAGCACACACGCAAACACTCCAGCTCTCAGACGAGGTGCTTTGCGTGCGCCTTTCTGCCGACAGCAAGTACTTGGCAATCTCGCTTCTCAACAACAACGTGCAGGTTGTGTTTTTCGACACTTTAAAGCTCTACTTGACGCTTTATGGCCACAAGTTGCCCGTGCTCTCGATCGACATTTCTCATGACAGCAAGTTGCTCATTACATCCTCGGCCGACAAGAACATCAAGATTTGGGGGCTTGATTTCGGTGACTGCCACAAGTCGCTCTTTGGCCACCTGGACTCGGTGATGGCAGTGCGCTTTCTTCCTGACAGCCACAACTTTTTCAGTGCCGGAAAAGACGCTATGGTCAAATACTGGGACGGCGATAAGTTCCAGTGCATCCAGAAGTTGCCTGCACATCAAAGCGAGGTTTGGGCTCTTTGTGTGAGCAAAAGCGGCACCGCTGTTGTGACCACGTCACACGACCACCTGATCCGGCTCTGGTCGGCCACCACCGACCAGGTGTTCTTGGAGGAGGAGCGCGAGAAGGAAATGGACGAGTTATATGAAACCGAGCTTTTGGATTCCCTAGAGGCGGAAAACAGCGAAAAAGTGGAGACCGAAGAAGGCGAGGAAGGCCTAGACGGTGATGCCAAGGTGTCGAAACAGACTATGGAGACCTTGAAGGCTGGTGAGAAGTTGATGGAAGCGCTTGACATCGGTACAGCCGACCTTGAGGCCCAAGACCTTTACCAGGCGCAGCTCCGCGATTTCAACACTAAGAAATCCGCCGTGGCGCCGTCGAAACCTGCACCCAATGCGATCTTGCAAGCATATGGCATCACGGGACAGGAGCACGTGCTCAGCGTGTTGTTGAAAATCCGGGCCGCTCAGCTTGAGGATGCGCTCTTGGTGCTCCCATTCTCGTACACGAAACGGTTGATGCGCTTCATTGAGATCTGGACCAGCGACGCGCACTTGAGCGGAAACTTGATCCACTTGGCCGCGATTTGCAAAGTGTTGTTCTTTGTGATCCGTGTGAACGCCAAGGAGTTGGTGGCTCAGCGTGATGAGACGCTCCGCACGCATTTAATCCGTGTGAAGTCCCAGCTCCGGGGTGAGCTTTCAGGTGCGGCACGCCAATTGGGATACAATACACAGGGCTTGAAGTTTCAAAAAGCACAGTGGAAGATGCACCACGAGACGGAATTCATTGACGAGGCCGAGCAGCGCCAGTATGAGGACAAGCGTGCCGTGAAGCGCACGTTTGCCACTGTATAGGTTCTTTTCGGCGTTGGGTGATAGGAAATAGATAATGTTTCGCATTTTGATGGCGAGAAGTTGAGAAGAAGACAGAATATAGGGCTCGTAGGGCTCTGAGCGGGTCCTGGAATGGTTTTACAGAATACCTCATCTTTCAAAGGTATTTATGGGGAATTTGGTATGACATTGTCGTGACTAGGTACCACGAAAATTCATGCCTATATGAATCAATTCTTTTGCTTGAAATTAGAGTTAAAACCCTTTTTTCATGAATAGCGTATGTATGGTGTCGAAAACACCAGCACAAACGGTGATTGTGGCAAAAAGTTGTACTAAGTACGCCTTCAATAAGTCATAATGAAAATCTTCAGTCGCATATGATGATAAGGGTTTATACACGTAATCAATAGTGCACTGTCAAACAATATATACAGTGCTGAGTGTGTCGGGTTCCGGAATTTTGATCAGGTAGTCATTGATGTATAGAATCGATCATGTGGTAAATCTCGAGCTTTGTGATCTACTGAATGGGAGACTCACTGCCATATCCAAAATTGACAATGGTGTCCGTCTTGCGATTATTCGTGTATGGCCGGCAACTTGGGCCTGAGAAATAGAAAAATATAGTGGCTTTTATACCTAGCGATACACTAGTACCCCCTCTAAAGAATCAAAATTGCAGTCAATGTTGACAAGAATGCAACAGGCGCATAATCAGAAGAATTGAATAATTAGTTGGCCTCTGTCAGGGTCAGGATACCTGTCCAGTGCCTGTCCTGCGCCTTCTGTGGCTCGGCCTCATCTGGTTGCACTTAACAACGCCGTTGTCTAGGTTACCACGCCGCCTCAAGTGTGAAACTTTCGTTGCATAGGCAACCGAGCCTAGACTGCCCAGCGTTGTCAAGCTCTTCAGCGTTGCCAAGCTCTTTCTAGTATCTTACAAGAGTCTAGCCAGCCACTCTTACAGACAGGCTGTCGTCGGGAAAAGTATAAATAGTCGCCCTTTCGCCTGTAGTGAAAGGGCTCTTCAGTTAGTTATCATCGAATACATTGAATATGCAACCGGAACCTAACAGCCTCAACGACCGGCGTTTAATGCCGCGCTTTGTTAGCCGGCTACATTAAGTTATTCATGCACGAACACCTGTACATCTCTTGAGGCCTCTTTCGATGAATGACAGGTTTATCACGTGACACTGGCACTGAATGTTTTTTAATGACGTGGCTGCAAATTCGAAAAAAATTCACCCGCCCAGATCCCATATTCCGGAAGTGGGCGGTTGCTTGGAAACAGTCAGAAAGCTGCTGTGAAACGGAAATTATGATCATATTGTGTCAATTATTGCACATAAAGAGTTTTTCGTGTGCATTGATCGTTCATTGAGAGGCACAGCTGGCTCAAGTGGTACACATTCAGCCACAAAGAGCAAGGTTAAAGGAAAAGATTCCAAAGTAAAGACACACATTAGTTAGACGATTTGAGAATTCACATATCAATTTTGTAGCTCAAAACGCCTTATGAGGATTGAGCGTGCTTTTCTTCCAGTCGGCAGCGACGGCGGCATAGTAATTACAATAGCAGCGGCCCAGAGACCCAAAAAGGGTTGGAACCAGTCATTCCCTTCCCGATTTCCTCTGAGGAAATAGCCATTTTCAGGGCTTTAAGAGTGACCTGCGTTCCCCGAAGAGTGCCTCCTATGAACACATTCCTTATCTCGTCGCAAACATCTCCGGATGGTTTCGTTCAACGAGCAGAGGGCTCAGCATCATCATCACGAGAGGACATTGATAAACTGTAATTGCCCTAGGCATGTGAATCTTTGCACGGAAGTGCTTTGGCCATGACAACAATGCGCAGATATTCTTCGGAAACCAAAATCTGTCCTTCAAAAAATCTACGTGGAGTTATAAGCGACTTTTATTCGAAGAGCAGTACGTGGCGGAAAGCTCGCTTCTCATTCTACTCATTCTCAGTTTAATCTGCTTGTTGCTGGTGTCACTTTCTGTGGGACTTCCGTCGCTGGGTACCAATTCGTGACTTACAAAAGCTGGTCACGCATTCGTTGATTGTGCTCTAGAATTGCTGAAAGATAGGCGCCTGGTGATCACAGTCCTACTTTAGTGAGCCAGAGAAAAGAAAAGAACATGGGAAC
This sequence comes from Metschnikowia aff. pulcherrima, assembly GCA_004217705.1. Taxonomy (NCBI): domain Eukaryota; kingdom Fungi; phylum Ascomycota; class Pichiomycetes; order Serinales; family Metschnikowiaceae; genus Metschnikowia; species Metschnikowia pulcherrima. Next base: position 388,501 of record CP034460.1, on the reverse strand, counting down.
TTTGACCCGAAATTGCGTGAAGAAATCTGCGACTAGACTGCTTATTCACAATTTCTGTCGGGGAATGAACATCCAGGAGAAAGCCCAAAAAGATTTCTGCTCAGTGAACTTACAGCTACTTCGTTGCACACTGCCGGGTGCTTCGGTTAACCAAGCATTCTTTCAAACTCAATTTGCTAATTTTGAAACTTTCGGGTTCTCTCATCTTATCATTCTATTGTTGGCGCCTATTTTGAGATCTCTTTGTTGGCCCTCCTCGAATTGCGAATCAAGCTGTGAATTGAAAGTACCACCTCGCGCCTTTTGAGATGTTTTCGCTGGTTTACGACAGGGCGTAAATTCTGCGATCAATTTACTAAAAAACTCACGTTTACCAGCAATACAAAAGACTAGCATTTGTTGTACGTCAAGGAACCCGTATTCGTTCAGGGCAGAATTGTGTTTGCACAGACGGGGAACGCATCACACACTCCTATTGTTGCCTGCGCGGGCAACGAAACCCGAGGGCCGACATGATTGAGATCGGCGAAGGACCCAATCTATGTTGAGTCTTTCTTTGAATTATGGATCGAACTGATCAAGAAGTGTATTACTTCCTGTCCAATTTTCAGTCTCATTTTACTGTGCCTCAGATTTGTGACAATAATGCTTAGTCCCACTTCAATAACTGGCCTGTGTGTTGTGGTCCACTGAAGGATCGGTTGCTCGCCCAGTGCCGCACTCAGCGCACAGCTATCAGCATAACTTTTGCGGACCGGTTTTCATGGCATGACAAATACTACTGATAAGTGTGAGAAAACGGCGATTTTTCAAGGAAAGACGCCACTTCGGTGAGTTCATCCCATCCTTGGCCGGTCATTGCTAATATACTTGCTCTGCGAATTTTCGCCGCGTCGGGCGAGTTTAGGTTCTCCCACATAATGTGGCCCCAGGCCGCGCGGCTGTGGCATCATACGTCGTTCAGACAACACCAAAGCGATCAGACAGAATGTCTAGGAAATGATAAGATATGCATTGGCCCTGCTGTCATGAAGGGCATTCACGGGATTGATGCATTCTAAGGTTTTATCCAATCCTATGATTCGGAAAAATGTCCTAGGTTTTTGCTTCGCTTATACTTTCCTCTTGCACCTGTAACCACTTGTCTTTTTGTTTATTCTTTCCTGTTTTTCCCTCATGGTGAAATTGAGGACTATTGTTCGACTCAAAAATTAAAAAAGAAAATCCCGCGCCTTGCTCGCCCCATGCACGCGCTCAAATCTGGCACCCAGGCGAATTTCAGCCGTGTGATGGCCCTTTTTTTCCCAGTGCCGCGAACAATTCAGGGCCACGGTTGTATTTTGGGGCCACTCAACGGACCATTATAAGGATCGTACAATTCCACTTCCCCTTGTATTGAAAGTCGATATCCATTCTTTTTATAAATGAAGGGTTTTGACATAACAAGTATCGTCATTACTTAGATCAATCTAAGCAGATTTGTTTTCCTTTTCTCGCACTCCCTAGAATCCGTGGCGCGGATAGCCCCAAATCGGGCCCCGAATCGCGGATTCCTTTCTCTTGCAACCACTAGGCGCCCAAGTTAGTCGTCTAGAAGTGCCGCCTTTTCCAGTAAAAAAACGTCCCATTCACCCCTCAATCATAATCATCCGTATTAATGAAAGCATATAATGGAGATAAATCCAACAGAATCTCATAAATCCGCATTTTTTACTCCCTTTACTGACATCATTATTTGTCCCCGCTCTGCCCCCCTTGTCTCACATTGGGTCCTCACACACGGGAGGTTCAGGTTCGCTCTGGAAAAAAAAAAAAAGACAGCCTACTCCAGAAACTCCGGCCTCACTCACTGATTCCGATTTTCTTCTTCTGTCGTTGTGTATCTGCCACTCCTCCAAATCGCCAGAAAATCACACATACAGATAACACCGGATCGAATTCTGGACTATCGCCGCAAAAACGTACCCGACCGTTCAGTCAAAGCCAAACTTTACCCGCCCGCCAAAGTGGAAAACCACCAATCCACATATATTGCCTCGTGCCAGAAACACCAGCGTTACCACACATTAAAGCTGCCCGGACATAACACATAAACACATACAAACCAGCGAATTACCCGCCGAGAAATACGTTTCGAGCCATAATTATATATTTTACCCCTGAACATTTCTATGAATGGGATGCAGAACGCCCGGATGGGCGGAACATGGCATTCTTCCTACAGCATGGTTGACCGGCAAAAGGTCGTCCAGATCCTCGCGGCAACCCTCAAGGAGATTCAGACGACAAACTACAACGAGCAGAAGGCGCTAGCCATGGCTCAGGAATTTGAAAAGTATACCTTCCTGAAACTGGCGTCGAAGGAGGAGTATTTGAACATTATCAAGCAAAAGGTGACGCAATTGCGCTTGGGTATGCGGAACGCCGCTGCCGCCACCCAAAACCAACAGTCTGCTGCTTCCGGAAATGTTGTGCCCAGCAGCAGTGGGAGCGGGGCGAGTGTGGGGACAGACTTTGCTGGCCAAAACATGGCCATGTATGCGCAGAATAGACAGCAGGGTCAACAGAGTCAGGCGCAAGGTCATCAGAGACTGACTCTGGTGAGCAATACACTGCTGCAGCTGCTGCAGAATACACAGCAGATGCCTCAGGGACTCCAGCCAACACAGCAACAGATCCAGCAGATCGGACAAATGATCCGGACTAGCCCAATTCCACCTGCACTTTTGAATAAATTGCCAAGTTTACCACCCAACGTGAACACGTGGACGCGTATCTATGAGTGTCTTCAAAAGAAAATTATACCCACAAGCGCAATGCCAATAATCAAGGAGGTACACAATGCTCACTTCCAGTTGGCTGTGCGCCAGCATCAACAGCAAAAGTTGACCCAGATGCGTCGCGCAAACGGTAGCAACGCGGTTGATAACTTATCTACTTCAGGAAACAGCGCCGGCTCTTTTGGGCCCAACACTTCTCAAAGCGTAAACGGCGTGAACATGGACGGCATAGGATCAGCAAGGAACGCGAATGCTGCGAATGCTGCGAATGCGAAAGCCAAGCTCAACAGTAGAGGCGGTGCCCCGAATTACGGTAACATGGCGACTATCAACTCGATGCCGAATACAAATGGCATGAACAACATGGCGAATATGAACAATATGAACAATATGGGCGGAGTCAACATGAATGGTATGAATAACATGGGACAGATGAATAACATGAACGGCGTGAGTAACATGAACAATGCGGGAATTGTAAACAACCCAAACAACATGAACGGCATGGGGAGTATGAATCTCAACATGCAAGCACAAGGCAATACAATGAATATGCAAAACTCGCCACAAATACCCAACCAGTCAACATTCCGATCTAACCAGATTCATACCAGTCAACTGCAACCGCAGCAGTCAATGCAAGCTCCTATGGGGATGCAGAACCAGCTGCAGCTGGCACCGCCTCACCAGCAGCAACAGCAACAGGTGAAAGTGCCGAATTTCCAGATCACTTCCCAAGACCTTGTGAAGTACAGCGCGGAGGCGATGGCGCTTCTAAATAAGTTGCAACAGAACGGGTCAATTCAGCCCAATTTGGACCCAGCACAAAAGCAAAATTTTGTTCGCAAATTCATCTCTCATCAAAAACTCAATGCTTGGAAAGCACAGCAAAATAATACGGGACAATCTCTGGGGATGGGGCAGCAAGAGCAGCAGCAACAATTGCAGCGCCAGCAGCAACTAAATCCCACTTCTAGTGGCGGAAACGGGTATATCCAGCTGACTCCGCAAAGCATGCATTCCGCTGCTGGGCCGAACATCCAGCTACAGCTGCCAACAGTGCAGCAGATTGGCCAGCCAAATGTCAATCCAATGATGGGCCAAAATTCTGCTTCCAACGCGCAACCGAGAAGTCTATCGGCTCAGGGCATTGGCGCTGATCCTGTAGCAGCCAATAACGTGGTACCACAGAGGATGACGCCTGGACCAATGGCCTCTGTCATGCCGGTTTTGACTGATGAAATGAAGATGAAGCTTAGATCACTCTTCGAAGAAGTGGCAAGGAATAGTGTGCATCTCAAGGATGTGACAATGTTGTTATCCGAAAAGGAGAAACTTGAGGTGAAAGAAAGTATGGCGAAGATCACTCAGCAATACTCCAATATTGACAGTATTTTGAGTTACTACTACGTGCTTACGCGAAACATTGAAGGAACAAAGCGCTTGATACAGATGAAGAATATGACGAAGAACATTATTGATAATCTTCAAATTGGGGTTTATCTTGCTGGTCCGGATTTACTCGAAAAGATTCGAATCCAATATCAGAAACACCTCGACTTCGTGAAAGAGGAGCTCATGCGGAGAAGAACGCAACAAGCGCGATCTCAGTCACAAAATCAGCCTATTTCTGCACCGGCGCAGTCACAGCAAGTAAGACAAGCAGGCCAATATCCAAATCAGCAATTTGCTTCACATGGAGCCATGCAACAGCCAATGCCGCAAAATTACAATGGAATGCTTCAAGGGTTGCCAATCAATGCCACGGCTCAGCAGCAGCCACAGCAACACCAGCAGCAGTACGCTAGGAACAATCCCAATGTGCTTGTGCAACCTCAAAGGGCAGGCCCTTCTGCGGGTGCTGCACAGGTAGTTGGTTCAAGTCCAGCTGTACCGCTCACAGTATCCCTGCCGGCTCAAGGATCAGGCAAAGGACAGAAGGCACCAAAGAAGCCAGCCGCTGCAAAACGGAAAGCCGCGAAAGCTGGCACTGCTTTACCGACGCCCGTTGCAAACGCGGCCACGCCTGCAACGTTGGCTAATGCTATAAAGACCCCCACCAGTATATCTACCCCACAGATTCCGACATCTCAGAGCGCTAAAGGAACTCCAAATGCAAGCTCACCACAGGCGAATGGAAAGCTGTCCTCCACATCTGACATTGTCGCTTCCACGGGCGATATATTTGGGGCAAGCAATGTCGATAAGAAATTAATGAAGAGACGCGAGCTTTCAAAAAGTGATCCGGAGCAATTTTTCTTCGCAGCGCTATCCAACATGCTCAAACTCGATCCGGATTCAGCGGGGGGAGAGGAAAAGGTAAAGGAGGTGAAGAAGGGTATACGGTCACCGTTATCACCTTTGAGCTCAGGTGAGTGGACATGCGATATCAAGCCGCAAGCCGTCACATCCGCATTTCGTCAGGTCGAGTTCATTGCCGAGCTCACTTCGTGTGACGTCTTACAGGTATGTGCAGACTTGGCGACGGACGAACTCCAGGAGAAGGACAAAGCATCTGAGCTCAAGCGTAAGAGAGAAGCTGAAGATGACGAAGACATGGACATGCTTTTCGAAGACAAGAAATCCAAGGTTGACGACGATATGGAGAAGCGTTTGTTCGCTCCCATTGAACTCGACGATTGGAAGAGCTGGCTCGGCGGGCTCCAGCAAACTTGATGTGGTATGGTCAGACCCAACGAGAAGTCTATGGTAGAAGCAGTAAATGGCCCGTGATGCACGACGCTTACGTCTCAACATTGATCGTTTACTAGAAACTAAAAAATATATATTCACAAGACTGTTGCAAACAGCCAAATTTGTCGACGATTCAAGTGACGAATGTGTTGCGAAGGTCCCAACTCGTTTAACTCACAATTGAGCAGCCAAACGCATGTTTTGTCCCAAAATTCATTGCCTGGAGGTATAATTACTGATATGTATTATGACTTTGGGGGTTGTTTCATAAATTTTTGTATTCATGGCATATCTGCATTATAAATTGATCACCTTTCGCACGACTGAGTTTGCTCGTTAACGCAAGCGACTTAAAATGGCCAGAGTCACAATCACCCCACATTAAAGATGACAAAAGACAAAAAAATCTCGGTGGCGTTTGTGTGTCTCGGAAATATGTATGTAATCGGCAGCCAAATGATTTCCAATTGAAAATAAAACGCGATTGTTGCCGAAAAACCATCTCCAAACTTTTTGCATAAATGCATGTCTCAAAACAATCACGCATTGGCCATTCGGGGCAACCAATTCGTACACAAAATGCATTAAAATGGTCTCAAAATCCATATATCACTCTGAGCAGGTCGCTAACGTTCAGTTGCCGGTCGCCCATGGCAGAGGCTGTATTCAAACAAAAGGTGCATGAGCTCGGACTTGACGCCCACTTCTCCGAGATCGACTCATTTGGCACGTCAGGCTGGCATATTGGCGAAAGCCCCGACTCTCGTTCGACCAGCACGTGCCGCAAACATGGCGTGCCTGTGAACCATGCCGCCCAACAAATCACACCCAAGGATTTCGCCCGTTTCGACTATATCATCGGCATGGACGAGCTGAATAAGGGCGATTTGATGCACATGAAGCCAAGTGACAGTTCAGCACAGGTGGCGATGTTTGGTAAGTGGCGTACCAACAAGGAGTTTGCCGTGGTCGTGCTGGACCCGTATTACGGCGGGCGTGACGGTTTCGAGACGAATTTCCGCCAGATCTCTCATTTCAGTGAGGAGTTCTTGAAACAGGAGTTGGGCGTGGAAATCTAGATCTATGCGTGATGGCATGGCTCAAGAAGCTCGATTCAGTCGTGGTGATGTCAGGAATGCTGTATAATGATACTAGGTGGAGAGAATGGAGACAACGATCATGGTTTACGGCGAAAGATGTATCTTTCAATCGAGGTCGATTTCTGGTCTCTTAGCGGTCATAAAGATAAGCCCAGAACGTGCAGCTACGGCTATGAATTTGACGATCCTGAAAGTCCCATTTCATGCATGATCATGTTTGAGCATGCTAGATTACAATGCTATTGGAATACATATATACTCTGATCTTCTGAGAGGCAAAAACCGAATATACAAGCGAGTTTCACTCTTTACTCAAATGCCCTATACGGGTACCCTTCCTGTCCCTTTTTGGAATAGCCAGACAGGATACGGCATGCTAGTTGCAACTTCTAGCACAGGCCAAAAACCTTGAGTGTAATTCACGTCCCATCTTTCTCCTTAAGATAATCTTAATTTGGTCTCGTTTCTGTCCTAGTCGGGATATTCTCGAAAATACACGTTATCACATGATGCAATACTAAAGTAAGCCTCGTGCTTCGAGCTATCAGGATTAAAAATTCTGATATCCAGCCTTATAACCTTCCGTAAATCAAAGCAGAACTGGCGGTATAGCCCAGAATATAAAGCTTTGAGATTCGAAGCTACAAAATGCTGAAAAACTTTAATTCACCAAAGAAAGTATTACGTAGATCGCGCTGATAAGGCTGTTCATCGATCGGTGAACATGGCAAGCAACCCATCTAGACATTGATGTTTTTACGTGAGAAAAAAGTTCACCTTATAACACGCAGGCATGCCACTTTTTTGTCTCAAAAAACAAAAATACAATCTCGCTTGGCTTAAATGGTGCTTCGAAAGAGATCCGTTTATAGTTGCCACGCTTCATAATCACGTGACCGGTATCAGGGCACGGGTTAGTGCAATTAGATCAACACTTGAAGGTACATATGAGACCCAAAATTACCGATGGGTCTTCTGCTATCTCGAAGAATGATCCTGAAGCGCTTACTGCAACTGTCAGTAAAAAGGATGATGCCAGAGAGAACCAGGCCATTTGAAAGCATCATGCATATATGCAGGATAGACAGTTATGAGTGAAGCGCCAGTGACTTTTAAGTCAAACTAGAAATGAGCAAGACTCTAGAAGCATGTGATCTTTCATGAAGGCTGAGTGTAAATAAATTCCGCTAATTCAGAACCCGGCTCAACGTACTTAGACGTGTTTCCTGGTCTCCACTAGCCATGGGTCGTGCCCCGCGCGAGCGCGTCGTAGTGAGCATGCACTGCAGTATCTCGACAAAGACACATCAAGAATAACCTGACATCAATCAAAGAACCATCAAACACTCGAAAAGCTTGCGTTGAACACCCCAAAAATGAGCACACGTAAACTACAGCAGGAGTTCGACAAGCTCCAGAAAAAAGTCAACGAGGGCTTGCAGCAGTTCGAGGAGATTTACGAGAAAATCGGCGTCACGGAAAACCCAAGCTTGAAAGATAAGTTGGAGGGTGACTTGCGCAAGGAGATCAAAAAATTGCAACGATCACGTGACCAGGTCAAGCAATGGCTGAGTGACAGCAGCAACAAGCTCGACAAGGCCGTGTTGCTTGATACCCGCCTGCGGATCGAGAACGCCATGGAGCGGTTCAAGGAGGTGGAAAAGGTGCTGAAAATGAAGCAGTTTTCGAACGAAGGCTTGGAGTTGCAGGCCAAGTTGGGCGCGCGTGGGCTAGAGGAGGCTCGCAAGAACGACGCCTCGCGATACATCATCGACGTGTTGGACGAGTTGGCTAGGCAAAATGAACTCTTGCTGGGCGAAATGGCGCAGTATCTGCACAAGAAGAAACTGACCGCTGCACAAACGGCGCTAGCAGACTTGGCGGCGAAAGTTGACCGAAATAACTCTCACGTGCTGCGCTTGGAGCTTGTGCTCCGCGGCTTGGAAAACGGCCAGTTGGAGCCTGAGAAAATTGACGAAATCAAGGACGACTTGGACTATTATGTAGAGAACAACCAGCTGTCGGACTTCGTTGAGTACGACGATTTTTATGACTTGCTCGCGCTTGATGAGTCGGTCGAAGTCTTGCCCACTTTGGCCGCCAACCCACTAGACGTCTCGCTGGCCAGCGCGAGCCCGAAGAAGGAAAAGGAAAGTGTGGTGAAAGAGAACGAAAAGAGCGACAAAGAGAAGGCTGAAAAGGAGAAACACGAAAAAGAAAGAGTCGAAAAGGAAAAGGCCGAGAAGACTGAGAAGCCAGTGAAAAAAGCTGAGCCGCGGGTCACCATCACTATCGGAAACTCGATCAACGCTAGCCTGGCTCCGTCAACGGCGAATTTAGGGGCCGCCTTGAGTCAGCCGCCAACCAGCGCTCCTGCAGCGGGTGCCTCTTCAGGCACGGGGTCCGGAAGGGCGCCTCCTCCCGGATTGAACCCGCAATCGAAGCCAGGCACGCCCACGCTGGCCAAACTAACTGTGGCCGAGGAACTAAAACGGAAGGCCATGACGCACGCAGCCGCTGCCGCCAGCGCGCTAAAGTCGCCTGCAAAGGCGCCACCGGCACCCTCGCCAGTCGCGGTTGCCTCCGAGACCCCTGAAAAGGCTGCAAAACTCGAAAAAGTTGAAAAACAGCCGGCGGCTAACGTGGCGCCCAGCGTGGCTGCAAATCTGGAAACTCCTCTGCCCGTTCACAGACAACACAAGGCTGTATTTTGGGACAATTCTGCTGACGTGGCTGCGCTTGCACATGCACGGCTCACAAACCCACCTCCTTTTTCGGCCATCAGCGCACAGCTCGAGGCCTCTTTGCTCAATTGCCCAGACTCGTTTGACCTGGAGAAGCCGCGTCAGTACAACCCTACGAACGTGCACCCATCGTCCGTTGACTACCCACAGGAGCCAATGTTTGAGCTTAATCTGGCGCAGCTCATGCGCAAATTTGACACCGACACGCTTTTTTTCTGTTTCTACTATAATGAAGCCCAGGACGCGTTAGCCAAGTGGCATGCTGCGCGTGAGTTGTCGCGGCGCGGGTGGGTGTTCAATACGGAGACTAAGCAGTGGTTCTGCAAAGACAAGCCCAAAGCACGCTCGATCTTGGCAGGGCTCAACGGTGATAACACAGCCAGCGCCAGTTATAAATACTTTGACTACGAAAGCAGCTGGTTGGTGCGGCGCAAGGACAATTTTGAGTTCGCGCCCGAATTGCAGCAAACGTTTTAAGACGTGCAGAACGTTCAAGGCCTACTTCACCATTGGTGTTGTGATAAGGGCTCATGTCAATGTTTCGGCGGGGACACGCTCGGTGGTCAAGGTTTGATGTTTTGATAATTAGAAACTGAAATGAACTGCGCGGCGCATACGATGCCTAGTTTCATTCTTCTTATGAGGCGTCGAAATCCGCATTCTTTCTTTATGCCTCATTGAGAAGTAAAAATTCCACGCTAGGGCGAGTTGGTATCTCGTTTCGTACCAAGATCTAGACCGTCCTCGTGCATATAACTGGCAGAATACTGGACGCAAGAGTACGCACTCTTAGCGTAAAATTGTGACATAAATTGAGCACTTCAAGGCACAGCCTCGTTCTGAAGATTGTATAATATTGAATAAAGAGAAGAAATAACAAAGCAAAAAAATTCGCAGATCAAAGGTTTTGGATCTTGCATTCGACGCGGAGATTTATTCGCGTGGCGGAGCCCCTTGTGATGCGACGCGCCTGCAGAGGCTGCATAAAGGACAGAGCATCGTCACCAGCGGAGATCGAAAGTTTCAGAGCAGTATCCGGATCGAACCAGAAAAGTATACATATTAAACGAAATCGCTGATTTCTAAGAATCACGCAATAATACCACAGATTTATCCACTAAACGGAAAAAAAAGCCTCTTCAGTTTCACATTTGTCTCAGGCGCCTTCCAGATCTCGCATTTCACAACAGCTGCACTTCCAAAAGTAAAACACTACTTGACGCAGCATGACCCCATTTGCAAGCATGAGCACATTTACGGACCCACTTCTACGGCCACGTGCAGATTCAAGCACAGGCTCCACGTCTTATTCCACAGATTCGAGCGGGTGTGTTGTGTGTCCCAGCACGGCGGGGCTGTGCCCTCAATGTCCGTCAGGACAAGAATGCAACCTTACCTCGCGCACGTGTAAGGCGTGTCCCGAATACACATGCGTCAAAAGCTCGTCTTCCAAAGCGATATCGAACGTGCAGGTTGGCGGCATAGTCGGCGGCGTCGTGGGCGGCGTGGTGGTGTTGGCGCTAGCGCTTTTTCTCTACTACATGCTAATTTATCGCAAGAAACACCCTAAATTGGCCGGCCTGGACGAAATCAACTACGAAATGGAGAGCCAGGCGGGGGACGGCGTTTCTGATATGGGCGAGAAATCTGACCGGCCAAATCTGGAGAAAACCAAAAACCGCCGACTTTCTTCGTACGAGTCGTTTATGCGGCCGCCAGGGTACGTCAAGAAAAACGTTGCCAATCGAGAACTGCAGCGGGTGCCATATACGAGCGACTTGCAGAAACGGCATTCTGTAGCGACATCTGTTTCGACCGACAACGCGTCGAACATCTTGCCGATCGCATACATTCCTGGAGTCACGATAAGGCCCACGAAAAACAACACGCGGCTGATTTTTTCCTATGACACCGAATCGGTATTTTCCGATTTCACCGGGCTAGACGCGGCGCTGATCCAAGAACGTGACCATGCGAAGAATACCATGACCGCGGTGAAGGCGCAGCCGAGGTTAGTGAATGTGGCGCGAATTGACGAGATCGCGGAGGAAGACGAGGAGGACGAGAAAATGGATAATGATACGCTGTATTGGAACCTGGGCCTGCACACAGCGGCAAACGACTCGGATTCGGATGTAGACTCGGATATTGGCGAGATCAAGCGGGCCACGTCGACGCGGAGGCCACACCAGGGTGTGCTTGCTTCAGAAAACGGTGATTTCGAGCCAGAAGGGGATGATTTTGACGGCTATGAGAGCGCAGACGATGGCAACCAAGACGACCGTGATGACGGCTCTAAGTCGTTTGTTTTGGACATCGCCAGAGAATCGTAGAAGGGCAAGGGGCTAGTTGGCACATAGCATTGAGCCAAAAGTTGTAACTGTTGCGATATAGAAGGAACTGCTGCTCTAGCAATCTGTTTTTCAAAAAAAAGCTCAGCACATTGTTAATCAGCACTCTCAGATATGTGGCGGGCTTTCTTGTCTAGTCATAACCTCCTTCACGGCGCAGACTGCTGAAAAAACAGTCCCTGAGACTGCCCCTCTATGGCTTTTCGGTGGATCAGGAGCTGGTTTATCTTTCTAAACTATCGTGAGGATATCTTTTTCTGCTGATGTTGAGACGTCAGCTGTGTTGTGAGATTGCCGTGTAAGCGGACTGAGCGTTTAGTGAGTGGCCCCGATTCTGACACGTGGGCCAGTTTTTCACTTTCTCACTTTCTCACTTTTTCACTGAGTACATCTGTGATATGAGACTACAATTCAGCCTTCTTTCGAGTACAGAATCCAAATACCTCGATTCTATAGAGACAGACCCGACGGGATAGTAGCATCTCGAATTTGATACTTGCCAACTAATGCGATGTGACAGGATATATATGCGCTGATTTTGTGATACTCTCACGATCCCTAACAACCGGAGGTCGAGAGAAGCCGCATGTTATTCGTGAAATTTATTCACCCAGAACTACATGTGCCTGTGACAACCAGAAATTTGCATTAAGGAAAAGCCATGAAGGTTTCGAGGCGTCAAGCACTCAATGAATAACCTAAAAAGCAAACAAGTTGCATCAAATGGAAGTTCCGATTGAGCGGCTAAAATGTTGGAACCAACAGGAGAGTTGGAAAATATATCTATCGGCGAAAACAGAACTTGGTGCGATCAAAGATGCGTGACACTTTAACGCATGCCACTTAAGAAATGAGATGAAGAATAGTATATAACAGAACCTGTGAAAAGTTCGGCTCGTCAGGTCATGGCTTTGAACAAATTCATGGTGCAATCGTGCCTTTGACCAGTCGAAGACAGCGAATTGCCGAATAAAAAGGTGTGTTGAAAAAAAAAAAAAATTACTGATGCCACAAGGCACTTGTATCTCGCTGTATTGATCCTTAAATCTCACTGAAGGCCAATTCGTTTCGGGTCAATATCGCTTTTTGGCCGGGTTTGGTCGCCGATCTAATGAGTCAAGTACTATTGGGTATCAGAAACCCACTAAGAGTAGATGACGAAAGTCACCCTCAGTCACCCCGACACCAACTTCATTCATGAACCAACCCTGGCGGGGGAGGCCCTAGGCCGCTCATACTGCGTGAACCATGATAAAGAGCAGTGCCCTTTTTTGGCTCGAAGATAAAACTTACGAATGCCGTTCCAGCTCTTTTAGGCCCTTATCTGCCGTACAGCTTTCTTCAAGCAAACGGAGAGTAACCGAATGGACTGGAAAATCTATTTTCGTGTCTTTAATGCAATCAATTCCCAGCCCTTGCATATTACGGTAATTTAAGATTGTTCACGACACTACAGTGCTGCTTTTGGTAAGTCAGAAGCACCGGGATACATAGAGACCAGTTCATCAAATTGTCCGCCCTTAATAGAGCCCGATGAGAATCATATTTACAATAATGGAAATTCAAGCTTACCGAACGTTTCCGTAAATTAAGTGCCTGAATTACGTGCAGCGTGATCCGCTTGCGGTGATGTCATTTTGCACCCAACGTGTGAGCAACCAGAAGCTGCATCAGCAATCGCCAGCCGCGCCCGGCCTCACAATTCTAGTGTTTTATTTTTTTTTTCTTTAATTTAGGTAATGCAAATAGAAGTGTGTGATGAGTAAAGTTAGTGAATGAAAAGTGTGATCTTTGTCAAAAGGCGGGAATGGGGAATCATGTACTCTGGAAAATACGTAAAATTTAGTCAGCGTGGGCTAAAATACCGATCTGGCCAGGCTTCGGAGTTCTCGGAGTGCGGCCAGACTTTTTTTTCTCTCGAGAAAGAACCCACGCAATATGATGTCAGACAAGGCACCGCAACGAACATGAACGAAAAAGAAAAGAGCACAGCAAACAACACGTAGGTTTTGGTTTCTATGGTATTCAAGAGTTATAACAAGATGTGAGAAACGTAAAAACGATATATGTCGTCCCGTTTAAATGAAACCATGAGTTTCGATTGAGGGGGCTGTGAAGAGTCTCAGAAATCGGGAGGATCTTACCCGCGTGGCCCGTAAATACCGGAAATGATTAGTAAACGAGCCGCCCCCGGAACTCATCATGATTAGTGCGGGTCACGTGACCAGCGGATCAAATCAGACATCCATTAAATTGAGGAATCTCGACACATAATGGCACCCTCGGAAAGTTCTGCACAATGTGCCGCGCAAACACTTATCCGGCCCATAAACCGGCCAGTTCCGGGCCTGATCTCGAGCGTCGAGGGCCCAATCGTTACCCTCGTTACCCTCGGAAGTCAGCCTGCCCCAACACCGGAGCAAGTGCCCGCGGGCTATTTTTCTCCCAACATATATAAACCACCGTCCGCAGCGCACAATCTCTTCTAACTTCTTTTACGAATTGTTCATTTTCAGACACAAACATAATCATGTCCGACATCGATCAATTGGCTATTTCTACCATCCGTTTGTTGGCGGTCGACGCCGTGGCCAAGGCTAACTCTGGTCACCCCGGTGCCCCATTGGGTCTCGCCCCTGCCGCCCACGCCGTTTGGAAGGAGATGAAATTCAACCCAAAGAACCCCGACTGGGTCAACAGAGACCGTTTTGTGTTGTCCAACGGTCACGCTTGCGCTTTGTTATACGCCATGTTGCACCTTTACGGCTTCGACATGTCGCTTGATGACTTGAAGCAATTCCGTCAGTTGAACTCGAAAACCCCCGGACATCCCGAGAAGTTTGAAATCCCAGGTGCTGAGGTCACCACGGGCCCCTTGGGTCAGGGTATCTCCAACGCCGTGGGTTTGGCCATTGCACAGAAGCAATTCGCTGCCACGTTCAACAAGGACGATTTTGCCATCTCTGACTCGTACACCTACGCCTTCTTGGGTGACGGCTGTTTGATGGAGGGTGTCGCCTCGGAAGCATCTTCTTTGGCTGGCCACCTTCAATTGAACAACTTGATTGCGTTCTGGGACGACAACAAGATCTCGATCGATGGATCCACTGAAGTGGCCTTCACTGAGGATGTGTTGAAGCGTTACGAGGCTTACGGTTGGGACACGCTCACGATTGAGAAGGGTGACACTGACTTGGAGGGCGTCGCTCAGGCGATCAAGACTGCCAAGGCGCTGAAGAAGCCTACTTTGATCCGTTTGACCACCATCATCGGCTACGGCTCGCTCCAGCAGGGTACCCACGGTGTTCACGGTGCTCCATTGAAGCCAGATGACATCAAGCAATTGAAGGAGAAGTTTGGTTTTGACCCAACCAAGTCGTTTGTCGTGCCTCAGGAAGTCTACGACTACTACGGCACCCTCGTGAAGAAGAACCAGGAGTTGGAGTCCGAGTGGAACAAGACCGTCGAGTCCTACATCCAGAAATTCCCAGAGGAGGGCGCTGTTTTGGCGCGCAGACTCAAGGGTGAGTTGCCTGAGGACTGGGCGAAGTGCTTGCCTACTTACACCGCTGACGACAAGCCTTTGGCCACGAGAAAGTTGTCTGAGATGGCTCTCACCAAGATCTTGGATGTCGTTCCAGAGCTTATTGGTGGCTCTGCCGACTTGACCGGCTCGAACTTGACCCGTGCCCCTGACATGGTTGACTTCCAGCCCCCTCAGACCGGCTTGGGTAACTACGCTGGTAGATACATCCGTTACGGTGTGCGTGAGCACGGTATGGGTGCCATCATGAACGGTATCGCCGGTTTTGGTGCTGGTTTCCGTAACTACGGCGGTACCTTCTTGAACTTCGTCTCGTACGCCGCCGGTGCTGTGCGTTTGTCGGCTCTTTCTCACTTGCCTGTGATCTGGGTTGCTACGCATGACTCGATTGGTTTGGGAGAGGACGGTCCTACCCACCAGCCTATTGAGACCTTGGCCCACTTCAGAGCCACTCCTAACATCTCTGTGTGGAGACCTGCTGACGGTAACGAGGTGTCTGCTGCTTACAAGTCTGCCATTGAGTCTACCTCTACCCCACACATCTTGGCCTTGACCAGACAGAACTTGCCTCAGTTGGCTGGTTCTTCTGTGGAGAAGGCCTCTACGGGTGGTTACACCGTGTACCAGACCACTGACAAGCCTGCCGTCATCATCGTGGCCTCTGGTTCCGAGGTGGCCATCTCTATTGACGCCGCCAAGAAGTTGGAGGGTGAGGGCATCAAGGCCAACGTTGTTTCCTTGGTTGACTTCCACACTTTCGACAAGCAGCCTTTGGACTACCGTTTATCTGTTTTGCCAGATGGCGTGCCAATCATGTCCGTGGAGGTGATGTCCTCGTTCGGCTGGTCCAAGTACTCGCACGAGCAGTTCGGCTTGAACAGATTCGGTGCCTCCGGCAAGGCCGAGGACCTCTACAAGTTCTTCGATTTCACGCCAGAAGGCGTTGCTGACAGAGCCGCCAAGACCGTGCAGTTCTACAAGGGCAAGGACCTCCTCTCGCCTTTGAACAGAGCCTTCTAAGTACTCTTATTGGGTTTTATTAAGGCGCATGACACTACATACGGAATAAAGTTATACAAGTGACGCAGGTTGTAAAGATAAAAAGAAATTGAGTGGTGCCGAGTCTCCCTTAACTGGCTCATAAAGACCTTAAAATTTGTAAGTACTCATTATCATTATCAAATATAGGAAAAATGCGCCCAAGTCTTTTACTACATCATTGCAACTGGCGATTGTTAGTCATGTTACCGTATGTAGGGACCTGGCATATACTTTTCGAAAGACATAAGCATTTTCATTCGAGTTGAGGTACGCGTATGCGCCCGCAAAAAGATTTAATTGGTAAGAATATCAAAAAAAAAAACCCTGGGAGCACTGGCAGGCAAATGTTAATGTTTTGGCGGCATCAGCTGCTGGTTTTCAAACCTCGACCACGAATTATAAAAAAAGCTAAATTCATAAGGTCTGCGGGCAAAAGATTTGGAACGATTCTGTTGTGAAATGTAAATAGTTGAATTTTAAGGTCAGAGTGACCAAAATCCCAAGCAGATTGGCTTAGCCTTATTTCGTAATTGGCAGAATCTTCCTCCGGATTTATACTTCCCTGCTTTTTGACTAGATAATCGCAAGCATCATTTCTTGGCTCTTGGCTCTTGGCCCCTGAGTGCGAACATCATTTCACAATGTTACACTGACATTGTCATAAATGGACTCGGATCTGGCTGGAATTAAGTAATTTCACAGCTGCTAGCCGAGATTTTTTCATCCGCATTCATACGTTAAAGCCGGGTTTAGTGCATTCCATTCGTGAATAGCAGATCGTGAATAGCAGATCTTGAATGAATGCAGTTCCATCATAAAAAAGTATACGTATCACTCAATAAATAAGCTATTTTCAAAGAAAATCTTTTTTTTTTTTGTCTCGTACATCTCAACAGAGAGGTGAGCGTTTAGTAGATTGTTCGCTGGGTTTGGAATTTGTTCAACTCAACACTCATTAGAGACTAAGCAAATGCGGTCCCAGAATCATCAAATTCATTTATGATAGGAGTACACAATAAAGCGTGGCCCAGTATTTTTTGTGAATTCCCGCTGCCAAAAGTAAATATATTGCACGTGGCATAAATTTGACTTCCTTGGAAATATTTCGTGTAAACTTGTTCTCGTGTTTCATACCTTTGTGTGGAAAAGGCATATGAGACAACCGTCTGTTTGAAGCTAAAGCCCGGGATATAGAATATGCAAATATGCGCCACGATACTTTTTCCAGCACAGTTCTGCAAATTTCATATCTCATAATTCAGTAAATATCAATATTCTGTATGCTTATACTCACAAGTCCGATCTGTTGAATATATATGGCCGATGCAAACAAGTATTTCTGACTTGACAAGCACTCCAATGCGGCTTTTCATATTACAGCTCATAATAATCAGTCTCTTTTCAATCTCTGGGGCCACAACGCCAAGACAGTTCCTCTCAAGAACGCAAGGAAATGGTAATTTCAACAACCCTGTCGCCTGTAAAGAAGCAGGCGATGGGATAGCAGATGATGAGGACGGGCGTTGTCAAGACTTGAGGTTTCTTGGACAGGAGCTAGTCAGTTCTGGAGCTCCAAACGCAATATTTGCCATAGACCAGTTTTACGCACGTTTGAAGCTGTATTTTGACAAAGACAAGTTTTATGCACAAAGGTTTGTGGCACACACGGACGAATTAAGGCAGGACTTTGAAGATTTGGAGATCAAGGCCCGGGATAAAGCATGGGCCGAGTTTAACATGGCCAAGTTCTTGTTTCAGGTAATGGTTGACTCGGCCAGATACTTGAATTGTTATTCGGAAATTAACTTATCCGGGCACGAGCTAGTATTTTGGGCCGTGGAAACATATGCACGGGCAGTGCTATGTTCAATATAGAGGGAGTCATTGACAGGGAAATCAGGAATCACGCTGAAAAGTTGAGCCGCTTGAAACAAACCTTGGACGCGTTAGACTATCAATTTCTGCTACTCGAAAACGCTCCATTCCTCATTCGTTTGATGTTTAAGGACCAGTGGACACGTGCAACAAGAATTGTTGAGGTTTTGCAACGCCAGATCGATGGTACCGCCAAATTTGTTCCTAAAACTTGAGCATGGTTTTTCCATTGGCTGATACATTTTCATTAGTTATAGCGTGATTGATTATTGGACGAGCTGGCACCTTTTGTAGGCCGAGAAATACTTTCAATTCAATCAGGGTAAACAAAATGTTTGCTTTATTTGACATTGGGGAGAAGAGAGCATACGAAGTGATAATCATGACTTTGTGTCATAAACTTTCGCCGAATCTCGAACATTTGAAATTCTAAGGTGTTTCATTTGATATGGGTCGGGCCGCGAAATATGATATTTGAACAAACAACCCTTCTTTGGCACAATGGAAGGTACTCAAGCACATAAAGACTAGAATGGAGTTTGTTCGCAATCAAGATGAATCCATTTTGTTGGTCCCGTATTAGTATTTGTGGCGCAAACGGGAGATATCATTCTTTCGATATAATTTCACCTCTCTGGGCATATAAGTTCTTTGATGGTCAATTCTGAGAAACTTATCACCATAGCTTACGGTGGATTTGCTGAAACCGACTCCTAGGCTCCTTATGACCAAATTCGATAAGTACATCCACATGATTGCTGAAAACTTTAACCGCTCAGACACTGAAGGTTCAGGGAAAGGTACTGATGGAGACACTTGACCCATTCTTGCAAAAGACAAAGTTTACAATGGCGAGACGCAATTCGATCTTATTGTCTTGAGAATTCAAACTTTGCTCAGTCTCTCTTTTCTGGTCCAAAGGAGAATATAGCTGTTTCGGTGAGTGAGAGGAAGTTTCGCCGCGCATGCTAAAACCTTCGAAATTGTTATTCTCCTGACGCCCAAAAATACTGACTGATGTTGTGTAACAGAAAATTTGACAAAACTTTGGTCCTTTACCTATTGAATATTATCGTGACAATTAGTCGGTTCTTTCGCAAGACCGGGATCTGAATTTGCTATTCACAAGGTCGATCCCTTTTTGTTTTACATAACATGGGTGCATGACTAGACTTCACATAAGTGGATCACGCGGCTGCAAAATTTCACACCATACTCAAGTCTACACGCACGTCTTAATTAGTTCATTGTTGAGAATTACAACACCGATTGGGAGACATGTATTTTCCAATTTCTTGGAAAACCCTTGTATTTTTATCGTTGATGACACTTCATTACGAGGCTATCAAGAAATAGTTCGGGGTCTAAGGCCTAATCTATGGAGATATCGCGGATGCTTTGCTTGATGGCGCACCTATCCATTATTTGAATTGAACGTTTCAATGGCCGAAACGCCCAGTTTTACATGCCAATGCACGGATAGCGCTGAAACTGACAAAGATGCTAAATCACGTTTTGGCCGGGCCCCATATTTCAAAAGTCATAAACATTGACATACACAGTTTTACAAAACTAATTCAGCAATATAATTGTTGGAATTCAATTTGATCTGGTTAACAGCGGGCCTTTTACTTGTAATTGTCGACCACATAGCGGCCCAAGATCTTACCTTGCTCCATCAATTCATACACGCTGGGCAACTCCGATAAGCCAACAATCTTGATAGGACACTTGATCAAGCCTCTGCTGAAAAAGTCGATCGCCTCGGCCGAGTCAGCTCTGTTGCCCACGTACGAGCCTCTAATACTCACTGATTTCACCACGCTCTCGAAAACAGGAGCCTCAACCTTAGCTCCGGCTGGCAACCCTACCAATACCACTGTTCCAGTCGCGCGCACGTATGCCACCGACTGTTGCATGGCCTTCTCCGATACAGACACGTTGATCACACCATGAGGCCCGCCTTTGGTGATTTTCTGCACTTCCTCAACAACATCCTTCACGTTGAAGAAGTCGACAAACGCCTCGGCGCCTAACAGTTTGGCGAACTCGGCCTTATCGTCACCGCCATCGATACCTAACACACGGTAGCCCATAGCCTTAGCGTACTGCACGGCCAAGGAGCCCAATCCACCACCGGCACCGGAGATTGCCACCCACTGGCCGGCCTTCAAGTTAGCCGTCTTCAACGCCTTGTAAACAGTGATTCCTGCACATAAGATCGGCGCCACTTGGGCCAAGTCGGTGCCCTTGGGGATCTTCGCCGCGTGGATGGCGTCTGCAGTGGCGTACTGCTGGAATGACCCATCATGCGTGTACCCAGACAAGTCTGCCGCGGCACAGTTGGGCTCGTTTGTTGTCTGACAGAACTCGCACAGGTTGCACAGCGAGTTCAACCACTTAACACCGGCATAGTCGCCGATTTCCCAGCCCTTGACGTTTTCGCCCTTTGCCACAACTACACCGGCACCTTCGTGGCCACCAACCAAAGGTAATTTTGTCGCCAAGGGCCAGTCGCCTTTCCACGCATGCAAATCCGTGTGGCACACGCCCGAGTACTTGACATTGATCAAGAGCTCGTTGGGCTTGGGCTTGGGCACGTCGATGTCCTTGTAAAGCAACGGCCCGCCGTTGGTCTCGAAAATCACAGCCTTTTGGGTTTTTGGGATCGTCATTTTGAGTGTTTCAGGCTGGTTTCAGAGTTGTTTCAGAATGGTTTCAGAATGGTTTCAGAATGGTTTCAGAATGGTTTCAGAATGGTTTCAGAATGGTTTCAGAATGGTTTCAGAATGGTTTCAGAATGGTTTCAGAATGGTTTCAGAATGGTTTCAGAATGGTTTCAGAATTGTTTCACACTAGCTGCAAATATTTTGGGTGAAGAGCTTATTACGGGTAATCGGGCTCTCGGAAGGGGTACTTGGGGTAAGTTTTTTTTGTTTTATTTTTTGCTTTGTGTTCACTTGTCTTTACTCTTAGTGATGTGATGGGAAAAAAAATAAGTCTACATTCGTGGCTTTTCAGTTTACTTTATACTTCAGAGCTCCGGCGAATTGTGGGGCGCTCCGAGAGCGGAGCTAGATGCGTGTGGAGTTTGGCGCATCTCGAAAACTGGTGGGGGCCCGCATTGTGCAGGTCATCAATGGGTGGCTTTCAAGACAATGATCGGTCGGAACGATAAGGTGACTTTTGATTTGTGTTTGTGGTGGTTGATTCCATTTGATTCCTAATATTTGCACGTGCTTCTGGGCTGAAAAAAAATTAGAAGCGATGGTCCATTTCCCAGAGGACTACGACCCGCCGTTGACATGTAAAAGCATAAAAAATGCTATATGCACGCCGTGGAGACGAGCCAAGCAGTTTAGCGTCTAAGATGGGCACATGGGCCGGTGCGAAACGGGAACATTGGCTTCGAACCATCTAGACTCCGGCTAGAATAAAGAATTGTGGGGGCCTCCCAAACGCCGGATTAATTCACTCGATTGATTATACACTCACCAAGGGAATTCAAATTTCATCATAGAAACAAGATATCATACCGACGCTTGTTTCAATCGTGTTTGAATCGTTTTTGAAACAAAAAAAAAATCTACAAAATCGATTTCACTACGAAATGATTTCCAGCACTCAATTAGCCCCCTTTTTCTTCGATCTCAGATCGCACTATTCAATGCTGCCAACCGCGAGTGAGGGGTCCACCCGCACTTAACTCCGAGATCCGTGCCCAAGTGCTGCCCGAAACAGATCATACCCAAAATGAACAAAGAACATTCTCTCCTCTTCGGAATCGGCCGTAACTCCGACCAGCACTTTCATTGGTCGTGGATGCCCAAAGTGCAATGGCCGACAGAACGTGCCTGATCACCAGAGAGCTTTTAAGATTTGTCACGTGACTTCACTTTTTACTGAAGGGGGATTTTTTATCAAAACAAGTGTATTTACATTCCGAAAAGCAGTTTTGATTTTCCATGGTTATTCAATTTTGTAAAGGTCTCCATTTCATGAATAAGGTTTTATTCTGCAAATGTGTAGAGTAACTATCACCTTACTGCAACTCACCATTAAGCACGCTTCCACAATAAATTCGATCAAATGCTGTTTTTGATAGAGTGAGAATTCAGATCAGATCCTAGACTATATGAACAAGCTAAGAAGAGCTCAGCTTTACTTGAAATGGTCTCTGAAAGAGACTTTTTTGATCACTCGTGTGCACATATCCGTAAAACCAAGAATGCTTTGAAGAATCAGGAATCGACGATCGATCGACAAGGCTTGGTCAGACGAGGCTTTTTGTAAATGAGCAGTCTTACTGATGAATCAAAAAAAAAAATTCGTCAGTCTGGCTTTATGGACTAGAAACAGATCAAGAGCACATTGGTTTCGGAGGTATAAGTCCGAAACGCCTTTCACACACCAGCAAACAAAAGAATGTCACTGGATCTCACGAACATTTCAAAAAAGGCAGCAAAAACTCCTCTGGTTTGATGTACCTCATGGGTGCTCATGGCTAGTACCCGTGGTACCTTGGTTCCCAGCGGTCATTTTGTATGAACTCCACCAAAGTGGACGAGCCTGTTTGCAAGAGCGGGTGGCCGCTGACCACCGTCAAGAACTTTTCTAGCCCCTGGCGCCTATTCTCGATATTCAAGTCGTTGAACTTGTTTTGATTGAGCAAGATTTTCCCCGGAAGGGGCGGCACAACCACTCTTGACAGTTCCTGCTCCAAGATCTTTTTGAGCGTGACAAAATCACTATATCTGCGGCGAACTTTGCTCTGTCTTTTCTTGAAAGCAGGGATGTTTGTGCGGCATACAATCTCGTAGTCCGTGTACTGTTCTCGGCCTAGGTGGGTCTGGGGATTGCGTACCTATGTGTTAGTATTCAAGCATGATTTCGCAACTCAGTAAAGGCACATGTATATCGACATACCTCGATCTCCAAGAAGTTTTCGGGCTCTCCATAGATATCTGAAAACGACTGTTTTTTGTGGCTATCGGCGAGAACCTCGCTCACGGGCTTGAATGGGTTGGACATGTACTTTTTATGGTGGTGGTTTCGGTAACGGCGGATACTCGGCTGATAAGCCTGAGACCTGGTGAAGTAGTATGCAGGATGTGTGGTTAATCGTGGCGCCAGATCAGAAAACAGCCCGCTAATTTTTCATGAAGCACGTTTTTGGGGTAATAAATTGGGCAAAATACTTCTTTTGAGTATTCTTGTTTTTGAAAAATCTCAAGCTTTTTTGAAATCGGTAATTTGGTATTTTTTTAGGATAAAATCAATTTTTGTAAGGTTGGTGAGTCTCTCGCGAAATTTTAGGAAATCAGACATTGAAGCTCGAATAGACTGAACACTCTCTACTCAGTTTCTCGAAGAATGAGAACTCCGGGCATTTACGCAAGAATTTGGACTATCAGAGGTGCCAATTGAGAAGAAATTGAGAAAAAGGAGAGAAAAAATAAATAAAAGGGAGAAAAAAATGGAGTTTCGCCGTGATGACGACTAAGGGCCAACTGGAACACCCATATGGTAATAAAGTCATGGCTTTCAACAAATTGGGGGCATTCAAGCATTCACTCAAATTTAAGAGTAAATTAAAAATGCCGAGCGAGCTCACAAAGCAAATAAAGAAAGATCTCAAATTATATTGTATGTTCATCCACTTTGCAGGCAAAATAAAACAAGCGATAACTCAGGAGACTTACCCAAAAAGGACACACACACAATTGTTTCTATCGTGCACATCCAACTCTCAGCAAAACCTCAGTCTCGTTATTTGGAGTGACGTGTTTGCATTGAGTTTGATCAACAAATTCTATTTCAAAAGGTCAATGCGGAATTGCAAATCAGGTTTTGCAGCCATTCTCGAGAATTATGCGCCCTCATATATGATTAACTTCTCTCTGTATCAGAAAGAACTTGCGATTGCAAGATTAGTCATGTTGAGGCTGGTTAATATTGAAAGCTTCTTCCTTTAAAGCGACTTACAACTTTTTTCTTTCCTTCTTTCATAAAACCGCTTAGTTTTGTTTCTACATGTGGAACCGGCCCGAGTATAGGAAACTAGGTGATTGCAACAAGCCTCCGGTAATTGATGAAAAATAAATCATAAAGGTAATATCAAAGAAATAGCAAAACTCAAATTATATCACTTCTGCAGAAAGTACCCTTTTCAAACCAAAAGTATCATCAGGCTTGAAGCATATGAATCAAACCTCTGTTTCTTCGCGGTCGGCTGGCCCCAACAGATGAAGAAAGCTCTCCAGAGCAATATACTCCTCCTCGAATTTCCGCCATTTTTGCACAAGCTGATAGTACGACTTTTTTGCAATATGCCCTAGCCGCTCTAGGTCACGCCACGCAGATGCCAATTTCTCGTTGTAATCGAAAACACCCTCTTCGCTCGTATCGGAGAGATCCGAGAGGTACATGAAACGGAGCCGGATCTCGTAAATGTCTGCAAGCGAACAATCGATCCAATCTCCACCCGAGTCACAGGCGTGGTTGAAATTGCTTGCGCTGTTCAACGTGTTAAAAAGTACCTCCACCACCTCCAAGCGGTTTAGCAATATGTGCTGCTGGTATTCTACACACAGTACCAACGACTGAATACTCAAGAATTCAGATTCATAAAAAACAAATCGCCGCACAAAACGCAGGAAATCAACGCCATCTTCGCTGATAAGCGAATGGAGATTCTGAAACGCACGTGCTATGCGCTCGAGTGCAAAGTCATATTGCTGCTTTTGCTCGAAGAACGCTGGCTTAGTTTCGTAATCGGCGCGGCGTGTAATATCAATGTGTTTCAAGTGTGTTTCGGATGTCTCGTTTCCAAGGGCATGCTTGACGTCCATGATAGGTACCTTGCAAGTGCACGCACAGAAATATATAATGACGGACACGATAGGTGCAACGAAAAGTCTCATTTTTTTTTTTGGCACACTCTGTGATGAACCATACAGAAACACTAGCATTTTATAGGTTATCTGATTCCGTACACACAAGGTGACTCAGCGGAACGCAAAGCTTTGCCAAGACAAATGATAGTGGTCGTGGTCAAGCCACACTTCCCTCTGATACAAGGACGGGTGATAAGCTCAGTCAATCAGCTGAAACCACACGCTGACCTGGCGTCCGGATTTGTAACGGAATCGGAAACAAGCACTCACTTCGTCTATGAAGTATATGTCATTATTCTATAAATGCGGATGATGAACAAGGGCGTATTTGTGGTCTCGGGAAGTTCCGCATTGTATGCATTTGCCCTAATTTGCCACCCTTCTTTGTTCTCGAAGCGAAGAATCTCACAACTAACGCGAGCTTGATATTGATGATTCTCAAAACTTGGCTCTGTAGCTGATGTATCACTGTTTTATCAAAAGTACCATCGATAACCTTATTATTAGGTTAGCACAAGCAATTCTTGGTATATAAGGAACTTCCAAGTTTTGATATTAAGCGAGCCGGCAATGAAGGTGTGAAGAAAAAACAAAAAAAACAAAAAAAAAAAGGAATTGGAAAAAAAGACATTGTGAAGAAGACGTGCGGTGTCTGCCTACAATGACAGTATGGAAGGTCTGCGCAATACTGTGATTACGTGGTAAGCGAAATTTATCTTTATGTTTTCTTGTTTTTTTTTTTGCCGATACGTCACGGAAAAAAACAATTTAGACATTGAATTGGCTTCAGCGTGTCATGCTTCAAATTTTAGATCAATATGGTCTGGCTTTCAGTGTTGCGAACTTCCTACTTCACACAAGACGAAAGTAAAAGGGCGAGAGGCACGCCAGGCTGAAGAGTTTGTAAAAAGTCATGAAAAAGGCACATAAACCCTGGAACAAAGAGAATAAAGACAAGGCAACAAGTTCCGGTCTTTGGCTTTACCGAGAGAATCATAGAGAGAATGTGCAATTCCTTTGAAACATGCTTTCTCATAGTTAAGAAGCATTGTTTCATGAACCAATCTGGAACGGCACAATTCAACTTACCCTTTCGAGAGAATTCGTCGTTTTTTTTCATTTCTTTTCATAAGAAAAGAGAGAATAATCATCTTTCTTTCATATTCTGGGCTAAGTAACCGCATCTCAATCTCAAAGTAGTGGTAGTGATTAAGAAAAAGCAGGTCCGGAATCTCCTTCCGGTAGTGACCAATTTTATGGGCCAATTTTGAAAAAAGCTTTCTTGTTGTCAACATGATAGAAAATCAATTCCCAAGCTGACGTTCCCGACCAAACTTATGAACAAAAAGCAGACCACACCCATAGTCTTCGAGCAATTCGGAGCACTAGCGAGACTGCACATATAGTGTATTATTGTATCAAAGAATACGTGTTCTTTTTTTTCATCACGAATCTCGCCTTGTATCTGACTATCAAGAGGCCATAATGCCCGAAATGACAACGCCACCCGAGTCACTTTTACATGAGGGAATACTATACTATAACAAGCCCGAAGATAGTGACTCAAAGAATCTAGGATTCAAAGACAATATCGTGATTGCTAACGACAGCATATCCTACATAGGCTATAACAAGGACAGCACATTAGTCTTTTCTGAGAATGGGAAATTCTTGAGTGTGGGCGAATATGGAAAACTTGTTTTGAGCAATGAACCACACGCCGGGTTTTCATTGGTCGATGACAAAGACCTGAAATGGACAAAAAGCCTTTCCTATAATGGAAATTTCGATTTTCAGCTATTCAAAGATCGATCGGTTGGGATTCCAGCAGGACTGGAAAATTCCCGATTGATCAGTATCAATTACGAAATCGACTGGCCCTTACCTGTTTGACAAAACCATTGTATTTGATTAGAAACTGATTTGAGCAAGAGAAAAACAAAGGAAGTTGAAGGGTTTCAGAGGTCAAAATTTGCTTTTTAAAGATTCTAAGATTCTGTTTCGCTCTCAAAATTGAGTTCCTGGCCAGCGGCGATATCGAGACTTATAAGAAAATTTATGAATTTGAATTCAAAAACTCAGTATTTATGCTTTGCTCCTTGAGCAAATTCCATATGAAATTTGTTATATTGTCTCATTAGTTGTTCAAGATTCTTGAAGAGGAATTAGAATCGAATAAGTGCATCGCAAAAATAGCTTAGACTAAGCAGAAATCGAGATTTCACAAACGTTCAAGTCCCATAGACCAAACGCTTTGAAGTCTAAGCCTCGAATATCGTAAGTCTCTACAAAAAGTCCACGTTTTCCATGTTTGCACCTCATTTTTTGTGGGAGCCCTTGAATTCATATCTCAATTATTGCATTGATTATTGGGTCTCGTGACATGCACGGGCTACAGGCTTTACTTGCTATACTTGCTTTTACACTTACTATATGCCCCATCCAAGGCACGGTTTCAAAAGGAGTGCTTTATTTCCATGGTATTGACGGCAAGCTGTTGCTGCATACACTTGGATATCGAGGAATCAAAGTTGCAGTCACGGATAGAAACTGCTACATCGAGCATGACGAGGCTGGCGCGTTGTATTTTGTCGAGGCTAATAGATACTTGCGCATACATAAGAACGGACAACTCTACTTGAGCAGGTATCCACACAAAGCGTTCCTGTTGACAGATGTGCCTGGGTCCTTTTGGATGAAGAGTCTTGCATTCAAAGGAGACCCTCAGTTTCAACTATGTGGCGACAATCTGGTCCGTTACGATAGCGTGTGCCCGGATGCACAGGAAATTGCGCTATACTACTCGCTTTGTTGGCCTTTCTCTTCGGACATGGATTCGCAGAGCAACAAATAGAATGCTGAAATTGATCGGAGGAACAGAAAAACACCAATAGGCTTGATCGAGTGAATACGGCATGTTCACCGAGGATTGTTGAAGTCTAGAAGTAAGGTTATTTTTTTCAGTACATCACAATTCACGTGCTTCTTGTGTGATGATAACAGTCCTGCCAGCTCTTAATGTCTTTTGCGAACTTGAACTCAACTAAGCTTACTCGTAGTGCTTCCAACTCAGGTCTCATATAAATTTATATGCTCGAATTGAGAGATTTATTCCGACTCCTGTTGAATCAAGGTCAAATTTGCTTCGTATTTGCCAAGCTCTGTAATATTCAGCCGTTGTTTTGCTGGACCTCCGCAATCAGGATTTCAAGTCTATACGCGCTTATGAAGGCCATAAACTGAAGTAATAAATGCGTAGAATTCTCGTTCTGAACACTATAAATTGCCCTCCAAAGTTTTCTCTATATTTGATTTCGTCTGGATTTAATTCATATTTCGCCACAGAGTCGAAAACCTTTGTCGATGCTTATTTCCGGTTTGACGCATGAAACGAGTCATTTCACTCATTGTTTCTTCGACCAATAAGTTTCGAGACCCCGCCATGCAATTTGATTTCCAAGCATTCGAGACAAGTTTTATAATCTTTACTTCTGAATCGGAATTTCGATGACAAAGCCCTCGAAATTTTGCTTTGCATGGACTTTAAATAGAAGGCTGAGCCAGGTCATGTCAGGATGTCAATTGCGGCCAAACCAGTTCTGCTCTATGTTACAAAGGATCGCTTATAAGGCCTCTTGAAGTTCTCAGTTTTCTTTTATAGATTCGCTTTTTCTTTGTTTTAAAAATCCAAAAATAAGTCAAGGCTTTCTGCACGAATAGACGCCACTGAATGAATTTCTTATCAGCCTTACCATTGATCACCCTGTCCACCGAGATCGTGGGCAGCCATGAAGGAAGTCTCTTTTTCATTAGTCCCGAAATCAGCCCCGCTCCAATAAGATTAGGCCTTGATGGTAGAAACATTGTTTTGGGAGATACACTGGCTTTTTTCGCCTATCATAATACAGATAATATCATAATCGCACACGGCGATATGTTTCTCACCATCAATTGCCATGGAAAGCTAGTTTTGGCAGAATTTCCTATTGAAGGTTTTCGGCTAACACAATATGCTGACTCTGTCTGGAGGAAACGACTCTCGTTCAAAGGTGAATACGAATTCCAGCTCTGTGGTGACGGTCTGATTGGCTTTCAAAGCACGTGTGGAGGCGCCAGATGGATACAGATCAGCTATGAGCAGGACTGGCCTTTTCCGAAGTGATGATAATTTTGGAAATTAAAGTAAGGCCCCTTTTTTTCAGTGGAAAATTTGAAAACAGCGTCATTTTAAAAAGTTTGAGTGTTTTGTCATAACCACCACATCAACCTCCACGCATAGCGAATTTATTTGTTTGTTGGTCGACTTGACCAAGCATCACGCCGAGAAGCAAAACGATCAACTCACGTGAAAAGTTCATGTTATTGTAATCGCTGAATTTAGCCTTGCGGAAAATCAAAAGCTTGGATGTTTGGATAAATTGACTAGATGCTTTCACGCGCTTGGATTAGCCCATTACTGGAATGACTATATCTCGTGAGAGTCGGTTCAATTGCAACTGCGGTGCATTCGTATAGACTTTTTTCCTATTTCAAATTTTGTTTTTTCGATTCAAGAATGAAATTCCCAAAAAGATCACCTGATTTCCCCACAATCTTGCATACATATATACATATGTAAGTTCAGTTTGACCAAGCAAGTATACGCCGCATGTGCGGTGCATGTCTCGCTTAGCGCGGCGACGCACATGCCCGTTCCACGTACTTAAGTGTTTTAGTCCGTCGGCGCATATCAACAAACTTGATGATGAGACAAAATTCTGGTGATGAGAATGAAGAAATTGATTATTTTCTATCGAACACACAGGGTCCTGAACATACCCTCGCCATGTACATACCCTCTCCATGTACGCGTGATAGACTCGTGTGTCTTTTTCAGAATCGTAATCGTACAATCCGACATCTGACAACCCACGTTGATGATAGAGACGTATCATGATTATATGTTGTTCACTGTTTTCATAAATGATCTGAGGAGGAGATGGTCTGCGGCAGCGATGATTTTTTGTTGAAAACATGACCAAAACAAAGTATGTCTAATCATTTTAATTTCTCGTGACAGATAATGGTAAATACTGTCCATATGTGGAACACCTGTGATACTTTCTTTTTTCAGCAACCTCCTTGGCCCACAACAACATGGCTGTATATGCTTCAATGCTTGATGTTAATAATACAGACACTGACCGAGAGAACAGGTGGTTCAAGAAAAAGAAACAAGTGAATTTCTCGTCATTATAAAAGCAGTCCAGAGCAAATCACAGATGCTCAACCTGAGGTGGTACAATAACCATTCTAGCCACCTTTTCTATCGCCTAGCATACATTTCTGTAATAGCGTAAGTCGTTCATTAAGATAAATATATATAGATATGAATATATTGATAAGTGGGTTTGGTTAGCATCTTTAAATGTAGGCCATGTTGACATTAGGCACGTGATGCGCCTTGTTAGAGGCAGCAATGACAGCGTGGGGCCAGCCCAAAAACAAGCCAAGGCCGGCACCCCAGGCAACAAGGCCTGGCATGTGGCGTGATCTCAACAACATGGTGTATGAAGTTCTAGGCAAGGCAGACATGATGTATGTGAATATGTGAAGGTTTTGTTAGTGTTTGATGGAATATAAGATTCTGATGTAAGAAGATTGGTGACACTGGTGGCTATTGGCGGTCATTATATACCATTGAGCGATTTACTAACCGTACCACTTTTTTGCGCTGGGTGCAAATTAGTGGTCATAACTTCTGCTGTTAGTGGTGCGATCGCTGCGGGAGAAGCCGGGACCGATGCACGACTGCAGCGCGGGAAACGTCCGCGACGCCTTGCCCCACTTGCGGCGGGAGTGCATCTCGCTCTTTTCAGAAAATGGCGGGAAAAAAAAGTGTACGCTTGGAATTCACGATTCCTTTTCAAAAAGAAGGGAAATATCAAACTGTCATTGATATTGATAGGATTGTGTGCGAATGTGTAAGAATAAGCACTTTATTGTATTGTGATAAGTTTATTTGGACATTGTGGTACATTGAACCAGAATCTAGCCATTAGAAGAGACAAATTACGAACAGCAACGTTTACCGTAAGTTTGAATCGCAACTCTTAATTGTCAGAAGAAATTGCGCGGGAGTTTTTTCTGCTCTTATCTGAAGATGCTGTGTAACAGAGCGCAAACTGCATATGGTGATAATCATACTGAGCTTACTTAAACTCACTGCATTGATACTAGCTCAAGTGTTGCGTATTAAAACTTATTACATGATCAAACAAGCGTATTTGTTATTATTTCTCGAGTAAAAATATCAAGTCGTTTTGTGTTTTTATTCAGAAAAGTAAGCGTTGTAGAAAAACGTTTGCACCGCTGCTCCCCGGTGCGCGCCGCGGTGCAGCAAAATCACACCACTCATGCGTTCAAAATCACACCACTATCAAGGAATCATTAGGTTTCTGCAGAAGGATTCTCGTAATCCCCTCATTTACGGTCTATCAAACAATGTAGCTTAATGATACGGATGCGCACAACTCGCTTGCAAATGTGGGGATACCGCGAGGGCGTTGAATGATCAGGACTAATCATTTTCGCTTCCGGTTTGACGTCCCACCAATCTAACTGCCCTCACGTGAGGAATTGAACATGCAGAAACGCTCTATGGAAGATACCCTCTCGGGCTGGTAATATATAGGAAAAACGAAAGCAAATTTTACGATGCTGCAAGTGATTGACGAAAATAAATCAAAATATATCCCAATGCTTCCTAAATAAACCGCAACCGCAACTGAGGGTGCGGCACACCTCATAAGATGTCCTATGTCTCCTTCTTAGACATCATCACTTCCTGTAGATCGAAAGTGTTGCCGTTGACCTCAGTGTCCTTGATGACTGCAACTCTCATCGTCGCCAACAAGTTGTGGGCAGCGTTCGAGTGCGCGTAAACATGGCCGTTGAAAGCCTTAGTGGCATCCTTCCCGAGCGAAGCGCGAACCAAGGCCTGTCCACCAGGGTGCTCTTTAATAAAGCTTTTGACATTGTGAACGATACCAGAGATGATTAGAAGGCCCTCCTTCTTGGCAATCTCGTTGAAATACGCTCTGTCCCAAACAGGCAAAGTTTGCACAGACGCACCCCAGTTCAACTTCTCCTTCATTCTGTTCAATTTCTTTTGCTGTTGCTGGAACAAGCCCTGCTCGATGGCATTTTGAGAGAAGGTCTTCAAGTTCCAAGCCAAGCCAACCTTGGACATCGCCCAAATCAGCATTTTGGTGGGGTCGTACTGGTACCACTTCAATGCGTTTCTGTAGTCCGAGGGGAACTCGTGGTGGAAATTGTGGTAACCTTCACCGAAGGTGACCAACGCAGTCAACACATGGTCACGAGGGGTTCTGCGGTCATCGAAAGGCTGCACACCGATCCAGTGCGCTAACGAATTGACACAGAAAGTGGCTTGCTGGATAACAAGGTATTTGATAATACCAGCAAACATGAAACCGCCGACCCAGTCACCCCAGCAAACACCCGCGATTATGCCAGGGAGGATGACTCCGGCAAAGAGCATGAGTGTCAAGTAGTGACGGTGCTGGAAGACAACAATTGGGTCACAAGTCAAGTCTGAGATGTCAGCACGAGCCCTGTTCTTTGGATTGGCCTTCGTCAACATCCAGCCCATGTGAGAGTACCAGAATCCCTGTCTTGCATCATATGGGTCTCTGTTCGTGTCGGTGTATCTGTGGTGAATTCTGTGCGAATGACTCCACCACTTGATCGAGCCCTGCACGGCACCAGCACCGAAGAATGCAAAGAACGCCCTAACGGTCCAGTGAGCGTCGTAAGATTTATGCGCGAAAAGACGGTGGTAACCGGCGGTGATAGAAATTCCCGAGAACACGTACATGACGAACGCAAGAACCACAGTCTTCCACTGAGGAGGATGGCTGATTCCGTAAAGAACACCCAGTGCAGGAATAGCCATCACCAAAATAACATTGAGCCAGTTGATGTGCTCGTGCCAGTTACTAAGCGTCCATGGCTGGTCGGAGATATGCATCTGTTTTGAAAATTTCTGGCGCTCGCGCTCGTCCTTCTCATAAAATGTCTCCAGGTCCTGTGTAATTTGCTCGGCGGTAACATCAACGAGGGATTTCGTACCCATCAAACGGCCACCAACTCCGGCGGCAACAATTCTAGGGTTTTTCTTGTGAGCCCCGGCTGCAAGCCTGTTGAGCTCGAGAACGTCGACAGAGGCCAAATTATCTTCAGCCGACATTGTGCGAGAGAGTTTGTGTGACAAAAGCGAAATTCCACGAAAGTAGTAATATAGTCAAGGTAATTTAGCAACAAAACTCTAACGTTTTTACAGCCACAGACCTGGCGCCGGGAGGTATTTAAATGGGGGCGCGAATTGATGGCCCGCTCGGGTGACGGATAGCTATTGTGCAGGACTTTTGCCAAAAGTTGGGCCCGCACCAAAAACCGACCGACTTCCGAGGGTGTGGACACAGATCAGTGGCACCACCTGGCCCTACAAATTGCTATAAAGTGGTGCTGAAACCGCGTAAGGGAATAGCTTAAACGCAATAACTAATTTACACGCTTTGGGATCTCGGACGATTTACTGCACTCGAATAGAAGAATTCAATGTCTGCATGATTTTTCACAGAAGCTTACATGATTGAGGCATGGAAATAGTAGATCCCGGAATTGCTCTTTTTGCTATAAGACCTCGGAGTTCCACCTCGGCCTTTATCTCTCCTATCGCATGCAAGGCACGTGTTTCTTTTTTTGTCCTGTAATGAGCACACAAACGGTCACGTTTCTTTTTGCAAAAAGCGCCCGTTTCAGGCATAATAGGTTTCTGCCGAGTTCCAGCGAATGAGTGCGGCTTAAATTGTTGGGCACAAGGAGTTTGTGCGCGCGCCAGGGCTATATGCAGAACTTTTTACGAAAAGTCAGTCCGCCTTGTCTGGTGTAAAGCTTAAACGATGCCACCCCTGGCAAATTCTGTGAAACGCACAATCCGGACCCAGTGAAAGTTGTTGTATACCGTCTTTCCGAGGGCGAGGGTCACTCGCCACACAATTTGACCCTTGTGCACGCAGTTCGAAGATAAGATAACGACAAAAAGCTGTTCTGCATTGTAGGCTAGACTGAAGCAAGGTCGGAAGTTGTGGCTCAGTCTCCTGATTCTTGCTGTATGAGTTCTTATCACCACGTGTTATTACCACCTAATATTGTACATCTAATTATTGCCACTTTGTTTCATGATTGCGTCACGATTGTCCGTAGCGGAATACCTTCCTGAAGTGTGAGTTGTTTGCGATTAAAAAGGGTTATTGCTTTTTGCCAGCACCGGATGTATACAGAATGCTGATCCATCATGACTCGTGCTACAGAAAGGCGTGAGTTATTTGGAGAGCTAGGTACGCAACTCTGGCTCCCAGTCTTTAATCAGATGTATCAAGCAGAAAAAAAGCCACATTTCACTCGAACCGTAAGTAATAAAGCTTCAATGCTCGCCGTCAAAAATAAGAATTATCCGGTATGAGCTGATCTCATAGCTTATAAGATCGACAATAGTACGTGGTGTCAAACCTTCGTATTATTCGTATTATTTGTGTCTAGATTTTCAAGCGATTTTCCTCCCATCACTTGCAAACGTATTACTCTTTTAGTTTTCTACTTGGATTGCCTAAGACCTGACTGGAATCTGCTAATATTTACTCCTTTCCATTCAGTTGCGATTCGCTCCCAAAACAATCTTTACCGACGTAGTATGCAATAGATCAGATGATTAACCGAAAAGTTAAAAAATGCCTGTAGCACGAATTTGCTTGCAGTAGTGTTCATGAGAAGGACGCCGTATGAAAAAAACCAATTTCTTCAGGTAAAACTTAGTCTCCATGTGCTTTTTTAGCAATCTTCACGGATCATTTCACGTCAAGCCAAAGCATCAGTGAGCTCTCAATTCGCACAAGTAAAACCTCCATTCACGATTCGTGGATAACGACGCAAGTTTCTGAAGCTAGCAACTTCGAGAGTTGTCAGAAGAATTACCGACACTGAACGTGGATGTTTATTTAGCGAACACACCATTTGATTAACGACATGCCAGTCAAGAGACACCTTGGCTCATTCATGGAAATATAACGGGATGATCTATGGCATACTTAACTGGTAAAGTATCGTGCGTGCTCCTGTTTCCCACTTGAATTTTCACCCAAGTCGTGTGACCGAAGACAATTGTATAGATTTCGTTTCCTCTTTTGAATCAGAAAATAATCAAAATTGTTGTCTTTAGATTCCTGATATTATGGTAGCCCATACAAAAATTAGGCCTATTCAAGTGCCGGTGTGCTTTAGCCACTGCGATGCTGATCTTACCGAGTGGACTTGGTCAAAACATGATTCATCGAGTTTGATCTGACATGCAAAGTGCTGGAATTAGAGACCTCTAAGCATCAGACTGATCCCAATCAGTAGCATGATACAAGTCGGGATGGGAATCAATCTGAAGCCTGTACAAGTAAAAGGTCGTAGAATTCAGAAAGACTGACTTTCCAGAGCCAAGTTCACACGGGAATAAATGGGGCGCTTTCGATAGCGTCAATACGGTGAATCTCACAAAAAAAAAGGAGGGATTAGTAAGACGGTCTTTGAACGATTTTTTTGAATCATTACAACGTATAACGCGCAAGAGATTGGCAATTCTGAAGCCCGGTAGAATCTTGCACCTTAAATTTTTTTTTCAAATGGATTTTCCCACTTTAAAATGTGACATAGTCGTAAGCATATATTGTATCGCAGTAATAAATTACTCTTTCGATCCATGAGTCATTGCCTCTGTTTAAATTGTCAATCCGTGTGACTCGAAACTCATAACCATTACACGTTCTGATAATAGGCCACCAATGTAAATAGCCCCGATCTAAATCGAGCTTTGGAACTTTACAAAACAATGGATTGCACTTGAAAGTATTCAATTCATTGTTTGAAAAATCCTTTTGTGTTCTTTGCGCTGCAAATTCCTGGATATTACCAATTCCTGCCCCTTGGAACCCATTTTCAGTCAGATTAGATACCATCGGCGGCGGCAGTGCGTGCGTTGCCAGATCATTCGAGCCTAACAAGGCTCAATCCCTAAAACTCAAATTTCCTGCACATAATCGGCCTAGCAACTCGCTATGCCGGCTCCTGGCGGAGAGTCACCGCAATGGTGGGGAAAAAGCCAAGGCCCTGCGAGTGCCTCGCTTTCTTCTCCTTGATACAAACGACGTCAAAAGGGGTAGAATCTTCTCACACTAAACGTCAATTGGGATATATATCATCGAGTTTCAAATTGAGCTTGAAGCATAAATACAATCTTATCACAGCGACTTTTTATCACCAGATTAAAGTATCGTTTCTGAACCTGCTCCTGTCTCGATCTACCCGCTGAGAAAAAATCGTCCCCTATCTTCGACAGATTTGCCCCCCGCAAATTGACTCGGTCACGTTACATCAGCTGATTATTACACAACCTTTTTTTATAAGGTCAAAGGGCTACGAGGAAAATATTTCTCAAGCATTGACTGACTATAATTTAAGACAATTGTGGTATTTGTTGCACATAGATACTTCTATCTACAGACGTGATCGAAAAACCCCCAATCGCGCTACACGAAATACCTAGTATCCAAGTTTTCGTGACTCAATTGGCAATTTTTTGCAGCCAAATTCACCGCGAGCCTAGTTGCCCTTCATGACACACAACTCGTCATTCCTGCGTTCGCCGCAATCGCCATTGATGAACAGTCAACAGCTCAATCCTCACAAAGGCCCGGCGTCACGGAAACCGTCGATCGTTGAGATGTTGTCTTCACCGCCGCCGTTACCTGTTGAGCTGGGAAACCCGGCAGATGATTTCAGCTTGTCTAGAAACACTTCGATCTCCTCGAGACTGTCATCTTTTGTTTACCAGCTGGCTCCGAAGTTAGACTGGAGCGAGATTCCTTTGGTGGACTTGACCGAGCTGAACAAACTCATTTCCATCAACTCTCTGTACTCAGTACAGCAGGCTTTCGAGACGTTGCTGACGAACGACTTAACATCATTGCCTGTTTCATTATCTAAAGACAGCCACGATTTATCCAATTGTTTGTCGTTTGATTACTCGGACTTGAACACATATCTTTTGCTCGTGATGAACAGGATCAACTTGGCTGAGTTGCCCACTGGCGAAATCGACGATGGTGCCGGTGCCTTGACGCCGAAAGAGAAGCACGAGAAATTGCTTGCTTTCATAGCCAAGGCAAAGAAGGGCGAGGAGGTTCCTGTTGACTTCATCGTTAAGTTACATCCGAAAACCCCGTTCATCAAGTTTAAGGAATCGCAAACCCTTTTTAAGGCCGTGGAGGCATTTGGAAATGGCGTGCACCGTGTCGCCATCTTAAACAGCGAGAACAAGATTACAGGCATTCTTTCGCAGAGAAGAACTCTTCGCTTCTTGTGGGAGAATGCCCGCAGATTCCCATCGCTCGAATTCCTTTTAAATTCAACGTTGCAGGACTTGAAGGTTGGGTCCACTACGCCTCTCACTATCTACGGCGATCAGCCTTTGATCGAAGCTTTAGAAATTATGTTTCATCTGCGCGTGTCGTCGCTAGCGATCATTGACAGAAACAAATGCTTGATCGGCAATATCTCGATCGTTGACGTCAAAAACGTGTCTTCGACGAAGAATTCCCACTTCTTGTTCAAACCAGTCATGAACTTTATCTCATACAATTTGTCGCAAAAGGGTATCGAGCGTGGGCAAGACCAGTTCCCCATTTTTCACGTTAACAAGCAATCTTCATTAGGCCGGGTCATTGCTAAGCTCGTGGCAACACAATCGCATAGACTTTGGATTGTAGAGTCGAGGTCATCAGCTGTCCATTCCACTCAAAACTCCACATCTTCGGCATCAGGATCATCAGCATCTCATTCGTCTGGGCCTGCGTCTACTATAGAGAGCACCCTTTCTGACTCAACCACCATCCAGCAGGAGTCAGGGCGTCCAGGCACGCTCATTGGTGTTGTTAGCTTGACTGATATCCTAGGTTTGTTCGCTCAGCACAAGTCAGGGGTCAGAATAGACCCACAGACCGCGCGTAACAACAGGAGAAGATCCTCCACATCTACAACGCGGTCATCAATTGATAGTGTGCTGCTCAATGCGGCCGTAGCAGGTGGCGCCCTGGCACCAACGACACCTCAAAATGCCAACGTCCAGCCTAGGGAAGACATGTTCAGAAACTCCTACAGATCTAATTAGTCGGGCACGTATTAAATCTAAATCGGGATGTAGAGTTGCAAATCCTGCGTTACTGTACGCCAGCATAGAAACACCTCGAGACAAATAAATTACATAATAAATACAAGCTCGGAAACTAATAATTTGTGGTCAATTAAGACAAGAGACTCGTTGATTACATGCCCTAGCTAAACATGCAAGCCACGTGACTTAGGGTGTGCGCCCTGATTAGTCCATCAGCACGTGACCCACCCCATTGTGGTACGGTGTGCAGCGATGGGCGGTAGATCACCTACACTTTCTACGAGTATCTCTGATCTGCAGCACAAAAACACGAAAAATGAATCAAAAAACGATCAATTGGCTTTATTAAACATTTAAAAAGACAAAAACAAACCTGATTAATTGAATTGGCTCGAACCCAACGAGGTGGGATGGATTCGTGTGAGGAGGCGGTTACAGACGCCAGGGTTACCCGGCGCAGTGTCTCAGAATGCAAGCTTCTTTTAGCTTCTGTCGCGGGTCACGTGACGCGCTCGAGGCAAATTTTGCGCGCGCCTTTAAAGGAAGCAAGAGCGCGCAGAAGAAAATTTTTCTCCTTCACCAACTTTTATTAACAGCAAATATGGGTAAAGAAAAGTCGCACGTCAACGTCGTTGTCATTGGACACGTCGATTCCGGTAAGTCTACTACCACCGGTCACTTGATCTACAAGTGTGGTGGTATTGACAAGAGAACTATCGAGAAGTTCGAGAAGGAGGCCGCCGAGTTGGGTAAGGGTTCTTTCAAGTACGCTTGGGTGTTGGACAAGTTGAAGGCTGAGAGAGAGAGAGGTATCACCATCGACATTGCCTTGTGGAAGTTCGAGACTCCTAAGTACCACGTCACCGTCATTGACGCCCCAGGTCACAGAGATTTCATCAAGAACATGATCACTGGTACTTCCCAGGCTGACTGTGCTATCTTGATCATCGCCGGTGGTGTTGGTGAGTTCGAGGCTGGTATCTCCAAGGATGGCCAGACCAGAGAGCACGCTTTGTTGGCTTACACCTTGGGTGTTAGACAATTGATTGTTGCCGTCAACAAGATGGACTCCGTCAAGTGGGACAAGAACAGATTTGAGGAGATCATCAAGGAGACCTCTAACTTCGTCAAGAAGGTTGGTTACAACCCTAAGACTGTGCCATTCGTGCCAATCTCTGGTTGGAACGGTGACAACATGATTGAGGCTTCCACCAACTGCCCATGGTACAAGGGTTGGGAGAAGGAGACCAAGGCCGGTAAGTCTTCCGGTAAGACCTTGTTGGAGGCCATTGACGCCATTGAGCCACCAACCAGACCTACCGACAAGGCCTTGAGATTGCCTTTGCAGGATGTCTACAAGATCGGTGGTATCGGAACGGTGCCAGTCGGCCGTGTCGAGACCGGTGTCATCAAGGCCGGTATGGTCGTCACCTTCGCCCCAGCTGGTGTCACCACTGAGGTCAAGTCCGTCGAGATGCACCACGAGCAGTTGGTTGAGGGTCTTCCAGGTGACAACGTTGGTTTCAACGTCAAGAACGTCTCTGTTAAGGAGATCAGAAGAGGTAACGTCTGTGGTGACTCCAAGCAGGACCCACCAAAGGCTGCCGCTTCTTTCACCGCTCAGGTTATTGTGTTGAACCACCCTGGTCAGATCTCCTCTGGTTACTCTCCAGTGTTGGACTGCCACACCGCCCACATTGCCTGTAAATTCGACACCTTGTTGGAGAAGATTGACAGAAGAACTGGTAAGTCCTTGGAGTCTGAGCCTAAGTTCGTCAAGTCTGGTGACGCCGCCATTGTCAAGATGGTGCCAACCAAGCCAATGTGTGTTGAGGCTTTCACCGACTACCCACCTTTGGGTAGATTCGCCGTCAGAGACATGAGACAGACTGTTGCTGTCGGTGTCATCAAGGCCGTCGAGAAGTCCGACAAGGCTGGTAAGGTCACCAAGGCTGCCCAGAAGGCTGCCAAGAAGTAAGCTCTCTGTTGATTTAATATTCTATATGTAATCATACAAGCTTGTATCAAATTTCATCTTGTAGGAATCAGAACCATCATTCACGCCATGTAACGCGTATTTTTGTTGAAGCCTCCTTTGGAACAAATCAAAAAAAATACAACCAATGGGTTCATTAACGTATAGGGCAGGTTTCTGCGAGAGTTTTCTGACTGCTAAAGTTAGGAGTCAATGTCCGATAACAGAAGGCCGAGTCAGAGTAGATCTGGCCTGCACATAAGGATACTTTACATTTTCAGAGTCAAGGCCTGCTAAAGAGTTCACCAAGAAAGGCGACGTGCAAAATCATTGGATAAGGTTTAACGATTCAACCAGATCATAGCCTCTTGAATTGTGTAACGAAAAAGAAAAGATTGAATAGTTGATATGTGAAAATTTCCGTGGATTCTTATGTTTTCGGCGCTATCGGTACTTCCATATGAGTGTGTTACGTAGAGGGTAGACCCGAGCCAGGCGCTGTGTCGCACGTGATAAGGAAGATAGAAGGGCAGTGAAGGCCAGTCAAAAGACACACAAAAGAATGTTTTGTAAAGTATTTATGGAAAATTGAAAAAAAAACACGTGTTTGAAGCCAAAATCAATCAACTTCTAGTCATAATATCTCATGCTGTAACGATAGCTCCCACCTCTATACTGTTTCCAGCCTGGATTTCGTGCGGCATCGCGGGCCGAGTCAGCATGGCGTGGGGCCGTGCCAGTGACTGCTGCGATTGCAAAAAGAAAAGGTAGATAAGGCCCAGAAGCCCGGATTTCCAAGTAAAAGTTTACTATTTCGTATTGGCTTCTCTTTAAAGCAACCACTTTCTTTCATATTATTGCATTTGCCATGTCTCGTCTCGCTTGCCACTTCAGCACGAGGCTTGCACGCGCCCACGCCCTGACCAGAATCTCGAGCGGCGCTATCCAGCTTTTGAAATCGACACAAAATCCAGCTTTCGCTAGAACGCCGCTTCGTTTTTTGGCCACACAGGCAAACACGCTGAGCGCACAGTACGAGAAAGTGTACAAATCGGCAGAGAAAGCCACTTATGCCGAACTTGACACGTTTGCAAGGCGCCATTTCGGGCCCACGCCAGAAAACGTCCAGCATATGTTGACCACTTTGGGCTACAATGATATGGATGACTTTTTAACCGCCGCGATCCCGCCACACGTGTTGGTGAAACGCGCGTTGAAAGTGCAGCCACAGGAGGGGTTTACTGAGCTGAGCATGCTCGCACACTTGCATGAATTGGCGGGGAAAAACAAGATCGTGAAGTCATTCATTGGCAAAGGGTATGCAGGCACGCATGTGCCACCTGTGATCCAGCGTAACTTGCTTGAGTCACCCGAGTGGTACACGTCGTATACGCCATACCAGCCCGAAATCTCACAGGGCCGTTTGGAGTCGCTTTTGAACTACCAGACCATGGTGTGTTCGCTCACGGGGTTGGCCATGGCCAACGCGTCGCTTTTGGATGAGGGTACCGCTGCAGCCGAGGCCATGGCGATGTCTTTCCACCACTCCAGGGGCAAGAAACGCGTTTATGCGGTCGATGAAAAAGTGCACCCACAGACGATCGATGTGCTTCGGTCACGTGCCGCCAACATCAGCGTGGACATTGTCACTCTTCCCTTGAGCACCTCTGAGGGTGTGGCGCAGCTCAAACAGATCCAGAAGGATATCTGTGGAGTCTTGGTGCAATACCCAGCCACGGACGGATCCTTGCATAACTTCAGCGAAATCGGCGAAATCGTGCACGCAGAAAAGGGCCTTTTCGCTGTAGCAACTGATTTACTTGCACTTACATTGTTGCGTGCGCCGGCCGAGTTTGGCGCCGACATTGCTTTGGGAAACTCGCAACGCTTCGGCGTGCCGTTCGGCTATGGTGGTCCCCATGCTGCGTTTTTTGCAACCACAGAGAAGTTCTCGCGCAAGATGCCTGGCCGTATTGTGGGCGTGTCCAAGGATAGGTTGGGCAAGCCAGCATTGCGCTTGGCGTTGCAGACTCGTGAGCAGCACATTAAGCGTGAAAAGGCAACGTCCAACATTTGCACAGCACAGGCGTTGTTGGCCAACATGGCTGCGATGTATGCAGTATACCATGGCCCCCAAGGTTTGCAGAAGATTGCCGCCAGAGTTTATGGCTTCACGGCTGTTTTGGCGGCGGCCATTACACAGTCGCCTCACACGGTGACAAACGACGGCTTTTTCGACACGTTGACCGTGAAATTGAGCGGCGTTTCGGCCGACCGCGTCTTGGAGCAGGCACTTGAGCAGTACAACATCAACTTGTTCAAAGTTGACGAGTCCACTGTCTCGCTCACGTTTGATGAAACAGCCACGAAACAGGACTTACAAAACCTCGTTTCCCTTTTCAAGGGCAATTCAGGGGCAGCGCTTCCTGCTGAGTTGCCTCAACTTCCTCAGGAGTGGCTCAGAACGGACGAGATTCTTTCTCACGAGGTGTTTAACACTCACCACCTGGAGACGAGTATGCTCAGATACTTGCACCTCTTGCAAAGCAAGGACTTGTCGCTCGCGAACTCGATGATCCCATTGGGTTCGTGTACCATGAAGTTGAACGCCACCGTCGAGATGCAATCGTTGTCAATTCCAGGCTTCTCCCAAATTCACCCTTTCGCTCCAGCAAACCAGGCATTGGGCTACAAGGAGCTCATTGCCGAGTTCGAGAAAGATCTCAACGATATCACTGGATTTGCAGCCACCACGCTCATGCCCAACTCGGGCGCGCAGGGCGAGTACACCGGTCTCTCGCTCATTCGTGAGTACTTCCGCTCCCGTGGCGAGTATGAGAAAAGAAACGTGTGCTTGATCCCCGTGTCAGCCCACGGCACCAATCCGGCACTGGCGGCAATGTGCGGCTTGAAGGTTGTGCCCGTGAAGTGCCTTGCCAACGGTCTGATTGACGTGGCCGAGTTGAAGCTTAAGGCTGAAAAACACAAGGATAACTTATGTGCTATCATGCTCACGTACCCGTCCACATATGGCTT
Source organism: Metschnikowia aff. pulcherrima (assembly GCA_004217705.1). Classification (NCBI taxonomy): domain Eukaryota; kingdom Fungi; phylum Ascomycota; class Pichiomycetes; order Serinales; family Metschnikowiaceae; genus Metschnikowia; species Metschnikowia pulcherrima. Next base: position 345,186 of record CP034460.1, on the reverse strand, counting down.
GTTCGAGCCCGGCGTTCGTGAACTGATCGACACCGTTCACGCGAATGGCGGTTTGGTGTACTTGGACGGCGCCAACATGAATGCGCAGGTGGGACTTACAAGTCCGGGCGACTTGGGCGCCGACGTGTGCCATTTGAATATCCACAAGACGTTTGCGTTGTCGCATGGTGGCGGTGGTCCCGGCCAGGGCCCCGTGTGCGTGGCGGAAAAATTGGTGCCGTTCTTACCAAGACACGCGTTTGTCGACACGCCGCATGCCACGGCCGAGTCGATCCAGGCGGTCAACTCGGCGCCTTTTGGCTCAGCCGCGGTGATTCCAGTGTCTTACTCGTACATCAAGATGTTGGGCGCGCACGCGTTGCCTTACGCGTCGGGGTTGGCCATTTTGAACGCCAACTACATGTTGAACCGACTCCAGAATGCGTTCAGCGTGATGTTTGTTGACCATTCCGCGCTGAAGGAAGCGGGTGTCAAGCACTGCGCGCACGAGTTCATCATTGACTTGAGAGAGTTCAAAGCCGTTGGAATCGAGGCTATCGATGTCGCCAAGCGCTTGCAGGATTATGGTTTCCATGCGCCCACGATGTCGTTCCCTGTGGCCGGTACCTTGATGATCGAGCCCACGGAATCCGAGAACTTGGAGGAGTTGGACCGCTTTGTCGAATCGATGTTGGCCATCCGCAAAGAAATCGACGCCTACGCGCGCGGCGAAGCGCTTGGTAAGGTGTTGAAAAATGCCCCACACTCGCTTGAAGACGTGGTGCTGACACTGCAAGAAGAGTGGGCCTCCAGGGGCTACACGCGTGAACAGGCTGCGTACCCGCTTCCGCACTTGAAATCAAGCAAATGCTGGCCCTCGGTGGCGCGCTTGGATGACACCTATGGTGACATGAACTTGATCTGTACGTGCCCATCCGTAGAGGATCTAGCTGAGGAGCTTTGAATAGTGCGCGATGGTACAGGGTAAACAGGTTATAGAATATTTTTAAGAGAAGAATTGGTTTGTTTTGTGTGGTGACAGGGCTTTGGCGGCCCTGTGTATTCATAAGGCCTAGTTATCGTGTAAACAGCTGCTGAGGATACACAAGTCACCAAATTACAGTTTTTGTTTTCACCACAAGTGCTCAAAATCAGTCAGGCGCGTACACATCTTTGTATATCATACTCACTATCAATTGTTTGAGTCATTTAAGCAAGCAGTGCTGATTTGGTTTTAAAGTGGTCAAGGACAAGCAAGCCGAATACTGAGTTCTTTGTCAGGAAAGTAATCATAAACACCATGTAGCCTTACAACCCTAGTGGGGTTGGTTTGACTGAGTGAACCGCAGAACGAGAAAAGATCGCAGGATCAGCGTTGGGTTCGAATTTGTATTCGCCAATAGAAACGTGAAACTAGTTTTGGCAGTTCTACTTCATGGCTTTTCTCGTGTACGAGATCTCGTGTTTACTTTGAACCATACTTTTTCGAAAGGAATTTCTAGCCTATCAAGTACATACGCTGCTTGTTGCCCGAATGACCTTTTGAGTGAACTAACGCAATTTGCTTCCGTGAATTCGCAGTGACAAATGGAGTAAAGCAAATATGGCAGACTGAGCGTGTTTCTTATTAAAAATCATTGTGTACCTCTAGAGCTGTTTTGCCACACACTTGGTTCAGGGAAATTCAGCATATTTTGTTACACTAAAGAGCACCATGAAAAACACTTTGTAGTATTGTAGAGTCGCTTTTCTCTGCTGTGAGAGGGAATGATTTCAAGATTCTTCCGTTGAGTGATACGTGAGATTGATGATTGGAATAAATCGAATGTACTGATGTGCTGGTTTGAGAAAATTACTTACTTATCCAAATTACATAGCTTGAGTGGATTGGTCATCGTATTATCACATTATTATTCTGGTATCTACATAACACTAGGTAGCGTTAGCAAGCACACCACTTATCTTGCCCAATAAACGATGGCGTTGCCCCAAATTTGTTTTGGACTTGGGATTCGGACTGGCTTCAAATAGGATTCCGCCTTTGGCAATCAAGCCACGGCCACAATTACAATTATCTCAGTCTCTTTTTTCTATGTTTTGGTGCAACACTCATCAGTCTGATAACACCACATTGTGGCCTGCATACTGCATCCGCCTCATTATTCCCCTTGCCTGCTTTGGGCCCGCAGTGCGTGCGTGCTGCCTCATACGCGCCGGTGGGCTTGCTTCGAATATAGTCCAACTGATTCATATCAAAACCAAATAAACACTGGCATATTGCCAATTAAACCCCATTTCAGATCCCAAAAAAGCCCATTTCTAGACAATCATTTCTACAAACATGGACTGGAACGCGCTCCGCAACAAGCGCACGTCTGTGCTGGGGGTGTCGTCACTCCCGAAGCTTCAACAGCAACAGGCACACATTAGGTTCCCTCAGGGCGGCAATTACACGCTAGCGAACGATCTGTTTTACGCACAAACAGCCCCTGTTGAATCCCGCGCCTCGCATTATCTGTCTCAACACCCCCTTTTCTGTGCCGACTGGGTTTCGGGCCCGGCGGGTGAACTCGTTGCGCTCTCGTCTTTCCGCGAGGGATTCCAGAACAGAATTCAGGTTGTGAGCGGACAAAGTCGTCGCGGATCTGGGGGTATTGGTGAGGAAGATGCAGGAGAAGCTTCTGGCCGGGGATTGGGCGTATCGGCGGCTGGGACCCCCTTGTTTGCCGATGGCAAGCATCTGCCGTCAAATAGCTCTACTTTCAGCGCTAACGACAGCTTTGAATTTGCCTGTGCGGCGGAAACGCTGGTTGACTACCCCGTAACAAGTCTTCAGTGGGAGCCGCGCGGTCATGAGCGGCTAGCGGCATCGCTGGAGGTATTACGACTTTACCAATACTCGCCGGAATATGGCGAATTGGTGCAGACGCATTTGCTCGCAAATAACTCCACCGCGGGTGGCGGCAGTGGCAGCAACAGTACAGATATTAACACGTTCCCACCCGTGACTGCATTTGACTGGAACAAGAGCGACCCCTCGCTTATAATCACTCTGTCAGTTGACACTACTTGCACGGTATGGGACCTTTCGCGGCTGCATCTGCTAGGGAAGAATGACACGGCACAAGTGCGGACTCAGTTGATCGCGCACGATCTGGAAGTATTTGATGTGAAGTTTCTCCACCATAGCACAAATGTGTTTGCTAGCGTGTCGAATGACGGGTCCATGCGAGTTTTTGATCTACGATCTCTCGAGCATCTGACGATCATCTACGAGCCAAGCCTGGCGACCACAGATGCTTCGTTGAGCCCGGGGCTAGCTGGTACGCACTATAACCCACAGGCACTACTCCGGCTCCTGGCGCTGAATGAAGACCAGCATCACTTAGCCACAGTGGGAGTCAATCTGAACCAGGTTCTCATCATCGATTTGCGCATGCCTGGCGTACCTGTGGCCACGATCGATGGTCTGTTTGACGGACAGAGCGCTGCCGCAATTAACCTGATCAAGTGGCACCCGTCAAAGAATTTGTTGGCCACAGGTGGCGACGACTGCCAAGCCTTGGTCTGGGACTGCAGCGAGCAGAGCCCGCGCCCGGATCGTGCCATCGACACACCCGTGCTTGCCTACTCCGAGGACTTGGAGGTGAACAGTGTTTGTTGGAGGAGGGACAGTAGCTGGATGGGTGTGGTCAGCGGAAAGGGCTTCCAGGCTTTGCATGCAGGGTAGTCCTTGCTTTACCACTACTGTATGCGAAAGTACAAAGACAATCAACACTGGACCTTTCAGACGATCGGTCACTGTTCAATTTGCTACGCTTAGTGAGCCACGCCAAAAGTAGACGGTGACTTTATAGAGACACAATGCTTGATGGCTCCATGCTCGATTTGCCCTCTTTTAAAGCAGCCCCGGATGATTTTACTCCCTGCCTCGTTTCGCCGCATTGTATGGTTCCAATTTATGAAAGTTGTACAATTTAGAGATATCAGAACTACAGCGAGCTATCAATGCAGTAGAGAAACGATAACTATATTTATCTTGTCAAAATACCGCATGTTGTTGTCTATTGCTATGCACCTCGTACATGAAGCATGTAGGGACAACAAGGGGGCATGTGCGACATATGCATGGAAAAATGATGATATGGCGCTAGTATTTTTCGGTGAAAATGGCAATAACATTTAAAGACGAATAGTGATGGCATGTGTAAACGAAACTCAGTGCAAATTTTTTAGTACACGAAAGTTGAATGAATACGTCGGCAATTTTGATCCTTTCGAATGCAGTTTCTTAATCTTGGCCGAGCACAGTTTCGCACAATGCGGCGCGATGACCTAAAGTGAATGCATATTCGAGGGCGAGTTTATGCGCCTCCAGGGTTTCTCATCACATGATTTGCGAGAGTCAGAAAATGAAGTATGAACCTATTCAAGAATTCATTCACTGCCTTGAAGACCACAAGCTCGAAATATGAGCAGATGCAATATGTGAAAGTTGAAGATCTCAATAAATCTCGAAAACTGGGTTTTGGGCGTATGCATACCTGCAGGCATCGAATGCGGGATACGCTTTAAAAGGAAAGCTTAACCTAGCCTTGTGTTTGACCCAACGCTTTCTCTAAAGGGACCCTCATGAAACAAATGTGCCACAGTCAGATATGGGCTACTCAATTCTGCCACCCTATGACCCATTCTGTCAAATTCGAACCATATTCATATAGCAATTTCTGTCACAGGCCCATCCAGCGGTGTTCACACCTGCACTCCTGGCCCCTGCCTGCCTGTCGGCATGCTTACCGCATCGCAGTTATATTTAGGATCACCCTGTGTGCCTGTGTACAAACACCACATCCAACGAATAAGCCCCCCTGTGGCCGTTCTACGAGCATCCCAATCGGTCAATTATCGGCATCTCCTCTGATTCTCACCAAAGGCCAATATTCCAACTTAAACTTCTTAAAGAAGAATTCTAACTCACTTCCAGTGGAAACCCAGTTTTTTCTTATAGATCTCGGACCCCCTTGTCCGCCTTGGCCCTCGCATTCGATCTCAACCTGCAGACAGGTTTTTTCAGTGGTTGATTTTCGAGCCCTCGTCTATTCTTAGACCATGAGTGTGCCCAATAACCCATCAGTCACCAACTCGAGCCTGATTGTCACAAAAAGCTCTCAAGCATCCACAATTTCGCTGCCAACACAAATCTCGTCTGCCACGGATCTATTTCCCACGCTGGACTTTTCCTCCTCGAATCTTGCGCTGCTGAGCTCACCTCTGCTGGCTGTGCTGGTGGCATCCTCCATTTCTGCGCAACCTTCGTCTTCAGCCATGTCTTCGCTGCTACCGCCGCTGCTGCAGGTTCTGCAGGTTCTGCTGCTGGCGTTTCTGACCAATGCGCCGTCGAGCTTCGTTCTTCTGAGCGATTCCGCTTCGTCGACGGCGGCCTCATCCGATCCATCAAGTTCCATTGAGATATCTTCTTCATCCTCGGACCAGCCGTCATCGTCGTCATCACCGCCATCTACTCTGTCGTCGTCTTCTGTGCCGCCTTCTTCATCTTTGGAGCTGTCGTCTCCGAGTCTGTCATCGCAATCTCTGCTGGATCTGTCTTCCGGGTCGCTGAGTGCCGCACCATCGACATCATCTTCGTCTTCGGACACTTCCTCTTCTCAGGCGCCATCGAGTGAACCCTCGTCTTCGTCGTCGTCTTTTTCTTCGTCGTTACCACCTTCCGCATCTGCATCTTCGTCATTTCCATCGATATCCTCAGCCGTTTCGCTGCTGGGTTCCTCCTCCTGGCTCAGCTCCGTCGCCTCGTCAACCAACACCATGTCCACATCAAGCTCAAGCTCAGGCTCAAGCTCAAGCTCGGGTTCAAGCTCAAGCCGGCAAAGCTCGTCGACGCCGTCGCTGTCGGTCCCTTTTTCGTCGTTGGTGGCACTGCTGACGTCCAGCGAGAGTTCTGAAACGAGCTCGTCGTCAGAAACATCATCATCGGACATACTGCTGAGCTCCAGCGCGTCTCCCACCGTCACACTGGCGCCCTCGAGCTCGAGCGGCTTTATAGTATCCACCATCAGTGTTTTGCCCGACACCACAATCACCACGCTCGTGACGATCCCCACGGCCGCCACTTCGCCCAGCTCCGGCGGCACGTCCGTGTCGCAGAAAAACGGCAAGATCATCGGCGGCGTTGTGGGTGCCGTCGGCGGTGCCATACTCATTGGCGCGCTTGCGTTGCTTGTTTTCTTGAAGAAACGCAACAAGAAGGTCACCAACCAGCTGCCGAACTTCGCCGACGAGGCCTTGAGCTCCGACAACGAGAAGGCCACGGGGTTCCTGAAGATCTTTGGCGCAAAGGGGGGTGCCGCCGCTACAGGTGGTGGTGGCGTTTCCACGTACAACGGACTAGAAAACCAGGTAAATGTGCGAGCGTCGGGGGCTGGTGCTGCGGCTGCGGCTGCGGCTGGTGACAACGATTTCGAGTACCGTGGCGTGACCAACAGCAACAACTTGGACTCTGTATTCCGTACCAGCGGCGGCAATACCGGCGTCAATAGCACGGGTCACGGATCTGCAGCCGAAACCCCGCGCCAGCATTCGCGCTACAATTCCATGATTGTTCCTGGTATGGGGACCATGCATGAGACCGAGCCCACTGACCAGCCAGCGGGTCAACCAGCCGAGGCCCCTTATCCCACCCAAGATGATGATGTGCACAGCGCACTAATAGAGAGCGAAAAGTCGTCCGACTATGGAACTGACGACGACTTCCTCTTTCACGAGGAACCGCACCTGTTCTGGACAAACGAGCACCATAGCAATAATTCGCGGCTGCGATTTACCGAGGACTTGGCGTGACACTATGTGGGTGCCGCGTGACCGAACAGCAGTTTTTTTCCATTTACATTTGATATAGTTCTAGAATTTAATATGATAATTTGCATCGATACACTGGCGTTCAGCATTTGCACCGCTGAAAGTTTATGGATGTTTCTGCCTTCTTCTCGAGATAGGGAACAAGATCCAACATTGCGTTTTTGAATTTGCTCATATAAAGAGAGAAAAATACAAGATATTATTCCCAGTCTGGCTGATGCACTTTCGCTACATCATGATAAGCAAGACGGTGTGCTCCGGCGAATTGTTGCAACCTACATCTTTCTACTTAATTTCAGGGGCCAGTTGCCGCAACAGGAAGATGAATGCTCTATACCAATCTTTTTTTTTTCAGATTTTCATTTGATGGTGCATTCGCTTGATAGACATGACTCAATATGGGGCAGCTGTATTCGCCTACCTAGCTCTCCAGAAAAAAATGCAAGAGTGGAGGAGCTTGATCATTTTTTATCTTCCTTCATACTAAACAAAACCTATGACTCCTGGGTTATAACCTCACAAGAGCTCTTCCAACACAATTCCTTCTCGCCTTCCACATAAGAATAGACAAAGTCCTCAAAATGATTCCTCAATGCGGAATTGGGGTACTGAAATTTGTGTATTATCGTAAAATAGATCGCATTATGAATCGAGAATATAAAAAAATGTGTCTCAAAAATCAGAATGTCATCAGATAGTCTTACATGTCACTTATAGATGTCTTTCATCGCCTGATATATCTCCTGACAAAATATTCCAGTGATTTTTTAGTCGTGTTTGTGACAAATTACACATTCCGTCCTAAATTCAAAATCATGGTGGTGCACGGATGTCCGAATCCAGATTTTTCAATCAAACCTCACATCTCCAGATTTGATAAACCAGATCAAATATCTCGCTATATTCAATATGTCCGCCAAGAATGTTATGGTAAAGTTGATCGTAGGTGCTGGCCAGGCTGCTCCAGCGCCACCAGTGGGCCCTGCTTTGGGTTCGAAAGGTGTTAAAGCCATCGATTTCTGCAAAGAATTCAACGCTAGAACGGCACATTATCAGCCAGGCACGCCGATTCCCGTGCTTTTAACGGTGAAACCAGACAGATCATTCAATTTTGAAATGAAGTCGCCTCCCACATCATGGCTTTTGTTGAAGGCTGCCAATGCACCAAAGGGCAGCGATAAGCCCACGCAGAATATTGTGGGCAATATATCCTTGAAGCACGTGTACGAGATCGCCAAGATCAAGAAAACAGACGACAGACACAAAAATGTCGACTTGAAGGCGATTTGTGGTGCTGTTATTCTGACAGCTAAGGCCGTGGGCGTGCTGGTGACACCATGATGCGTTGGGTGCGTGTAATATAGTTAGTGTACATAGGTGATACAAATCCGAGTAACTTTTTTTTATGCTTGCGCCTTGACGTACAACCTGAATGTCTTAGTCTTCATGATGAACCCGAATCACTTCTTTTTTTTCTCAAATGCTGCAATGTGAGCTTTCGACTGGTCAACGGTCGTGTGCTCGTGGTCCACGCCCTTAAACACCTGGTAGTTGAGCGAGCCATCACTGTTCATCCGCTCCTCAACAGAGCACATATGCACGCTCTGTAACCAGGGGTCTTGAAAGCACTCGTCGACAGAAATACGGCACGCAGGTGCTAACTCCACCATGCGCAGTATCAAAGGGCGGCAGTCTTCGGGCAACGCCAATAACAAGCGCCCCGAGCCTGTTTCATTCGAAGTATGCGCGATGCCGTCAGCACTGTTGGGTTGCGAGCCCTCGGGCCCTTTTGCCGTCTCGGTGACATTGTCCATGTTGCCTACGGCAGATGCTTGATCAGGCGTGCGGAGAAGCATCTCATTGAATGGCAAATGGTCCCCGCGGGTGGCGAACAATTTAAAGCTATTGTCGATCATCTTAGGAACTTTCCAAGGGAATTTTTTCAACATCATGCAACAATAAATCATGGCAACAGACCAAACGTCAACGGGTCTGGGGTCATACTTCGTAAAGACACAGACTTCCGGCGCCAAGTAAGGGTCCGAGCCCACGACGCCCAGCGCCTCAATGAGTGTTTTTGTGAATGGGTAGGAAAAAACCACAGCAGACCCGAAATCGATAATTTTGACAATCCCACGCGCATCGACGACACAGTTGTCGAGCTTTAGGTCACGATGAGACAAGCCCATGGAATGTAAGTAGTTTATGCCCGAAAGAATCTGCTTGAAGCAACAGTCAATTTCCTCGCGCGACATCTGATTGGACATGACGATGGCGAATAAATCAAAGTCGCAATATTCCATCACTTGCAAGATCCTGTCATTTTCATAGCAGATCTCGACCGTCTCAATGATATTTGGGTGCTTTAGTGTCGAGCCAATGCAATACTCGCCGGTGATTTTCTTTGCGTAGTCACGTTTCGACTCATTCTGATACTTTGCACGAAATTCTTTCACAGCAAAAGTTTTCTTGTCGGATAACCTGTTGACGAGCTTGACCGCACCACCAGCTCCGGCACCTAAATTCTCACCGAATTTACTGTACCGCTTTGAAAACGGCAAGGGTTGCTGACTTATCAAGGCCAGCACGGAACCCTTACGTTCATGTGCGCGTCTGAGCGACGGCGTCCTACTGAATGACGAGGAGTTTGGTCCAAGAGAGCCCCCTGGAGATTGAGAGTAGGACGCGTCCGAGCCCGTTGGATTCAAGGTCAGTGCTGAGAATGAGCCGTTAATAAGCAGGGCAGGTACGGGTGTCGTGCCTCCTATGTTGTTGTTTGAGCGTAATGACGAAGAGAGGTTGCTGACAGGAATCAGTTGTGCTGGCGATGAGCCACCCTTTTTGAAAAACCTTTTGAGATTCGCCATAGAATTGTGGCGCGAGTTTGGATTGAGCGCTCCGGATTCCACTGAGGATGTCGACGCGGGCGAGATCGCAAACACGTTATCCTGGGCGTTATTGTACAAGGAGCCCAAATCAGTCAGAGACGCGTTGCCCTTCTGGTTCTTTTTCAGGCCGAACATAAACGAAAGACTCGAGTGCGAGCCCAGGCGCGCACTGGTAGATATCGGGCCCTGAGCTTGAGCTTGTGCTTGTGCCACACGCTGCTTTGAGATGACAAAACGAGGTTCGATAGACAGCGAGTTTACCAGCGGCGACTGAAAGTTGACCAGCGAAATGGGCTGTCCGTTCGGCAAGTTGGGAATGTGGTCCAGCAGCGACAGCGTCATGTGCAAGTTTGAGAGTCCCAGCGTGAGCGAGCTGGGCTTTCCCACGGATCCGTATTTCCCCACAGACCCCGGGTTCGCACCGCGCCCGCCGGGAGCGCCATAGGGGATCGACAGCAGCAAACTTTCGGAGCCGTAGCCACCCGTAGAGAAGAACGACATATGCGACACAGAGTTTGTGCGGTTTACGCGTGGGCTTGCGGTACTTGCAGCGGGTGCCCGCACGGGGATATCCCTGACGGAATGGTAGGATTCGCTGTATGATGCCGGACCCGGGACATCACGGGGTGAGGCTTCAAAGCCACCCGAGACGACCACGGGCTGTTTCTGCGTAGGTGAGATGCTTCCTGGAATCGCGTCGAGCGCTCCTGAGCCGCCCGACACGGTCGATGAATCGGCCCCTGAGATGGCAATTCCTTGAGCAAGAGGCGCCCCCTGGCGGGTAATCTCTGAGGGCAAGTCGACAATATCGCCTGGCGAAGTTTCTGCGCCGTTTGTGGCGTTGTAATTGACACTAAGCGGCTTCGTGTCGGCGCCAGGAAGCACGTAGGCGTCTAAAGATGTTTGCGAGGTGTTTTTCAGCGCTGAACTGGAGTTATTCTCGCTTAAAAGCTTGGTCAAAGAACTTATAGGAGCACGCTGGCTCAGAGGCTGTGTTTGTGGCGCCAGCAGCGGCGGCGGATCCATTTTTCTTGGGGTTTTGAGGTGGTACGGCGGGTAGAGCGGAATTGTGAGGTCAAATGATGGGTATTGTTGCGGGTTTCACCCCAAATTCAACAAAATTCTAAAAGATCGCTCTGTTTTGAGATGCGGGAAAGTCTCGTTTCAAGAAAATCTCAGCTTTGGAGCAAATGATGGATCTTTCTGACAATTGGTGATGGCTTATACAGTGAATGATGGGGCTTCTTTAGCAATGCGCACAGAATAGACTCGTTTCCAAGATAAAGCAATGCAATATATGCTTTTCTTGATGGTTTTCAAAGACCTTTAAATTTATGATTGAAAATGCCCGAATAATTAAACCCGTTACTTGTTGTTTTGAGAAGATTTTGGAATGGTCTTGAAATGCAGCCAACATCAATGTATCTCGGGTCGGCCTCGCGATCACGAGTCACCGGCGGCCTTGTCACGTGACCCGACCCGCTAATCAGGCCGTAATCTCTCCAAACGCTGATTCGCCGCACAGGATCGTTTATCTCTGTGAAGGAGTACCTGAAGTCAGGGCTGCATAACCATTTCCAGTTTGTTCCGCTGATTGGCCCGTACCAGACAATTCTACGCCTTGTCGTGCCGAAGATAAGCAGCCCGGAAATGGAAGGTGTGTGGTTTACGAGTGAATATTCACCTGTTTGATTTTCATCCATGCTTGCTAATAAACCTTAAGAATAGTTCTGTATTGTGACCATGATGGTTTCCTATAAAGCCCAATCAATTGTGACCTTGAATTGCTTATCGAATTGGCTTGACTTGGCATGATCCAATATTGAATACACAGTTCCAGGTCTGTTTTTTTCACAGCCTTACTTGATCTCAGAATCGAAAGAAATCCCGATGCGTCTCTAAGTCAATTTCGCTTCTCCTTAGGAGGCAAATTTGAGCAAGATCATCTTTGATGTCGTGTCAGTGAGTAGATACTCGTTGGCGCACGGTGTTATGTCAAGTGTGCCCACGTTGACTGTTTGATAAAAAAATCTTTTCGATATCACGATATTGTCAGTTATTCCGCCCTCGGTCTTGTGACAATTCCTTAGTTCTCGAATCGTGAGTCGTCTCATTTTTATAGGTTGATGAAATGCAACGATATCTTGCTATGAACCTGCTTAAGACATTTCTCTTCATCCCCTCATGCGTAAAGTTTGACCATGGATTCAGTCAATGGAGTCACAGTCCAGCGCATTGAATAATCATGAATATGCTGTGGCTCGGACTCGCCGGAAAAGAATCGCCAACTTATCTCAGACCACGGCGCCACTTCAACCTTGTCACATGGGACGATTTAATGGCGTAAAAGAATTGCAAGGTTTGTTTCTTGATAAATCATTGCACACTGGATCTTAAAGTAAAAAACTTCCTTTTCAGCCCGCAAACGCACAGTCGGTTGTCGCAGATTACCTTTTGACGACTAGATCGGAGCCCCGCCTTTTCTTCAAAAAACGATACTTCTGATCACATACTAAAAGTACGCCTTGAAAACCATCTTTAGGTCACCGCTTCGAGAATGATACTTCTGACCAGATACTCAAAACGTAGAATCGCCTTGAAAATTTCACTGCCAGTACAGTGACATGTCTTTAAAGATCCACAATGGCTAGTAAGTGACACTCTTCGGTGAATATTGTTGAACCACCCGCTCACTCCACGAAAAACAGGCCATATGATTCACCTTCGAATCAAACAGATTTTTCAGGCTAGTTGAGAAAACTCACCGCTTTCTAGCCTTTTGCTTTTTGTTTTTTCGTGACTTTTTACTTGCGCCCGTGGCATCAGCCATGTCATCCGGAGTGAACAAACTCCCTGCATCGGAGCCCATCGGGAGCCCCATAGACTTGCGCATCATGTTGAGCTTATATGTCAAGTCATCGTCCGTGGCTGGCTTTTCACGAAGATCTGCTTTCTTCTGTTCCGCTTCTTTCTGCTTCTGTTTGTCTAGTCCCAGCGCCTTTTCCTGCTTCTTCCGCTCAATTGCTGACAGTTTCTCTAGCTTATCGATTTCCTGCTGAGTTTTTGCAGCCACGTCGTCCTGAAGCTCGTAGTCAAAGTACTCGCGACGACCTTTGGTCAATATCGCACATTCCTGGATCAAATTGCCGCCATCCTGTGCACCTAGTATCGGGGCCAAAACCGCGAAGAGAATCAGCTGCGCACCTTGCGTAGCCAGCTTGAGGAAAATAAACCACACAGGGAATAATAGCACGTACAAGAATAGGCCCCAGAGCGTGCCCATGGATATGAATCTGCGTGTAGATGGCGTGCGCATAAACCCGGGGTTGACAATACTGACCCGGATGTTACAAGGGGACTTGTCTGCACGCTCGTAAGCCACAAGACTGCGCTGAAACAGCCGGGCAAACATGCCGAGCAAAAGCTTAGAGGTGCCGTACACCGCCCATGGCTTTTTTGCAGGATACTTTCTAGATTCCCAAAGTAAATCCTGAGGATCGATTTCCGCCAACGCCTGTGAGGCGCATGTCGTGAACACGACGCGTACGTCACGGTCAGGAGGCTGCACGTGCAAGGATGGTTTTAGCAACGTCAAAAGATGGAAATGGGCCAAGTAATTCACCGCAATCTGTGCCTCGGCGCCATCGACAGAAACCTGTCTTGCTTTTCCCCTAGGTATCGTTTCAGAAGCACAGCAGATCACGCCGTCGAGACGCCTGGGCGGCTGATTATCAAGCCATTTCGTCGCAAAGAGCCGCACGGAGTGGAGCAGCAGCAAATCACACTGTTCAGCGTAGATCATGAAATTGTCTGTTTGCGCACGCATATCATCAATGAAATCCACCGTGAACGGGTCGTCGATCGAGCGGCAAAGTAGAATCACCTGCGCGCCCTTCTGTGCCAAGTCATACGTGACTGCAGCGCCTAATCCGGCGGTTCCCCCTGTCACTATGAACACTTTCCCATGTAATTCGCGTTTCCATGGGTTCGTGGTGCCGCCGAAGTACCATTTCATGGCGGAGAGGCCGGCCAAAACAGGGACGTATGTTTTGAGGTACGGCCATCCAGGAATTTTTTCCGGGCCGTCAAAAATCGCCGTGGAAATGATGTCAATAGGCATTTCCGATTGGATTGGATCAGCTTTTCAGATGCGTATAGTGGCGACTAAAGCCAGGGCCCACGGTAATGTCTTGGTGCACGGGTGTACACGTCGTAACATTTGACACTGTTCATTATTAGACACAAATATGAAAAAAAGTGGGTGAGGCGAATTTCAAAAAAAGGCCCCGGTCAAAATTTAAGCGAAAAAACGAAAATTAAAGTCTCTTTTTTGTCAAGGGGTCGGTACAGGTAAAGTCGAGATAAAACCTATATTTGGCGATGAGATCACGTGACAGGGACTTCCAGGACCCGGCACGATCTTGCCTTTTTGGCCCCTTTTTGATTAATTCAAACTTTAAATATGAGCAAAAAGCAAAATCCAATCCCGAAAACGAGAAAAAATCTCAAAAAATCTCGCGTTTCTCCCATATCTCGGTAGGGTGCAATTCACGCTTGAAACCGCACGCACGCACCTCATCTCGAGGCCATCTCGCATCTCCACGCACAGAGAATTTCATATCTCGAGCAAACCATTCTACGTGCCAAATCTAGTGCTTGCAAAGAAAGTGTTGAATTTTTGAAAAGACTGGGATTTCACAATTGCGCTTGTCTGAAACGAAATACAATAACCGCTGGCTGCAAATTCCTATACTTGCTATCAAACACCGTCTCTTTCAGCCGTTACTATATCATCAGCATAAACACCACTAAGTCCGCATACCCCAAATTTTCAACATGGACGAACTTGTACTTTATGTCACCGCCGGCGACCCCGCAGACAAACACGCCCAGGAATCGTTGGCCGCCATTTCGTCGATCCAAAAGTCACAGCACTACACGACTTTTCGCAATGCTGAGAGCCCATTGAACGGCGCCGCAATCACAGGATTTGGTGCCGGTGAGCGGCTATTTGTTGTTGGAAAAGACAAGGCGCTCATCACATCGTACGCTTGGGGAAAAGAAACCGCAGACCAGCGGTTCCCAGTGCCTGAACGGATGCTGTGCTTGGCCATTGCACACCACCCTAACCCGGGCGAAAACGGCTCTCAAAAGGGCGGAAACGTGACCAGACCGCAGTACCGCGTGCCCTGGTTGCTAGCCGCCGGCTCGCGTTCGGGTAAGTTGTATATCTGGGAATTGGCGCTGGGTGATTTGGTCTGCGTCAAAGATGCGCACTACCAGGCGATTTCTACGATGGAGTTCTCGCCCTGTGGCACGTTTCTTGTGACGGGCGGTGCTGATACACGCGTGAACGTGTGGCGCACGCTTGACTTGGTCACGCCCGAGTCTCTGTCCACTTGCAAAGCGCACGCCTCATTCACAGACCACGCTTTGGCCGTGACCGGTGTCTCTTTTGCAGCAAGCCCTGTTTTAGGCGACTGCCGCGTGATTCTGAGCTCCAGAGATGGTACTTTGCGTGTGTACGACGTGTTAACAAGGCTGTTGTTGACCACATTCGTGTTCTCTGCAGGAGTAGAGTGTTTTGCACGTGACCCGGCCGGCAGAGCATACTACGCTGGCTTGGCTGATGGCACGGTACGTCAGGTGGCTCTCTATGCAGTGAATAAATACACGCACGTGTTAGAGGCCGTTGGTGGAGGCGGAAAGATTGTGACGGTGGAGGCCGACCCTAACATGGAGGCCACTTTTTTGCACCACCAGTCAGGCGCTGGCTGCGTGCCTACCGCAATTCGCGTCACCATGGACGGCATGAGTCTTGTGTCAGGCGACTCCCAGGGTCGTACGTTCGTTGCCGATATCGTGACGAGACAGGTGGTGAAGCTGTACACTGCATGTAAACTGGCCATTGCATATATCTACACAGGCGTGTGTAGTAGCGAGCTGCTTTCCGCCACGACTCTGGAGAAAAAACATCGTTTGCTCCCGCCTTTGAAACGAGTGTTGACTTCGGGAAATTTGATGGAACACACTTTGACCATGCAACTCTCGAGCGCACCCGAAAAAAGCGAAGATTTTTCTACGTGGTTGGACAGAAAGGCCCAGGAGGAGTTTGCTTTTAAGAAAGACGGGACGCAAGTGACAACAGGTGCTGGCGAGAAAGTATTGCAGGAAAAACTCGATAAAGTCTCGGCAGCATACACATCGTTGAAGGATATGTATGATCAGTTGGTTCAGGCCCAGGAGATGGAGGAGTAATAGTCAAGATCCTTTTTCCAGGGGATTTTAAACCGAGAAAATAGAAATTCATGAATCACTCCGGTTAGAAGTTTTAGATTTAGTCTTTTGAATCTTCAAACTAGAGCTTACGTGTCAGTTTTGAATGGCTGCAAAAGTCGGCAATGGGCATTAACAGCGAATTCGCAACTCCACCATTGAAAGCCGTCGATATATACAATTTGATCATCAGAGCATAACGGAAGGCAAAGAAGCAAGAGCATTCTGAGTCTCGTAAAAGTAAATCGATATAATCAATCAATAAATACCCCCTTCTTTTGCGTGGCCCCGCAATTTTCTACGTTCGTCTCTCGCTGAAAGCTGCCATGCAATAGTGGTCATAATGAGCCCAAACGCACAGAGACACGCCGTGTATGTGAATCCAACGTGATACTGCGGCTGATCCGCTGTATTCCATACGAATATCGGCACAAACGCATTTGTCACATACGCCAAAACGTTGGTGCACACCACCAAAAAGTTGCGTTTCATGTCATCCTCAAACAAGAGCCTGTTCACCCACGAAAACACCAATGGCATACCAAAAGAGGGCGGGACCCCAATGAGCCAGAATGAGAGCCAGTGGAGCCAGCGTGGGATATCGTATACTGCCAAAAGTGCACAGCCAAGCATCACCAGGATGAAGAATCCCATCAAGTAGAAATGGTTCTTGCGCCCGCCAATATAGTTATGTGAGTATGCGAGAATGATGGTGACGGCAATGGCAGTGCCCGAGACTGCAGACGGGTAGACATTATACTGGTCAGGAGTCATGTGCAATGCCTTTTTCATCCATATCGTGAACGTTGGCTGGCTCCATGCGCTGCACGAATTGTTATTGGCCAAAAACAAAAACGGGAACACATAGATGTGCCAAGTATTGAAAAAAGACTTGATTTTGGGCCAAGTGTATTTTTCACGGGTATTTAGTTGGGCGCCAATTAAGCGGCGCCTTTCCAACCCGACTAGCCGATCTTCCTCGGTGAAGTAGAATGCATCGGTGGTGTTGGGCGTATTGGGGTCCACTAGCATAGTGTAAAGGCCAATCGGGAACGAGATCACGGCGTCAAACACAAACAACCACTTGAACGGCTCCATCGAAGAATTCTGAAACCTTTTCAATAACGCCAATTGTAATGGGCCCGACACTAATGATGCGGCATTGCCTGCCACCGCAAAGTATGCACTTCTCGTTGTGATTTCAGCTGCAGAGAAATTGCTTCCTAGCAAATACTCCATGCCGGGAAAATATCCCGATTCAAACAACCCTAGGAAAAACCGAACCGCGTAAAGTGAAGGGAGCGATTTGCACGTGATTGTCAACACGGTGAGAAGTGACCACATGATCTCCAACCCGCCTAGGTAGTACCTGGCCGAGATCCGGTGAAGAATAAGATTCGATGGGATTTGGCCAATAATGTACCCAATTGTCCAGAGAGTCACCACATAGTTGTACTGATTGTGGTTCATGCCGTAGTATTCACTCATACCATTGACATATGCGGTGGCCACGTTCGACTGATTGAGGTTCTTGATAAAGTAGCCAAGCATAGACGACGAGAGAAGAAACCCGTCGAGTTTCATCAAGTATTTCTGTTCCTTCGGGTGTTTCCCTGTACCGTCCCAGAAGAACTTTTTGATTTTGAAAAAGGTCAGGTTATTTCTGCGTTCCAATTCTTCGGCCGTGAGGTTCAAGGAAAGATCAATGTATGGCTCGTCAACACTTCTGGATTCCTCTTCAACAGTGACGGTATTGCTGTCATTTTTTTCAAAGGGGGCATTTTCAGGGCTTTCATTTTCTTTCAAGTATTCGATTGTTGAAAAGTCTTTTCGCTGGCCAATTTGAGTGCCTCGTACCAGCCTTTTGAGGAGTGTGTGGAGAAATCCCATTGTCTTTGCTACACGAAGAATTTACAGCGACAGATGCTCCCGCTTTATATAATTTCGTCCCGGCCAAAAAAAAAATCTTCCTAATTGAGCCCATTTTTGAAGATACAAGCCTGAAACTACGAATGACCTGCAAAATCAAAGAATGGGGCTTATCGATGGATCGTTTCGGAAAGACCTGCGTTGAAGCTGTGGCTGCGAAATCGACATTCCGCCGCCTATACGGCATATCCCTGAGGAAAGTGGAAGTTTACAGTTGAACTGGAAGGATAGAATTCCAAGAATATCAAAAGTGGTATTGGCTATTTAGAATTTCTATAATTCATGAAAGATCAAATCAGCGGATTCTGTGGATGGGTTGCCGAATGTCCAATCAAGAATACCCGGTTGCAACGTGCATGCGTCGATTCGCGAACTGTGGAGCCCAGTCTCGATAATACTTGCCCAAAATGAATATACACCACAGTGTCCTAATATGCCACACGTCAAAATTGACACATTTATGACGCAATTTGTGATTAAATTAAAGCAATCATGCATTTGTGTGTGTGCCGTAGTACGTAAATATATCGCTTTCAATAAGGATTTGCCAATATTGAAGTGGCGGTCTGATCGTCCATTTTGAGAACCTTGACCTGTCCTGCAGGCATACAACGGGCCGCCTTGGACAAACTCCTACAGTATCACCAGTGGGACTTTTGAATTCAGTTCGGATAAAAGGGTAGCTCATTGCAATAATCATTGCCAATTTGGAGTGATTTTTTTTTTCTTTTTTTTTTTTTTCTTTTCTCTTTCTTGGGGCCAACTGGCTTTGACATGCCATTCATGCTATCTCATACCACGCTCAAGTGTGGTCATACATGGGCCACTTCTAAGAGACCCTCTTGCTCATATAATGGTTCTGTAAAGAGTGACTATCCACAAAAAATGTTTTTTCTTAGTTTTGCATATTTACGGGCTTGCTTTCTGTTTTTTGGGCACTTAGTCTATTGATTCGAGGTGCCTAGAGGCTGCGGCCTGCACACAGAAGAGGCCATCGCTCTCCGATGAGCCCTGCGGGCCATCTGGAAACTTAATCTTCAAGTCAGAGTCGTAGAAAACCGATTAATAAATCCCGCAAAACCTACAAATTAATACCTTTTACATAGCCATGAGCGAAGAGAAACTATCTAAGAAGCAGCAGAAGGCCCTTTCCTTTAGAAAAAGCAAAGAGGAGCGGTCGCAAGAGAAGGCAGAGAAAAAACAGAAGAAAGAGAAGGAAGGCAGTCTGAAGAGGAAATTGGAGGAGGAAGAGACGCCGAAACTGGCCAGCAATAAAACAAAGGTGAAAACAGAGGACGGCGAAACAACAGTCACGGAAAAAACGCAAGTGAAAACCGAGGATGCAAGTTCCGAGGGCGAGCCCGTGAAGAAGAAAAGAAAGACCCGTAGAGGCAAGAAAGGCAAGGGTGTCAATGGCGGAAAAGGCCCGCGTTTCATTCTTTTTGTGGGGAACCTTCCTTACGACACACAGCAGGCCGAATTGGACACGCATTTCAAGAACGCACAGCCGGACCGGATCCGGATCAGGCGTGAGAAAGGAATTGCATTTTTGGAGTTCGATAACGATAACCAGGCGATCCAAAGCAAAATGGACCACGCGTTGGGAATGCACCACCTGGTGTTCCGTAACAGAAAGATCAACGTCGAGCTCACCGTAGGCGGCGGCGGCAACTCCGACGTGCGGACGCAGAAATTAAAGGAGAAAAACGAAAAGTTGTCGGATGAGAGAAAGGAGAAAGTGAAGAAGGAGTTGGCCAAGCGCAGTCTGAAAGAAAAGGAGACCGGTCTGACAGGCGGCATGCACCCGGCACGTGCCGCGATGTTGCAGCAGTAGTGAACATAGCATAATACAGTCATGAACATTGGTACTTTTTTTTTTTTTGACTCAAATGAATGAAAATAACAAGTGCTTCAAAGTTTTCTCATTCCTCATGGTCAATAGGGAAAAAGCAACCTCACTGGCGAGAGCGTATGAACTCTGGAATGTACAAGAATAAGAGAGGTCTAAATTGCATGTCGAATTGAGATGCGTAGAAATACCAAAAAAGCACAAAACCGACATAATGTAAATCCCCTTTCCACTCGCAAGTGAGGTCTTGACTGCGGTTCAGAGCTTTACAAAATTTCGTTTCACATGGGAGTGTCCGGCATTTCAGGTGTTTTTCGACCCATATTCAGCAGTGGGTTGCAATAGTCACGGTTGTATCAACCAAATTGCCGAAATATCTGACGGAAAAGCTACTTGACTGGTCAGTGCACCATTATGACTCGTTTTTCAGAACCAAATTCAGTTCAATTCAATTGTGTTGGGTACTTGGTGTCACAAGAAACATGGAAGAAGCACCTAAAGTACAGCCGACCTCACTTCATTGAAGTTTGCCATAAGTCTAGTGCGGAAAAGTGTTGTTCTGTTCCATGTACATTGATATCCACTCGTCTTTGATGACCCCTCTTTTGTTGTACAATATTTACCATATCACCATTCTGGCGATGCTATGTTACAAGGTGTGTCCGACCACATGGTCTTTTATAATCGTCCCTATTAGTCCGTCTTTTGCAAAAACTGGCCGTTTCGCCAGAAAGCTTCTGATACAAGTAGGCAGCCCGCCCGCCGAATAACGCCCCAAAAAAGAAAATGCTCACAAAATCGTACATTTCTTTGCTCGCCTCACCTTGCGCTTTTTATCGCCTGGAACAGCAGTGCTATTCACACCAGAGGTCTCCTTGACTGTTTCTTTAGCGCTAGATTCGACATTTGGAGGATCCAAAACGGCGCGAATCGCATAATCGAATAGTTCTTGCACGCCGCTTTGCGTGGCCGAGGAACATTCGAGATATTGTATGGCGCCAACATCCTTGGCCAACTTAGTAGCCTGCTGGAACGAGACGGGTTTTTCATTTTTCGCGCTGAGCTCATCCAAAACGTGTGGCTCGTCCCTCAAGTCTGATTTCGTGCCGACGATGACAATCAAGATACCCTTCGGAGAATGATGTAAGATCTCCGGGATCCATTTCTGGCGCACGTTTTGAAACAGATCGGGGCTCACGACAGAAAAGCAGCATAGAAATATCTCGGTTTGTGGATACAGTAACGGCCGCAAACGGTCGTATTCCAGCTGACCAGCAGTATCCCATAATCCCAATTTGATGGGCTCTCCATTGATCATCACCAGGGCCGAGTAGTTATCAAACACAGTTGGAATGTAATCGTTCGGAAACGTATTTGTTGTGTACGATATCAAAAGGCACGTCTTACCCACGCCGCCATCGCCGACCACCACTGCTTTTATGCTCCGCATGTTGTGTAGTAAGTTATGTTAGAATAATATATATGATACTGTTGCCAGAGAGATACACAACCTGGCTGTTTAAGCTTTTTCGTCTTAACCTTTGAAAAGATGCCCTTTTTTGCCCTATATGCCAATAAAAATAGCGACTGAAGTCTTATCACAAATATGTGCTATTGAGTCGTTCCTGGAGTGTTGGAAGTACCTTTTGATTGATTTCGAGATGGCATTTTCACTGGCGATTTCTCGCCGCACCGTGCTGCGCGAGCACAATCTTTGTGAGTTCTCCACGCAGGCTCGTACATGGCCGCTGGTTATGAGGCCATGCAGAGACGTCACGAAGTAGCCACCAGTCTGGGCAAAAGATCCCGTTGAAAACAAAGAGGATGTTTTGTGAGCTTTCCTGTGGGTTCTGAGACCGAAAATCAATATTTGGGACTATTTTTGAATAAAATATCGTGACTCTTGCTTCGATAAGGATGCGTCTTAGCACGGTTTCAACGTGCCGGAGCTCTGCCCATTAGCTGCCCATTAGCAGATTGGCGCGAACTATTTGATGGCACCTCCAACATTGATTCACCCATTAAAAGATTCCACAAAAACCAGGTACATTGACCAAATTCGAATAAATGAAACATTAAGGTGCTTGCTGAGCAGCTTTCTGGCCGCGGCAGAGAGCAAAAGGTAAGAATTTGTTTCGGCAAAAGCGTTAAAACTTGCTCGGCCCTAATTGAAACCACAGGTCACGTGACAGGGCGAGGCTGGCGATCGTGATAAGAAAATCCTTCAACATCAGTCTACGACTTGTACAACACATAATTCCACGCGAATTTACCCCGTTCAGACCACTTTGAATTCATAGATTATGGCTTATAAAGACTTGGTCCCCGTTGGAACCGTGCTTATCACGTGCGCCACGTCGTTTGCCCTCGGAACTGTCTATGCCAATTCCGCATACGATTTCCATACGTTATGGCGGCCCTCTGAAGCCGGCTTTGAGCGCTCGTTGGCCCATTACGCCAACTGGGCCTCGACGCCCATGCGCGTGCATCACATCTTGCATGGTGTAATTTTACTTGGCCTTGTTGGCTGTTTCATCAAGCTTTACAAGCCCTCGGTAGAGGTCAAATATTTCGAGTACGGCACGCTCGGTATGATGATGGTGGCGATTATCATCTACTTGACAAACTTACGCATTGGCGCGAACTCTTGCATCACGGGCGAGTGGGGCGATGTTGATGCCTTCACCGGCGTCAATGTGATGGCTGCTTCCCAGTTCATGATGGTGATTGTTTTGGTGGGTATTTTGGTGTTACAGGGCGGGCTTTACTATGCCGAATGGTACGAGGCCAAGATTCAGCGCGAGTTCTTGCAGAAAGAGGCCAAGAAGGCAAACGCTGGCGTCCCAGCTGCAGCTACGGAAACCTCGAAAGCGGCTTCCTCTGGTGTTGAAGCGAAGAAGACGAAAGCTAAGAAGAGGGTCTGATCGTGTGATGATCAGTAAAAGCCCGCAAACCGTACATTATGTCAATACAGTCATGATCTCATTTATTTATGATAAGTTACTGCCAGTCACGCGCAAGTTTCAACTGGATTTGATTGTGAACGATTGGTGATTTAAGTTGGTGTATCTGGATCACTGATTCACTTTTTTTTTTTTACTCTGCCCGAGATTGTTTCGAATTTGTCTTGGAAACACTCTTGATTAGATTGATTGGTCTTTTGGGACTTGATATCTTTACCTCTATTATTCAAAGTGCATAAACTCCCACATTGAATGACTCAAGTACCGTAGACGGTCATCTCAAAAAGACTACTTGAGAGAATGGTAACTTGTAATATATATGTACGAGTATAAAAAAAGAGGTTCGCAAAATCGAGCAGGAAACAAAACTTTAAAGAAAAAAAAAAAAAATAGGAAATGAAAACTCGAAAGAGAAGCCTAATTATTACCTCATGGTGAATCCAGTATCATCTATCATGGCCAGCCCTCGCAAGAAGTCGCGGATGCATCAGATCTCAATAAATTGGAGATTCAAGTCACTCTGAGCACACTAAGAATATAAATATTACATTCTTCCTTTTCCCGAAAATGTCTCAAACTCGAACCAATTTTTCCATCATCGTCCAAAAAAATGTATATAGGGTCTATTGTCGACTCTATGCTAATTCCAATTTGGCGCGAGCCGGCTCGAGGGATCGTGCACGCACGACCAATCAGAAAAAACATAATGTAAGGGCCAGCATGGAGTATAGATCTCACATATCTCCACATTCACTACAAATCCATATATTCACGATATAATGGGTGTCGCAGAGAAAGTCTGGGGTGACTACCCTGTCTACTACAAGCAGCCATTTAGAGTATGTACCAATTCCGTGCTGAAACGAGGCCTCAAGTCCCATATACCAAGGCCTCATTTAGGAAATCCAACAATCTCTATTCCAGGCTCAGAAACTCCAAACGTCTCTAAAAACAGCTACTAACATTGCCAGTGGGTTCGCTACCATGCTCACACGAAACCCCATTTCGTCTTCTCCGTGTTTTTCGGTGTTTCGGCACCGCTTCTCTTGCTCATGGCTCCTCTCAGAGAAAAGTACATTTATGCATCACATAAGCCTATCCCACACGTGTACCCATTGCCCACGAGAGAAAGAGACGCCAGTTTGGCCGGCTTTGACGACGAGTAAATGAAAAATAAATAAAAAATGTTATATATTTATACGCAAAATGAACAGCAGTTTGATAGTTTATTCCATGCTGTAGGTCGAGACGTGTCGGAGTTTAGATCCCAAAACGATTATTCCAACGGATGAAAAAATAGCAGAGCTTTCTACAATTTACTAATTCATGAATTTGAAATTATTTCAATTTGTGATATGAGTCAATTCTGGCCAGGAGCATCGTCCAATCATCGTATTCGTGGATGACTTTGCATTTGGGCACTTGATACCAATGATGGGATCGTGAAAGCAAAGTATTGAAAAACATGAAAAACGTTGGCTGCTCTCCATGAGAACAATCCCTCTGGAAACTAGATGTGTTTCAAACTTGTGCCAGCTAAGCTTCTAGCCACCGGAACTATGTCGTTTCCATATTCCAGCAGGAATAAGAATAGGCAACCATAAGAAAAATCGAACTAAATTTTATTATTAAATGTCTGGTCTTGAAATCATTGCAAGCATACGCCTACTCCGCAGGTAAAACTGAATTCATCACTGTGACAAACCACCATGCTCTGGCGATGGATTTAATTCAGGTCCTTCCCAAAACAGGCATGGCTTTTGATACTCAAGTACTCAAATCTCAAGAAGATGAAAGCTACTAATTCTGAAATAATATCACAGCTTCAGGAAACAGTGACTTTGGTACTTCGCCGCCAACTGTGCCATTCCACCCAATTCTATCGTACTAATCATCAACATATATATATAGGGCCCAATCACATTTACCAGTACTGATTCACGTACCAATGAGAACCAAACTGGTTTGGGCTGTGGCAACCTGGTTTCTCCATATCTCATTCTTTCGTCCTTCTTGGTCGGCGAATGCAATAAAGAATCCCTATAGACCCACAGGGAATCCTCAAATCCTCCCCTTGGGCTGGATTGATGCTAATTTAAACAGCTTCCTCTATCGGATGAGGAAGTTCGTCAATGACATTGAATTCAAAAATATAGAGTTCGACATGAATTTGCGCTTGCTATCCTACCAGCTACTCAATGTAAGCGAACAGGTGCAAAAATCAGCTCCGAGTGACCATGTTCTACAAGAAAAAGTTGCTTTTGCACGTCACCTATTTCAGGTCATGGGCGACTCGGCTCGTAACATGCGCTGGTTTCGGGCCAGCAAGACCGACCAGCTCTTGGTGAGATGTGTACTACAACTTAAGGTGGCAGTTTTGATGCTACATATGCCTCCACGTGAAAACGCGGGCTCGGACGAAGAAAGGGCTTCAATCGATCGGTGCAGCATGGTTTTAGAAGGCTGGAAAACTGTATTCCGTGACTTGGAGGATGTTCCAAGCAACGTCCGTAAGATTTTCGAAGAACGGTCTAGTGAAGTAAAGGACTTGCTTGCCTCATTGACGAAAAAGGTGTAGGGATGCAAGATATGAAACAGATACTTGGAGGGCAACTATTTCATGTCGTATAAGCCAACTATTCGAGAGAACGCAGGAATCAATTTTCTGAATTCATGGAATTGATTAAGGGTTACGACTAGCTGAATCGGTGGTGTATAATCAAATGACTGCAAATCTTTCATTGATCATAGTCACGACTAATTGTAGGGGGTTGCAATGAAGCTGTGACAGGTGGATTTTGAAGGCAAATCAGAACACTAAAATCCACATGAAAATCTAGCAAGGTTTGACATTTACTTATCTCCAAAAAAAAAAAAAAAAAAAAGAATAGACAACATTTTTGCCTTGGAATGACTTTTCTCATGTAACAAGGGTGGCATTCCCAGTGCATCATACACGCATTGGCTTTTGTTCGATTGTTTTCGAACCTCATGTGATATTGTGTTATTTTACTGTAGAATTCAAGGTTGCTCAGCTGAAACTCACCCGAACCAGTATGTATGTGAGGCCATAATGAAGATGTTTGAGAGAACGAACAGATGAAATCGACAGAACGGCACGTGCAATTCTTTGAAATTCAGACACATTTGTTCAAACATTTATAAATGATCTCCACGGGGCCGGCACTGCAACGTACTCAAAAGCTCCTTCATAAAGCCATGAAGCTGTCCCATTATTTGTACACACTTGTGCTTTTTCTTGTAACACCATTTTGGGTCGTCTGTGCAGAGAATTTTGACACTTGTTGTGAAAGCGATACAATCTACAATTCAACAACATCCTCACATGTATCAACAAAGTCGATCACGAACACCCGGACACTGCTTGTGGGCTATCGTTTGCGGCGGTTTGTACGACATTTACGGACATATGCCACAGAAGACGCTTTTCAGTTCCAGAAATTCGATGCCCGAAGGATAGTTTTAGATAAAGAGTTTTCGGACATATCGGCCGCACATACAAATTTCTTTGAGATGTCAAGCAGATTATCAAGGCATTTCCGATTCAGCAAGCACCTATACCGAGTGATGACCGAAGCCAGCAGTCATATGATGACAGCCATATCCATGAACGACGCGTATCATGGCTTGATCTCAGAAGTCTACCAGCTTAGGGTTTTGGCGTTACTCATGTTTAACTTTCGTGGATTTCCCGATTACTCAATCAAAAAGTATCCTCAAAAGGTGGATCTACTAACAAGCCGTTTCCGAGCCTTTGGCCAGAATAATGAGGAGTTGCTTGCCTCAGCACCACTGGATGTGCTTCATATGGTGTGGACTCAGTCCCATAATATTGAGCATGCTCTAGAGATCTTGGCGGGAAAATCCAACACACGTATTTTGGATTGAAATTTTGGATTTAAGGAGTGAGCCTGAAATAGTTTGAACCATTGGTGACCTGAAACTTGCTTCCACTAGGGTTGAATCTGCACAGACATGTAGTTGTTTTTTTGTTTTTTTTTATGTTTTTTTTTTTTTAATTTTCTCTTTTTGCTTGAAATGACCGAAAGAAGATGGATGTGCCCGGAATGCTTAGTATGCTATAGTATCCTATACCCATAGAACATCATCGCAAGTCTCGCTAACATATAATGTAGTAGGTCTCTTGGTGTGGAAACGTGCGATAGTTGAGATGTTACGTCACCATGTGAAGGCACAAACTGAATAAGTTACTCAGATTGATATTCTTGCTTCATTGCCAGCAGTTATCGTCCTCTTCTGCTTGTTTGGAGATCACTAAAATGCAGCAGCGATCAAGGTTCTAGAAAAAGTTTGTAGACTGAACCTGACCCCGTTTGAACGATATAAAATAGGATGAGATACCTAAGCCGCACAAGCCTGTTAGTAGCATCAAAATGAATCTGGTCACGCCAAATAATAGAAAGATCGTTGTTATGCATAGACGTGTTTTGTGTTTCCAAACATTTGTGAAAACAGTGATCGTATGATGCTCACATAAGTTTTCACACCTTAAGCAGACGAACGATTCGCAGCCACTCATGCCAGCCTGCGAATCAAGCTTGTAAAGTCACGTGATTTCATAAGGTGATGATAGAAACTGCCACTGTCAAAGCCCGAATAATACTAGTGTTCTTTCACAGTCACTCGAGTATTTTTCGAGTCTCTGGTTTTACAAATTTTCGCAAATTTTTCTCGATCCCGTGTGCATTTCTTCCTGGAAGTGATGCATCGTCGATCGCACCTGCACATATTTGTCCCAATACTCCACATAACGAGCCAATGTCTTGTTTTTTCTTGTTTTTGATATGAGCGCTTTTTTCTTCTCGATTTCGGAAAATCAAAATAAACATGCATATAAAATACTGCCATTTGAAGTATTATTCTTCCGTGTTGAAGTATGGCGGTGACTATGCCATGTCCAAAACGGTCTTGATTCTCTAGGGTCGTGTGTGAACCACAAGATCAAGTGAAAAAATGTCTTGGGTCGCGTAAGTCTTCCTAGCCAAATCTGATACCACAATGTTCGCAGCAACATGGCGCCTTACGGCGACTCCGATGAGTCTTCGAGCCTGCAGTGGTACTTCCAAAGCAGCACTCGTTTTTTCTGCGAGAAATTTCGGCGTTTCGGGCGCAAAAACCGCCAGTTTGTTTGGTGAGGTCACGCAGAGCCCAGAAACGCCTCAAAAGAGCGAGAAATCGCCTGAAAAAGATAGCAGTATCCCTGAGCACCCGAAAGAGGACGCCAAGTTGCAGCAGTATTACTTGGAGGAGGCCCAAAAAACGCACGTGACGCGGGAGAAGTATATCAGCCCGCTCAAAAGAGAGCTTTTTGACCTTAGCGTGGCCAAACACGGGTTCTTCAAGAACGGGCACGTGATCCAGGCCAAAAACAAGGCGTATCGTTTGCAGCTCACACAGGAGGAGATCGAGATCTTGGAGCCGTCTGTATATGTAGAATCGTCGAGAATCAAGTCGCTGATGAAAAAGGCCACGCTTGTGAATAGATTTGTCCGCGGCATGGACGTCAAGGCGGCCATCAACCAGTTACATTTCAACCCGAAGAAAATGGCCACAGAGTTGGAAAGGGTCTTGAAGCAGGGCTTGGAACAATGTCGTAAAGCCGGCTACAATGAGGATGGGTTGTATATACAGGCGCTCTGGACCGGCTCCGACGGCCGCTGGGTCAAGAGACCCGACATCAAAGGACGTGGGCGTACTGGTATTATCGAGCACCCATACGTACACTTGAAGGCGATTTTGCGCACGAAACAAACCAAAGACAGAATTGCATGGGAGAAGGAGCAGGCACGGCTCCAGGCGAAACCACGCTCATTCTTGAATAACGAGCCATTAAACTTCCCTGTGCGCGGGTTGTACAAATGGTAAGCCATGTATATAGATAGCATGGCCTCCGGGCCAATTGAAGGGACTGTATGGAAAAAAACGAATTTCCTTTGAAATTCGGGAAACTTAAGGCTCTTGTAAGAAGTAAAGCAGCCGAAGGCCTTTCGAACTGCTCATGGGGACCAGTCTTTTGCGGATTTGAGTCCTGAGATTCTGGCGGAGGAACTTCTTTTGTGTAGATAGTTGACAAGTTCGATGCTACAGGTTTGACCTATTGGAAACACGAAACGGTGAAGCCAGAGACCTCTTGGGTGTATGATCTCGTCTCTAGAATGTGAAACTTGCCCGGCGATTTTGGCCTAAAAGATTGTCTTCGATAGCTATGCTCTTAGGTGCCACACCACTCCGCCGAAAAGCCGCCCCTGGGGGCAGAATCGTCATTTTTTTTTGCATTGTTCGTTCAAGAAGCACGAAAGCCTAAACACCACCATTGTTTTGTCATTTTTGATGTGGATGGGTGCCTTTTTTGGCAAGAATATCTTATTGTTCCAATCTTGTAAGAATCTCGATATCAAATGCATGAAAGTATCAAGAAGCTGACCATTCAAGTTCGTAAAATTTACAAAGGGATTTCAGCCTGCCAAATTCATCTAAATTCTCCTTTTCGATGTAATTTTCGGCGAACGAAAGCCAAATGATTCAAAAACATAACAATCCCTTGCCACACTCGTAAACTTTGTAAGCTTTAGACAGCTGGAGGTGCAAAAAAGGCAGTATAATGTTTTGGCAGCACGATCGTATCTCGTTATCATAATCACATTTCTCAAAATCACAAAGTTTCACTGAGTGCGGGCCTTTGCCAGTTGATTTATGATATCAAAACACCGATGAAACGCTTCCCTGTGTGCAATTTTCATGGGAGGTCATCATAAAGTGCTGATGGTGCTAAGGATATGACTATCACAAGAGACTCATTTCTAGAAAATGCCGTGTTGCTGCTACTATCTTGACGCGGCATGGCGTAGAAGTCACCTCCAACTCTATCATGAGAAAATTGTATTAGTGAGGTCCTGAAACGATACAAAAACTTCAGCTGGCGGAGTCTGGAAAGGAATAGACTAGCTATGAAGAATAAAGAATGCTGAATGATGTAAAACACGTAGGTATCCCGCAAAATGTCAGTGCCATCACTCGAAACCCCTTAGATAGCCGCTCAAATGAACACCTCGGTGTCAGAATCCATTTTGTCTGCCAATGGACGCGCCTGGATTTTCTTCACGACAGCTGCAAGCCTCCTCTTACCCTCCGAGGCCCCTTCAGTCTTCAATTTGTTCCGCTCGTTCACAAAGTTTTTCCAGACGGGCACAACAAACGAGTTTCTCCGCTGACTGCGTCTCCGGACAAGTTTGAGGTCACGCAACTTGCTCTGTACGGAAGGAGACGCCGTAGGCTTGAGGGATTCCTCTTCAGTCAACTCGAAGATGGTGGGCTCTCTCTCCTTCTTGCGAGTATCCGGAGTTTCGGGTATTCGCAAGCATAACCTCGAGTCTTCCACCAAAAGCAACGGCCGCAACGATGCCTGCAGCAGCCCGATGGACGGCGGCTTAAGCAGCTTGGGCTTGGGCTTGGGCCGCAAGACGCTGGCCATTCTGCTGACGACACTTTGTGCATCACGAGAAGCGCGTGTGGTGGCGGTCTGTGCCATTAACGACAGTACCAAATTGACCAATTTGCGCTTGTCCTCGTTTGTATTGTCCGCAAGATTGTTGATGAAGAAATGCGCCTCGTCGGTAATGTAAACAGCCTCAAGGCCTTCAAATTCGGTCAAAAGCTTGTTCACATCCACCGGTGTGCTCTGGCGGTGAAGCTCGGCGTACTCTTCGACGTCGAGCGGCGCCGATTTTATGCTGCTGTACATCGTCAACGTGTCATAGGGAGCGAGTCTCTTGTACGTGCGTTGCTGGTTGCGGCCGGCCCTGCGGCGAGACTTGTCCAAGACAGCCGAATTGGGTTTGCTGGAGATGTACACATCAGGGCAAAAGCCAAGCTGCCACTTGCGGTCAAAGTCGGCATCGAAAACAACCTGCGAATACTTGTTCGACGCGTAATCACGCGGATTAGCCGGGTCTCGGCCCCGTAATTTGGAATACGTGGTGCTAAGAGAAAGCTTGCCCGCACTGAGTTTCTCGGAAATCTTATTGCGGATCCCGAGCCGCGTGGTGCTGGCAAACGAAATCATCAGATGCCTCTTGCTGGCATCAAGTTTTGGGTGGTGAAATCTTGCATCACCGACATTCACCCACGGATCCTCAAGCAGCAAGATCCGGTCCCGCTCACGAGACAGAGATATGTTGTTACATACCAATTTGCATAAGCGCTCGCGAAGACTGGAATCAGCGAACGCGTCACTGCATCGTTTCCAGGTGTTCTGGACTGTATTTTTGATATCACCAAAGGTAGTGAATCTGGTGTCGTTATCGCTAGGTATTGCAAAAGGGTTTTTTCCTGGCAAACCATTGGCGGCTTGCTCGAGAAATTCCTTTTTGAGTGAGTAACGCTTACGTTGGACAGCATCAGGTTGAGCCTCTTTGGCCTTGTTGATCTCGGCAACTCTTTGTCTCAAAAGCTTGATCTGGTTGAGTTCTTGAGTCATATTGAAGTGTGATTGGTTCAAAAAAAACTCGGAACTAGGGAAGAATATCACATCCTTATATATCCCGAGTTGCCTTTGCTCTGCCCGACTTGAAAACGTGCCCTTGAGTTTTCTTCAATGCCATACTTAAAAGACGGATCAAGTGGGAAACAAGCATACATGATTCCCCGCTTTCAAAAACAACATGCCCGGTAAAATGTCCGGTTGTGGCGACAAGATTCAGCGCATATGCTTTTACGGAAGCTTTTCATTCAAGCTCGATACAATCCACAGTGGGTCGCATGATTATGAAATCTCATACCACAAATCACTAAAAACACCTTTGCGTCAAAAGTTGAAGGCTGAATCCGATGCAAAATAGATTTCACCAGATGCACACACACACATTCCCTAGCTGGAGAGAGTATTCGCGAGCTATGAGTCAACAGACGAGGAAACCTCGCAGTCATGAAAAGATAACGCTGGCACGCTTCTTACATACAACAAGAACAATTTCAATCTTCATAATCACGCCAGGGCTTCTGAACCAAAATGAAGGCTCGCAGGAATGACACCGTCGGGGTCAAGTATTCAATCGAGGCTATAACTCATTTGATTGGAGTTTTTCGTATCTTTAGATTCAAGAGTCAGGGTATGTGTTTTTTTCAGAATGAGGGGAGTGTGCTATTGAAATTTAGATGATTAGCTACATAAACCTCATTTCATGGCACTCTCCTGACATCTGTTCACTGTTCAAAAATATACTGCTCAAAAATACACTAGGGTGATTTTTTCGTGATCAGATCCCCCGCGGTTGTGAGCCCGGCATCCTATCACGAGTACTGCAGTGCCCATAACCGCTAATTCGTGGGATTGGCCTCCCCGGAAAACACATACCGAGGTGTGGTCTCGAACTTTCAAGGGGGCGTCCATGGCTTACGACTTGCGCGAAAATGATGTGATTTTCACAAAAAAAATAAAAGACCGAAACTGCAAATGTCGCGCTCTTCATGAGAAGTCGTGAGTATTGACCCCTGTCTCTTTGTTCATTCCCCTTATCTCATGTAGCCTCAATTCCCACTTGATAGCCATCTCACTTCACACGGACCCAAATATGCGTGTATGAATTTGCCAGTAAATGGCTTGATTTATTCGTTCTCAAGCCACAAGACGACGGATAGAAATAACAATATAAGAATAATTTAAGGGCGCATCTCTATTGTATTGGGTACATTAGCCAAGGTCTCGCCGCAATTCCATTCACATATGCCTGAACTTTCCCTATCTTCACGCTCACTTTCCACTTCTTGTCAAGTTTCTATCTGAATGCACTCCGCCATTTCAGTACAAACAAACAGCCAAATTTGGCTGGTGAAACGAAAAATCCACTTCAGGTATTATTCCTGATGCTGAATTTACAATGATGCCAATTTCAAATCTTTGTATAGAAATTCACTCTTGGAAAAATTCAATCTCCCCCATCATTCACTCCATGAGCAACCCCTTTTTCAGCCGCTGGCGTCATAAAAGCCTGATTTTTTTGGTCGGCCCTGACTGTACCTGCCTGTTGGGTTCGTTTTTTGCGACCTTTGCCGTGTGGCTGCGGCGAGGGAGACATTTGACGCTTTAGGACATTCCCCCAAAATGAGACATTGCCTCGCATACATTACCACGGGGTGACTACACGGCCTAACACAAAAAACCTGACCACGTCGCTTCTTCCTTCAAGGTCATCACGATTCCAACAATTTAACATTCTGATACGTTAAAGCGCAAGCGGTTGCTGCAGTGAACAGGCATCCACGCTTACTATCCACCCTGCACCGAAAATACGCCTGCTAATATATCCCTATCTCCGCGGTCCCTGGGCCCACACTGCGCTACTCCCTACTAAATTCGCAATCTCAATCTAGCCCCCCTTTAATAGTGCAGCCAAAAAGTTAACGCCAACAAATTGATGAAATGGGATTAATTCTCACCGATTTTTTCGAGCCTATTTCCTATGAGGACAAAGATACCGAAGTCATTGTATGCAATGAATGTCTGTCCCACTTGTGCCTTTCGAGCTTGGTGCTCCTGGACCAGTTCTGGGGCCTGTCTGGAGATGCGTACTTGGTTGAAAAGCTCATTAATATAACCCGCGAGAACGAAGATATCGAGTCATCCATGCGTACTGGTGTCTACATCATCAACAAAATTAAATGCCTGCAGTGCCGTATAGTCTTGGGCTGGCAATATAAGAAATCTTTCAAATACTCAGAGTATTATAAGGAAGGCAAGTATGTGATTGAGAAAAAGTACATTCGCCTGATTACAAACAATTGCACCACGGCTCATCTTACGGAGCAAGCAAAGCTGCTGAAAAGGAGACGCTCCTCTGCGAGTATTGCTTCGTCGCTGGCGGAAGAGGAAAACCCACTTGCGACCTTTCGCAGCCGAATTGAGGCAGATGACTATGACTTCAAGGGCGCTATCGCAGTTAAGGGAGACACACGCCGGACGTCTGTGTCGAACTTTCGTGACGGGATTTCGCATCTATTGACTCGCACGCGATTGCAAAGCGAGAAGAATGATCTCGACGAGCACGACGAAGCTGCTGATACGTTTCTCGAATCCTGAGCACATGAAACGCTTCGTCCAAATCTGGGCTTCAATTGAGGCCTTCATTCAACTCACGCGACACGGGGTCGCAGTCGTGCTCTTTAATTCTCTTGGTTGGTTTGGTTTACATTCGGTTTTCATCAGTTTCGTTTACAAATTATATATATTGAATATATGTATGCAGAAACCCTCTTGCTTGCTCTATGCCAGGCAAGAGAATTGGTTTTTATGGTCTATGCTCTCTTTGCACGTTTGCTTGCACCATTACCCATCTTGGCCCTCTTCTTGGTTTTCTCCTCTAGTTTTGTGTAAACCAAGCAGTAGGCCGAGGGGTCACTCAATGCGGTGGCTTCGTCGATCTTGTTGATGTACTCGTCGTCGTACGTCGACCAAGTGCCGTCAGGTTGATAGCAATGCGCCACGTAGTGACCCGACAGAATGGACCTGCCCTCGTGGACAATGACGCCCATGAGCTGGTATTTTATGGCACCTTTGGTAATGCTGTAAGGGCCCAAGTCCAAGAATTTCAGGTAGTGGATCGGCTGCTTGACTTTCAGCGAAGAATTGCCGTTGAACTTGAACCGCTTTAAATGGATCATGAGCGTATGAGGGCTTTTCTCGACGGCAGACCGTTTGGTGGCCACTGTGCGCTTCTTGCACTTTTCACAATGGTAGCCTGAAGACGCATCGCCCTTGTCGAGCCGGATTATTTCTGTGCTGAAAAAATCCCGGAGCGATTTCTCAATCGTGTACTTATTAGAGGTCAATCTTTCGTCCTCGAGAGTTTCTGTGCCCTCGTTCGAGCGCGTTCTCTTCTTGTTGAGGCCGAGGGAAAGGTCGTAAAATTCCTGCTTCGTCACACTGCTGGTCTTGCATTCCTGGCAAATGACCTCCTGGTCAAGAAGGCCGCCAAAAATGTCGTAGATGATCAGCTGGTTGAGCTTTTTGCCCTTTGGCGTGCTATCCTCCTGGAGGCGTGACATCAAGCTCATGAAGTATTCATGCAGATCCTCTTGCTGCCACTCACTCATCATGCAGTTGATATCTTCGAGTCGTTGCACCATCTTCTTTGGATTGATGTATTTGCGTGGGCTGTTTTTCTTGAGGCCAACGCCCCACATTCGGAGCGCCAACTCGGCAAATGTGTGTGTGACCGATTTCGGTTTGAGGTCGTGCTTGCCCTGGATAACCTCGATGAGGTAATGCTGCATCGCGGGAATATGCACCATGATTTGAATCGCCAGGTTCATGTAACACGTGACGCCAAAGTTTAAGAGCCCCACGGGTTTCGTTGTTTTGAATGGCCCCGGCCATTTGCGCGTAATGCGCCCCGACACGTTGCTTTCCTCGGGTTCGTCGAGCGTGTAGTGTGTGGCGGGCGACTCGCTCTTACGCTTGCTGCCGTTTTGTGTAGAGTTGCCATTTTCGGCTCCAGTGCCATTTTCGTCAGAAAGCGGCTTCTCCATGTCTTGCAAGAGATCTTTCTTTAACTGAAGTCTGTCCTGATTCTGTTGACCGATCTGCTCGTCATCTTCGTCGTGATTCGTCAGGTCTGCCGGGTCCAGGTGGCCATTTTCTGTGTGTAATTTGTCGCCGTTTTTTCCAGTCGTTTCCTCCTCTTGTGCTTCGTTGATGTTCTCTTCATATTGCTTTTCACTTTTCTCTTCACTTACATCTCCATCGTTTCTTTCATCCTGATTTTCTTCTCCGCTCTCATCCTTGCGTCCCTCCTCTTCTCTGTCTTCTTCAACTCCGTCATCTCCTTCTTCGCTACTGGAATCCTCTTCACTACTGCTCTCGCTCTCGCTCTCTTTCCCCGTGAAATCGCCGTCCTCGGATTCCATCTCAACTTCGGCGCTTTCCGAATTTCCTTCAGGAGATTTTGACCTGGAAGGTTCAAGCGATGCCTGGTCCACCTTTGAGTTTTCTAACGAGCCTTCTGTGCTTTCCGAATCGCTCTCGGCGCCGATATCGGAGCCATTTTTGTCGGTTAGCTCATCCAGACTCATATTGACTCCTTCACCAAGCGTCTCGCCCAAATCCTCACCATTATCAGCACCCTTTCCACCAGCATCAGCCATGCTCTCGCCACCGCTCTGGAATGACGCGTCCAGCGGGAATTCAGACGCGGATTCATACTGAGTATCCTCCGATGACTCGGAGTCCGGCTGTGGTTTCGCCACACCACGCAGTTTCCGCTTCTTTTCGGCCTTGGTCAAATACTTGCGCCCCGTGTATGCCGCAATCGCCTCAGCCATTGATTTGACGCGTTTCTCTTCGCGTTTCTGCGTTTTTTTGGGCGCCATGCCAAGGCCCGTTTGTGCGGAGGATGCCGATGAGTTGAGTACTATATAACCGGCAGATTTAATGGTCTGCACCTCTTTATCTGGATTTTTCGCCGCTACAAATGTTAAAGGGTTATTGAGAATGCGGTCGACAAGCGGGTTCGACATTTTTTGGGCTCCAAGGTTGAAAGCTGGTGTGTTCTTTACCTGAAGATCAAAGATGGCATGCAAGGAAAGGCGAAAAAAAAAAAAAAAAAAAAAAAGAGCGTCAAGCCGGCCGATGTGCGATGCCTCCTGAATGTGCCTTTCAAGGTAAAATCAGCTCCACAGAGGAGATATTTTTGTCAGACTTCGATAAGAGTTCTAGATAGTTGTTGAGAATCTTTTCGTTTTCCAATGAAAAGTGAAAACTGTTAGTTTCATGGTTCATCCTTAACCCAGCTTGTTCAAAGTGGCGTGGCAGTGGCAGTCTTGCACATTGAGTGTGATGGTTCTGCGCACTGTGCCGGCTTCGCGGTCGCGGTCACTGTGTCATTGCATTGCAAGAGCAGACACGGTCACGTGCAAGGCCATTTGATGAAATGGCTGCAAACGTGTCTCGTATATTCCTTAGTCAGTGGCCGGGAAGGTCATTAATAAATTTGTGTGCATCAACGGTTCCATGGCCCTTATCCGCCATATATTGTGTACCAAAGGGCTAATCACGAGATGTCAAATCTTCGGGTTCTGTCACCATCCATCCGAATATCAGGACTAAGTGAGAACAGCCATATCTTGAGTGTTCTCCCATATCACTTATTTTTTCTAATGAGCAGCTCTGCAACCTTTTAGAACCTTGAGCCTTTTCTTTGTTCCTAGATCTCCCCTTCCCCTCGACCCAAAAAACTCCTCAAGTCCACCATTCTTGCTGCCCAAAGACCCTCGCCTTGGCCCTCTTGCCGACTAGCGTTGAAAGTTCTGCCTGCCCGATGCTTTTTGTCTCTCTCACATGATACTGTAGCTCTAGCTGGAGTGATTGCATCTTGTGTTTCAATTCATTGTCTACGGCGCTGCCAAAAGCACCGGTGGCAAACCGTTTGCGGTTGTCACACATGCTAGAACCAAAAGGAGCGCCAGCTTTTGCATCGTCTGAGGATGCACGTATATTGCGCTTCGTGCCCTTCTGTTGAATTGCGCTAGTGATACTGTTGCCGGCCTCGTACTCCTCGAAAACGCTACTTTCACCCATTTGATCGGGCACCATCAGGTTTTGGAGTGACGCGTCATCGGAGTCTAGAGCGACATCCATGTCTCTAGTCTGCAAGCTTTGTGCGTCATTATCCTTCTCTGCAACATTCAAATCAATATGGCTTTCACTATCATTATCTGCATCCACATCGGCATCGGCATCGGCATCTAGATTTATCTCGCCGGCTTCAAAATCTTCCTCGTGGACTCTCTCTTCCGATTGACCGCCGCCATCAGTGAAATTCTTGACCCCTTCCCCTGCCAGTGCGTGACCTGGTTCATCGAAATTTTGCGATTCCGAGCTTTGCATAGCGATGAGTCGCTCGAAAAGTCGTTCATATCTCAGCTGGGAGTTTTCGTGGGTGCTTGAAATCAGCCTCTTCATCAGACTCTCGATCTTGGCCACCACATTTTGCTGATAGCTGAGCTCGCACGCCTGCGTTTGAGCTATTCCAGAGACCCACGACTTGTTCAATATTGCATTCACGATTTCGTCGTCCTGTGGGCCCTTAAAAAGCTTGATGTCGAGAGAATAGTACAGTTCAGAGTGTACGCCCATATCCTGGGTGTTTTTTGATGATGTGCCATCCCTATTGTTTTCACTTCTTCCCGCTGATCCCTTGTCGTCCACGTATCCAACTGGAAACGTCCTGAACGCGCCAATTTCAACTTTACCCCGATCTTTTGTGCGCAATGGGTCTACAACTATAGCCAAATACGGGTCTTGGAAGTTCTGGTTGAGGCTCTGTGTTGCCACGTCTATCCCGCTCAACCAGCACCCATACCCCGGGTGTGAGTGGTACCAGCCCACTATGCTCTCCTCGGGTCTTACCTTTTTTATATTATCAAGATACTGCACCATGTACTCATATGCTTCATTTTGCGCATTCACGCGGGTCTCTGTGCCCTCGACAGGTAGTGAGTACACGTCCATCACAATGAACAGCCCACGCACGATTTTGCCCGTGAGCATCCCCATGACTTCGATCGACCCGCCCAGTTTGGCGTGCGCACTCATCTTCACCAAAGCTATGGTTGATATTAGTACTTGCGTGAAGTATTTGGGCAGGTTGCGCCATGGCCGTGTATTCATTGCATTTTCGTCTGCTTGAAGCTCGTATATCGAGTGACTCTTGGCCACACTGAGTTGCGAGAGCTTGTCTTTCGTGAGCGATATCCGGAGCGACTTGGGATTGTCACCTGACCCGACACAATGCGCCAACTTGGCTAGTTGAGTTTCGCCCATCTTGTGAAAATCAATCTTTATTAAAAAAAAGTATGGCTAACAACGCTATGAAAACCTGTTGAAACAAATTCGGCTGACTCCGTAGATCACAGGTGTGCAAATGCGCGCGCATCTGCTCACCGGGAATCTAGTTTTTTGGCCTAGCACTAGGGATCAAATAGTACACACTATTTTCATCGGACACAGGAACCTGCGGGGTAGGTTTACGGGTTTCTCTGAACCTCGGCCCAGCGACTTGATACTCCCTCTCTGAGGCGGCCTCCTTAAGGTAGTACTCTTGAGAATAAGTCATCGTGTTATTTTGATCAACGCCTGGAGGCTTGAGACCGCCGGAATAGATATCGTACTGATTTGGTCTCGGATTTGCTGGCCACCGAGGAATCGCGTTGGAGAACCTTTTCAAGTGAATAGGAGGGGGTGCTAAGGCAACAGGAATCCTTGGAGAAAGAAGAATTCTCGAATTGGCTTTGCTGGTGAGTTCGCGATATTGAACGTGAATGGTTTTGTTCATGAACATGGAGTGATTGTCACGGGCCACCGCGCTTGCAGCTGCCGCCTCTTCATTGAATGTCACAAAAGCGAACGTAGAGAATGGCTTCCGAATGATTGATACGTCCCTAATAGTACCATGTGACGAGAAGTGACAGCGAATATCTGCTTCAGTCACCAGGTGTGGCAATTGCCCAATAAAGATCGCGAATTTGTCAAACTGGCTTGCCTTCACTGCGACATCGTCGATATTCTGTGCCCATTCCACATGGTATTCCTCGTTGTCTGACAAACTTGCGAATGCACGAATCGCGTCATCTCTGTATGAAAACTTCACAAACCAATTGTAGCTCGAATTAGGGGAGGAGTAATCTATCACGCGTCCAGTATGAGAGCTTGGTGCAATCAACTCAGTCTCTCCAAAATCAGCCACCAAGCCTTGTAAGTCACCCTTCATTGTTTCGCGATAAGACGAGATGAATAAAGTGCGGTTTACTTTTGCAGCCTCGCAGCGCAATTTGCGCCCATCTAACTCAGAGTTGTGGCCCATCTTGATCGCCTGCTTACAGTCGCGATCGTTTGTATATTGAACAAAGGCGTAGGGACGATTCATCGGATCTCTTAAAACCTTTACTGAGGCCAACTCTCCGTAAATTTCAAAATGGCGTGTCACTGAACGGCAAAGCTCGTCGTCTGTGCAACTCGAGCGAAGGCTGGCAACAAACATGCACGACGAAGGTCTCCGCTTGCCTGAGTCATTGAAAGCTTTTTGCTTGACTTCGGCGGTAGAAATCTTCAGGGTTGAGTCCCCGCCAACAGGAAACATGTTTTCCTTGTTGTTCTCGCCGGCGAAAGCGGCTACTAAATTTGGCTGCGCTTTTGTGTTTCCTTGTGTGGCCATAGTGATAAGGATAGATAAGGGTTGAAGTATCAAAAAACTTATTAATTTTTCTTAATTTCGTTTGGCAATTACTGACGGTAATAGCTCTATGAAATGCAAGTTATTTATTGCAACTTTCGAATTTTGTGGACAATTAAATGATTTCTGGTCTGTGTAATTTAGAAGAATAAAAGGAACAAATGCGCATTTTACAGTGGGAATTTGAGATTGTTTTAAATATTTGGCGGGTAAAATTACAAATGCAAAATTAGGCTGTGAAAAGAAAAGGAAGAATCAATGAGAAGCCCGCATATGCCTCATCAATAGCAGACTTTTGCAGCACTTTTTTGACTTACCTTGGCATGCAAGGTTTGCGTCCGCGTGACCTCAATCGCAGCCGCCTCAGATTAATAGAGTTAGCATCGCGTCAGCTGACCCTTCAATGTGGATGGACATGATGGACACATGGTGATTGACTGAATTTCAGAGTTCGAGCTTTCATGATTTCTTTACAGGTGTGTTTTGAGTTCTCGTGGGAAACATGTGGACAAGGGGCGGTCGAGGTGGCTTTTTGAGTTTGACATACTTCGCGAGCCCAATCATGAGCTACAGTGAAACGGTGTAATAAGAGCAAGTAGAACAATACATCAAAAACTTTTTTGTGCTTCTTTGGAAGGTTTGTCTCATCGCTGATGTGCTATCTGAGTAGGATTGGCTTCAATAAATCGGTCATGAGAAACAAATTAACATAACACAAAATTATGGGGCACCGATACATTCATGAATACATATGATTACACGTCCGAAAACGTTTTTATTATTATATGGCTGAGATCCAATGAAATAAAGATTGTTCTACGTGATTTGGACGATACGGCCTGTATTGAATGGCGTACTTTCAAACATAGCTGTAGTATAAATTTGCTATGTGAAATCGAGAACAAAGGTCGCGTGGTCTAGTTGGTTACGACGTCTGCTTCACACGCAGAAGGTCCCCAGTTCGAGCCTGGGCGTGATCACTTTTTGATTTTTTTTTGCGCCGCTTTCTTTGCGAATGCTACCTTTTAATATTCTCGTCACCCAAAACATGATATTTTCTCTTTATGTACACCCGTTTTTGATGCTTTGCGTACAAGGTATGGAAGAGATCGAAGTGCGGCGATTGTGTGGGCGCTGTCAGGATGCAGGATATGCAGTAATTGGTCTGGAGAAAAGTGCGCGAATAAGATTACAAAACGTGCCCACCTTTTGGCGAGGTTACCGCGTGAGGATGTGTGACTCGCCAAAGTCATTGCAAAACAGCAAAGAAAGATATAAAAAAAAAGCATACATTGTCTTTTTTTTTTGCCGTGCATGTGACTATTTGATGAATACTATCAATGAACGAGCGGAATCCGGCTATCGACTGCAATGTCTGTCTTCAGATAGCCTTGGCCGTTTCCTCCGTATATCCTTCCATGCCTTTGTTTCATGACATCTGCCTTATCACACATAAACTCCTGATCTGGCAGTGAGCTCGTGAATGGCATGTTCGATAAGTATGCACGCATGGGCCATATAAACAAACGAGACGGCTTAAACAAAAGCGCGAATTGGACGGAAATTGAGGGGTCGACAATAGAGGAAAAAAAGAAACAATGCGGGCGCCGGATCGGTTCCAGGGCGAGAACAGATGCGCCAAGCCGGACCATAAATCGTGCTGGCCAGAGCCATGAAAACATGATTATACGCGTATTTTTATGAACAGTCACAACACGGGCAAGCACTGCCAAGAGGAACCACTGGGCCGCAATTTTGAGCCCGCCACATCACCTCGTCCGGCTGAGTCTGTGCAGGCACACAACGTGATTTTCTCCGCTTCTCCTCAAACGCTCATTGTGCGAAAGCCATCAGGATCCTGGAGAAGTTTTTTTTTTCCTTCCCTTACCCCATATTTTTTTTTCTCACGCCTTGTTTGGACGACTTAAACAATTTTTTTTTTTGCTCAGGTATTCTGTCGAGATACTCGTATTTAGAAAAATAATCTGCCCAGCCCCAACCTAGACCAGGCCTTTTTCCGCCGGCGGCTAATCTCGAAAAAGCGTCTCCAGCTTCCCCGCCCCACTTTTCACCCCGGAAAACACTGTCCATAGGCCCCACTTTCCACACGCCAAAGCCCGGCATCAGGACTCACATTCAATAAATTGATTGATTTCAAACAAAAGCATTTTCACAAGCATAGAAAAAACACGCTTCACAATGATGCTCTCGGACACAGAGCCCAAACGAAAAGACGTGGCCACGCGGCCGTACAAGTGCCCAATGTGCGACAAGGCGTTCCACCGCTTAGAACACCAAACAAGACATATACGCACACATACTGGCGAGAAACCACATTCGTGCTCGTTCCCCGGGTGCAATAAAAAATTCCTGCGCCTGGACGAGCTCACGCGACACTCGAGGATCCACACTAATCCCAACAGCCGGCGCAACAAGAATCTCTCGAAAACAGGCGCGGAAACGGCCGTGATGGACCCGCTGCTTACCGCCAGCGGAGCCGCCTCCGTGCTCCCGATGTTGCTGCAAGGCTATAACAACATATTTGAGTCTTCGCTGCCGCCTAGCCAGCTACTGATGGCATTCAAAAACCTGCCGTCATTGGGCCAGATTCACGAGGGAGACCTGCCAGGCACTACAGACGCCTCGTCGCAAACGAGCAGCGTACCAAAGTCTACCGACACGAACTTATCGCCTGTACTGGATAGCGCGGAGGCGAAGGATGATCCACTGGCGTTCTCGACGCAGAATTCTCTGATGATGAATATCGATATTCTTGCGTCCGCGGCGACTGAGGAACTCAAGGTGTTGGAAAAGACGCTGCTGAATACGCTGGCGGGACCACGCGGCGCCAAGCCATTTGTCATAGAGACGCCAACAAACTCGCAGTCGCTCCCCTCGCTCAAGGACTACTTTAGCGCTGCTGATACCAAGTTCGGCAGTTACGCGCCTCTGGGCTCGCTGAATAACTTGCAGTATTTATCAAGCATCGCGCTCAAGTCCAGCAAGAATAATCACAGCCTGAAGTCTGCCTTCAGCACACTTCTGTCGCTTCAAAAAATGACGCCGCTCAAGCCCCAGCTACATAACCCGGCGCCCACGCGCTCACGCGTTCTCGAGGACAGCGATATGGAGTACGTGCAGCAGCGGCTCAAGAAAAGTCGGCCAAACTCGCCTACAAACAACTTCACCATGCCGAATTCGCCCGTGCTAAGTCTTTCTACGGTCAACACACCAATCATGTCGGCGAGCAACTCGTCCACCAACCTCACCACGTTCTTTAAAACATCTACGGGTTTGCCGACCGCAAATAAGCCTTCGTCGATAGAAAGGTCAACACAGTCTGCTGTAACTAGCTCGCCGGTGGAGCCTGCTGGGTCTTTGGCGTCTGTCGATGTCAAAAAATCGAAGCTGGCGCCGGCTAGCGACCTGTCCGGAGACACACCCGGAGAGACACTGCAAGACCCCAACTATCTCCCACCGCTCCGGAGTCTTAGACTAGACCTACCGCAGAATCTCTCGATGCAGGCCGATTACAAAAATTCTGCTCAGAGCAGCCAGCGCGCAGTGCTCACGGGCACTGTCAAAAGCCACGACAAGTAGGTAGTGTTGACCTACGTAATATTGGATAAGGATAGTCAAGGGCAGACGGCAATCACATATTCGGATTAGATTTAATAGATTTTT
This sequence comes from Metschnikowia aff. pulcherrima, assembly GCA_004217705.1. NCBI lineage: Eukaryota > Fungi > Ascomycota > Pichiomycetes > Serinales > Metschnikowiaceae > Metschnikowia > Metschnikowia pulcherrima. The sequence goes on along the minus strand of CP034460.1, from coordinate 301,478 downwards.
TGCAGCTCACTAGGGTGCAGTTTTTGTATTCGTGCACTGAATATATTCTACAGGCGCAAACTACAAGTTGATACCACTTTAACTTCAATTTCAATTTCGATATGTACAATCAAAAGCCGCCGACGGCCCACACCTCGTTCTCGTCCTCGTAGCGGTCGCTGAACATGGTTTCATCGTCTCCACCATCCTCAAGTCTTTCTCTTTCGACCGACGCTAATCTGCTGGCGACTCTCTTCGTGTAGTCACCGATCGACCTAGGTTGGATGACATCGCCGAAAACAGTGGTGATTGTAGCCTTGGAAGCCTCGTCAAACCACAGCGAGAAAATACGCTGGTCCACGTCCTCGATCAAGCGGAACACGGCCAAGTATGCTTTTTCCGCGGCCAAGCGGATAGGAATGACGGCATCTCGCAAGCACGCAAACACCGCGGGTGCCAACGCGCCAAAGTATGGCTGCACAAACGCGTCGAACTGCGTCCTGGCAATTGTCCTGATGGTGACCAACGCTAAACGTCTGGTGTCGGCCGAAGCCGATTCCGGCCTGAGGGCACATTTCGCCAATTGCTCAATCAACTGGGCACGCAAGGGCTCAGGCACGTCAAACGCCGCGGCCAGCAGGTCTGCTGCGGCCTGTTTCGGCGAACGCGTCTCGCCATGCAACAACACTAGCTTGCCCATGGCGACCGTGGCGTTGTCGCTGATGTACGGGTTTGGCGAGGCTGCACAGGATAAGACAAACTCCACCACGTCGGCCAACAAGCCCGTGGCAAACACGTGCACGGGCGCGTCACGGAGAAACGAGTTGATGGCCAAGACGGCAAACTTGTCCAGGCCCGAGTCGCTGCGGCGCACCAACACCTTGTTCTTTAAAATGTTGGCTGCTTCGTCGGTGGACAAGATCTGCGAAAGCGAGCCCAATAAGCGAGCGTAGGCGACGGCGGAGGTGTCGTTGACGGCCGAAAGCTCGTGTTCAACCAACGCCATGATGGCCAGCTTCAGGGCCTCGCCCATGTTGTGGCCACCTTTAAGAACAACCTGCAACATGGCACGGAGCAACGCGTTCTTGATGCCCTGGTCGTCGGCCGCACGAGCGCCGGCCACCAATTCAGAAACGAGCGAGTCCACGCGCGGCTGGAACTCGACCAAGAGTCCCAAAGCGTCCACGGCACCCAGCCTCAATTTGTCGTTGCTGGGGTCAGACAAGCACCTGACAAATGTACGCTGAAGCTGCGGGAGGAACGGGCGCAAGAATTGTGGAATGCGGCGCAACAAGTGCGTCAACGCGGCCAAGATCGCGCGCTTGATGTCCAGCGACACCTTCTCGCCGATAACACGGATCAAGGGTCCCGTGATGGGCGTGGCGTAGGGCCGTAAGTTAGCTGGCGGCGTGCGCGACACAATCTCGGCGATTGCCAATGCACTGGCTTCACGCTGGTCGCTTGAGCCATACATCAAACCGTGCGAGAAGATTGGAAGCACGCAGTTGGGGCCCTTGGGCTGGGCGAAACCTGGCAAGTCCTCGCCGCGGACACCGGCAAGTAGCAACGCCTGGTACGCTGGCTTCACGAGCTGCTCGAGCTGAGGCTTGTCCTGCAGTTTGACCAAGGCGGTAAGCAGCTGCACAACACCGGCAACAACACGCTCGTCACGGTCACCCAAAGAGTGGATGAGCTGTGCGGCCAAGTCCTGCACGTACACGGAGAAGTCCAACTGGGTCTGGTCAAAGAACACCGCGAGGCGCTCGCACACGGCTGCGCGTTTCGCTGGGTCCTGGTGCTTCACCAACAGCATCAACTGCTGCATGAGCGGGTGCACGCCGGCGTCGGTGTCGACAGACAACACCGTGCGGTCGAACGCGGCCTGCACCTGGGCGATTTCGTCGGCATCCCCACGCTCCTTGGCCTCGATCACTGCCTGCAAGAGCGTGTTGACGATCGCCGCGAGCCGCGAGTAGAGCACGGATCCGGCCACCGACGCGATCTGCGAGAGTGCACGGGCCTTGAACGCATCCACGGGCGGCGCCAACAATGCTGGCATCAACACGGGGAACACCACGTCAGCACGCGTGGCCATGATCTCTTGCAACGCCAACAACGCGATGTCTGCATCGTCGTCCAGACGCAACATCTGGAGCAAGTGCGGCAACACGGCGTCCACCACGACCTTTCCAAGCTGGCCCTGGAGAGCCTCGAATGCCTGCGCGGCCGCGGCCCGTACCTCTGCCGCAGGGTCGAGCAATGCATCTCGCACGATCCTCACAAATGTCTCCTCATACAGCGACACGGCATCGGGCGCCGCGGAGGAGATCAACTCGGTAAGCGCAATGCAAATACCTTGCTTCGCGTTCGTGTCGGAGGAGAGAAGCAACTCTTCCAACAGCGGCAAGAGCTGGCCCAACGCGTTGGCGCCCACGCGTCTCACCACATCGCCCAATGTAGTGGCGGCGATGGTGCGATGGGTCTCGTCGGTCGCGCCCAAGCGCTTGACCAACGTCTGCGTCAAGCTTGGGATAATCTCCTTGACTGTGCGTGGCGTGTTGGCCACCAAGGCCTTCCAGATATCGATCGCGGCAGAACGCACCACCGCGGTGGTGTCGGAACGGCACACGTACAACGCCGCCAAGATGCGGTCGCGACGATCCTGGCCCAACGCGCCCACGAGACTCTTGTTGACCTCGGCCTGTTCCTCGCCGAGCTCGTTTTTCCCGGAAATCCCCGTCACCTGGAACAACAAGTCGCCTGTGAGCTCCACAGACGAGAGCCTGATCCTGTACGAGGTGTGGGCCAATCCTTGCTCCAACTCGGGCAACAACAAGTCCACGGCCTTCGACGCGTAATTCTTCACGAGCAAGCGGCCGGCCTTCAACGCCGTGCTGCGAATCTCCTCGTCCAGCTCGGCCAAGCCTTGAAGAATGGAGGGGATAATGCGTGCCAAATAAGGCGCAAACTGCAGCCCAAAACACACTGGCAAGTACAACAACAACGGCATGAACCCAGCGCGCACGTGCACGTACGGCGACTGTGCCAGCTGCAAGATCGTGGGCAACATTTCGTCCAACTTGACAAGCCCCAATCCGCAGATGACCTCGGCCAAAGCCTGCGCGGACCCGAGCCGGTCGCCAGCCTTTGTGGGGTCGTGCAACGTGTCCAAAAGACGAGGAATTAAAGTAGGGAATTTCTCCTCGCCCAACTTTTCCACCAATGAGCCCAATGCACGTGCACCGGTCGACCGCGTTTCAGGAACGGGATCAACCATGGCCACCTCCAACTCTGCCACGAGCGTGGGCAAGTAGGGCAAAAGATCGTGGCTGTCGACCAAAATGGCCATGTTACCCACAATCTGGCACGCCTTCTTCTTGGTCTGCGCAGACCGTTCGCGCATACCACGGTGGATCACGTGGATGATGAGCGCCAACGAAGGCCCGTCGATGTAGTGCACGAACTGCGTCTTAATGAGCTTGTTTAACGCGTCGTCAGTGTACTTGGTTGGGTCGCCAATGGCCTTGATCAAGTCCGGCACAATGGTTTGGATCTCTGGGTTACGGATCACCTCACCAAACCTTTTAAGCGACTGGTCGGCAGCCTTACGCACCTCTTTATGGGAGTCGTTCAAGATGCCCACGATCTCGGGCACGATCGTCGACAACGACGCCGATAATTGCGTTGGGTCAAGGTACGCCATCGAGCCGAGCAACTCGACTGAGCCCTTCTTCGACCGCCATGCAGGATCGTCGAGGTTCCGAATCGCCAACGGGATCAACTGCTTGACTCCGTAGCTGGTGGTAGCCTTCATGATCTGCCGAGCAGCGTAGTCTGTTGCCTCACGCACCTCGGGGCTTGCGTCGCCCAAGAATTTCAAGATTATCGGCAACACTTCAACGACGTAGGGCTCAAATCTTGCGCCGAGCGATTGCGAAAGACACTCGAGCAAAAACGACACGCCTTCTCTGACCTTCTCGTTCTTCTTGTCTTCGGCAGCCGAAGTGAGGTTTCTCATGACATCATTGTTGAAGAGCGCCTTGATTCCGGCGCCTTTAACCAAGCCGGCAATACCGTACGCGGCACCCTTCCGCACGGCCAAGCTCTTTCCATGCCACAACTTCTCAAAAAGCTCGTCAAAGTGGTCTTGCAAGCTTGATTCGAATGCTGTTACAAGCGGCGCAATGCACTCGGAAACGGCATACTGCACATTCTCCGACGGCGTGTCGAGCGTGCGCAACAACCGGTCGAAAATAATGCGTAATCTGTCGTCGGAGCTGTCCAAATACCGGCCCAACGACCCGTACAAGATGATCACCAGCTCTCTGATGCGGTCCTGCTTCTTTGACCCTTTATCTGGCTGAGCGAGACATGTCTCGAAGATTGGGATCAACACCTCAACGAAATTGGCGCCGCATTCCTTAATCACCGCAGTGCCGGCCTCCAAAAGCTCCTGCGCCACCAAATCCTCTTTGTCGCCCAACGCCTCTTCAGAAACGAGAAACGTGAAAATCTGCTCCACGGCCTCCTGGGTCTTGCAGAGCGGGCTCAACAACCGAAGTGCGATCGCCACCGTCGAACGTGGCTCCCACTGGTCCTTCTGCACCGCGTGCTTGTTGATGACTAGACCAAACTTATCCTTCTGAGGCGCTGGAGGCACCTCCTTTTCGCGGTACACTGCAAGTAACGCGTGCAACGCTTTTTGGTAGACATATGCGTCGTTTTCCTGCAAGATTTCCACCGCAGACGCGATCGCGCGAGCCACCGTGAGCCGCAAGCCACTATCGTGCTCGTCAACAAACGCAAGGAGCTGGTCGACGGCATTTGGCACAAGCTGGAATGCGCTGTCTTCCCAGATTGTTTTCGCCAACTCGGCAGCCTTCTCGTCGTTGTCATGCATGGTGATCCAGATCTCGTTGGAGTACGAAAGTTCATCACTCAAATCGAACTCGGCATCGATTCCCTGGAGAATGGCCGTCTTCACAAACGCATCCGGCAGTAACAAATTGCGGAGAAGCACGTCCAAATCCGCACGGGTGATGTTCACCGAAATTTGCTGGCAGAGAGTCAAGAAACACTCCTTGGCCATTTTCGCCTTGGATGGGATCTTCATCAATGCGAGCATCGACGCCAACACGGGCTCGCGCGGCACCTGTGCGTGCTGGAGCATGTCCTGCGCCGAGAGAATGCTGAGCGCCAACGAAAGGTGTTCTTCCTCCGGGTCTTCATCGGAAAACTCCGACGTCACCACCTGTTTCTTCGAGTTCCGTTGTGCCACGGCAATGCCCGTTTTCAACACCTCGATGATCAACGGCGCAATGTAGATGTACCCATTCGCGTGGAACCAGTCGTCAACCATGAATTTGATTCGGAACAAAACAGTGCTCAATGCGTGGAGCAACGGTACTTCAGTGTAATTTTCGGGCACGCCGCGCACGCCCAAGAGCCGTAAGGTGACGGCACCGGTGGTCTCGGCCAACGGGTGCAACCTATCACGGCATACGTGCGACGCGCAGATGTAGGTCTCCGCAGCAAACTCGCCAAAAAGGTCATATGCGAAATCAAGCTTCAAAAGCTTTAAGATGCCGAAAACAGACTCGCTGTACCAGTCACAACCACCCTCACTGATCGCGTTTGAGCCCTGGCAAAGCTCGCGCACAAGGTGAAACGCACGGTAGTAGCGTCTCACGACAGCATTGAGATCGGCCCTGATCTGGGATTCCTTGGCCAACTGGTCATTCACCAATGCCTGTTCCTCTCTTGTCAATTTCTTTTGCGCGGTTTTCTTCTGCGAAATCTCCTTTTGCAAACTCTCCTCCCACTTGCGGGTCTCATAGTCCTTGGAGTTTTTGTCCTCGGCCTTTTTCGGCTTATTGGCTTCAAGCACATTCACCACCAAGTCGCCCTCGGCCGCGGCCCAGATCCGGATCGTGGTGGCGTCGACATCCGCAAGATGAGTGACGTCCAAATCGTTTTGCAACGCGCGCGCAACTTCGGGCTGCACAACCGCGGGATCAATGAAGCTTATGGTGCTGATAGACTTGAGCGCAGCCACAAATAAGGCGCCACCAATTTCGGCGGATTCCAACACACGGAGCGCCGAGTCGAGCAACGTGGTAACGTGGCCCTTCACGATCTCCCCAGGGTCCTGTTTGGCACGCAACGCCAATCCAATCCAGCTCTCCTTCACCGGAATGTTCGGGTGGTGTGCAGGAACTAGCAATTGCACCAAGTTCTGAGTGACGAGCAGCTTATTTTCCATCTGCAGAAGGTGGCTGAACACGGGCAGTAAATGTTTCAAGTCGTGGCTGAGATCGATTTCTGACAGTCTCTCATGAAGAGATATAATCTGAGTGATTGCAGAGATGAGCACCGCCGATGCACGTGACTCGTCAATTTGCAACAACGCCGAAATCTGCTGGGTAGCGCTAATGCGCGTGGCGTAGCCGACATTTTTGGAAACGACAAAGTGTAAGTATGCAAACGCAAAGTCTTGCGAGTCGCCCGAATGCTTGAAGGCAGGCACAAGCGCTCTGGAACACCATTCCTGTTCGGACCCGGACAATTTGACAAGTACCTGCGGGCTAGTCAAGATGGAAAACTTATCCTTTTGCGTAGCTAGCGTATCAGCAATAATTTTCCCCGGCTCGTCAGAAAGAAGATCGGCAACGGCTATGCACACGTATGCAGGAACAATTCCTTTATTGGCCACTGTCAAGAGCGGCGATTTGTTTGCCGCCGCCAATGACAGCACCAAGGAGGGGAAAAGCGCACGCGCCAGCTCGAGTGTATTTTGCGACTGTGCAATATCACCAGCCAAAAGCAGCTGGCCAAAATACGCGGCCCAGATACTTCTGAGTGGGAGTTTGGGCAGCTCTAACCCAGCTTTGAACTGTGCCTGGGCCTTCTCAGCAACAGCCCAATTTTTGGAAAGTGCGCCGAAATACTCACGTGAGAGCACGCTGACAAGACCTGAGAGGACACTCTCGTTTTGTTCCTTGGAAACGAGGGGAAGCAATGCGGCTAAAAGCTTTTCCGCCACAGTTTCGGTGTGCGCGGTAAATACAGCAAATGCCTGCGCAAGTAACACTTTGCTCTCGATGTTGGTGGTGCCCTTCAATGTTTTTGCAGCCTCGTCGATGACTTTACATACATCGGCCTCCAGGATCGACGGCAAGGCGTTTTCGAATATAAGTTCAAAAGTCTTAAGCGCCAGCAAACGGACGTTTTCCTTGCTAGACTTGAGCCCATTCAAGATATGAGTTAGAAGCTTGGAGCTGGCGAAAGTAACAGACAAGTCAACGCTTTCCTTGGGAGTTAAGATCGGCTGAGTAAGGTGGCAGAAACCGACCTCAGACGAGCGCATGATCGCCTTGTCCAAGTTGGGAAGCACCACAGCGGCAAACTCGTCGCGGTCAACAAAGTTTCCGAGGAAAAGTTGGGTGAAAGCCGCCAAAGCGTGACCTGTAGGCGGGACTTTCGACAATAGAACTTGCGTAGCGAAAAACTGCAACACTTTTTCACGGAGAGCGCCTGATTTCACGTGCTCAAACAAGCTAGGCTCGGAGGGTAGCATATCATGCAAGGCGTCAGCAAGCACACCCAAAAACAATGCTGCTGCAGACACGTTAGCCGCCGCAATAGCTTTACCGGCGCAAAAATCAATATACTCAGTTTTTGCAGCCTGCGGAAGCTCACTCAAAACAGCCACGAGTGCATGCTTTGTTTGCGCAATACTGGCCTGAAGGATACGTTTTTGGTGCGAAGCATGATGTGCTTCGGAGACACGAAAACTTGATTGGTTTGTCGCTGCGTAAAGCAACGCCATCTGCACGTCGACAAGGGAAGCCCAGAGGGGGTCGGCGGCTAATTGTGTTTGTGGTTCAGTGCTGGCGTGCCTGGCGGCTAAAAATTGCGTGATTTTGTTTGTCCACGCCAGCAATGTGAGCACATCCGTGACGGCCATGTTCGAGCACTGGCCAGAAACGTCGTGAATCAGTTTCACGAAAAACTTGAGAAAACTGTCATCGAATTTGACAAAGTCCATAACAACCTTTAATGCCTCAGCACGTGATTGCGAGTCTTGATAGTAATTGTATGTTTTGAACACATTTAGTGCCAACTTCTGCAACGCAGATTTGTCTTCTGGCGCAGGTGACGCTTCGCTGTTTAACACTGCAGAAATCCTCCTAAGCACCGGCACTCTTCGCTTATTACGGGAGTCAAAGAGAAGCTGAGCTCCATTGTCTTTGACTGCGTCCCAAGAGAGCTCTGACTCCACCATTTTGCAGGTGTGTGTGTGTTGATATGAGGTTGTCGAATACTGGAAATATCGAAAAAGAAGTAGCGGTTTTGAAAATTTGAGGTGGGTCACGTGATGGACATCACGTGATCATAAGTTTTGACCAGACTTAGAAATTTATTACTAACTAACACGCTTTGATTTAAGGCGCTTACTTGACAATTTGCTTGAGAGTACATAGATTTTGGCTCTGGCACTTGAAAGAATTCATGTCCCAGCTCGTGGATCCATTTTTTGCCCATTCACTGTTGAATTCGCCGCTAATCAAAATGGTGCTCGTTTCGGGGACTCGCGGCCGTCAAGCGGCCAAGTTACCCGGCACTGATAATATAAGCACCGCGTTTGTTGGAGACTCAAAAGATTCCTTTTTTTTCCTTATCAACTATAACAGTCGATGAGGAAAGGCTATAGTTAAGTCATCCGTTGCAGCAAGGCTTCGGCCGACTCACTTTGTGGGCGCTGTGGACAACATCACGGCCACAATCACCACTCATATTGTGATGTGTATACTGTCTGAGGCTGTTGTTGATACACGTGTTCTAACTCGCGTCACCAGAGGATTTTATGTCTCAAGAGGCCACGGCTACGCTCTGAGTAGCGCAATCGTGGTTTACTTTTGAATTTGGTGGTGTATTCTTTGTTCTTCTTGCTTGCTTTTCTCTACACTCTGTCCAACGTATCACTCCGCGCGAGCCACCAACCTTGCACGTATCACCGTTGTCAACTGACGAAAGAGAGCCTGATGTAGAATCTTCTCGTCCAACACGAGATTATTCAATTCGATAATTCCCATTTAGGAAATACCATCGGTTGTTGGTAAGTGCCCCGGCATGTCTAAGTGTGGTGCACGGGTGTTTTCACATTTCACCATATCATTTGAAATCATATCATATTCACTCTCTTAGCAAGTAACAAACACGTCATGTTAGTCGAGGAAGTGCCCAAACGCGGTCCTACAAACCTGTCAACTATATACTTTTCTTCCCTGGTGAACTTACAGGCTCGACCGCTGTCGAAAAATGCCGATTCCGGCAGCAGGGAAGAGGCAAACCAGCGGAACTCCAAGAGCCGGCCGAAAGTGAACTATAACTTGACTGAATTGCTCAATAAACAGACCCAAGCAAACTATAATAATGGCAGCGTTAGCAGTGGTGTCTACAAGTCGCTGCATCAGTTACAGCTCGAAAAACTTATCTCCAAGCGGCTTTCGGAGTTGGGCAAGGAAACTCCGAACCACAACTTTGAACTCCCGAAGACATTTGCATACACCAGCATACACAAGCACTTGAGTGCTGCAGATAAAAAGAAACTTCGGCTTGGTAATACGCCATCAACGAAGAAGATTTTGGCCGCTCGCAGGAATCTCAATCTGTACTTCGAGGAGGAGAAGAATCTAATATCCATAAACACGATATTGGGGGTGAACTTCTCGTTTGCTGAACAACGAAGCGATGTCAGTGATGCCAAGCGTGCCAAGACGAACGACACATTCAAGCCGAAACTCAAGCTCTGCTCCGTTTGCGGCTCGCTATCTAATTATTCTCGTTGCGCTAATTGCGGCTTGTATTCGTGCAGTGTACGCTGTCTCCGGCTTCACCACGAGCTGAGGTGCACTTAATGAGCAAAACTGTTGAGCTGTCTTTTTAAGGAAGAGTTTCTGAAAATCGAGAAGATAAAGCCTGGAACAATCTTGATGGGAAAGTAGAACCAGGTGCTTAATCGAGGCGAGCCGAAATATATATGGTGGAGGAAGCAAATATCTCTATGATCCCGCAAATGTGAATTTTTTCACTGGTTGCGTAATGTCATGGCTCGGAGTGGGCCTTTCAGGTTTGAAGAATTTTTGATACTTTTTAGTCTGCTCCTTGAGTCCTCTGATGTACTTTGATCACTAAATTCTTCTTCGGCAAGATCAGAGTAATAGCCGTTTCGTGAAAATTGCCAATGAGACCTTCATATATCAGATTTTCTGTGACAGTAAGATGATTGAACGCGTCAAACCATTAAATTCGATTGTTGATGGGCATGTTTAGTCTTGATCCCCCTGGCAATCAAATAGGGTGCTGCCATCGATTACTCTGAGCCATAATATCCAAACTCTTCCTCCGATATTGTTGTATACTACACACAGAAGCGCGTATCGTGGATGTGATATATCAAGTCAAGGCCCTGAGAAGTTAGAACTTTTCTAAAGACCCAGAGGCTCGGAATGATACTCTATCAATACATTTTCCTCCACATTTTACCGTACCGGTTATTATCGTGAGTGTCATTATAGGCTATGTAATAAATAGGTGTTGTGGGTGTTAGTCGCCGTGCTTGAAGCAGCAGCGATTGCCGTACCGGCACGAGCCACTGCGAGCCCAGTTAGCGCATGGCTTAGAGCGCCAGTTGGACGGTCTTGCCACAGACTTGAGCTCAGCCTCGCCATGTGCAAACTGACATTTTCCGCCATATGGGCATGCGCCCAGTTTCATGAAAGACGCACAAAGCTCTGTTTTGTAAAGTTGCGTGTTCAAGTTTTTTGCTTGCGCTTTTGAGCAAGTGGACAGCGACGAAGTGGAGCCATGGCGGCATTTACTTGAAGACGAACTGCGCCTCAGCTGCGGCCGCACTTGCACCGTGTCGTCCTCGATTTTTGCCACATTCAATTCAGTGAGTTCTTTTCTAACAATTGCAGTTGGCTGCTTTGTCGCATTCTCATGAGGCGTCCTGGGGCTGTTTCCATGGCCCGTGAGTGGGAACAAGAGACTGTTGGGCAAGAGCGACTGTGCGTATTCCAATGACTCATCACGAAGCAAGACCGAGCTGTGAAAACTCTTGGGTTGTTCGTGGCCCGAGTAATAGGAGTCAGCAGCGAAGTTCAGGTTAATGAATGGGCTCTGGTGCACCGCAATAGGGCTCAGACCAATAGATTGTGTCGTCAAGGGCCTCGTAAACGCATAATTTTCCAATGGTGGCGACTCAAGCCACAATTCAGGCAACAAGTCCTCCTGTGAATCAAAAGACGAAGAAGACTTCGCCAGTGGTGAGGACAATGCCGAAACCGGCCTGTACTGTACGTGCTTGTCGCGTGGAAAGGCGTAGTTAGTGGCGTATAGCGTTTCCATGTTGGGCAAAAATCTCGGAAAAAAATTTAGAATTCACCGATAGAAGGGGAACAGTAGGATCAAATAATGAGCTTGCTCAAAAAAATAGTCCTGACTCGAAGTTGATTTGAGTATCCGTAGCCCGATGAGCCGCAATTGTCCAAAGATAGTGAGACGGCGGGGATTTTCCGGCTTTAATAAATGGCCTAGCGTAAGACACAAGGGCGAAAAAATTCAAAAAACTTCTCAGGCTGATGAAGAAGGCCTTGAAGTTTGGAAATGAAAAGTGAATGAAGTGAGTTTGGGTGGCAAAGTGTTGTTTCTTGGGGAAAAGAAAACGGGGAAATCGTGTCTCCGATTCGGTCCAGTATATAAACGCCAGTGCCAAGCCAAGTGAGGAGTATGAGGAGAAGCAGCCCAAATAAAAAAGGCCTGCAGGTAAGATGTGTAACCTCTATTTTCGGCGAGGGGAAGCACAGCCGGCAGACAAGAGTGAGAAAGGCGATGCGACAATGGGCAGCAAGTGAACCGATGCTCGCAAATTTCTCAGCTGTGTAAGAAACGGGGCCAAATATGGAATGACAGGGTGCCTATGCTTCTGTGTATGTTTGAGACTCAATTGCCTAGTTCGGTAGTTGCGTCTTTGGGCTGGAGGTAAAACTTGGTGGGACTTTCGTGAATGTAATTTTTTTATACATCTCAGCGAAATGTGTGCTTTAATTATACTCAGTGTTGTGAATATGCTCTTGCCCGAAATCAGGTGAGGGTGCGTTTTCGGGCATGAGTGCGAATCGGAGCAAAATGGCGCCACTGAGGAGCGAATGTTGAGAAGGCCGTGTCTGGAGATAGGAGTGCGAGCCGGCGACCACACTTCCGAGGGCGGTTTTTCCGAAACCGAGGGGCCTGTCACGAGAGGCTGAAGCATAGGACATGATCAGCCTGATGATTGACTTGTCACCAAACCTTTTGCTATTGAGGTGTCTTTTTTTCTTCTCCAGAAAAGGCTTCTTTGCTCTCTCCTAGACTTTCCGTGATATTTTGAAAAATAAAGTATTCTCCCGCGTAAACTTGCTGAGCTCTTCAAGCTCATGGGCATTCGGCTTTGGTGATGATTCCTGTGCGCGCCCGTTGTGCAGAGCCATCGCCACATGCGTGTTGGGCCCGTCAATATGCACTTAGAGTGAATCTCAAGACTTTAGAATGCGACTCGTTATCTTCAGTATTCAAAGGTTTGCCCACGCTGAGAAAATAGGTGATATAGACCGGTGAGATGTTGGGCCAAACAAATCTCGTAAAGCGTGGAGTTTGCCATGTTCTCGAGCTTACTTTTGATAAAAGGATTACGAGCCATGACCGCTCCACAGCAGCACCCCTTGGACCGAAATGGGGAATGTAATTCGTTCGTCTCTTCCCCAAACCCCTTCGTCTTGCCTCTCCTCATTCACCTAAGAGAAACACGGCCACAGTTTTTTTCGATTTTTTTTTTCACTTAAGAAACTCATGTTTGAACCATTCTCTCCGTTTTTCTTTTCCTTCTCCTTTTTTTTCTTTTTTTTGGCTGGCTGGCTTCGTTTAAGCAGCCCGAACAAAGGTCCTTCGCGGGGTCCCATTGTTCACGAGAAACTATGGGCATCATTCATTGTCTAACACATATAAGGCCTTTGTTGCAAATCCCCATACATGCGCTTTCCCCATTGTTGAACTCTGAGGTCCAGGCCCGAAAGGTGCCCGTGCTTCATAACCCTCCTTCCCCTCCCAGTTTGGCCGTCCTTTAGCCAACGCAATGGCCCCTAGATTTCTGTGGCAAGCAAGAGGTTCTCTTTTGCTGAATGTACTCTGGAATTTGTGAGGTAAACCTTCAAAACTTTTGACACCACATGGTCAGCAAGATAATCCGATCTGACTCCATATGTGATAAGTGGCCGTTGGATAGTATTTGATGTTAGTGCTTCATTATTTCGCGCACAGTGTAGCGAATTCACTGTCTTTCAAAGCTTTTATTGGACTCAGCGGACCCTATTTTGCCAGAACTGCAGATCATCGGCGCTTCTAATCTCTTCACTCTTCTCTTCTCTTCGACACGTCAAGTCAGTATGTTCAAATAAAGCTATCTTCACAAGCCGAAACTTTTAGATCTACTTTGAAAAAGCTGGCTCGATGTATTCGAAACCCAATGAACATGAATAGAATAAAACAAATCAAATAGAGATCGTGCTGTGACCTGAACGTCAAATGTAGCTTAGCGAAATATACACAGTTCATTGCCAAACAATTTAGTGTCTCTCACATCTTGCTCACAAAGAGCTGTAAAAAAAGGGAAAACTATAAAAGGATACGGTTACCCTCGAAAAACTTTAATGCCGCCAGGTTTTTCACCGCTGTGGGTTTTTGCAGCCATTCCTACCTTGCCATCTCATGCCTCCCCTGTGCACACATCACTGCGCGCTCAGTGTTTAGGTTTGCCTCTGCGGTCTGCGCGGGTCTTTAACCTGAATCTAATACGCGTTCCTAATAGAAATACACAGACGTTTTCCCGCCGAAATGGCGATCATCAATAATCTACGAGAGGTTCGTTCCTGGATGGATGCTGCACAACCGCATGTTGTTCCTCAGTGGCAAATTGATTTGCTACTAAAAAAGCAGCGCCCTCAGAATAGTGCCGATGCACTACCGCCTTCGACGCGGGCACCTTCGAAGACGCCCCCTCTACTGAGAATAACCCCTTCAGCACCACAGAATCGAGATCATCTCAGTGAAGAAAATCCTCTGATTATGCTCTCACGACTGAGCGGTCTACCGGCAACTGAACCTACTTTGTCACGGGCACAGACGCGTCTCGATGAACGGGTCGGGACTTCAGGTACATTCTCTAAATCCGACGCGCTGAGCGCTTCAAGAACCCCGCACATTACCCAAAAAGCGACAGTTGAGAGGCAAAGTGATACATTCGCCAAGCCAGATGTACGGGATATGCTACGCTCCGGTTCATATGCGCGTCAGACACCGAACGTCTCGAAAACATCAGCTGATGCAGCACGATCGCCTAATTGGACCAACGACGATACGCTAGACGACGACCTAATTGACATGGAGCTTTTGGGGCTACCGCAGGCTAAAAGACAAGCCGATGTCGTCATTCAGCCCGCGAAGCGTCAGCGCTTTACAACGTCAACCCAAGAATTTCATACTATGGACGTTTCCGCATCACCTGTACAACAGGCACCGAGGCCTTCGGCTGGCTCGAAGTTTCAAGTTAAAAGTACAGCGTCCCCAATCAGATTCGATTGTAACGGGGACAAGACGCCGTCCATGGACTCGAATGTACAGGCGCTTCGATCTTATATCTTTGCTTGTGAAGAGAAAATCAATTTACTCTCCAAGTGCAATGCTGTGAGTGAGTCCACATCCCTTTCTCTCGATACGAAGAAGATTTGGCATGAACAAAAGTTCATTCCCAAAATGAAAATCATCGACGAGAAAGTTGGGGCGTTGAGAGCTGGATTCACGTTTTTAAACCCGCCCCCGACTGATTTGTCAGACATACATTCAGACACATCTCTCATGAAAACTCCGTCCATTTCCATTGTCTCATCGCCAGTGAAAGACCCGCAGGTATCCACACCGTATATACAGCACGATGGGCTTGAGAAAAGCCACGAACTCACACAAATCCCATCGATTGTTTCTGGCACTCCAGAAGACGCTGGAACTAATGCAGCTAATGGAAACTACGACGATAACATCGAAGAAGCACGTCGCCTTATACTTGATCGACGCGATAATCCGCCTATGCTACCTCCGCTGTATGAGCCAATAGACGATGATGACTCAGAAGACAATTTTGGAGGACAATTTATGGCTGGCCTTCAGTCGTCGCAGGCAGACGAAATTGACACAGACTTGAGTGGCTTCATTGCCAATGAGGACGACGATGCTGCTTCGGTGGATGTTACTTACACTGGCACACAAGCAACTCAATTCGAACGCCCAATTCCTGACACAGACGAAGACGACAATATTCTGGCACTGGACCATGAGTTAGGGTCTATTCACAGTGAGCTAGATGGAATTAGACTCTCTCAGGATGTCGCAAACAGGCTCGGTGTTTCATACGAGGATCCTCTTAGGAGCGTCCAGGTTGTTGATGACTTTGACGATGGCGATGAAAGGGAGGGGCAAGACGAAGATTTTGCTAACTTCACCACGCAACTAAATGAGGGGAGAGATGAAGTTGTTGAGATACTCTCCGATATTGATGATGATGCACTTGACGGCTTCAATGATTGGCCAGAGATAAAGAAAGAAGCACCAGACTCAAATGTTCACGTGATTGATGACAGCGAATTCAGCGATGACGATGATGAAATCTTGCAGCTCACAAAGAAGGCGACCGGTCTGGAAGCTTTACCCGGAGTAAACAAGGAAATCATTGCGGGGTCAGAGGCTTTCATCGACGAAGTCTATCAGGTGCTCCGGAACACTTTCCAGCTTCCCAATTTCCGCTCGAATCAGCTCGAGGCTGTGGTATCCACTCTTAAGGGAAAAGATGTTTTCGTCTTAATCCCAACTGGAGGGGGTAAGTCTTTGTGCTATCAACTTCCTGCACTCGTAACAAAAGGAAAAACAAGAGGTACAACCGTTGTTGTCTCTCCATTAATCTCTTTGATGCAAGATCAGATTCATCATTTGAAAAAAAGGAGCATCAGAGCTGAGATGATTAGCTCGAGGGGAAGCGCGAAGGAAAAGAGTGAAGCGCTTCGAACGTTTGCGGCCGGAAATTTGGACTTGGTCTACGTGTCTCCCGAAATGGTAAACAAGTCACAGGCTATTCAAAGAATTTTGGCGAAATTATACGAAAATGACATGCTTGCTCGAGTCGTCGTCGACGAAGCGCATTGCGTGAGCTCATGGGGGCATGACTTCAGACCTGACTATCAAGGCATGAGCATGTTCAAGGAAAAGTATCCCAGGGTTCCTATCATGGCTCTTACCGCAACGGCAAACGAGAAAGTCCGACTCGACATCGTGCATAACTTGCGAATGGCAGAGCCTGTCTTGCTAAAGCAAAGCTTCAATAGAACAAACCTTTTCTACAAGGTCATGAAAAAGCCGGCAAATGTCTTTGAGTGGCTTAGAGACTACATTCAGCAAAACCAAAACAGAAAAACGGGCATTATTTATTGTCACTCGAAGCAGTCGTGCGAGAACACTTCTGAGAAGCTCGAGCAGTATGGCATTAGAAGCAGATTCTACCACGCCGGAATGGATGCTGATGAAAGATTCAAGGTACAATCTGAATGGCAGGAAAACAAGGTTCAGGTGATCTGTGCAACCATCGCCTTTGGCATGGGAATTGATAAACCGGACGTTCGTTTTGTTATTCACAATTACATCCCTAGGACATTGGAAGGATATTATCAAGAAACAGGCCGTGCCGGGCGAGATGGAAAGGGCAGTGAGTGTATAATGTTTTACGCCTACAAGGATGCAAGAGCTCTCAAATCGCTCATTGAAAGAGACAAAGAGTTAGAGTATACTTCAAGGGAGATGCATTTGGCGAAGCTCAGGCAAGTGGTACAGTATTGCGAGAACGGAACCGATTGTCGCAGAAGACAGGTCCTTCATTACTTCAACGAGATCTTTGATTCTGCGCTTTGCAGAAAGATGTGCGACAATTGTTGTAGCGAAATCGTGTCGATTCTGCGCGACGTGACAGAGCACTGCTCACAAATCGTGAAACTAGTACAGCAGATTCATACAGACAAGGTCACAGTTATACACTGTCAGGACGTTTATTGGGGATCGAAGAGTCAAAAAATCGTGACATTGGGTCACGCCAGTAATCCTTATCACGGGGCCGGAAGGGACTTGAATAAGGGGGACATGGAAAGAATCTTTTTCTTCTTGCAGTGCGAGAATGCGTTGATGGAGTACCAGATTGTAAAAGGCGGCTACGCAACCTCTTATGTGAAGTTGGGTCCCAATGCCAATAAGTTCATGAAAGGCAAAGAAAAGATTGAACTTTCATTTGCTCAACCAAAAGCTCCTTCCTCGTCAGCGGGCCCCAAGCTCACGGCAACAGGGAATGGGTCAGGATTGGCGAACTTCAGGTATCAAGATTCATTTGTGAGTGCACGAGAAGTGAGGAACCAGGAAGATTCTGAGAGAGAAGGTATGCGGATAGAGAAAGCTCCGAGTCGAATTGTTTTGCAACAAGATACATTTGGCGGAGAAATAAATGATTCTAACAGAGAGCATATTGAGAAGGCATACACCGAGTTGCGAAACTTTAGAACCCTAAAGCTGCAAGAGCTCGGTTATGGTAGAGCTGCAGCTTTCATAAACGATCGTTTGATGAAGGAGTTGGCTATCAAGCTTCCCACAAATGCGAGAGATTTTGCCAAGTTAGACAGTGTGACAAAGGAACAGCATGATCACTTCATTCACTTCAAGAAAATTTTGGCCACTCTAGCCAGAGACAGAAAAAAGGCAACCACTGGTATCGATGGGTTGACGCAGAAACCTGTGGGTGGCAGTGGTAGACCGAATACACAAGTAAGTTCATCGCCTTACTTCCATCAAACACAGACCAAGACACAGACCAAGACCAAGACCACAAAGGCATGGACTCCGCAGAAAAGCCTGGCCCGTGGAAACAAGAGTGGAAAGAAGCATAGTCCGCTGAAGAGGCAGCTGTCACAAAAGCCGCACAGGATTTCCAACAAGAGCACGAGCACAAAGCACATTCGGCAAATGCCGATTTGATCTGGCGTCAATAGCACGAGACGACCCCAATAGCATATTTACATTTATATTCGATCAATATTAGAACAATTCATAGCTATGAAACATTTTATCAGGACTCGCCGCAGTGCTGGATTCTATAAGTCCGTCAATCGGCAATTTTTCGAAACCCCATGTCAACACTGCTCTTGGGATCTCAAATTTGCTCACGATGTATCTGAGAATGTTAAAGATAGCTAGGCTCTATTATGAACTACCAATTCCAATTTATAAGTCAATTTGATGAATATCTATTTCCTCGCGGAAAGCTGCCGCCGGCGTTAAGTGCAGCCAATCGCGGCCGGAAAATAGGTAATGCATCACGTGACGTGAGCCCCACATTCCTCGGAACAGCGCCATGGACCACATAGACCCGTTTTGGCGGTGCGCCCGACGAACGAATTTTTCGACTTCTGTGCGTATTTTGTTCTTGAAATCTCGTCAAAGTCAAAAGAACGGAATGTCTCACCGTTTTGCACGCCGCCTCCTCAAGGAACATCAGGCTTTCGAGCGGGCCAATTTACCCGGCTTGCAGTTGTTGCCTGGGAGCGATATTACGAAATATTTGGTTTCAATGAGTGTTGCCAATGAGCTTTACAGTGGCCAAAAGTTCATGCTTCTGATAAGTATCGGTACAGAGTACCCCGTCGAGCCGCCGCTGGTAAAATTCGTGACCGAAAACGAATGCACAGTGCCTTTACATCCTCACGTGTATTCCAACGGGCATATTTGTTTGAATGTGCTCGGAAAAGACTGGACCCCGGCATGTGGCGTTGAAAGTGTGGTTCTCAGTGTGCAGAGCATGCTTAGCACTAACACATTGGCGGAGCGGCCCCCGGACGATGCACGATATGTCCGCCATGCGCCCAGAGATCCGAAGAATGGCAGATTTGTCTACCATGACGATACTGTCTGATGCAGCATTTTTGAGTGTTTACTAGAGTTTTGCTGCATCAATGCTACAAGTTTTGCTATTAACAAAAGCTGGGCGAGGACAAGCTGAGACTATTGCTATGCTTCTGGAGGTGGATTTCACACTGTGTGAGCCATGTCTTTGGTCATGAGAATGGGGCATAATCACAAACGACGATCCGCAGTGCACATCATGAAATTGACAAAGTGTTGATTCTTTTTGAGATTCTTCCTATACTTACGCGCTGTTGCAAACGAATTCGCTATTACGAGGCGTGACTGGCATATTGAAAATACCGGTCTTGGTTGGTGGACCCGGTCCATGGGATTCATACGAGAATCGGTCATATTCGTATCTGCATGCACAACGCTGGGCCAGGAGCTCAAATCGGATGAGGCTACAACAGATATCTTTTCAGAATGCAATATTCCATTGAGTTGCAGGTGTTGGATAAAAAAAACAGGAGCTTCCTGACAAGAGGGCCCTGGCATGGTTTCTACATTTATGAGAATGAGCTGTTTTTCTTATGTAACACAAAAGGTTCTTTCATTGACAGCAATTCATCGACATTGAATTTGTTTGCTGGAAAATAACCACCAGAACTTCAAGCTCGGAATGAGAATGTTTACATCCGAGCACGGGAGGTGCCAAGACGTTAGCCAAGTTTTCGCCAGCCGCGAAAGACCTTTTACAAGGCAAATTATTTCGACACTTTCTTGGTGAGAAATCCTTACAAATTGACCGATTACATAAAGCTACAGATTATTGACTTGATGCTCTCGAAAAATCCCAACAGAATCGGTCTTGTTTTTGATTCTGTGTGATTGCACGTTTCCATGTGCTACCATCAACATTTTGCGATTGCGGTTTGCGCGGACCGGCCCCGCATTTTAACTTCCGCGGGCCGTGTAAGAGAATACAGAAAAAAGGATCACGTCAAGCCGGCTGCGCCAGACCCCCGCCCCTTGCACGCATGTGTCCGCGTTTAGAGTCATGGTGAATCGAGATAAATTAAACAGGATTCTCAGCCGAGACAAATTTTCAAAGGAGATGGATTTGTATTATTTTTGCATCGAGAAAAATCGTCATTTGAAATATTTCGGGTCGAAGTTGAACAAAAGCATGGCAGCCAACAGCTTTATACGTTTGAACTGATTTTGACTGTTTGTGAAAGGTCCTCCATTTCTACTTGGCTCGTTTAAATTCCTCGTTATGCTGAGAGGAATTGGAAATCAAGAGCATATAAGTTTTGTGAGTATGGGCGCACTTTAACTCGAGGTCAATCGGAAATGGCATCAAGGATGTAATCGGCGGCTTTTATGAGTTACACACCCCGAGATAGATAACCACAGTTGAAAATGTGGGTTGTTTCACACATCAATACACAGTCGGCAATGCTGAGTGTTATCAGAGAAAGGAGTTATTACAAAGCCAATTATGCGGTAGTGTGTGAACCCCCACAATTTCCAAACTGGGCGGTAAACACCTCCTTGCGCAATCTGCCTGATTAAAGTTTCGCAATTGGTTTTATCAAGAAATGATCATGCATCACACGAACACAAACATAACCACAAGACGCTTATGTCAAAATGTGCGCACAAATCACAACTTGTGTTAAAGCCGTGCTCGGAGAATCTGATTCCATTCTTTGGTTGTTATGCCGTCAGTTGGCCACACAGGTCTTGGCGTGTGCGAATGCCGGCCCATGATTTGCTCGGAAAAACTCCGATCATGCGGCCGCCGAACGCACGGTGATTTCATACACGTGTGTGTACAGTCGCCCTGCGTGCAGTCTGTGAGTCTCGCGGAAAATCCCGCTTGAAAGGCACTTTACTTGTTGGGCTTTTTGTGCGACAGATTGTATGCAGGTCACTACCAGTGCGAAACTAAGTTGCCGGTGGTTATCATTTGGTTGCTTCATACGGCTAATTGATTGGGATGAATCTGGGTTTGGAATTATTTCAAACACCATGTGAAAGGCCTTTTTTCCAGGTTTTTCCTGATGATTGCAAACACGGAGATCTATCACAACAATATTTCAAAACTTTGGTTCAAATTGAATCATCGACCCTCAGAGAGGCTTCTGAAGTGCATTGGACATATGCAGGGCCTGTACATTAGCGCGATCTCACTGAAGCAGCGATTACCCCTCTCGGCTTGTTGAACCAATGAAAAATTTTGGACGAAGATTAGGCATTGGATCGTGAGTTACGAAATACCCAATTCTCAATTATCTTGCTTTCAAGGTTTCATCCCTACCGCCGAATTCTTCCTTCAGGATCCTTCATTACACGCTGCCTCAGCTTATAAGCGGAATTGATTTCTTGGCCGTTTGCTACAAATCTTCAGAGTTAGCAATTTGCTCCCCACTGTCTGCATATTTTATACTAGATCGACAGCAACAGCGCCCTCCCATTTAACCTCCCCAAAGACATCTTTCAAATTTCAACACAAGTGTCAGCTAAAGTATCTTTCACCTGATGAGTTTTCCACTGAATTTTATCAAAGAAGAGCCCCGTTCCCCTATGTTCAACGGCGAGACACAAAACTCAATTACCGTATCTCCAATCGAAAATGCCCCCAGTCATGACATTGCCAATGCACCTGCTTTTAAAAAGAACAACGAAGTTGAGCTGACAAGATCGGAATCCCCACATCTTCGTGATTGCAATAGCCGCCTGAGCCATGATTGCAATGCTCATTCAGCGCATAACTCGGGGAGCTATTCGGAGAACCCTTCAAAGCACGGCCGGTCTGGAAGTTCACAGGGTTCTGAGACTGGCGAGAGCGGCACAGACCTGAACTCGGCCATTGAACAGGCATGCGACTCGTGCAGAAAACGCAAGCTTAAATGCTCCAAGCAATTTCCGAGGTGTCTGAAATGTATCCAGCACAATTGGTGTTGTACATACTCGCCGAGAACCGTGCGCTCACCGTTGACGAGAGCACATTTGACCGAGGTTGAGAACAAGCTCTTCCACATGACAAACATGATGCGTTATCTCCTTCCCAACATAGACGTTGCCTCGCTTGCAGAGAGCGGCAAGTACCAAAACGCATTGGCGCCGTATCGTGAGAAATTGACCGATTGCGTTGACACTTCAAACGTACATCTGCCCTCTTCAAACTCGGTTTTTTCGAATGAAGACTCTGTTAATGAATCGCTCATCGATAAGAAAAGCGAGGAAGTCTTCAGCATGGACACGTCCTACGACAAGCAGAAAATCAAGCAAGAGATCATCGACGATTTCATGATGAACAATATTCCAACAGACTCGAAACGGTTCCAATTTCTCTCTCCAGGCTCTATGAGCAAAAGTATATCTCCAAGGAAGCCACAACTGTGTCCCATGCAGACGTCTTGCAATTCTTCCAATAGCGCTTCGCTTACAAGCCCTTCCTCGCTTCTTTCGCTCCACCTGTTTGAAAATTACAATTTCGACAACGAAAGAATGGAGGAGCTTCCGACGCTTCCTTTGAAGAGACAGAAACTCCAGCAGAGTTCGGAATACACGCTGATCTTTGATGAGGTCATGTGCGACGGTTTTGCTTAACGACCCCAATGAACTTCCTTCTATATTTATGTATTTTATTGATTTTATGACTTCCAAATGTTTTGCTTACTGTAGTCGAAATGATACAAATGACGGTTACCTTCATTAACCGAGCATTCCGAACTTTTAGGGGTAATCTAATTTTGGTCGCCGGCCAATTTACCTTGTGCGCATCGGCATTAGAACGCACCCGTACACCAAGTTTAAACGCCGAGAACCGGGCAATGCTCGGCAATTAATTTGAACGTTATCATCCCCGTCATCATAAGTAAGAGTGTTTGAAGTACATTTCGTATACGAAGCAAATATTCTAGACCTGTAGCACTCTTACAACAATACTGTAAAATTCAATGCTATCATATACAATTTAATTTGCTAATCACACCCACCTAAGTAGAGGCATAATCTTTTAGGTCGTGCCGAACACAAATATCTCACCCCTACCCCGGAGCTTTTTTGGGTCACGGGCGCGTGTATGCACCACATCTTGATGTGTCACTAGGCGGCATCCCTTATTTGATTCTTTTTTAAGTAAATCCAAACAGCTCCAGCTTTGGTTTTCGAAATCTCATACATTTTACCAGATTTTCTTATACTGCTACCGTATATACTCATCAGCGAATTATCTATGCAACTTTCCCGCTAGCGAACTTATTTGTTGACGCAACACATCTGAATTACGATTATCACAGGCCAGGACGAATCCGCCCAGATACCTTTATTCGGGAGTTTTTTGTGCTTTCAAGGTCGACCCGCGATTTCTTGAGTCGTTTTTTGTCTCGCGAAACTGGCAAGATAGCCTCAAGAGATAGCGTGCACATTTCAAAGTCCGAACGCCCCAAGCTAGTTTTCTCCTCGTTTCAGTGAAACTTAGGCTGCATTTTTCCTATTACTGCTGCTAGATCATCTAGACAGCACCAAGCTCCGAAAATCTATTCGTTTTGCGTCATACAGTCCATTGCCCGTTTGAAACGATGTCGGCGTTGAAAAACTTGGCGTCGTTAAAGCGAAACGTCACAAGGCGTATTCGCGAGGCGCTCGAGGAGCTTCAGGAAAACCTAGGGAATTTGGGGAACTTGGAAAGATCGCCAGTTCCGGCTCGCATTCCGGTCCCTGTGCGTGGGCGAGCCCCATTTCGGGGTCGCAACTCCATTCCCAGAAACTTTTTTGGTACCCTTGGCGTCAACCCCGGCCTAAACGGATGGAGATCCACTGCATTTAATCGCGGGTTCTGTCCATTTCTGGGACTCGGTGGGTTTCAGCAGCTGAGCTCTCGGTTTTTCACAACATACAACAAATGTGGCGGATTCAACAGCTGGCGCTGGGCTCGCATCAATCAATCGGTGGTATTTCACAACTTCTCGCAAAGGTCTCAATTTCGCCTGAAGCTGTTTCATCGGTTTTACAAAACCCCCACGCTTACTCAGTTGCTAAAGAAGAAAAGTGCTTCTTGTGATGAAAATATACCATTCACAACCAACGTGCGCACCGTCGTTGCTACACCACGCAGAAATGTGGTCCCTACTTCACTCAGGCTCAATCTCCTGCTAACACAGGACTTCCATGACTTGGTGCTAGATCTAGCTAGGCCACCACCGCCCGAGACTGCAAGCCCAAGTGTGGGTTGCTATATTGATTTTAAGATAGAACCCAAAATCCTCATCCCGGCGGCCACCATGATGAGCAGTGATGTTATGCGCGAGCTCATAACGAATCTCAAACGGTTTGAGCAACAGATTGCTGAGTTGCAACAAGACCTCACAAAACTCAGCGAGTTGGGTGAGCTTCCACTAAAGTTTGTTGCCTCTGAAAACGTGATCCGCGTGTTCTTCCCGAACTGCGACCGGACGCAATTGGAGAGTTTGCTCGTGGAGAAAAACGTACTTGGTGGAGTTATACACGAAGATTTTGCGAACGACTGTGAGCGGATTCTAGACGACGATCTGGTGACCTCAATTTCCGAGTTTGATATTTTGAGTGGCTGCAATTCTGCGTCGCTGGCGCTGTCGGGCTCTGCCAATGACGATGACATCTTGTCACTGTCAGACGCCAGTTCTTTCAACAAAATTGTTCACTTAGAGCCAGTCGCCGTGCTGGGGCATGTCGAGATTGCAGACGATTATTATTGGGCCTAGACCCACTGGCATGGTTTGGTGTGGTACTCATCTCACTCCAGAATCCGCCGTGTGTGACACACTCACACACGCATGTACTTTCTTTTGACCTCAACCTTGAGTGCTTGAGTGACCGTGTTCAACTGCATCGGGTTATTTATTAGATGTTTCAATTGTTTGCTTTCGGTAATTTGTCTACAGTACAGTGTGTCATACACACTTTAAGTTTTAAGGCTGATACGCGTTGTTGTATCTGGCAGGTGCAGTGTTGTGCCTGCAGACAAAACCACACACCCCGGATGGGAGGTTCGGATTACAATCAGCGTATACTTCTAGCACAAGAGACACGCGAGATATTCCAAGTCAAAGACATTGGTGGACAAAAGAGAGATTTATATACATTATTTGAGTCAACAATTGATACAAAACTTTGAAACGGAGTAAAAAACAGTGTGAAACTCATTTGAGATCATCACCTATCAAACAGGAAACTGAAGCGAACCACTGAAATAGAAGAGTCCGAGAAACAACCAACTCGTTGAATCTCTTTGATTGAATATTCTCATAAAGCAAAAAAACATGACCACACCGGCTGAAACTGACGCGAAATTGCCGCATCAAGACGAGAATGGGCTAGATGAGAGACGTAGTTCGTCCGAGGAAACTGATTTCAAGGATTCAGCAGAAGAATTTGGGGTACACGTGACCGATTCGGAACAAAATGGTGATGATACAGGCACGCAGAAGCCGAGAAGTGACCTCGAAATAGAGGAGACCTCAACAGGTAGCGAATCGCACGCCAAGAAGAAAACTAATGGTCCTGGGAACTCCGATACAGAGCCAAAAAAGGAGGGGAAAAAAGCGACAGGTCAAATCAACGTTAATTCTGATGATTCGGAAATTGCAGAAAAACCACTCTCAGTGCCACAGTCAGAAAACCTGGCGCCTAATGAGGGTACGGCGAGATCTTTGGATGGCCCACAAAAGCTTCCGCCCAGGACATTCATCCCTGTCTTTCTCGGCACAGAACCAAGCACCAGTATTCCCTCTGCAGCCGCCGAGGCACTGTCGCTACTAGAAGCGCGTCAGTCGGAGATTTCAATCACTTTCGACGCGAAAGATAAGACGCAGCAAATGGCGATCAATCTGGGCATGGAGAGTGTGAAAAAAACGTATAGGGATATCCGAAATACTATTGGGCATCTCCCTACGGAATTGCTAACGTCGGAGCGCATCGACTGGGCGTTCTGGGATCGCGTCATGCATGATTATCACGATACGGTCGTTCATGAACAATCACAGCTAGGCCACGCGGTAGCCGCCGGGATCCCTGAGGAGGTTCGCGGAATCGTGTGGCAGCTAGTGGCGCGGCTGAAGAACCCTCAGCTAGAGGAATTGTATTTTCATCTCAAAACCGAGCCTTCCATGCACGAAAAGGCCATCAAAAGAGACTTGACGCGTACGTCTTTCTACACAAATGTGGACGCAGCGAATAAAGCCGTTGAGCTTTGTAATGTGATCTTCGCGTACCTGAACTTTGACCCCGATGTGGGCTATACGCAGGGAATGGTGTTCATTGCCGTTCCGTTGATCATGAATATGACCGAGAGTGAGTGTTTTTGTTTATTGGTCACGCTCATGAAAGACTATGGGTTAAGAGACTTATTCTGTCCCGAAATGCGAGGATTGCATCTATTGCTACACCAATTCGACCGGCTTCTAGCGCAGAAGCTGCCTTCTTTGTACAACCATCTTAACCGCCAGGGGGTGCGTCTGCTGATGTACGCGCTGCAGTGGTTCTTGACCTTCTTTAGCTACAAGTTTCCGCTCACGGTGGTGCTCCGAATCTTTGACATGGTGATCACACAGGGTGTCGAGGCGGTGCTTCGGCTCGGTTTGAATCTTATGTTGAAAAACGAACCCAGTCTCTTACGGCTTGACTTTGACGGGCTCATCACGTTCCTCAAGGATAGTTTGTTTAATGTGTACGTGAGTGACGAATTTGTCGAGGAACCAAACCGGCGATTTTCGCTTCTTGGAAGGAAACCGGCTAAACCCGCCAACTATAAACTAGACTCATTCATCCATGATTCGATGCAGGTGGACGTCAGCCCGCTCGATCTTGCGCGTTGGAGAGCCGAGTTTGACCAGATGATTTTGCATGATGTCAAAAGAGCCGCCGAGATCGAGGCACTCCGTGCCGGAAACGGTCAATTAAGACACGAGATTAAGGCGGTGGAAACGCAGATGTACGCGCTCAATCATGACCACCTAGAGGCCGTACAGGGTCTTGTAGCGGTCAAAGTGGTGCTCCCTGAATTATTAGGGGACGTGTCGGAATTACGCGCCGAAGTAGGGTCGCTAGAGTCGGATATTGATGAATTGGAGCGCAAATTGGGCGCAAATCAGGATGATATTCCTCAAGATATTGAGGCGCAGATTCAGGAGCTTTTGAAACAAAATGCGGAAGAGACAGAAAAATTCACTAATCTAGAGGAGCAGCTTGCGGAATTGACTCTACAGAATGAGGCCTTGAAGGCGGAATTAAAGAAAAACAAAAAGTGGTTCTGGAAGAAGTGAGTCTGTTTGTTGAGCGAGGTGAGTGAAATTAGGGCAGTAAGAGAGACTAAATCGCCTTTTGATTCTTTTACGGGCTCTTGGGTCGAGACACGTTTCCACTAATTTTATCATGGACGCTACTTTACATCTTTTGAGTCTGAGAATTTACCCCAATTCGGCGGTTGAGTCGTGCGTCCTCGAGGCAAGAAACAGGCACGTAAAAAGTTTATCAGAGGCTCACTTTCTGTCACGGTTCTAGGATCCCAATTTTCTTCAAAACCATCAAAGATTCTTATTCTGACGTTACGAAACCATCATCCAACTCATGTCTACGCCTGATACAGTCTCAAGTCGAGGTGCGCGACTTTTGTTGGTGCCTGCTTTCATGCATACGTGATGATGTTCGAGGTAACATGAAAAGTCGAGTTCGATTTGATCTTTTTTCTAGGTAAATGGCCGCTGAAATGGAGAATCGGTGATTTTTGGTAGTCACTACATTCTTTCTTGAGTCTTTTGCAGCCGGCTGGATTCTGCATCGACAGCGACACTGCAAATTTATGATACAGTGCGCAGTCACGTGCACTCAAATCGTGCGGGCTCAAGCCCTAACATCCCTCTTGTCTGCACTCCTCGCACTTTCGCTGGGCCGCGGCTGGTGGTATCAGAAAATTTTCAATTATCACCAAAAAGTTCTTACCCCATCACACACCAATAGTACAACATGGGTAGAGGACCAAAGAAGCACCTTAAGAGATTGGCAGCTCCATCGCACTGGATGTTGGACAAATTGTCCGGCACCTACGCCCCAAGACCATCTGCCGGTCCCCACAAGTTGAGAGAGTCTTTGCCTTTGATCGTTTTCTTGAGAAACAGATTGAAGTACGCTTTGAACGGCAGAGAGGTCAAGGCTATCTTGATGCAGGAGCACGTCAAGGTCGACGGTAAGGTCAGAACCGACTCTACCTTCCCTGCTGGTTTCATGGACGTGATCACCTTGGAGGCCACCAACGAGAACTTCAGATTGATCTACGACGTCAAGGGTAGATTCACTGTGCACAGAATCACCGCCGAGGAGGGCTCTTACAAGTTGGGTAAGGTCAGAAAGATCGCCTTGGGTAAGAGAGGTGTTCCTTACGCCGTCACCCACGACGGTAGAACCATCAGATACCCTGACCCATTGGTCAGAGCCAACGACACTGTCAAGATCGACTTGGCCACTGGTAAGATCACCGAGTTCATCAAGTTCGACACCGGCAAGTTGGCCATGGTCACTGGCGGTAAGAACATGGGACGTGTTGGTGTTATCGTCCACAGAGAGAAGCACGAGGGTGGTTTCGACTTGGTCCACATCAAGGACGCTTTGGAGAACACTTTCGTCACCAGACAGTCCAACGTCTTCATCATCGGTACCGATGCTAGCAAGCCTTACGTGTCCTTGCCAAAGGGTAAGGGTATCAAGTTGTCCATCACCGAGGAGCGTGACAGAAGAAGAGCCGAGAGCGGCTTGTAAGCTATGCACCCGTAAGTAATATACTTGTTCCATATTTCGTCTTTCGCGTGTAGAATTTGTCATGTTTTGTTATACTTTTATAACGTTTTCGTAATGTGATCAAATATTGATGTTGGCTCCAGCACAGGGATTAACCGCACATGAGCTGCCCAGGCCATTCTTGCCGCATATGGCAGAATTGTTTTGCTCACCAAATGGATAGCCAGAATGGTTTCTCTAAATGATCATGGGATTTCCATCAATTACATGAACCTGACAGAAGTTCTGCCATTCATTTACTGATGAAAAACCTGGGGTTTCGGCCCGAACTAGATTTGCGTGCATCAAATTCGAAAAAACATTCGTATCAATGAATAAGTTGCAAAAAGTCGATGAGAAAAATGTTTCTCATTCGATTCGTTGAAGTGGTTCGAAACATGGCACATACATCCAATCCTTCGATCAGTGATTGTGTTTTGGGTATTTACCCCACAAAAGATCGTAAGGGCAATACCTTTTCCAATTTTGCAATGTCGAAATCATGTAATTCGTAACCTTTCGTATTATGCACCGCATTTTGCAGCACTCTTTAAAGCCTAACGGCAAGGAACTTTCATCCACCATTTACCATAAGATCAATACACTGTTCTTGGAAAAGAAAAGAGATGAATGAAAGACATAATGGGAAGAATTGAATTATTGTTGTGGGATTCAGAGCGGGTGATACATCTCCAGTGTCGAACGATGCGTGTCTCTCTCAGATATTCCCACCCGGGAAATCCAGTTACCGGCACCATATTTAAACCCTCATACATAGGAGCATACGAATTTCATGACCCATACATGCACTTTGTAAACCTATCACTTTTATTAAATCAGGGTGAAGGCGCTGCACGGTAGCCTAAGGTGGGCCATGGAGCGCTTGCAAGTACTCACATGGCTGTGATTTCGTTCGCCATGTCTAGAACAGGCGGAATTAGAATGAACGAAGTATAAACTGATGTACCAACGCGATCCCGAAATATTCATTTCATAATTGGTGCCTTTGGCCTTATCAACTTTCGGGGCACCCAGTCTTCAAAACTTTGAATCATCATGAAATCATGGAACCAGTCATATCTGTCGTTTTTGACAATTCTCAGGGAAACCCGTCTCCATTTACCTGGCCCGAGGTCTTGTGGAAGCCAATAGGCAAATAAATGCAGCTATTTTTCGAAATGCGGTGGTCCTCGAGATACAAGTACACAATACGTTCGCTAATTGACGACCAACTAGAATGTTTGGCGATCCTGGTCTGCAGATTTGTAATTAACGGCGCCACGAATTTTTCAGGGAATTGTCATTTGTTTCTTATGGAATTCAAATATGCCGTTCGCTTAGCCACCATAGTGTGCAAGATCTATAAGAAAGCAAAAAGGTTTTTGAGATAGAAGCAAAACGGGCCTGGCTGAACTGCATTCATATGGACTGGTAATATCGCAATGAATGAATCAAGTAACAAACAAGGACATGTTTGATTGTTTGAAAGCCCTTTGAAAACCCTTTGAAACAATGTGATACCCAAAATTCTTGATCGGTTCTTTTGTCTCATAAGATTCAAAATATCTCTGCATGGCGCGTCATTTTTGTATAAGGACAACGCTAATTTTGCCTGGAGTCGGCATTGTCAAAATCGACAACTTTTGTTATAGTGCGATTTGCGCAGCGTCACACCGAAAGACAGAGCCCCCATTTACCAGGATTGGATACGTCTTCAGACAGTAGCTAAAGTTACGGAAGTTTTCCACAGTATCTTTACCTGTTTCGGTCGTATCAGACGTGAAGACTATCTCATCGTATTTCCGTACTTCATGTGAGATAGTATATACGTGTACGACCACACCGGTTCTTACATCGCGTGTGCGACATTTACGTCGCATCCAGATTGTACGCCACAACACTAATCCAGAGTGAAATATTGCTTCGTCTTGCGCCTGAGTGCGCGGCTAAAGTTGCTTCGTATTCTTTTCGATAGTAGCTTATAACCAATCTTGAGATTATGCATCCAGAACGGCTTACCGAATTGCGCGTCAGATCACATGCTCAGAATACACGCTCAGTGTCATGTCTTGGTGAACCAAAATTTCATCTAAACTGCCTTCATACCATCGATGCTAAATTCAAAACCAGCATCGTAAGCAAGAAAGCTGGTTGCGGCATCGCATTATGATCGAATCTTAGGTTGAGATCCTTCATTAATGAAGATCCTACACGTATACAATTTTGTAATAATAAAACTAAAGCCATATCCGAATTACGTAAACGACCGTACTGAGAAACAAGTTTTGATCACAATTCTCTCGATTTCTTGCGCGCATCACGTTGCCTTTTACTTAATCTTCTCTTCTTTCCGCGTCTCTGGTTCAGCGATGAAGATGGTGACGCCTGTTGTTCAGAGCTTGTCGTGGGCTCCACTAGAATTACACGATCATACGACTCACCTTGTCTCTCATAGCGTAGTGAGTTTTGCGGTCTGGTTGAATTCACAACAGGTTCGACCGCGTTGGATGCAGGCTGGCCTTCTCCCCTAGTGGTGGTTGCAAACTCAACTTCTGCCGTGATAATAACAGCCGAGCTTTCTGTTGCAAACACCTGTGTTTCATCAGATAGAGCCCGAACTTCAGCACATCTAGCCTGCACGATACTTTTCTCAGCGCTAGCATGTTGCACCGGCGCTATACTATCTTCAAGACTAAAACGGCCCGCGCTCGTGGGCTCAGGGGCACACGGAGCTGTATGATCAGCAGCTGTATCAGGCACCTCTGACCTGGCCTGGATTGTGTCAGGCTCTGAGACTCTCTGAATTTCCGAAACCTCATCGCCTGAGTCAGAGACAACGATGATCTCGTTTTCGGCCCAGGATCGTACGTTAGAAAGTGATGTCAAAACGCGGCGGTTAATTCGGCGCTCACTGTTTCTCGAGCCACTATGTATGAACCCGAGAAGAGCGAAATTGCGTTTTACAGTAGTCTGGGACCCTTCTTCCAGCCGTATCAGGATGAACTTTCTTAGGTACTTCAAGAATTCGGGCGCATCAGGATCGGGAAATATCGTCTCGGTGGCGTGTTTGTACATGTGTTTCATGGTTATCAGTCCTGACGGATCAAGAAACAGAAAGTGATGCCAGGTGTTTTCCGGAACACAAAATGGAATGATCTGGTGCTTATAGCAAGTACTGATGAACTTCTTCGTGAGTTTGCTCCTGTGCCAATTCACTATCAAAATTGTGTGTCCCTGCCTACCTTTTGAGCTCACGTGGTGAACAAAAGTTCTTTCGAGCCAATATAATCTAATATCATCTCTTGTCCAATCTCCTGGAAACAGTTCGATGTTTAGGCTGTCTGCATGGGGATTTGGACCGGCAGTGTGCCGGCCTACAAATGGCTGCAAAAAGAGGCCGTTCGCATTAACGCACTCCAAGATCGTGACGCGATTCTTCTCATCCGTTTCGAGATGGGCTTCATCGCCGGCGCCAAACAATTTCGCCACGAAGCCCATCTGAAATCCGGATTCACTAACACAGTATACATTGTGCTTAGTGACGTAATGTTCACTTATCTTGGCATTGACAGTGTTAACGAACATCTTTATCAAATCGACTAAGCCCGTCACGTCTCTCAAATAGACTAGCCCTCTGCGCATATCGATAGCAAACTTTCTGTTTCTTTTGAGAAACGCCTTGGGCCAATTTTCTCTATTAATGCGTAACATTGCATGGTCCAGCGAAGTGTCATTTGGTCGGTTTTGAACCAAGAGTCCTGCGCTACCAATTACTTCCCAAGGCCGGGTTGGAAACCCTTTTTCATCTCTTGCACGAATCCAATCGATAAGTATACTTTCCTCTTGCGAGCTCAAAATCAGCACTGCTCCCACTGGCACCCCGGGTCTACCTTGTGCTCTATGTACGAGAGTCACGTCTTTCACATCAGAGAATGAAGCTGCCTCAGATTTCGCGCAAAGAACCTTGCTGTCCCATGCTTTCGAAGTCTTCTGCATTCTCTTCTCCTTGTCCTCCTTTTCCAGTCTTTCCGACGTGATGTTCATGGCAGGCAATTTGTTGACCAAGGAAGAGTGATGACGTTTTCGGATCTTGAAAAAAAGAAAAAGAAACAAAAAAAATCATGAGCGAGCGAACGATCCATACTTAATAAATAGTATGGACTTGACGAACACAACCCCGCAGATCGAATAGCGTACACGCTTTCATGCCAAGTTTCGCATGATTTAGTCGCGTGGGTCGCTTTTTGCTTTGCAAAAATTTGCCACGGCTATTGTTGACTGCGCTCCATTGTCTGACTATTTAAGACCCTCTCGAGCGAGGTCTTCAACTAACCGATTCTTTACATATAAATCTCAGGATAAATTCAGCTTATTACACGAACAAGCTTTGGGTACATGACAGTAATGAGGCATCTTGGTCTCACGCAACATATGTGTGCAAATGTTTGTCACTTTGCAATGAGAAAATTTGAACAATGGCCCTTTACAGAGATGAATGAACGCATGTGAGGATTCTTTCAGAGTGCTTTATATGAATTGTCTTGTGTGGAGACATATGTGCGGCTCGGGCGGACTCATAATCAAGGAAACGAACTTCAAAATTTCAAAATGAGCACATTTAGACACAATGAAATGAATCCGGATTGGGTCGTCTTCTTAAGTAAGCCTATCAGAGGCCTCAGACTTTTTGTCTGATTTCACTTGTCAACTTCGGAAACGCCCGTTGTTGTTTCTCTTGAATTCTATGTTCTTTAGTCATTGTTTTGTGTCAGGAGCCCTATTAAAAATACTACCCCAACGGTGAATTGAATGTCAGGTTCGATGTGTAAGTGTTTACCAGTAATGCATGATTGCTATGTGTATCACATCCGACTTCCACTTCAGTCGGTTCCCTTTTTCTTATATAGTAATTAAGAGAAATGTATGTAAGAGACTTTGTCGGTAAAGTCAGCATTACTCGATACCCAACTTACAGGTGTGAGACTGCACGCGTGATGTCAAGTTGCGCAAGACGGAACCGAAGAAAACCGAGTATAGTACGAAGCACGATATGGGGACCCTGACATTTAGTGTAGACTCGTAACCGCATTTTGCATTAATTTCAGGTTAACGTTTTGTATGACAATCCGTTGTGCGAAAGCGTAGAGATTCTTCATACGTGGCGCCTCGATTTACGCTTTATGATTTTATGACCTTACTATAAAGCAACGTAAATTGTCTTGGATTATGATTATATAGCTACGTAAATTGTAAGGTTTCTTAATCCGCACCGTAATCCGCAGCACTGATTTGGATTCAGGCGGTCTGAGTTCGAAAGCTCTCTTAATCGTTGAATGACCACACGTTTGAATAGCACCGCATCGCCAATTGAAATTAAGAAACTGTTGTCTCGAATTTTGTTCAGCATCATTTAGCAGGCCTCTTGTCTTTTGCTTGAAGGTCAATTCACGTAAGGTGGATGAATCAGAATCCAGATACGATATTCAAATCGCCATTTATCAGGTTCATAATAATTCTAAAAATAAGCAATGCATTTACATGTGTCCTATGTAGTGATCATGGAATCATTTTGTTTTGTAAGAGAGAAAACTAGTCGCTGTTTCAAAGTCGTCCAAAATGCTGGCCAGGCAGCAAAATACATAAATAAGATGGAACTGTAATAACCAATTGTGGAAATATCGCCGAATTGTAAAGCATTCTGTGTTAAAATTGAAAAAAAGAATCGATTTTCTCTATTTCGCATCAAGATCTTGCTTCGAAAACTCTTCAAGCTCCCGCCCATTAAGAACCTTCGGGCAAATTTTACGAAAAAAAAAAAAAAAAAAATACATCATGAATAAGAAAAATTGCAGTAGATCCTCAAAGCCAACGCCAAGCGAAAAATGTATTGGGTGCATAAAGCGAAACTCAAGAGGAAGAGATTCAACCCACAAGTACTAAAGAAAAGACAAAAAAAATTCTAATATTCAGCCCA
The DNA here is from genome assembly GCA_004217705.1 of Metschnikowia aff. pulcherrima. Classification (NCBI taxonomy): domain Eukaryota; kingdom Fungi; phylum Ascomycota; class Pichiomycetes; order Serinales; family Metschnikowiaceae; genus Metschnikowia; species Metschnikowia pulcherrima. The sequence goes on along the minus strand of CP034460.1, from coordinate 266,683 downwards.
AAAAATACGTTTCCACGGCTTCGCTGGAATCGTCGCAAGGCTCGATAGCATATCAAGAGTCTCTTCATAAGTAAACTAGACACATTAGAGACCAAAAGAAAAAGGAAAGAAATTTACAAGAGAAAGAAGCTACGCATTGATCATTTCAAACGCTTTAAAATATAAAAGTTATTAAACGGTAATCGACTTTCTTTATTTGATCATCTAATGCTTGCGTATTGACTGATCCAAGAAATCACGTGATCCACCAAAGGCCCCTCCATGACAAGTTGAAATGCTACATTTCTGGCCCCAGTCGTACATTTCCATGTTGCATATGAAAAACGGATATGAGAAAAGAATAAAGAAACTTATACAAAGTCTATGAAAAGAGATTCTTGTGTTGGCATGGGTGGTCTTAACTCTTACCCGGACTCAAAAGCTACCCCTGAGCCACAGCTAATCAACAATATTTACAGCTTTTCGAAAGCAAGTACATACAAAGATTATAAATCAAGCCCGGAATTAGAAAAATTCCCCAGTTTTATCCCTCCCAAATCTTCCCTTAACCTTGCAAAAGCGGGGAATGTCCAATAAAAGTACCATCCACTCATCTTCCGCAATCATAACCTCACCTGCAAAGCCTGCATACAACGCCGAAAGATAAGCCTGCAGCGCTCAGTCGTTTTGTTATCCCTACTTCTTTTTTTTTATCCTGAACAGTCATGTTTCGGCCGTTACTTCTTCTTGCGCTCATCGCTTTAGGCATATACTTGTTAGAACCATACGTTCCATCTCTAAAAGAACCCATACCGGATCAGTTCACAGGAAAAAGACCGCTTAGACTTGCAGATCTCAATTTCCTCCACACTACAGATACCCATGGCTGGCTCAGTGGGCACCTTAATCAAAATACGTATAATGGTGACTGGGGCGACTTTATACTGTTTGCACACCATTTAAGACAAAAGGCGGAAGCTGAATCCAAGGATCTACTTATAGTCGATCTGGGCGACCGCCATGACGGGAACGGCTTGCTGGATATCACCACGCCAAACGGCGCCCGCAGCTTGCCCATTTTCGCACAGCTGCATTACGATATCATAACTTTGGGCAACCACGAATTGTATCTTTGGGAAAATAGCGAGCAGGAACTTGATCTCATTGTGCCGAAATACGGCGAGAATTACGTGTGCTCGAATGTAGAATGGGCGGCTGAAAATGGTCTGTTTGTGCCGTTTGCCCAGCGGTACCGTTATTTCACCACACCCCAGCAAAAGTTGCGGGTTTTGTCGTTTGCGTTTTTGTTTGATTTTAACCGTGCCAACCTGAAGACAAGGGTCACGCCAATTGAAAAGGCCGTCACGCAAAAGTGGTTCAAGGACGTACTTGCAGCATTTCCGCCCCTGGCGGTAGATGTGATCGTCATTGTGGGGCATATCCCAGTCACGAAGCGGTGGACGGAATTGCAGCTTTTACACAACACTCTTCGCAGCGCTTACCCCGACACGGTGATCCAGTATTTTGGCGGGCACAGCCATATACGTGATTTCCAAGTGTTTGACGATAAACTGACAGCATTGCAGAGCGGGCGTTTCTGTGAGACATTGGGCTTTTTGAGCATCGATTTCTCTTCCGAGATCCGCTCGATAAAGGACAGGTTTTTCCGTCTGTATATCGATTTTAGCGTCGACTCGTTCATGTTCCACACCCAGAAGGACTCTGTTAAAAAATTCCATACAGAAAAAGGCACCGATGTCAAAGCCATGCTTTCTAGTGCACGTGCCGATCTTCAGCTAGACAGGGTCTTGGGCCACGTGACGCAGTCCAACTACTTTATGGATTATGTGCCATTGACACACCCAAAGAATATATTCAGATTGCTCACAGAGCGTGTTTTGCCAACGCTAGAGCGTAATCTGACAAATGAAGAGAGGATCATTATCATTAACACTGGGTCCGTTCGCTATGATCTTTACAAGGGGCCGTACACGATTGACAGCCACTTCATTGTGTCACCATTCGAGAACGACTGGGTGAAAGTGAGCCTTCCGAAGGATATTGCGTTGAAAATCGCCCCGAAACTAAATGAAAGAGAGTACATTTTATCTGCTGGGGATGGTGACGGGTACTTGAAACCGCCTCATCAAAGATATTTGCAAAGTGAGCCAGCTGATCAAAAACCAGGTCAGTCATCATTTACATATCCAGATTTGGACTCGGACGTGGACGTGAAGGGCCATTTGAGCAAAGGGTATGTGACGTTTGATGATTTTGGTCATTATGGTGACGATACCCCACATCGGGCGGTCGTGAATTATGCAATACCCAATGTGGTGCAGAGCCTTGAGTTGAGTCCTGGCTTGAATGGAACCGTGGATGTTGTATTTTACAGCTTCCTTATTCCGAACGTTCGGTCTGCAGTTGAGTCCTTGGGAGGCGAGTTTGTGGATTTGCAATTCTATTCAAGCACATATTTGGGCCGTCTTCTCGACAAGTTCGTGGCAAGCAATAAGGTTTGATTGTGGAACAGGTGTCTTTAATCCAAAACTCCACGTTTGTTTTCTCAAAGCAGACTAGATGCGTAATATACGACCATAATTTATCGGCTCTAGAGTGTTTGAACGTTGAACATTTTCACAGGTCAAAGCCTAAGTGCATGCATCGACTCGAATTTGTCGATTTCAAAACCTTGAGTGAGCTGGACAGGTGGCCTCCTCGCAAGTTAAGCACGCCAGAAGCATTTGAGCTAGCAAGCACAGCAAAACACCACCGATGTAAGCGCTCATGCCACATTGTATGGAATCATATACCGCAAGAGCTTGCGGCAAAGACGTTTTAGTTCCAAGGAGCAATTTCAAGGAGTGGATCTCGGCTACGCACAGTGAGCTAGCTTGTAAAAATACATTGTGTTCTTTATATACAACTAGTGCAATCGGATGCAAGGGTCATGATTCTAAAATGATAAGACTGAGACAGAGCGCAGAATATCGCTAGCAACTAGAATTGCTGGCGGCAATACACCGGAAACTCAAAGTAAAGTCAGGTCACCAGGGGGAAAGTGTCACTCCTAGATCTCGAAAATCTGGCCATCCATGATGTTACTCATAAATGGATCGTGGTGTTTGGCATCTTCAATCGTCGAACCAAGCGGACAAGCGGACTCTGATATTCCCGCGTCTAATATATCGCCTGATTCATGTTCTCTATGGGTGGAAGCGCCGTTTAAAGCGCCACCACGCTATCGTGGGGCTTATACGTGACACGGTAGTTCCATGTGTTGATACTCTCGATTTCGTCGTTTGTGGCTGCGGCCTGGTCCACAATCAAACTTAGATTGAACCCAAACCAGGGCCCCCAGAGCGCACGTGCCTTCTGTGCTGGCAGTTGCACCAAATCGGCAGTTTCGCCGAGCCGCAGACGGCCGCTCTCGTCAAAACGCACTTTTCCATGTGCTATTATCGTATATAATCCCGTTCCGGGCACCAAATGCGTGTCGAAACTGGTCATTTGGTGATTAGACGCCGGCAGCAGAAGCCACTGTTTTTGGAACTCGAGCCTGGCATCTTGCGTGGGCGGCAGCGGGATAAGCGGGTTCCCGTTGATAACTATTGCGCTCGCCGGTTTGAGCTGTTTCGCAAATTGCGTGGCATATGCTTCTACCGAAGGATATTGCGGTTGTGCTGAGGACCCAGTTTGGAGCTGGAGATCAAGCGACGCTAGCACTTTTTTGAGGAAGGGCTCGATCGGCTGCGCTGACACAAGTTAGTCTTGCGTGTCTAGAAAGTGTTAAGTTGGTGTTCATCAGGGGCTACGTACATGGGTCTTGGGGATGGTTCATGGTGGTGTTTGAATGAATTTGTAGGTTATGTGATTTTTTTTTTTTTCGCCGGCTTCATGTTCGTTCGCAACTGGGTGCGTAGCCGGCTTGAATCATGCAGTCTGCAGTCTGGAAGGCCTCAGGCTCAGGCCGTGCCGGTCGGTGTATGAAATATGATATGAGAGAGAAAAGAGATATTTTAGATATATATGAGTAGGGGTGATTTCTGGGTATATTTCCAGTAATTGGATTGGTTTTTGTGAATATTAATGGTTTCCTGCATTGTTTGTGGTACAAGTAGAAGAATTGCAGTTAGGACTCATGAGAGTATATTGGGATATGTAATCTGAGATGGAAAAAGGGCTCGTGGAAATTTGTTTACTTTTATTGATTGCCAGAGCTAGCAATCAGCTTGACAGTGTATGTATGCTTGTGATTTCCTTTTAACTTAATTCCGTGTGAAATTTTCCTCCCCAGCAAAGAACAATTGGGCTATTTGGAAATCACAGGCGAATGTAATTGTAGCTGGAGTGTCAGGTTCTCAATACCCAAAGACCAAGCATCACGTTTCACGGGCACAAGCACTTAGTGTTTTCTTTTTATATTTCCTGTAGAGAGATGGTATTGAAGCTATTCAAAGTGCTTTCTAGTAAATCTTCTGTCTTGAGACGCTACACCATGTATCAAGGAGATATTGAAGCTATTAATTATAATTCTGAAACCAGCAAATTTGATTTGAATCAATTCTTTTTTTTTTGACGGTGAAATTCAAGCGACTTCACATTCATCAAAAGAAAAGTTAGGGCAAACTGATCCACGAGCAATAAGAATGATCCACCAGAAGCGGCACCATACATGCATGAACTTGATAGAATAATGAGTCCATGTGGTACACGAGCAATAAGCACAGGCACGGTTTTTGAAGCACTGAAAACGAGAAAATTGGGACTGAAACGGAGTGTCAAAATGGTGCACAACATTTTGGCTCTGATTTGATCCCAAATCGGGTCTCATCGTTTCATCTCGGTGCCATTGTTTTGTAGTTCTCTAAGCTTACGAAAGGTAAGTAACCGCAACGACAACAAAGAGCGCAAAAAGTACTTTTCCTCAAGCACTTTCTTCCTAGAGGATCTGAGAAGCAAAAAACTTTCCTTTTCAAGATTTCATGATGTGGCCGTTGCTCTTTGTTTTCTTGGTTATGCTTTCTTCAGTGTCACTTGCAGTTTCACCGGAAATTTTCACGAAGAACGCAGCCAATTGGAATCCTTACAATGGTCAAAATGGCTCTATCAAGGAAAATACGGGAATCCACATCAAACCGATACTTTCCGTCAGAAGTGTTGAAGGCAAATGCGACTATGAAAAAAACGAGCCTTCATCACCGGAGCAGCAGCTTATGGATATCTATGAATCAGGCATGGCAGTTATTCAGCAGAACCTCAAAATTCTCAGGAATGATATTGACGCACTCGAAACTCTACTTCGCCATGATGATGTTGCTTCGCCTTCTTATGAGAATGCTTTTGATCACTTAGAGCGACAGATCAATGTTCACGAATTGCATTACCGTAAATGCAATCCTTCGGTGTGGATTGTGGTCGACGATATAGCAGCATATCTTCAATTAGCAACAACAGAGTTGCTACACGCTGATTTCAACGAATTGCGAGAGAAACAAAAAGCATATGCGCTGGTTGTACGATTCCAGATTTTGAGCCACTCATTGAGCCAAGTTGTGTGAGAAGCGAACAAAGTCTGCACAAAGAACCATATAGTTTTTATTACAAGCTCATTTTCTGGTGTTGCATTAACTTACCATGCATATGTAATTGAAATTGACTTGGTGTCGCGCCTGTATGTTCTTTCCGTATACCCCCATATTGTCTGACTTTCACTTTGCTTCAGTAAATATAATTGGAGGCACGGTACGAGCGCCCATGCAAGTTTCATAATCATTTTGATCAAAGGCGAGTCTCCCCCATTTGATTTTACTGACCTCAACTTCGACCATAAATCTTGACAAACGAGCGAGTCGAAAACCTCATGGTCAATTATCTTCATTTTCGCAAGACACAGCGTCATTTCAGAGCCGCATCTGGCGGAAAGAAGGTCATGACACACCTAGAAAAAGACGTCTTTAAATGTACACTGTCAATCACGAGTGCAATCGCCTTCCCATAGTTAACTCAGGTCTCCACAATTGTTAACAGGCAATTCGCTTGCATGTATGTCTCTTGAGCTTCCCAGGAGCAGAAAGCATGTAAGCAGCTTGACCATACCTTCTGACTTATGTCTTGATAGAAGTGCCAGATTCTATGGCAAAAGACTGTCCAGCAGTAAGCGCTTGCACTCGGCCCGATCCTCACTGATTTCTCTTGGCAATTGATACAGGTGCAACATGCCTGTCTTATAGGAGGCTAGCATCAAAATACCGCCTGAAGTGAACCCAATCTCCACTCCTTTGGTTGAGGAGTGTGTATCCGCTTCGGGAAGCCTCACGTATGCGAACGACCGGCGTGGTTTCTCCCATATGAGGTTCCTGATGTACTGCTTGTATGGTAATTTCTTCATGAGCAGCTTTGTGTAAGAGTTGTTGATAAGCTTGGAAGACGATTTGAGCGCGGAGAAGTATGAGCTCGTTTCCTGTTTTTCCTTACTCTTTACTTTCTGATCCTCACTTTCTTTCAGAAGCAACAAGTTGGCTAAGTTTTCGTTAAGGTCCTCCAGCGACGAGAGTCTCGTGCCAGGCTCATCCTCAGAAAGATTGCCTTCTTGATCAAATTCACCGGTATCAGCCGTAGTTTCGACTGGTGAGCCTGTATGCGGATTGTTAACAGTGAACAAATGCACTGCTCCGCTTTCGGAGCCGCACCCTAAAATGGTCAGGTCCAAATCAAATTTCAAGGCGTTGATTTTTACTGGATTGTGACCCCTGCGTAGATTTGTGACCTGTGTAATGTGTAAATTTCCCACCTCATCTTCCGAATCTGCCTCGATATGACTCACACGGATGATTGTCCCTTTCGTGGACGCAGTGGCAATGTACTTGCTGTCTGCAGAGACGGCGATTTTCGCAATTGCAGAGTCGTGTGCCTTGTAGATGAGCCGGGGCCTCAATTGGATCGTGTCATACACCAAGACCCAGCCGCCGGAGTCTTTCTGAAGATCACGTAGTGTGTTCAAAGGTTTCTTGGCAGCTTGCGCCTGCTCGTTTTTGTGGGTCAATTCAATGAAAGGAGCTAGAGACGGCATGAGAACATCTTGAGGTTGCTCCAGAACAAATTCGGAGGCTCGGGGCAGTCCAGTCGCCAGAGTCAGGCCTGGGTCTGTGTTCAACAAGTCTGTCAGCTCATGTATCGCCAGCAAGGGGAGCACCAATAAAGAACTATCATCAGGGGTCATGGCTGCAATAACGCTCAGCCCATTTCCATCGTTGCCCGTGCCAAAAACGTCAGTTTCTAACACTTTCATGAGCCGCACGCTGCTTAGATCATAGATATAGATTTGACCCGCCTCCAAGAAGACCACCATCCGCTTGCGGTTCAACATCACGTCCAAGATTTGCAGCGGGAAAGCCAACTCGCAAATCTTTGAATTCTGCTTCAAGTTGAAGATTCTGAGCACCCGCCCGCTGTCGTGTGAGGCTTCTGTTTGGGGCACAATTATTGTGAGAGAAGTCGAGAATAGCATACGTAGAAGTGCCGTTCCGCTGCCGGAATTGTCTGGCGACTTGGACAGAGCGTAAAATTCACCAAGGGGGTCACAATTGAAGATCCGGTGGCCTTCCGAGGTCGAGACCAGAAGACACGTGAAGTCCTGGTTGAAACATAAGTCGTTCAACATGGTGAGCGAAGAATGGACACGTTGATTATGGGTTAGTATGATACTTCTCAGCCAGTAATATTCCCTTTTGTGATTGGATTCTGCAGTTTTTATTTTCTGCTTTTTACTGGATGTATGAGTTGGTTTTTGCAGGCTAGCCTTTTTCTACTTAAAATGGTCTGAGACTCTGAGCAACTTGTATCTCGGGCAATCCGGGGTAGATTAGCCGGCCCAACCGTTAAGCGGCCCCGCGTGCGTGCGCGCGTCAAGCCTGCTGTGGTGGCCACGGCCCATAGGTGACCGCCTCAGAGAATAAAACTAATTTGGATAGTGAATCTTTAAAAACAAAAAAAAAAAATCTCGCTGTTTCAATTACAATATTTGTGAGAGTTGCATACATTTTTACATTTTTCAAACACTCAATTGCTGGTGGATTGGTGTTTGGCATGAGCTTTATTCATCCTCCATGAATGACGTACCCCGATGGGGAAGGTGACACCGAGCTGGCAGACAAAGGAGTGGAGTTCGACCTTTTGAATGAAGTATATTTGGTCGAGCTGTGAACTTTTGAATGTAGCATTCGTACAGGCCTATAAATGATATCCGTTTCATGATAGTGCATGATAATGCCACTATTAAGGGCTTTGAAATGCCGATTCGGGGTGATTCTTGATGCTTGTGGCACCCATGTGCCTTTGCAACTTGCCTAAATGCTGCCTCCTGACACTATGGATGCAGTCATACACCTCATGTGCCCTCATAAAATTGCAAATTTCCCACAAGATTGACATTTTGATTCTTTTCGACGCAAAATTCAACACTCTTTTTCCATCCCTCTCAAATCAAAGCCTACTCTTCAACCTCCTCCAACGTGACTGGTCTCTTTACGGCCCCGGTGCTCTTTTCCACACCAGACGCCTTGGCCTCATTTGGTTGCGAAACTTCGGCCTTTTCCTTCGCCGCCTTCTTTTTCTTCAGTTTCTTAGTCGAGGTTCCGCTCCATGCGTATAAAGGCTGGAAACTCTCGAAAAACCCGCAGTCCTCGAACAAGTTCGGGTACAACCAGAACGCGTTGGGTAACGCCAAAAACGTCACGACGAATATGATCAAACGCACGATTGCCATGGCGAAAAAGAGCCCCAAAAGTCCCAAGCAGCCCATCGACAAGTACCACACGCCCACACGCATGAACCGCGGCCAGAGCGGGAAAAGAATCACCGCAAAAACAGCAGCTAGCATCAAGAAGCCATACAACACAATGTACGGGTTTGGTTTTTGATATGTCCACGCATAGTATGCGTCAGCGTCCAAGGTGGCCTTGCCGATCGGACGCAACGTCGGTTTCTCCTTGACAGGCTCCCAGCCACGCACCTTGCGGATATCTTTATAATGCAATTTCTCCACAGGCACCAAGAGACGTGCCAGGATCAACATGACAAAGATTTTTGCAACCTCTTGCTCATTGGGGATTGGGAGAAGCTGGTTGCGGGCGTTGGCGCTTTTCTGGCGGTAGTCATCGCTTAATAACGCCCGCTGCAAACGCTTGAACCTGAAAAATTCCACATCTTCCTTGTTATTCAACAAACCGCCACGCATCTTCAAAGTGGGGTTGCCTCTTAAGTAGTTGGCCACGTTCATCACCACGGGCGACCTTTGCTGCGTGAGCGGCACCTGTGACTCACCAGAAGCAGTCCCATTAGAATGGCCATGCTGTAACAGAGAGTCCATTATATTGTTTTATAGTATAACTTTCTGGTTTTGACAATTACAGCTGGGGGTGTTATTTTCCAGGATACGTGGCCGTGTTAGAGCGCTAGCCTAGCCTAGCAGACGCAGATGGTGCACGGGTGCGAATGCACGCTGCAATTGCCACAATTCTGTCATGCACAGGTATTTTGAGGAGTTACATAATTTCGAACTTCTTTTGTATTTAATCACTAGAACGATGAATGTGGCATCAGGAGGGGCAAAAAAGAGAGGATTGTAGTGCGTGGCGTGGCGTATATCGCTGATCTATTCATCTCTGGGTGCCATAGCGCGACTGGGCCTGCGACAGCCGTGTTATGGTTCGTACTCTAAGTGTCAAAACATGCTGAGGCGACAAGAAATAAGTCTTGATTCCGGCTAAGAATTCGAAGAAAAACATGAGTAGTGAGTTTATCTGATCAGCGCACACCCCGGTTCATCACAATAATTATATAAGTTGTGAGGGCAGCTCCACTACAATTCTTTTTGCTCACCCATAGGTCAGTCTTGACGACTTTAGCCCACGATGTATACGTTTTGTTGCATTAAAAAGATCCAGATCTTGCACGTCGGGAACCACAATCGGTAGTAAGACTCTGTGTGATAGTCTCAAAATCTTGAGAAATATTTCATCACAGCTTTAAAATAGTGCTGAGATCCTAAATTGACCTAGATTCCGAAAACTTTGTGTCATAGAATCCTTTTAAAAGACCTGTTGTGCGGAAGTTACCACACATAAAAATTGTAGAGCCGCTTTTCAATTTCATGCATCTACATCAATTTAAATTTTCAGTTATTACCTTAGTAGATGTCTCCATTGAGTGTCGCAAACCTTCAAGTTGCCACGACTGTGATTGAGCACTGAAAAAAATGAAAAAAAAAAAATCTGATTGCACAAAGCATTTATCGGAGATCAAGCACTATTTCTAGATTGGATTTCAATTTTTGCAAACCCGGAAAAACTAGAATTGCCCGAAGTCACATGTCGGGCAAATTGGCGCCGAGCCGACGAAACATAAATGTGCTACGTATTGATGAAATTGATGCACGGGCAAGCTCACTAAAACGGCGAAGAATTAGGTCTGCTAAAGATCCCGAATTACTTAAATAGCCCGAAACCGACATGCTTATTGTATGATGGAACTTTTTAATCTCTCTAGTCAAAATGAAACAGGCCGGGTATATATTGGCAAGTGTTCTTATGTTTGCATCAGCCAGCGCAGAATCTTCTCATACAAATGACTTAATTGCAACTGGCGTGAGCTTTAGCCTGACAAACTCAAACCTTTTATTGAATATCCCGAAGACAGAATATTACGGGCCGCCCACAGATGAAGAAGGATACGTGCATTGTGGTTTGCAGCGAAAGTGATAAGTACAACATTAATTGCGACAAAACTGTCTAGCTGTTTTGGTTTATGATTGTTGTTTGAAGTGAAATACATATATGCATGATTTGATTTGACATTTTGTATGATAGGCCTCGAGACGAAAGACATTGATGAAAATTCCTAAAATTTATACGCTCACCTGAAGTAAAATCGAGATACAAATCAATGGCTGCGATACATATAATCTGGCCATTTAGGGCGAGTCTTTAACACACGCTTTCATATGATTTTATCAAATATAATTAGTTCTTTGTGACGCTAAATCTAGCAAAGCGTTCTGTAGAATCTATAGTAAAGAGGCTTTGATGCCAACACGGCTCTCTCTTCGGCAAGCTCTTGCTTCAAAAGGTCCAAGTCCAACTCTCTTCTGCCCGTGTCTACATCAAGATCTTTGGCTCTAATGAAAATCTTCCAATTGCGTTTCCAAATCTTGTGGCCGAGCCAAAACGCTAAGATCACGAAGACGGACAAATACGTTTCGAAGAAGTCGTACGCATTAGGCGAGCCACCAATCGGGAACAAGGCGATCCAGAATTGTGCAATCACAACCAAAGAGTTCAAAATGACACCATACCACGACCCAATAAGACCTGCTTGGGAGGTGAAGGCAAGCTCATCTGTGCCTCTGCCTTTCACGGACAAAGCACGTCTGAAACGGATGTGACACATGCAAATGGATCCCCATGAAAACAAAGAGGATAATCCTGAAAGGGCCAATAACCAGTCAAAAATGACACCTTGTTTTCCGGAAGCGGACGAGAAGCAGATAAGTCCAAAAGTCATCTGCAAAACAATCGCCACCAATGGTCTGCCTCTCTTGTCGATGTATCCTAGCATCTGAGGGGCCTGGCCGGCGTTGGCCAAGGCAACAAGCGTTCTGGAACAACCAAAAACAGAAGAGTTACCTACAGACAACACGGAGATCATAATGACCACGTTCATCACCGGAGGCAACCCAGAAATACCGGCGTTTCTGATAGCAATGACAAACGGAGAGTAGCGGGCAGTCCCGTCCGAGGCCTGGAGCTCAGGACTGTTGTAAGGAACAAGCATACCGACCAAGATCAATGATATGACATAGAAAAGCGTGATTCTCCAGAACACTTGCTTGATGGCTTTGGGCATACTCTTCCTAGGGTTAGAGGCCTCGGCTGCGGCCAATCCAACCAATTCAGTACCGCCAAAAGCAAATGCGGCCGTCACAAATACAGAACAAAGCCCCTTAAATCCGTTACGAAACGCGCCCGGATCGTACCAGTACTTAGCGCCAATATAGCCGCCCTGGGGACCGCCTCCACACACTAAGACGATACCCAAAATGATGAACCCGCACACTGCCAAAACTTTCACTGCAGAAAAGAAGAATTCGGCCTCGCCGTATCCTTTCACGCCAAAAAAGTTTATCGCCAAGATGAGAACGTAGAATATTGCCACGTAAGCAGCCGGGTTTGTGGTTGTGTCCCAGTAGCGCACAGTGATTGCCGCCGCCACCAATTCCAAGGGTAATACAACTAGCCAGCCCATGGCGTAATTCCAGGCCATAGCAAACCCCCATGAAGGGTCAATGAATCTGGTGTTATAGGTCGAAAACGCTCCGGAAACAGGAAACGTGATGGCCAACTCGCCCAAGGCGTGCACAGTGGAGTAGATCATTGATCCTATCAAGATATACGCGATAAGCACCGACGCCGGGCCACCATGTTTCAACACTTTTCCCGAGCCAATGAATAACCCGGTACCAATCGACCCGCCAATAGCTATCATTTGCAAATGTCTGCCTTTCAACGATCTGGATAATGGCGTGTTGGCAGTAACAATTGCAGCCTTCTCCACGTCAGATAAGTTAGGGTCGATTCCCAATGCGTCCATGTCGACTCTCCTGAAACCATCAACAAAACTCTCCCATCTTGTCATAGACTCGCCGTTATCATGTGCTTCGAAAACGTCGACCGTGACTCCGCCTTTTTCGTCGACGGAGACCGGCTCCACCGAAGTGATATAATTGAGTTCCTTTTCCGGCATATTACTCTTGTCTCTGATGTCAATGTCTGTTTAGACGATAATGACTGCAGCTTGGCCCAGAACAATTCTTGGCATTTCTTGGTATTTGTGTTTTATATAAGAACGGAAAAAAAGACTGGAAATGGGCTCCTCAAGGCGCACTGCTATGTGGCCTGATAAATTAAGCTTTTCTCATTATTATCAAGATTACGCACAACGTGCATGATGGAGATAAGGCCCAATCTCTGTCTGAATTTGAGGCGGGCCTGCATGCATTAAAGAAGTGAGACGGAAGAATGATATGAGTTCATGTAAATGGAAATCGGACTTGGATTTGACTTCCTGTTGAATCTGGTCAATGCTTCTTCTTTATGCTTAATAAACGGTATTTTCATGGATTCTAATCCGGCTGCAAATCATCATGTTTAAATGGATTCAAAATTTTCCCGCGACTTGACATGACGTCGACCCTGTGTCAGTGTGCATATATGCTAATTTCGAAATGGGTTCGTCTTTTCGACGAGATAAGAAAATTGAGTCGAGGCTTAGTCCACTCAGCAAGATTCGCAATGAGATAAGCGCATCTTTTTGAGAAAACGCCGCTTGAAATGTGTAAAGATAAGCTTTCTCGCACATAATCCATGAGCCCGTTTATACTTGCCATAATCAGCTCACGATGCGATACGGTAATCTATGGCACTTGTGACACGATGAATGTGAATTGATGACTTTTGGCCTATGGCTTTTGACTCGAGTTGTGCAAGAATTGACTCTTGTCTCAGGAAAGATTGGCTGTTTCCCTTGGGGGCTGAAAAAATTATGAAATTTGGCAAATTGGTCTAGTAAACTCTGCGACCAATGTTCAAGATATCCACTTTGGGCAAGCAGAAGCGCGAACAAGTTTGAAATTTCCTCAAATATCGAGCCATAGTAAATAAATAAGCCATCGGGTATGCCTCGGCTCAAATTAGCTCGTCTCGCTTTCTGACTTTCGTTGACAAGTTTTACTCTGTCATTCGGTGCATGAAAGTGTATGCGCAAACGCGTCGTAGGCTTATGTTGAAACCATTCCAGCCACACACAAACTACAATGGCTCTCTCTCAGGGGTGACATCCTCCCGAAAAAAAGAAGACAAATGGAAAAAAAAAAACATTCTTTGCTTCTCAAATTTAAAATTAACACTCGTTACCGTAACTTCAACCATACTAATAGGAATGAGCAGTCTTGACCACTCAATGCCCCAGACCCCGTATTAATTTCAATACCCGAAACTTGAACATTTCGACAAGACATGTATTGTATGAAATTTGCCTCTTATTCAAAAGTAGTTGAAAAAAAATCGATGTTTTGGTCAAAAACACCAAAAATTTCACGCCTCTATTACCTTACTTCTTCTCCTTGCGCGAAAACAAGTGCATTTTCCTTGCGTGCGACTGTTTTTCCTTCAACAACAAGTTTGACATACTGGAGCTTCTCTCCTTCATCAGAGGGCGTGGAATCGCTGTCCTCTCTACAGGTGTCGGCGACTTTGAGCCCATGTCTGAATCTCCCAGATACTGTGGCGCTGGCTCCTCGCCGTCTTCGTCCGAATCGTTTTCAAGCGCCTCTTCGTAGTTGGGGATCTTCAGAAGTGTCGAGAGATCCGGCATGGGGGAAGTGGCACGTGACTTGTTCACCGGCAAATCAAAGTAACTATCCATAGGACTGAGCCCTCCGGTGCTGGCGCGGAGCTGTTCTATTGGTGATTGTGGGCTCGTATAGTCGTATAACATATCTTTTGTATGATGCGTGTAAACTGGTGGGGCAAAATCCTCGTCCTCTTCAGATTGCTCATTTTCGTCATCAATCTCATTTTCAACTCCCACACTAGGCGACCGCACCTGCTCTCTGACGGGGAACACCAAGTCTTCCCTATTGGGGTCCGGGTTTCCAGTGAAGAGCCCATTACTGTCAATCTCTAGATGCTTTGCACAAACACGGCCGTGCGTTGGGCTCAAATAAATCACCACGGGCAAGTTTGCCCGGAGCTCCGACACGTGACCGTCTGCGTTTCTGATATGAATGCCCACACGGATCCTGTGGCGCACGGAAATAAGCTCATTTTTCAAACAGCATGTTTGAGTGACATCAGTAAGTGAATTCGGAAGCTGGTAATTGCCTTGTACGACCCAGTGATCATCGCTTATGGCCGGATGCGGACACACGACCTTCTGTTTCCCGATCACGTGCTCGAATCCGGGCGACCGGCCCCAAAGTCCAGATACATATGAATGTTGAACAATTTCAGCAAACATAGATTTGAACGAGAGCCCCTTGACTAATGGAACAATCACGAGTTTGATCGGCACCGAGGATCCCAAGGCAATACCCTTTCGTGGGATCAGCACGTTGAAATCGATTTTGCCGGGCCATGTATTAGTGAAATCGATCGAATCGTAGAGATTCACGTTCCGGCTGTGAAGTGTGCGAATGATACGGAAATGGCGGGCTTTTTTGAAGGTGCGGTCAAATCGGCCACGCTCAATATGACACTCGAGTTTATACCGGATCTTGCCTATGGAAAGACTCTCCACCGATTCAGGCGTGTTGGCTGGAAGATAGAATGTAAACGGCATGGAATAGTTCCCGTTCGGGAGCAAGAACGAGTGATGTTCGCCCTTGGTTCCGGCATATGATGGGCACGGCGTGCCGTCGATACCAGCACGCGGAATCCTGATGAGAGACAGTTCTTGGTTCTTGAATAAAACTGGCTGCGATTTGGTCTTTTGGAAAGCGGGTCGTTTGGAGCCCTCGGGTGCTGGGCTACCCGAGTTTTGGGTCCCCAAGCTGGCAAGATCGCTGGATGAGTTATCGCCAGATTTCCGTGCCAAATGGTCTGCTTTGTAGTACTTGATGGCCAGATCTGAATAATCCCCATAGTGTAGCTCGCCTTCAGACGAACAAAGAAGATTGGGCCACACTACACGCATCACACAGTTTCGTTCGGACACCAGGCCACCAGACAGACCATCCAGCGATTTACTATAATATTCTATCGACTGTTCACCGGTCAAAACTAGCCTTATTCTCTTCACATGCAAATCCAGCTTTGTCAGAAGCTTGACATGGCCTTCCAAAGGTATATTCTGCACCTCGGCCTCGTTTCCCTTGACCAACACGGTGTTCTTCAACCCGTGCGTTTTGAGGCGGATATCAAAGAGGGTCAAGTCTTTTGGGTCCTTGTTGTGTGAAAATTTCGGGCCGTGCATGGATTCTATTGTGCTCTATTCTGAGATCTAGTATGCGGTGTATGAATGGATCTTCTATAATTTGTTTTATATGAGCAACGCGGACTGTTCATAAAATTGATTTGGTTCAGCAAGCAACACTCATCCAGGAAATGTGCGTGGAATTTAAATTAAATACTTCGTGTGTGAAAGTGGTTCGACTTTTAAGTCTTGGATTTTCAGTCTATGCCTCCAGATCTCGCTGGCCAGGCCTTCCGTTGCTATTTCGCGATTTTTCAGCCGAGAGCCGCACAGGGTACGGTTCGGTGATATGTGACGTTATAGCCGATCCCGATAATTGATAAGAAGCGCGTGTTTTTAATTCGATCGTGAACTTTTTGCTCACTTTTCAGATATGAAATCCGCTAGAGATTTTTTCCTTTGTAACGATTTTTTCTGTGATTCCAAGAAATCCTTGGCAAAGCCTACTTAGGTGGTTTTCTAGAAATCTGCGTTAGTGACAGGCACGGTGTGATCACATGCACTCTCTGGCACGTGGAATGCTGCACATGCAGTCTTACAAGAACACCGAAATCATAATAGATATTTCAACACATGATCGTGCACTTTTATATTTTCATCTCCGCAAGTTTAAAGCCCTAAAAACCGATATTTGATCAAAAATACCAAAGAAGTTCTCAATAATAAAGTTTCAGCACTTTTGTATTATAGTGCGAGTGGATTGTGGGATGTAAGTGGGAGTTGGTACACATTACCTCGCGTGTCATACGGTATTGAAACAAAGCAAACACGAATCGAATGATCAGCCAAGTGGTCTTTCGTTGCCTTTTTCAATCCAAGAAATTCTACTCCGTTGATTGATTTTTACGAAGTACGAAACAGAGCCCGGCTTATATATGGTTGCAAATTACTGTTCACAGTCGTGAATTGCGCGCATGAATTCAAACTCTTGGTGGTGATATCTAATTGGAATCCGAGCATCCAGCGAGTATAAGTTCAAAAGAAGCGGCAGGTGTGCAACAGTGCCAGAAAGCCAGAGGTCTTTAACAAGACACCCGTACCTTGTAAACTGCATTTTGAAGAGTCAAAGACTATCAGGTTCTGAGCGTCTGACTTAGTAATGTTTATTGTTTATTGTTTTTTTTTTTTTTTCTTTCTTTCACTTGATACAATTGATTAAAGACTGGGAGCCAGAACTGCTTACCTAGCTCTCCAAAAAACCATATATGAATATACATAAACCCTAGCCAGCTTCGCTACCATGCCTAGCGGCGTGGCTGCGTAAGTAGATCATCAAGTAAAGCCAGCCTGGCGTTCTAATCCACTAGGTGGGAGAGCCAACATTTATATAGTCAAAGCAGAGAGTGAAGTCTGCCTTTCCATTGTTCATGTGTGCATTGCTTGGCTGGCACGCATCATTTGCCTAAATGGAACACCTTAAAACGACGTGCTCACCGCGAACTGCTTTTTCTTCTTGGAACTGCATTATTGCTCAAAGCCCACAAATGGTTCAACATCCCTATAAGTATCTAATGAATATCATTTAAAAGCTGCACAATACACAATAAACTAGCCTAAAACTTTTTCCATTTCCACAACGACTCGCCAGGGTTGACTAACTCGTCGTCATTCTCCGTGAAGTGTACACCTGCACCCTCACCTTGCGACACAAGCACATTCAAGTAATATAAGAATTTGTTGCCGTCAAAACCCTGTGCCCAAACTTTCTTCGCCTCTTCCAAAACTTTTTCCTTGGGCACAATTTCCTTTACGTTGAGTGTAGTATTGTTTGTTTCCTCGTATCTCTTTACCACCTCGGCTGGACTCACGTACCCAGATTGAACCTTCAAGACATCGGGGAAGTTTTTCTCGCCAAAAGCCTTGAATGCGACCGAAACAACCACTCTGCCGATATCCTCAAGTGTAGTATAGGAAAGCTTAGTATCGGGAGAACCAAGGTAAGTGACGGACTTCGACTCTGGGTCGGCACCAATATGGCCGATCACGTGATACAACCAGATACCACCAACAAAAAATGATGTGTAGATATCAACCACCTTGATGCCAAAAGAGCGAACTTTTTCCGAATGGGCAGTCTTGAATCCAAGAAAACCAGGAAATGTTTTGCTGGCTGCAGGAATGTTGACTCCAAATTGAGAGGGAATGTATACTTGAGGCTTCACTTCTTCAACAATTTTCTCAATGTGCGCAAGCACATCTGGGGTGGCTCCAAGCAAAGAAATCACCACATCGGTGTTTGCCAATTTTTGAACCAACGAGTCCTTTCCGTTCTGGATATCGCCTTGCACGTATTTCACCACGTTAGTAGACGTTTTTGTCGTAGCGTCCCTGGTGATTGCCAAAACTGGAAGTTGGAATTTGTCACTGAAGGCAGAGCTCAGAAACGCTGCGAGGGTTGATTCTCCCAAAGCACCGTTAAGGCCAAAAACTGCAACTGAAGGCTTGGACATGATATGTTTTTGTTTCGTTGAAAATGAAATTGATTGAATTGTGATATTTGAATGAATACACGATTCTGAGATGATAATTGATGCAAGAATTTACTGGGACCAATTCCAATTATATATTGCTACGAGATTACAAATTGCTGCGGACTGCACAATGGTTTTAGTAAGATGAGAAATTGTGGCTTACACGAGCGAACAACCCCCACTTGGTTCAGCCGCTCGTGTAAGCACCACAGTGTGAGTTTATTGTCAGCGTACTGCACACAAGATGCCGCATTTGTAAGCGCCGTGGCTGCAGCATGCATCGGAAACTCGAAGCAAGAGAAATGAGTACATACCCCGCTATGCATTTTTTAATCCAAGGTCTAGACAATGGATATGTATTTCAAATTCTCAAAAAGGAAGTGGAGGACTAATCGTGCCATTGTTGAATCTAAGAACAATACATAAACTGGGCTAGTATTCGGCCATTGTCTTCGTAAATCATTTTCGACGTTTTTGTGGGCAAGCGTGACAATTCAAGCGAGTGATTATAATGTTTTTTTCCTTTGATGTGGAAAGTTTCCGATGACCTACTTGGACATCCCGATCATCTTCATATCATCAGGACTGCAAAAGACACTAGGTACCTGGCTTCTGTAATTCTTAGTCGAAACCCAGTGCTCATCTTTCCATCCATTATTTGGATTAAGTGCGGTATATTGTGCTTGATATATGAGCATGAGCTTCGGATAAGAGCGTCTCCCTTTTCAAAATCCGAGGCTGCGTAACACGATTGGCAAACAGTTGCTTTTACAAAATCCACTTTCCTGACGATCACTTGTTTGAACGTGTAACAAGCTGTTGTTCTCTCTGGTGTATTGCTTATTGCCAATAGCCAAAAAGATATCTATGATTTGAAATTCATCACTAAATTACGATGGGTGAGAGTCGGAGTCGTGGGAGAATCTGGCTAAGAAGGTGTTGCTTGTGATACTGATTCTGACTTCCTATCAGAAGTGTCAACGCCGGTTCTGAAACACAATCAAAAATTGCCTATACTTGATGAGATTCCATTACCTTTTTAAAGTTGTGCCAGACTTCAAGTGTAAAAAGAAAAAAACTTTCAAAGGACAATATGATGTTTATAAAGCAGTCCGAGAAGTGTTAGGTACCCCATTTGCCTTAGCCGCGTTCCATGCTTGGCCGTGGCAAGCCTATCTTACCACAGACGGCCAACGTGACTTGCCCGACTCTCAAGTATATAACGATGGCTTTGTTCCCGTAATACTGGGAATCCTGTTAGGTTCTTCATACCTGACAGATATTTATTGTGTACTTTATCTAGTAAAACCAGCCTGGCTTCCCAGTATTACAGGGGGGAAGCCATCATTATATACT
The DNA here is from genome assembly GCA_004217705.1 of Metschnikowia aff. pulcherrima. Lineage (NCBI taxonomy): Eukaryota > Fungi > Ascomycota > Pichiomycetes > Serinales > Metschnikowiaceae > Metschnikowia > Metschnikowia pulcherrima. The sequence continues at coordinate 246,848 of CP034460.1, read as the reverse complement.
TGAGAGTCGGGCAACTCACGTTGGCCGTCTGTGGTAAGAAAGGCTTGGCACGGCCAAGCCACATGGAACGCGGCTAAGGCAAATGGGGTACCTAACAAATCCAGGCTGGTTTTGCCAGATGATGTATACGATGAAAATCCGTCAGGCATGTAGAAGCCACTAGGACGCTCGGGACTACGCCACCTTCAGTAATATCTTTTGATGCTCATTTAACACCCTAGATAACCGTGCGGTATGAGGCTGAGCTCATTGGATCTGTCTGTCTAAAATACTCAAGGGTTTTTCAGGCACGGCATGAATCCAGGGTACTCAAATACTTTTTTGGGAAAACACACATAAGGCTAAGATGCTAGGATACCCTCCTTACATCAACACGAGAGACGGTTGCTGAATCAGTGCAAGCACTTTTGGTACCCAAATTATGGCAATTTGTGCCACAATCGCTTATCTCTGATACTCACTGAAAGCCAATTACCCAAATCATGCGACATATCAAATCAATAACGATATTGACGCCAAATCACATGCCGGCTGAAGAGGCAAGAGACCCACAGGGGCCAGTAAAAAGTAAGCTCATGCGCATGGATTTAGAAATTTGGCAAGTTGCAGGAAAAAGCCTTTATTTACGATCTCGATTACCAATTTGAGCGCTTATCTCCGAGAAGCCCGATCCAGGGGAACGGACCTTTACGTTTGGCTCGTAAATAAGCAATTTTGCGTGCGTGCGAAGCAATGAATGATTAGTAATGCTCCTGGAATACTACCAAAACACCGCAAAAGGACTTCGGGCCCAAGCAGTCTCGGAACCGGAAGCCACGCGGAGCACGGAAATTAGTACACTTCCGGTCCTTCCGTAGATACACATGCCGCAGAATTCTGTGGCGTCTGAATACTTCGTTTGCCATGGAAATCGAGTCTTGCAGCCGATTCTTCTATAAATACAGTTCACGTTCTGCGGTAGATTTTTGTGGTTTTCTATTCACCCAAGTCTCATTCAAAACATGCCTGCCTCAGTTTTTGTTTCCGGGGCTACCGGCTTCATTGCCCAACACATTATAAAGCTTCTTCTCTCAAAAGGGTACAGAGTTGTCGGGTCTGTTCGGTCTTCCGAGAAGGGCAAACACCTTGTGAACACTTTTGGCGCCAAAGATGCTTTCACCTATGAGGTCGTGCCCAGTTTAGAGCCCGAAGGTGCGTTTGATGATGCATTGAGAAAGCACCCAGAAGTCACGGTGTTCCTTCACACGGCGTCTCCAGTCAATCTTGCCGCCGAAGATGTTGAGGAGGAATTGCTCAAGCCAGCAGTGAAAGGAACAAAAAACGTGTTCAGAGCGATCAAACATTACGGGCCTCAAATCAAGCATGTGGTGGTGACATCCTCGGTTGCGGCGCAGTTTGATTACTCCAGGATGCAAGATCCTACTCACAACGTGTCTGAGGATTCATGGAACTCGATCACATGGGAGGATTCGAAAGCCAATCCATTTTTCGGATATATGGCGTCCAAGAAGTTTGCAGAAAAAGCCGCATGGGAATTTGTGGAGCAAGAAAAGCCAAATTTCGTATTGAATGTGATCAATCCAGTCTATGTTTTAGGCCCGCAAGCATATGACTCTGAAGTTAAAGCAGAACTCAATTTCACTGCGGAAACAGTCAACAAGCTTCTTCTGCTGACGCCTGAATCCGAGCTTCCAGAGTTTGATACAGCATTCGTTGATGTCCGAGATGTGGCACGGGCCCATGTTGCTGCGTTTGAGGATAAATTTAAAAACCAGCGTCTTTTGTTGAGTACATCTGCTTTCACCACCCACATTTTGGTCGACATTTTGAATGAAAATTTCGAATCTTTGAGGGGAAAGTTGCCCGTGGGGAAGCCAGGATCCAAAGAAGAGCCCGAGTGTTTCAAGGTCAACAATGAAAAGACAAGAAAGCTTTTGGGGTTCCTGTTCATTGACTTGAAGACGTCCGTGGTGGATTCTGCGTCGCAAATCTTGGAAGTAAGAAAAGCGGTGGAGGTCTCTGCATGAGAGTTACTTTACCAAACACTTTCTATTATATGTCTATTGTCTATAATCTAATCTATCGAGTGGTTTTCACTTTGCGACGGAGTTGAACTGCTCGATAAATTGGCACACAACTTCAACGCACCAGAATTCACCCGATGGTTTCACCCACCCGAGATGGCCACCGAGATCACTCTCCACCATGGCGAGGTTGGGGTTTTCTTGGACCAACTTATCGAAGTCCATGTCAGTAGACACGGTGGGGTCATCTGTGGCGTTCAAAGATAACGTGGGGACGCGTATCTGGTCGATTCTCTTGAGTGGCGAGGCTTCTCTATAGTATTCCCACGAATTCTCAAAGCCAGCTGTCTTGCATGTGAATATGTCATCCCATTCGTGCGTTTTCTTAGCCAACATAGCCTTTTTAATCGACTCATCGTTGAAAATCTCGGGCAGGTGAATTTTTAACTCCTTGGAATTGCTTTTGATGAGCTTATTCAAAAACGTAGTCAAACTAGGGTTGAGCATGAATTTGCCGGTCAACGAACTGCTCACGTGATTTGCACTATCAACCATATCCCAAGGACACCCAATTAGAACGGCCGACGTGACCAATTCCTTGGCAGATTCACCGGCAAACGCAAGGTAATTCGCAACAAGCACAGCGCCAAAGGAGAACCCTACCGTGTACAATGGCCGATTGGGGAACCGTTTCTTCAAGTCAACGAGCACCTCTCTGACGTCATCGTATGAAAGTCCATTGAAAAGTTTCCCTGTGGTAATTTTTGTTCTACAGCATCCTCTGGAATTCACCACAACCATATCCCATTGACTTTCAGGTAGCTGTTTCAAATCCTGAGCCAAATTACGTATCAAAGGTTCGTGGGAGCCACCAGCCAAGCCATGAAACACCACGCAAAGCGGCTTCGTGTTCTCAATTTGATCTTTCTTTACCTTTTCAGCCAATTCAAAGGAAGTGAAAAATCTGGTTCTTGGGTGGAGCCTTGGAGAAGTCTCTGGAAGCGTTTCTTTGTAAAGCCTCTTGAATTCTTGTTCTGATTCGGGCCGGTCAATGACCCAATCTAAAGAACATACGCCTTCATCGTCGTATTTGAAAATTTCTCTCCCGTAATAAACCTGAAACTCCGTTTCGGAATTGTGCATACCATAGTATAATGTCTGGAGTGCGCCATTGAACAAAAGCGGGTTCAACCACAATTTCTTTGAGGCGTCTAGAATAGGAAGTTTGTTGCGAACAAAATCAGCGAAAGTGGTGGAATTGCTGATCTGGGGCGACTTTTCTTCACTGGAAGTATGCACCTTTAGAGTGGAGCGAAATCCCCATTTCCAAAACCCAACAAAAGTCATGATGTTGTTTGGCAATTCGTGTGCTGATGCAAGCCACTATATAGTGCTCGTATATGTCTGGCCCGAGCCGAGGAATCGGGATGCCGCGTTTTGAGCAACTTGCCCAAGGCTGCCTTAATTCCGGCCACGCTCAAAAGTCGCGACATTGCGCCAAGACTCCTCGGAGATAATAAAACACGGCCCGGAGATAAGGACGTCGAGACAGCAAAAAGCAAGGTCAAGTATATAATCATGTATGGTCTAATCGGGTTTGCGAAGCACACTCCTTCTATCTAGTCTACTTTGTGGAGCCTCGCGAGCTGCTACCACGCGAACTGCTGCCGCGTTTCATCTCTGCCGCACGAAGCTTCGAGCGCTCACTCGACTCACTGTTGGTGATATGCCCACGGTCATCCAAGTCCACCGAGCCGGCACTTTCAAAAAGCGACACGTGGCCCGACAAAAGACCCAATGTCTCGATGACCTGCAGCGGGTTATTCAAATGCGCGGTGGCTGTAGTCTTCTTCGCTGCGGGCCCAACAAGCACGGGGTATACACCATAGGAGCCTGCTTCATTCTTTGGCAACTCCTTTAAGTGCCACTGGGCCTCGATCTCTTTCAAGGACCCAAACATATCCTCGTCCGTGACGTCATCACCTAGGCATAGCATAAAGTCAGGAAGCTCGTTCGCGGGAGTGGCGTTCTGGTCGAGCTTGATCACCTGTGGTTGTTGCTTCGCGCCGTGAGGACAGAGAACCAACCTCTTGACGATCTCACCTTTGTTGACGAATCGTGGCCGTACCTCGATATTGGCTTTACCCGACATTATCTCGACTTCGTAGTCTTTACCGATAGATGCCTTGAGTTCTTGCAAGCACTTGTCTGCTTGAAACTGGCCCAACTCCGGATCCGATCTCCTGTAGTGCCATGTCAAAGCAACCTTTTTCTTCTCAACATTCGAGCCCGGGGTTTCCTCCGTGAATCGATTGAACACCTCCTCAACCTTAATCTGCCATGACATATCCATAGTCTCTGCCAAATTGTACCATTTCAGCTCTCCAACGTCTCTCATGAAACAACCGTGTTCAGCTGAAAGTCCAACGTTCTTTGCGCCCCACCACTTCTCCAAGAATGCTTGGTCGCGCCCCGAGATGATCCAAAACTGATTCTTTGGGTCTTGTGTCAACTTGTCAACAATTTGCAAGAGTTTATGCGAAGGTATTGCGGCAGCGGGGTCTTTAACGATAGGCGTCAAAGTGCCATCATAATCAAAGAGAAACAAGCGGCGCTCTGCTTTTTCATAGGCCTTGAGCAACCTTGGCCGATTCAATGTTGGCGTCAAGTGCGTCTCGTGTATTTTGGCAGAATGGTCGATCAAATGTTCGAGGAATGTCGACGTCCATGATTGTATCGAGTTTGACGCCACTTTCTTGTATAAAGTGTCCTCAAGCTTCGCCTTTTCTGACTCACTCATTGAAAGGCACTCGTTGATTGTTCTTGCAACACCAACCGAATCCCAAGGGTTAACCAAGATCGCATCCTGAAGCACGGAGGCCGTGCCGGTAAACTCCGACAAGATAAGCGGCGATTTCTTCTTTTTCTGGCAAACGACAAACTCAAGCGACGTGGTATTCATACCATCACGCACAGAGGTCGTGAGTGCCAAGTCAGCTACGCGAAGAAGCGCGAGATATTCATCCCTGTTAATCCTGATTTGGTAGTGCAAAATAGGCGTGTGATCGAAATTGCCGTAACGAGAATTGATCAGACTAACAAGCTCCAGCACTTTCTTCTCGACCTTGCTATCGTTGCTGTATCCAGGAGACGAGACTTGGATCAACACCACCTTCTGACGCCACTCCGGATACATATGTAAGAACATTTCAAACGCCTGCAATTTCTGCGGAACGCCACGGACCAAGTCAAGCCGGTCACGTCCAATGATGATCTTTTTATCCGGGTAGCATTTTCGTAATGCCTTCACCTTCTCGTCGACGCCTAGCTCAGAGGAAAACGCGTCGTGTTCCAACCGATTCGTGTCAATACCAATCGGTAACGGCTCTACGGATATGGTTGTGCCGTACACTAACACGGAGTTCTTGGTAACCTCGTAGCCCATGATACGTGCACAGCAACTGACGAAATGACGCGTGAAAGACTCGTTCTGAAACCCAATTTTGTCTGCGCCGAGCATACCGTCGAGTAATTGGACGCGTTTTGGTAAGCAACGGAAGTACTCCGACGACGGGAACGGGGCGTGGATGTAGAGCCCGATGAACGCATCGGGAAACTCCATGCGAAGCAATTGCGGAAGGAGAAGGAGGTAGTAGTCGTGGATCCAAATAATGTCGCCTGGCTTATAAATAGCCTTGATTTTCTGGAAGTATGCTTCGTTGAATTTCACATAGTCGTACCAATCCTTGCCGTCCTCGCGTGCAGCCAGCTGGTCTTGAATGTAGTGGAACACGGCCCAGATCACGTTTTCCGCATACTTGCGCCAGCGGCTCTGGTCTCTTCTAAGGAGCCACACCGGGTGAACGTTCTCGCTTTTCGTGGCCTTCCTTATTTTCTGCTCGATGTCGGATTTATCGTCCTCATCGAGATACAACGGGTCATTTTCGATATTTTCCGCCGATAAGTCGCTTTTCTCATCGGTCTTGTTCACGAATTCACCCGTCCACCCCACAATATGAGTTTCCCAATCCGTTTGTTGCTGCAAATAAAACAACAGCGAGTAGAGCGCCAGCTGGCCCCGCACGGCCTCCACATCCCAGTATGGCTCACAAGTGTCGTTATCAACGAGTTTGCTGATTTTCGTGGGAAGAGACGTCACCACGCTCAAAATCCGGCCCGAAAGCTTGAGTTTCTCGTCGTGGGCGTAATCTTGTGGCTGTGCCAACTTGCCGTCACCAGCAAATGCATGAAGCTCATCATAAACAGTCCCCAGCATTTGAATTTTTTTCCAATTATCTCAATTGCCAGTTCAAAATTCAGTTTTTTGACGTTTATGTGGGTTTTGACTGGGCTTTTTAACGTTCTGACGTATTGAGACAGGGACCGGGGTTTACGCCGGTGGGGTGCCGCGCTCCCGCGAGTGGGGTGATGATACGCGGCACCGAACTCTAATTTGACGATCCATGAAGAATAGATTTCGAAGATCGAAAAAATGGATTTTTCAGAATATATTCAGGAACATGACTTCTAGGAATTCTCAAATCGGGTTTTTCAATTAAAAAAATTTTGATATTCATCGAATTGAATGGGGGTTATAGACGTATGGCTATGGTGGGGACGGTCACGTGGCCATGAGCAAATGGTTGCCTGCGCTCGCTTGCTTCAAGTTCAGCCAGCCCGTCTGCCGGATCATTCGGCATTTGTCGCAAATCGAAATGCTCCCGAATAGAATGTTTACATTCTAAAAAGCGGCTTTGGTTGGATTTTGTTCGTTTACGAATTTTTCTTTACACCTGGAGTTTTTGTTTTTGCTTGACACAATGGTATGTAAATTTGTTCAAAAAAAACCAAGGGAATGCTAATATTGTTGGTTATTCTAGCACTCATGTTCGTATGAGAGTATCTGGTTGTCAGCCTCAGTGGATTCACCCGGGACATTTGAGTAATTTAGCAAGCAAATTTAGAGTAATATATGAGAACAAGGCTTGGGCAAAGCAAAAAAATGCTTCTGGAAAGATAATCAAGACAATCAAAAGAAGTTCAGCCCATAGCCCTCATGACGCTGTAGCCCGTCTTTTCGTCGTCAAATTGCAGTCGTTGAGGGAATTTGGATAGAGTCATACGCAGGCTATAATGTTTACGGTACACTTTGTCTATCAGGTAGTACGCGTATTCGGTGATATCAGAGTAAAGAACTTGAACGGATTCAAAAGTGGCGCAACGACCTCTAATTATAGCCTGTCTCCGAAAAGCCAACGAGAAGGAAAGCGACGGATGTGAAATCACGCCAACAAAACAGTCCAGTGGCGTCAATAGATCATGTCACCGTAAAAGAGATTTTAACACCTTCAAGAATTCTTAAGGGGGTGTATTTATTAGCTGCTGGTTATCAGCCACGGGGGGACACCAGGGCCCTGACATAAGCGTGTAGAATTAACATAATCGGTTCTGTAGAGTGTACACATAAAACATAATCACTTCATTCACTTTATTCCGTTCAGGTATGGATGACGGCGATGGGAAGCACATGAGATCCGTGAAAGGTACACCTCCGAGTTTTACGTAGCATGCAACTGCGGCCTCCAATGATCGAAGAGATCACCGCTGTACTGCCTGTTCGTGAGACAAATGACCAAAAACTAAAGTCAAGAAAGTTTTCACAATTGTTCTTCTCTTTTGTTAAGAAATTGAACATAGACGTTTTTAACGAGGACATTTTGTACTCAACAGCACATTTGCTCCACGCGTGAAAAGGCTACCTTATCTTAGAGTATAAGAGTATTCTATGTGAGAGAAAAACACCGAGTTTGATCCATTTGAAAAGTTTAGGCTCAATTCCATTTCTGAATGACGGGAAGAAGTCTTGTCTAATGACAAGTAAGGGACAAAGCCAAATAGTTAACAATCCCGGCCGTTGATGCATACGTTTGGCCCGTTCCAGCTGTGAAGCCTCAGTGACCTACTTCTGTTTGAAAGACAATGTACTTGCATTGTTCCAAGTAACACAATAACAACCATGGTCACGTGTCGTATGGAATTTCTTAACAATGGAATTATAGATGTACTTCATTCGCATGCCCCTCAAAGGGCCGGCCTATGTTGGTTTTGGTGACTTTTAGGCCGTATCGAGCTTATGTGATGTTGTAGGATAGTGCTCACCCGTCATCTACTAGACTCGCATTCTACCAATCATTAGCTCGAGATTCAAATGAATTATTTTGCATTTTACAAGCGCCTTATTTTCGTCATGCGTCAATCGTACGACTAGTGACTAGTATGCCACTTCTTTTACAGTTTGAGAAACGTGCTCGTTTGCAGTGATGTTTCCGGATAAACAACTATTGTTTCCGGCTCCGCCCCCCAAACACATGCCAGATTGCATTGTAATTATGCGTAAATCTAGCAACAATGGCAACATAACCTTTTCAAGAGAATTGTTCTATTGTGAAACTCAGCTCACTCCAGTTTTAAAACGCCATCGTGCCCCTTTCGTCATGCGCAACGCCAAAAGCAGTAAGCCGGAATCAAACCACCATACGACCATGGAAAAAGAATTTTGGGGACTTCTCACCCGATCATACTTGTTCTTACTTCCCTTGTTTAAATACTGCACTCAAATTTTTGAGTCACATGGTGCTTTCTTAGCTAGCATGCCACTGCGATGATCACATCATTATGATCACATCATATCTTGCTGAGGGAACACAACCAGGATTTGATCAGTGGCGCAACATCCGGCTTTGAACGAATCCATTGTAGAAAACAAGAAAGGAAAACGATAATTTTCCGTTGGTTGTGATGTATTGTCACGCTTACGACTGCGCTCTTATGGTGCATATACTGCAATGTGTGTTTATAAAGCGCAGATCTGCTCATTCCGAGTCCTCAATATTATCATAACAATTAGCAAATTCGATCTTCAAAATGCGTGGATTTTTTTCAAAATATTTCCAGCAAGCACTTCTTGCGTCTGCTGTTGTTGTTGCAGTTAAGGGTATTCAAGCCGATTCGACGACATTGAAAATGCTCGATATTGTTGACAGTGAACCGTTTGACAGTATTGCAGTATCACCAAGCAATTCCGAAGAATTGAGTTTGTTTGACAGCAGCTTCTCTGAATCGGATAAGGAGAGGGAGGCAAGCATTCAATTCCATGGCCTGCTGGAGTCTTTGGAGCCTGAATATGAGAACGAGGAAGCGATTTATTCGGACCCATTTTACTACCGGGAGACAAATGAAGAAATGAACGACGCCCAGAAATTCGACGATGCAATGTCTTTGGAAAGGCTTGGTATTACTTCGCCTTTCACAATCCTGCAAGAATCCCTCATTGCCAAACAAATTGGGGACTTTTTCGAAAAGTTGAAGATTTTCAAAAGTGCTGTTTTCTGGACCCCGTCGCTTTTGACCACTGAACTTCCCATGATGGAAAATGAATTCTCAACGGTGGCCTCTGCGCTTTATGATATGGAGTCAAGGGGTTTTGATCTTCCCACGGAAGTGGCCGAGCAATTCGATGGGTGTTTTATCGTGTTTGCAATGTTGGATCTCAACCGTGGGATGCGGCTGCTAGGGTGTGGCGACCAACTCGGATTTGCCCCGAATATGCTCAAAACCATTTTGAAAGATCTTGTCGAGAGAATGGAAATTTTTGTGGTGGCTTTATCGGGGTGTTATGACGGAACGGATCAACCAAATACAAGTGCAGACAATTTTGCAGCCGTGGTTGCTAATCTTACAATAGGGTTTGAGGCATTGCAAGAACATTTCAGGGGCTTTATTTCACAGGGCACGGTTTTGTCCGAGATATTTCTGGCCGAATTGAAAGCAATCGAGACTGAAATTGAGATTTTGAACTCCTCAGTGCAAACAAACCAGACACTTTCAACAACGCCAAATGCGGCAGTGGTTGGGTTTACGCAGTGTCCTGAGCCCGAGAACAAAGAGGCAAAACAAACTGCAATGGAACTCAGGGAATTGGAGACCCGAATCAGAAATGCTCATAGTTTAGGATACCACAACCATGATTTTTTCAACTTCGAGATTTTCCATCAGTGGCGAGATGGTGTCAACACGATCTGTGAGGATGCAATTTCGCAATTAGCAAGAAACAACTATCCTCATAGTTGCGAGAAGCAGAGTGTGCTTGAACTTTTGGATGAATTGAGCACTGAAATCACAGGGAAAGTCAATTCGGTGCTTCTTTTGGCCACGGAATTGAGTACAAATGAGTACGTCCCCGATGACCTCGCTTTATCACTATTTGCCGCATTCCACGAAATTCTCAGAAATGATATCCGCCAAGTTGATCTCCTGCTCAATCTGTCTTTGAGAAACTTGAACAAAATTAAAACTTCTGTTAGCAAACTAGGATTTGAAGAGGCCAGGATCCAGACCCTGGTGCAAAAGGAACTTTTGGAACATACTACACGGCATATTAGGGACCTGCAATGGGCACACTTTGCCGATGCAGAGGGGACCAAGATCATGGAGATGAACGCACATATATTATTGGGAAACTTGGAAAGACTTCTTCTCAAGATCGAGCTTGAAAAAAAGTGAATAGCTTGGATATCAATAGCCACAATTCTCAGAGGAAATAGCCCCAAAATAAGCAAACTGCAATGCACTTTTCGAAATCGACTTAAATAGTGTTTGTTCACATTAGATTGCGATGCAATATCTACTCTTTCATCATAACGTGGCCTGCTTTCTACGGCTGCTGTCCGAAGATGTACTCCGTGAGTTTGAATTCATGTAGGATACGAGAAATCACGCCCCTAGAAGATACGTGATTACCAAGCTTCGACAAAAGCTCGGAATCTGTGACGTTTTAAATTTTTTTTTTCTTTTGGTATATAAAAACAAATCCAATTACCCATCCAAAAAAAAAACTAACAGAAGTTGAGTCGAGAACTAGAACCACTCACCATGTGTGCGGGACGCCAGGCTTATGCCTGTGCCTCCTCGGACTTCTTGTACTCCTCGTAAGCAGTCAAGGCGTCCTCGAAGTGGTTGCTGAACAAGTCATCGTTGTCCAACAAAGCCAAGATCTCCTGGTTGTCCAAGTCCAACATCATGCCGGTGATCTTACCGGCAGCCTCAGGCTCCTGGGCCTTACCGGTGGCGACGATCTTAGGGTACAACTCCTCACCCAAGATTCTCTTGTGCTGGTCCTCTGGGGCGGAGGCGAGGATGGCAGCCAAGTCCTTGGCCTGTGGGCCGCCCTTCTGGTTGCGCTGGTTAGGGTAGTAACCTCTCTGCTGGCGACCGTTGGGGCCGTTGAAGTCACCGTAGACAGGAGGCATGCCGTAGACAGGAACGGGCTGGCCGTTAGGGCCGGCTCTAGGCCACTGACCTTGTGGAGGGGGCATCTGGCCTCTAGGCATCATCATCTGAGGGTTAGGGCCGGGGAAAGGAGCGTTTCTACCGTTACCCTGGAAGAAACCTGGCTGCTGGCCGTAGAACATAGGAGGCATGAACTGACCGGGCATACCTGCGGCAGCGGCGTTCTGCATTCTCATCTGGTTGCGTGCGTGGATCTGCTGCTCCAACTGCGAGCGTCTAACGTCCTTGCGCTGAGCCAAAGCAACATACAATGGCTTGTTCATGACCATACGCTGGTTCATCTCCGTGATGGCCTTAGTGGCCTCCTCTGGCGCGGAGAAGCAGACAAATCCAAAGCCCTTGGACTTGCCAGCCTCGTCAACCATGACCTTGGCGGAGGTGATGGTGCCGAATGGCTTGAACTCCTCCTCTAAGAGCTCCAGAGTGATCTGGTCGTCCAAGTTCTTGACGAACAAGTTCACGCCCTGGTATTTCGACAACTTCTCCAAGCGAGTGGTCTCGTACTGCTTCTTCAACTCCTCAACACGTTCGCGCTTCTTCTGGGCACGGCCAACGTAGATCTTCTGGCCGTTGATCTCGGTACCGTTCAACTCATCCACGGCCTTGACGGCAGCGTTGTGGTCCTCAAAGTTAATGAAACCGAAGCCTCTGGACTTGCCCTCGGCGTCCTTCTCAAAGTAGAGCGAGGTGATCTTTCCGTAAGGCTCGAACAACTTGGTCAAGTCGGCCTCGGAGTACTCGGCGCCGAAGTTCTTGACGAAAACGTTGGTGAACTTGGCCTTCAACTCCTCCAACTTGTCTTCTCTCTCCTTTCTCGAAACGTGCTTGCCAACGTACACCTCGAGGTCGTTCAACGACATGCCGTTGACGTTCTCAATGGCAGCGTCCGCGGCCTCGGCGGTCTCGTAGTGAACGAAACCAAAGCACTTGGAGCGGCCCATGCTGTCGGTAGCCACTTTGCACGACAAGATGCGGCCGAACGCGGAAAACGTGTCGTGCAACGCCTTGTTGTCGATGTCTGGGTGCAAGTTCTTGATGAAGATGTTGCCATCGCCGTTTCTGCGCAACGATGGGTCTCTCTGCGACCACATGATTCTGCATGGTCTGCCATCAACCAACGAGTAGTTCAACTGCTCCAAGGCCTTCTCACCATCCTCGTGCTTGAGGTAGTTGACGTAGCCGTAGCCCAACGACTTCTTGGTCACGGCGTCACGGCACACGCGGATCGACGAGACCTGGCCCAATGGCGAGAAGATCTCGAACAAAAGCGCCTCGTTCACTGAGGGGTTCAACTCTCCAACGTACAACGATCCAGACGACTCGGAAACATCGCCCTCTGCAGTCTCCTCAGCGGCAGGAGCTTGCTCAGCGGCAACTGGCGAAGCGGCCTCGGCAGGCGCGTTCTCGAGCTTCAAATTGTCCAAAGACTGGGTAACCTGGTCAGCAGACATGATGAAATGGTTATTTTTTTTCGATTTTTTTTTTCAAGTTTTATTAGTTTTTTTTGGGGTTTTGGGGACGGCTTTCTCTGATCAGACGGGCTGGCGGCCGGTGTGGTGCTGATGCTAGGGAAAGGTGGATTTGCAGTCGGGAGATTTCTCTAAAGAAGAGGTTTTCTCGCCTACAGGGGAAAATTTTTCTTTCTCACAAACACCCCATTGGCGTCTTATATGCAGGCGGTCCTCGCCGATGGCCCATGGTTTTTTTTTTTTTTCTAATTTTTTTTCGGCCTCGCTGTTGATTTTTTCCAAGTCCCGATTTTAGTCGCGAATTACGATACTGATGGCCCGGGTCCCGGATTCTGCTTATTTGAGAGCATAATGAAATACATAACCCAGCCAGATTTTTCCGAAATCTTTTAAATGACGTATTTCACCGTAAAATTTGGAATTGCTTTCGTTTTGTGTCTAAGAAGAAATAAGTTATCGTTTGGGATTTTTAGCCGAATTGTGTCATCTTTATAAGCAGGCCATATTATTGCACGGCTGCTCGTCTGATGTCAGCCACGCACGTGATGTGCCCGGCACGATGCTGCTCTGGCGTTGGCGGAAAGTAAAAGTATTTTTATGACGAATTCGTAGATAATGGAGCGATGGGATTGTTATTTATAGAGTTTTTTGCATTTTGCAAGGCAGGAAAAGTAAAATGGAAGGAAACTAGATTAACATTAACTGAGCAGTGAAATTACTGCGTTCCAATAGTGTCTTCCACCGCAATCGAACAAGAGATTGAAAGTACAATCCAACTTTACTGTTCTCTTTTTTAAGGTTTTTTTTTTTTTTTAAAGAAATATAACATAGGTTTATGCAATTGGAGAAATTGTACACAGTGTGATAGTTCTTAACGATGTTCATCATTGGACTCAGCAGATAGCTGTCTTATTTAACAGTCGATTCTTTCAACTGTGGCCTGGAATGATTGAGTCCTTTGAGTCTATAAGTCAAGATACTTGTCAGGATTTCTGTCAGCGTTAGCACAGATTCCGAGCAGATATATCTTTTTCTTGCCTTAGTACAATTCTGTACGAATTATCAGGACCGGCTCCGAACATGTGAGAAGTGAAAAGTCACGTGCTATGTTTATGACAATTTAATTAAGGACGCAGTATTTTGGCGAGTTTGCAAGAAAGTGGTAGCTCATACCGCACTCAAATCGAAATGGGTTTACTGAATACTTATCTTGTCTACAAATTGATAGAATTTGCGTGAGGCGCTCTAGAACTGAGTAGAATGTTTCTTCTGATTTGTTTTGCCGCGCAAAAAAGTGGAATTCTCAGAAATCCTCTCGGTGGCCAAGCTGGCTAAGGCGCGAGACTGTAATTGTTCATTGTAATCTTGAGATCGGGTGTTCGACTCACCCCCGGGAGATTTCTTTTTGCAAATCTTATTCAGCATTATTCCCACTAATTCTGTCTTTGCTTGCTATTTAGTGCTGGCGATTTATAGATATCAATCGATGTCATTGATCTTCTTGGGGTGTCAGTCAAAGTATCGATAAGTAGGATTCCGAGCAGAAAATGCCAGTTTGGGAAATGCCCTGCCATCTAAATTTGAACTAGACTAAGCCAGTCAAGCAGAGAGAGAAATTTTCGGGTGACACAAGGAAAGCCAATTTTGCCCTTTACTTTTTTCTCATATTGCATAGTCTGTCAAGGAGAGTTTAATGATCGGATGCATTTCTTGAAGGCTCGTGGATTTAGTCTAAACGAAAAATCATTCATGGTCTTTATCTTCACTCAAACTTATGTTAAATGTTGCGGAAATTAATTTTTGGGGGCAGACCACGCCATCAACTTTCAAGAAATTTTGTAACGAATCCTTGTAACTAACGCCAATGATGTCGTGTGGCTTGAAACTAGCAAGGCTTTTGATAACGCTCACACTGTTTGTCTCGGTTTCCACAGAATTCGCATTTACTGGAGTATATGTTCTATTTAAAAATGTGTAAGATATTATGGGTTCGCTGACTAGGTCTTTTTCTCGCCCTGCGACTTGATCCTAGAGTACATGGCGTTGATTTTGGCACTCGGGACACGCGCCGGCCAGTAAAGACTAGCATACGACCACAAATGTTTGCGTGTCTTGTCGTCGGAGCCGTTTGTCGTGGGGTCTTCGATAAAGTCTCCAATGCGGCCCAACTCCTGCCTCAATAATGTGGCCCACTCGTGCTTGTCCAAGCCCTTGTTTCCCTTATGTAGCTTCATGAGTGACTTTGCCACGGGTTTCAAGGTAGTTTTACATTTGGCCTCGTCCATGCTCGCATATTCCAAGAAATCATCTTCCTCATCATGTTCCGGTTTGATCTTCATTTCGCCCAGGTGTGGTTTCAGCTCCATTTTCTCTGCCGATTTAGGTTTAACGTGCTCGGTTCCGTTTTTCTTTGGCTTAGGCTTCACCACACTTGAGTCAGAGCCCTGGCTCGGCCTCTTGCCGTCTTTTGAGACTGGGGCTTCCACTTTCACTTTTCTAATCCTCTTTTTATTGGGCGCAGACATGACACTGGAGGCGTCCTCCTCTCCTCTCAAGATGGTGAATAAGTAGTCGACTCGTCTACCCAAATGGACTGGGCCAGGGACTTTTTTCCCGGCTGCTTTAGCTGGCTTAGTGTCGCCATTAGTCTTCGGGTCGCCCTCAGTGACCGGTGTGCTTGGCGTGTTCTCGGCGTCCTTTTTCCCGGTTCCATCCAAAAAGAGCTTATTTTGCAAGCCAAGAACAGGGTCGTCTCTGATCTGGGCCCAAGAGCCGTAGCCGAACTTGTGCACACCAAGTAAAAGCATGGCATCGTCTTTTGGTGACCACTCACAGCTCCAATTCAGCACCAGTTTCGGGAATCTTGGAAGCTCAAACAGCTGGGGTTTGTCTGGAGGGATCAAAGACTCCAAAAGCTTCATGTCGGGTGGCCGCGACAACACCAACTCTGCGTTGATGTTCTTCACACCTTGATACTCGAAAAGCACGGCTTTCTTTTCCTTTTTTCGCGCAAGCCAGAGCGCAGTTGCACCCTCGCCATCGCCATTGGCGACTTTCAGATCCTTTGCCTTCCGCTCCAATTCGGCAAGCACTTCTGATCGCCTTGCTTCTTCCTCCTTCACCAATTTTTTCGACATGTTGATGATCTCGTTGTATGCATGCTTAATCAACACGGGGTTTTTGTTGGAAATACTGCCGTCCTCGACAAGCTGGTTCCACTTCCCGCTCAAATCACCAATCCGTAAAATTGCGCGGTAGATGCCTCTGATTTCTCGTTCAGATAGCTCGTGATGCTCTTCGACCTTCTTCTTCGCAGCTTTACGTCTCCCACCTTCTTCCTCCTCATCATCCTCCATTCCGGACGTGTCTGGGGTACCGCCTTGAAGCTTCTTTACTGCTGCACGTCTTCTTGAGTACATGGCAATTTGATCGTTGAGATAGGTCTCTTCAGCCCTCTTCTTTTCCTCTTCTTTAAGCTTCGACAATTCGTCCTGCGGAATGATATCATCCCATTCGATATCTGCCTTGTAATCAGTGACCTCAAACTGTTTCAAAAACTCCTCGGAGCCCAAGTTTGACTCGCCAAGATCCGGTGTGGTCACGTGATCCTCTGCCCGACTAAGCACGTCATCCAAGTTCAAATCTTCCAATTTCTTCTGATTGTCTGAGGCTGCAAACATGTTGGCCGCACCAAACTTCAAGATTTGCGAGAGCTCACTCGACGACGGCTCATTTTTGTTTTTCTTGGACGAGCTGGCGTCGGTCATGCCTAACGAGATAATCGCATACTCGAGAATCATCTTTTTCCTTGCTCTCTCCAAGATCTCTTCTTCAACAGTATCTTTTGAAACAAACCTGTACACAGACACGTGCCTGGTCTGTCCAATTCTATGGGCACGAGCCATCGCCTGCAAGTCTGCTTGTGGATTCCAGTCCGAGTCGAAAATAATCACGGTATCTGCCGTCATCAAGTTAATACCCAACCCGCCGGCTCTGGTGGAAAGAAGAAACGCGAAATCACGGGATTCAGGCGCGTTAAAATGGTCAATCGAGATTTTCCTTTGAGCGGACGGAATGCCACCATCCAACCGCTGGAATTGGTGGCCCTTAATGGAGAGGTAGTCACCCAAAATATCCAAAATACGCACCATTTGCGAGAAGATCAACACACGGTGGCCCTCTTTTTTCAAACGAGTCAAAAGTTGTTCCAAAAGCACCATCTTACCCGACGACATGATGAGCCCTTTCAAGATATTGTCTCTGGAGGCAGAACCTGCCTTGGCCAAAATGCGTTCCTCGGCTCCATCAAACAAGTAAGGATGATTCAGCGCCTTTTTCAACTCACTCATGACGTTTAATAAGGAGATCTGCGAGCCCTTTACGCCCGAGTTCAACGCAGCATAATTTTTGGTGATGATGTTTCTGTAGTATTCCGTCTGGAGATCAGACAACTCCACACGCAAGATACGCTCGGACTTTGACGGAAGAGACTTCTCCACGTCCTTCTTGAGACGGCGCAAAATGAAAGGCTTGATGCTTTGCTGCAAATGCTGGATATATTCTTCCTGGTTGTCTGCAGGAGCATCAAAGTCGATTTCTTGGTCAATGGTGAATTTACCCGGGGTCAAGAAGTCACACAACGCCGCCAACTCCTTGATGTTGTTCTGCAATGGCGTACCCGTGATCAAGAGCCTGTTTGCAACTTTGAACAGTTTCAAAGATTCATAAAGTGACAGCTCGGCGTTTTTCAAGCGGTGGGCCTCATCAACGGCCAAAAACTGCCACTTGAACGCGCCAAGCTCGCTGCGATCTTTCAAAATGTACTCGTAAGTCGTCAAAAGAATATTGAACTTCGGTTTTCTGTTGGCGCCGAAAAACTCATAGTCTCTGATCGTCTTACGGGCCTCAGTGTTGCCCAAGTAATAGATACAATTGACGTCAGGGGACCACTTTTCAAACGTTTCTTGCCACGCCGGAATCGTACTCAACGGCACCACCACCAAGTGGGGCCCGTTCTGGCGCCGCGCATAAATTAACCACGACAAGAATGCCACGGTTTGCACGGTCTTACCGAGCCCCATTTCGTCGGCCAAAATGCCGTTTTCGTTGCGCAGCCAAAGAAACGCCATCCAATTCAAGCCCGTGAGCTGGAAGTCACGCAACTCGCCGTTCTTGATGAACTGCGGCTGCTTGCTCAACTTCTCAAACCGCGGCCTTTGGTTGGCAGGGTAGTTGGCCAGCAACGGAGGCAAGATCTTCAGCTGGAGCCGCTGCTGGTACTTCGCCACCTGTTCTGGAGCGTCCTTGGCTATCACCGCGGCGTCTTCCCACGAGCATTCATTATAATAAAGCCGTTTCCACTTCACAAAATACTGTAATTGCGAAGTACCATCTTCAAGCTCCACGCGGTCACTGTCAACAATGCGCTCTGCGTGTGTGTACTCGTCCTGCTCATCACGCTTGCGCTCGCGCTCAATGTCCATCGCCTCAATGTCCTCTTTCGTGGTCATTGGGTCGTTCCTGATCTCCTGATCGAGAAGGATGAACTGCTTGATGTAATTATCGACCTTGCGGAACCCTTTTGCGTCCTTTAACGCATGATAGGGCTCCCACGAGTTGTGCAAATGCAGTTTGTCCGTCCACTTGATCTTGAAAAGGTAGTCTAGTTTTGGCTCGTTGGTAAGTTCAGCGTTTTCTTCATTCTTCTTATGGTCCATCACCATGTCGATACCGGCGCTAGGCTCCTCCGCCATCGCCTGCTCGTAGTAGTAGTAGTCCGTGTTACCGTCGGCGTCGGCGTCGGCGTCGTCACTTTCCAAAAACTCCGCCTCGTCATCGATATCCACCGCGTAGTTCACCGCGCTACTGTTTCTCGTGGAAAACCGCACCTCCAGCGGTCCCAGCGCGGCGTTGGACCGGCTCAGTGCCTGTGTGCTACCAGCACGGCCATTCAGCCCAACGCGGGGCCTTTTCCGCGTCTTGGGCCGCGTTTTACGGCTCTCGGCACCAAAATCTGCATCCTCGTCGTCATCTTCTGCGTCATCCGACTCTTCCTCGTCGTCATATTCGTCGAGCGTAGCCCGCGGCTTGCGCTTGCGTGGCGCCACTTCTTCGTCCAGCTCCTCGGCGAACAGCGCCACTTTGCGTTCCCTGCCAGACCGCCTAAGCCCGTAAAGCTCTGGGTTCGCCTCGATTTCCTCGCCCAACTTGACCATGACGTCGTTTTTTTCTAGAGTAAGCTTTGATTAGTTTTTATCAAGTGACCAAAGATATAATCTGTAGGTTTTCCTGTATCCACTAGCCTTTTTTGCTATACCTTTATGTTGTAACAAACGCGTGGCTATCACTGAATATCGACAATAACACACACGTTCAACACCGGGCGTTTGATGCTTTTTGTGGGCGAAATTCAGACACTTCTAGACAACTGATTCGTGTCTGATTGTTTGAGCGACTTTAACGACTTGTTTCGATCGAAATGTGCCTGTTTGGGCAGACTCCAACAGTCGTGTTTTTCACTGTGCGGTGCCAGTATGAGCCAGGGCACTTGTCTCAAAAGTGCTGGGCGTCTTTTTTTTTTTTTGCTCTCGACAAGTCTCCTTGAACTAAGAAAGTCTGAGTATAATAGTCACCTATGATTTCCCAACCAAGTTTGGCGTGGCCCGTGTTTGTTTTTGATTTGGGGTGTTGGGGAAAAATAACTAGGGAGAAAAAATTTATGCGAACGACGACACCGCCTGTTTTGGGTACAACACGTTACTGGCCGAACTCGGCAGGGGATGGTGCGGTACACATTTTGATTACTATATGGGTTTATAAAGATCGCCTTGGCAAGCCGCTTCTTTTGAATTGCATAACACGAAAAAATGATGATTGGTTGCAAAATTTAGCAATTGTCTCTCTATATGTTGCCCTGTGGCCTGTGTTTTCTTGGTGTGCACTGCAGAGCATAGCTTCACCTGCTATGTAGCAAACGCCAGGGTTGTGAAGTCTTGGTAGGACTTCGCCGACAATACCTTGTGCAGTTGACCGCCGTGCTTCATTAGCAGTGACCGTGGACAAGACGCGTCTAAATGGATGGTTTCAGTGTGGAGTATGGCGCCCATAGGCTTCTCGATATCAACCAATACATAAATTAAATTGTTTGAGAGCACATTGACCTTCCTTGGTAGTTCACAGCGACGCGTCTCCACCGCTCATTTACGGAGAGAAGCCCCAAGTGATCTCGCTAATCCCATCTTTCATCAAGATGGAGTGCGAGTGTACTTGATGAGAGATATCGTGTGCTGAGGCCAGAGCGCCAAATGGAGCAGCACATGGTTTATTGGCCGTCTTGCAAACCAAAAGCCACCTGTTTCTTGCCATTCATCACGAGAGCAATCGACCTATTTTGCGCTTGTGAATTCGGTAGGGCAAAGCCTCTTCCCATGGTTTTGTCCGAGATTTGCCCCTATAGCTCAAGCGCACACTTCACGAATGCCACGATCACGTTCATTGCGACATAAAGAATTTGGACGATTCTTCATGCAATTTCACTGGCCATACCAAAATAAGAGCGATTTTGACGCGCCAAGCCCGAGAAGCAGCTGACAACAAGCCCAGTTGTGGTGAGAAATATACCCGCTGAGTTTGTCAAAACTTGACGCAAAAGCGCCAAAGAGTCATATTACCGTAAAAATTTCATCTTTGTGGTGGAATATGTCTAGCCTTAGGGAGGTGTAGGGAGCAAAGAGAAAAATAGTAGGGGTGGACAAAATTTGTGCGGCATGCCTCCGGCGCGAATCCCGATTAAACTTGGTACACGCACGTCCTTTTTATATTTCTTGGGTGGCCGCGTCAGGAATAAACGCGAATCGGCGTGAAATATTCGGCGAGAGCACAGCTTCTGATGATTCTTGAGCCAAGGATTCATGTGAGGGAATGACCATGCACTATTTTATTGCATCTGTTGACATGAATAGTAATTTCCAAAAGCGTGTACAGAATTGCTGCACTTCCGGTAAATAATGAAGGAGAAATAATATTAGTTGATTAGTCTCTAGTTAAATCACATGGTAGAATCACATGGTAGTAATGAGTCTCGGATGAGCAAAAACATTGGCCTAATTGATTTTCTAGTTTGCTTGCGGGAGTATGAGCTAGGCTCGGTTTCGAATTTCTCCTGAACTCCGAGGTCTCGTTCAATTCATTTGGTTGCGAAATAGCTTTCGAGCCAAGGCATTGACAGTGCACATGGTCGAGAAATGGAAATCACTCACAAAGTATCGAGATCACATAAAATCAAATTGGTTGTGAATTTTTGAAGAGTTTTCTGCGAAAAAGAAAAAAAGAGAAAGTTGCGCAGATTCATGCTTGAATATAGCTTGGGATGTTGAGGTAGTTGCCCTCCTCTTTGAGACGTAGTCTCATGTAGCAAATTGAATTTATTTATGACACTATACTATAGCTGCTGTTTTAAAAGAATTAGCTTTATATGAGCTGGCATTAGTCATAATTATCTGCTTGAAACTTCCTGAACATTCTGATCAAGAGTCTACGAAAATGTCGACGTGCGTGAGTGTGGTTGCATGATAGCATCCTAGCACATTGGTACACACTAATTTGTCTCCCGATAATAACCCCACATTCGATTATAGTTTTTTTCTTTTTTTTTTCTTTTTTGCTTGACACACCTGATTAAGGACTGGGGGCGGGAATTGCTTGCCTAGCTCTCCATAAAACTATAAATGAACACATATGAAACCCTAGCCAGCTTCGCTACCATGCCTTGCGTTGAAATCTTGGCTGGGCAGTGTATGAGATAAATTAGGAGCAACTAATAAGCAAAAGAAGAAAAAATAGACGCTTTCAAAAAACAGCTCAATTGTTTTACATTCGAAACACATCTGGATTTGTTTTTGCATAACTTAAAATTTGGCTCAGTTTGCCGATTCTCAATTTTTTGAATTACATGAATGCAACCCCTAGATTCTTGTCATTCATGCGTTTTCGCTCTAGATAGAAAAATGCATTCAAGCCAGTTAATTGTTAGAAGAATAGGCTTCGTGAAAGCTACTCCAAAAACGAAATAGTTGTAGGCAATTCTTGTGTATAATTTTGCAACAGAATCAGACAAGAAAAAGCCTGGGCAATTTCCCGTTGAGTGGATCTTACGGCAACTGGAACACACCCGTCAGTGGTGGCCAATCCGGTGCTGGCTTTAGTAAGGTGATGAGAGTAACGCTGGCATGGCGCGCATGCGTAAACAGAGGCACTAATATAAGCGCAATGAAGCGAGCCTCATCACCGAGCGAAGCAGCTGCCGCGACAGAAAAGTATGCAACATGCAGGAAAACGTATTTTTTTGCAAAAGACGAAACCGAAAAAAAAAAAAATTACCGTTGAGGTAAACCCACCACGAAAGCAAAACTAACACCCGCGAGACAGTCATGAGTGGCAAAGCTAAAGGCGCCAACAAGAATGCCCCGTCATCAAAGGGTACCAGAATTGCGATTGTGTCCACAGACAAGTGCAAGCCCAAGAAGTGTAAGCAGGAGTGCAGAAAGTCGTGTCCGGTGGTGAAGACCGGTAAGCTTTGTATCGAGGTGACTCCTGCGAGCAAAATTGCGTTTATTTCGGAAAACTTGTGTGTTGGTTGTGGTATTTGTGTGAAAAAATGCCCGTTTGACGCCATCAACATTATCAATTTGCCCACGAACTTGGAGGCAGAGACTACCCATAGATACTCGGCCAACTCGTTCAAGTTGCACCGTTTGCCCACGCCCAGACCGGGCCAGGTCTTGGGTTTGGTCGGTACCAACGGTATCGGTAAGTCTACCGCTTTGAAGATCTTGGCGGGTAAACAAAAGCCCAACTTGGGTAAGTATGACAACCCACCCGACTGGGAGGATATCTTGAAGTATTTCAGAGGCTCCGAATTGCAGAACTACTTCCTCAAAGTGTTGGAAGACAACATTCTGGCGATTATCAAGCCTCAGTACGTCGATAACATCCCCCGTGCATTAGCTAAGGCTGCTGTCAAGGATGTCGCCGGTATCTTAAAGGCCAAGAATCAGAGACCAGAAAAGTTTGAGTATGTGACCAAGCTCTTGGAGTTGAAGCACGTGATGAACCGTGACGTGGCACAATTATCCGGTGGAGAGTTGCAGCGTTTTGCTTTGGGTATGACGTCGATTCAGAAGGCCAACGTTTACATGTTTGACGAGCCATCTTCATACCTTGATGTGAAACAGAGATTGCACGCGGCCGAGTTGATCCGCTCGTTGTTGGACTCTACCACGTACGTGATTTGTGTGGAGCACGACTTGTCGGTGTTGGACTACTTGTCGGACTTTGTGTGTATCTTGTACGGTGCGCCATCGGTGTACGGTGTGGTGACGTTGCCCTCTTCTGTCAGAGAAGGTATCAACATTTTCTTGGACGGTTTCATCCCCACTGAGAACATGCGTTTTAGAGAGGAGTCCTTGCAGTTCCGCTTGGCCGACGCTGCTGACGGCTTGATCTTGGACCACTCGTCTGCCATGCGCTACCCAACATTGAAAAAGACTCAGGGTGACTTTAAATTGACCGTTGAGAAGGGAGATTTTACCAACTCGGAGATTTTGGTCATGTTTGGTGAAAACGGTACCGGTAAAACCACCTTCTGTAAGATCTTGGCCGGAGCTTTGGCTGCCGACAACGGTACCGAGGTCCCTAAGTTGAACATCTCGATGAAGCCACAGAAGATCGCCCCCAAGTTCCCTGGTACGGTCAGACAGTTATTCTTTAAAAAGATCAAGGGTGCGTTTTTGAACCCTCAGTTCCAGAGTGACGTTGTCAAGCCTTTGAACATCGATAACATCATTGACCAGGAGGTGCAGGTCTTGTCCGGTGGTGAGTTGCAAAGAGTTGCACTCGTGTTAGCTTTGGGTATCCCCGCAGACATCTACTTGATCGACGAGCCTTCCGCGTACTTGGACTCGGAACAGCGTATTGTGTGCTCGAAGGTTATCAGAAGATTCATTTTGCACTCGAAGAAGACGGCGTTCATCGTTGAGCACGATTTCATGATGGCCACGTATTTGGCCGACAGAGTCATTGTGTTCGAGGGCCAGCCGTCGCAGAATGCCGTGGCCAAGGCGCCAGAGTCTTTATTGACTGGGTGTAACAGATTCTTGAAGAACTTGAATGTCACTTTCAGAAGAGACCCCAACTCTTTCAGACCCAGAATCAACAAGAAGGACTCCCAGATGGACAAGGAGCAGAAGCTGGCCGGGAACTACTTCTTCTTGGACAACACCGAGTTGTAAAATCGGGTGTAACTTTCTTTCCGCCCGCCGAGCCGGGCAGCCGTGGGGTTTTTAATTGCATGAGCTCTAGGTCGCGTGCGCTGACCTATTGTGAGTGGCACTCGTTTACGTATGACGTGCCATGATTTTCTTATTTGGTTGTATAGCATAATGATAATTATCTACTACGTGAGTGTAGCGAGGCCAGAATAATGGCTGTCGAAGGGACAGAGGATACACCATTTGCGGGCCACAGAAACAAATCTCAGAGTTTGCTTTTTAAACCGGTAGAACAGCAAGTCCTCCGAGGGTTGGCTATATATACCAGCGGTTGTTCTTTGGGAACTTTTTTGATCTTTTTTTTTTCTCTTCACCTGCAAGTCGGGACTCGACATGTATTCCATAGGCCAGATTCTTTTATATGAGCGTGAGATTACTTCCCCCTTGATGAAAGCAACCGACAATGTAAAATTCATCACCATAACAAGAAGAGAAAACACTTTTGTGAAAGTCGAACAAAACAACTCTAAATATCCTTTCATCCTGGAATGGCTTAACTAGTAGGTAAAACACATACCCGATCGTGCACGCTAGTGAGTCCATAGGTAAACATGCCGTCTTTCTAAATACATTGAAAAACCATCACCTTCGCTCCCCAACAAAATGTATCAGGAAAGGCTGCATTCTCTCCCGACAAGCGGCGGGGTTAACAGCCTTAGTGAGGGGTGCCATGCAACTTATTCCTCACATGAAGAGTTTTGACACCCGTTGGCAGGTGCATAAGGCACATTCGCGGCTCAAGTTGCGAAAATGAGCGCCATTGAATTGATGATATTTGAGCAGCATCAGCGTTGAAGCTTTTCGTTTCTTTGGTCAGAACCTATATTCATAGATAAAGGCCCTTGGAAACAAGTCCGATGCATTGAGGGATGAGTCAGTGATGTATGGGCAATTGTGTTCAGGGTCAGACCCTTTCAGGGGCGAGCGAGTCATTTTCCGCCAAGAAATATGCTTGACGCCAAAAAAAAAAGAAGGCGTTTGACCAACGC
This sequence comes from Metschnikowia aff. pulcherrima, assembly GCA_004217705.1. NCBI lineage: Eukaryota > Fungi > Ascomycota > Pichiomycetes > Serinales > Metschnikowiaceae > Metschnikowia > Metschnikowia pulcherrima. The sequence goes on along the minus strand of CP034460.1, from coordinate 221,691 downwards.
ATGAAGACACACCAATAAAAAAGCAATTTACCCCTTCATTGCAAATCTTGACATCATTTTATTTATGTCCACTGTCTAAGCCCATTACTTGAAGCGTGCGTGAAAAGTTCATCGGGCAAGACCAGGAGGATACAAGTTCCGTTTTTGCTAACGAAGAGGGAGAAGGAGCTGCGGTCCTTGACCATTTAAATAGCACAAAAGATATCAAAACAACATTTTGGAGTGCACGGAACACAAAAGACGATACATTGCCCAAAACAGACGCACATGAGCGGTGAGCGTGCCTGGCGTTTAGCGCTCCGACAGGATGGCTGCAAACATGTGGCACGCTCCTTCAAGGCCGTCATTTGAAACAGGCTTAGAAAAGGGGGCCTCGAGGGGTATTTCACTATAAAGGGACTCCGTCTCCACCCTCGCTTCTCCTAAATGCTCAAATATTCTCCCGCTAATTCCCGACTCGTTATGAAGTTCATCTCACTCGCTTTTTTCACTGGTGTCTCACTTGCAGCCATTTCAACATGGGGAAATTCTACCGATGCTCTGGTGAGCTATCTGAATGATGGTGACTGCCTGACCGCTGTTTACGACTCTTCTTACCATCTGAAATCGCATCACACAAATGACGTACACAAACTGCATCGCAAACCTCCTCAAAAGCTGCAACGCGGGCCTCCTCCTCGGAAGCTGCACCAGGGACCTCCTCCTCGGAAGCTGCACCAGGGACCTCCTCCTCGGAAGCTGCACCAGGGACCTCCTCCTCAAAAGCTGCAACGCGGGCCCCCTCCTCGGAAGCTGCGCCTTCCTGCTCCTCCCCAGAAGCTGCACCGGGCACATCACTCTCACAAGCTGCCTTACCATGCCACCGAATGAAGTTCAGATCTGTGAATCAGCCATATGTTTTCTGTATAGAACAAATATAGTCGTCCCGACACATACTTATTGAGAAGAGAATACTGTTTCGACAAGGGATTGTTCAATGAAGCCTGTTTGGGTTTCGTGATCCAGTCCACACCATTACTAGCAAGGTTTCTCACAGCTGAGCCAGCGGCACTCTCACACTCGGCGTATTCATGAGAATCAGAGTAGGAAGGAAATCAAGCAGTGAAAAGATCATTCATCAAGAAGGGAAACAAGTGATAAAAGAACCTCTAAAGTCCGCGGCTCACGGCAGCAACCCTTTTGAGTGTGTAGGTCGCAGGCCTCGGATCTTGCCATCTTCCTGGGTTTTTGCGTATTCTGAAAATCCTAGTGCCCCACCGTCGGTTCAGTTCCGCGTAAAAAATGCTTTAATCTTCAAGATGGACGACAGCTAGAGCTGGCCGTGACTGAAACATTGACTTTTATTCAGTTTTTTGATGAGATCAAATACTAAATAGGCTGTCTTCCGCTATGATGAGAAGGTATGTCATTCATACCCTTAGTATCGGGCTTGCCAACATCTTCGAAATGAGAAAGACATTTATAGCAGCATATTTAGATTCCTGCAACACCACCAAACCGGGAGTTTTAATTGGCCCCCTGCTCAAACTGGACTTCTCAATTGCGAAGAATCTTCTCTGTGTATAAGTATCTCAAGGTATGAAGGTTATCAGAAACGTGCTAAGTGCAGAGGCCCGTGGGATTGAGATCACCTGACATGCACGTGATTCGCACGTGTTCACCCAAACCAGTAGACGATCAACAGACAATCATCTTCGATAGTTAGCATCAAAAAACGCCCGTTTCTCCTTCTTTTTCCTCGTTCAAACTATCGACTGGGTGTGCCATGGCCATGCGCAAAGATGAGATTCTTGTTGAGTACGCTCGCAAGCTCAAAGAGCTCGAATACCTATGGTCGAATCCGTTGAGGCCGTTCTCAACTTCTACGGATCTCCAAGACAAAAATACTAGCACAAATACTACATACGCCGATTTTATTGATAATCCTGATATCGAATCGAAGCAGCCTCTCGTTAGTCATGATATAGACCGCTTGAAACGTGACTTGGCAGCTTTGGCAGTCAGGTATCTCCGCGATAACAACGTATTAAGCCAAAACAAGAAACGACAGGCAAAAGATGACACTGATACGGCCCGCAAGGCCCAAAAAATTTCATCGGGTGATAATCCACACCGGCTGGTGCCTGTAAATACTCGTTTACAAGATAAGAAGACCGTGCTGAATAACTTACAGTCGCAACTAGAGACTTTAGAGGCGGAAACAAATGAGTTTCTCAATAAGAAGCTTTCAGATTTGGACGTGGTCGCTCTACCGGAGCATTTGCCTACCCAAGTTCACAACGTGCTCTCGTTGGCTGAGCTCTACTATTTGACACAAACTTTGCCTCTTATTAAGCTTTTGCCGGGCACACATAAGACGCTCATGACGGAAAACTTTGAGCTGGCGATTTTGGAGGGGAAAGTTGCAGTGTTATTCTCGCGTATTGAAGAACTCAAACGACTGAAGAAGTGGTCCTTACGACAGCCTATCCGGTACTATGACCCGTTTGTGTATGCAAAGAGAAACATGAAGTCGAAACTATGTTCATGGGACTACGTTTTGAAGGAAGGAAAGTGGATGGCTACGGATTTCAAGGAGTCATTGAAGTTCAAGAAGCTTTGCTGTGTTACAATTGCTCAGGCCGTGCAGGATTTCTGGTCGTACGGAAAAGTCGTATGCATCAGCAGAAAGCCGATCGCACACCTTCCAGAGGTATCTAAGGGTACTGATTCCGAGGCATACGCGTCTGCAGTAGAAGTGATGGACACCGAGATTAACGGCGTAGAAGCCGAAGCAGAAACTGTACCCGCACAGACTGAAAATGTTCTCGAAACCGAGTCTTTTTTGCCTGATCAAGAGGATACTGATGCCATACAGGAACACGGTGTTTTGGCGGCACAAGAGGATGTTATGTCGATGCAGGCACAAGCACCTGAGCCTGAAACAATTGATATCAGCAAGTTGCTCGAGCGTCCAAACCCTGCCGATGAAATTGCGCCTTACAACTTACCGCAGTACCTGCCACAGGATCTTCTCGATTCCGGCATCAACATGAAAAACAGGGGTCCTTTCAAGGCCCATGTGAATTTGAGCGATATGAAGAAATTAGACCAGCTGATTATACGGAATCTTCCCAAATTCACTGCGTTTGACGATGAGCGCAAGAATCCTGAAAAACCAATTCCAACGGGTGAAACCACCATTGTTCCTGTCTCACAGATGCTCTTACCCATGGAGGACGATGATGAATGGCACAAAATCGTGTTGCGCGACGCAAAGCCGAAACCGAAATCCTCAGCGCCGAAAAACGGGGTGCCAGAGTACCAAAAGGGGCTATTTGGTGTGCAGTCACACCGGCGGTTGAATTTCTTGCGGCCACCAAAACCTCCGGCAATCAAAAACATCGAGTTCCGCTCGCCCACGATCTGGCTTCCTCAAGACGACAAATACTTGATTCATTACGTGGCCGAATACTGCTTTAACTGGGACCTCATTTCGGAAAACCTCCAGCAAAACGCCGCCACGCTTAGGCGCTATGAATCAAATATCGAGCGGCGCACGCCCTGGCAGTGTTTCGAGCGGTATGTACAGCTCAACGAAAAGTTCCAGTTCTCCGACATGAAGGGCATCAACGCGTACCTGGCGCAGCAGTGGCTTGAGCTGGCACACAAGGCGCAACTGACAACGAAAAGACGCATTTCGCCACTCGGAGTGGGCAACGAAAGCATCCAGCGGGGCCACCGGCGGCTCAGGTGGGCGTCGATGTTCGACGCGATGCGGAAGACTATGCGCAAACGCGAAAATGCCCTCGCCAAGTCCACATCCCGTAAAGGCACAAACCTGCCAGACATATCCAGCTCGTCACTGGTCAGCACGGCCAACGGGAGTGTGAAGCGCGCATCGGATAAGATCCCGACACCACTAGAGCTTTCCACGTTGAAACATGACCGGGATAAATCGATGCAGGAGGCGTTTGTGCATCAGCAGGCGACCCGGTCCAAGATGATGGCGGCGGTGGGGCTGCAGAAAGGCGTGATAGACCTGCACCCGTCGCTGTCGCCAGGCTTCGGCGGGCCCACGGATATGACCGGGATTTCGCCGCACCCTCGCGTGTCTCAAGCGCACAGGGGTGCCGCCGCTTCTAGTCTGGGGCCAAACTTGCAGAGACCGCAAGCTGCACGCCCAAGTTCGCAACAGGGTTTGAATTCACAGCAACAGGTGACACAGCAGCAGCAGAATAAGCCGGGGATGGCGGGATTTAAGCGGCCCACAACACCGAACGGCACCCCGTTGAGCGTGGAGCAGATCCAGCGACTTTTGCAGATCCAAAAGCAGAGACGCATGATACAACAACAACAGCAGCAGCTGGGGTCTGCGGGGCAAAGCCCAGGCACCGTGCCTGCGTCGCCCAATCCGCTCACGAGAAAGCCGGGCACAGGCCAAATCGGCGGCCAGGTGCTTTCAGGAAACGGGCTCATGCCAGGTAACTCTCTCCTGGCCGGAAACGCCGCTAAAAAGGGCCCTGCGCCGGTGCGTGGCCGCATCCAGTTCCCTCCCGCGCAGGTTCTGGCAATAATTAACTCGATCCAGCAGAAAAACCCGAACCTCACCAAGGACCAGGTGACGAAACTTGCCGCATCGTATTTGGCAAATCTTCAGCAACAGCAGCAGAATAAGCTTGAGCAGCCACATCGTGCGGTATCGGCGGGCGAAAGCTCCAGTGTGCAACAGAACCTACAGGCCCGGCAGGCCCAGCTCTCGCGGCAGCGCTTGGCGGCGTCCACGGGACTCACAGGGAAAGAGACAGACGCTCAGACATTGTCAAAAATGCAGTATGAGGAGCGCAAAAAGCTCATGATGCAGCAGGGCGGCTCTCAGTATGCACAGGGTGCGACAAACTCGGGCAAATCGATGAGCTCGAGGGCTTCTTCGAAAGGGCCCCGGTCGCAAGGCTCGCAAAGTTCTCAAGGGGAGTCGTGAGGATTCATGATTTTAATGTGACAAGAATACAAACAAGGAATCCATTATTTACTTCGTAAGTTAGACTAAGATAGACTGGATTCATCGGCCAGTGATGGTGATGAAGTCTGTATGAGGAAACTTAAGAGTAGAATCGTCGCTAGTTTGCTTTCACTAAACATACGTCCTAGCTTTTTCTCTATTCATTGCTTGAATGGAAAAGTTCTGGCATTACAACACGCTGCTCGTCTGATGCTGCACAATGACAATGAATGGGCCCTGGGGTAACATCATCTTAAAACTCAAAAAAAAATAGCTAATTTTGAGAGACGTGAATCTTGATACGAGCAATAGTACAGTCAGAATGTGTGCAATGTTAATACGACGATTATCTCAAGAAGATGCTTTTCACGGGTGTGTCATGCAAATGACAAAAATTGTAAAAAGAGAAGAAAAATAAAAACAGCAAAATGTGCTAGTGTTAGATTATTCTGCTAAGGCTTCTCTGTATGCTTTGAATTCGAAGTGTAGCAGAAACTTGGGCGCTTTTATGAGTCCGGGATCACTTTGGGACTGATCAGATAATTACCTGAGCGTTGAAGTCAAGAAAAAATTATGGGTAAAGTAATTTGCTTCAGAAGTAAAATAAATGAAGACTTCGTCACTTATAGAGAGATGGAAAATTGATGGTTTTCTAGCCTTATCTAATCTCACGAGGCAATGACTAACTCGCAGTCGTAGCCGTTTGCCGAGAGCCATGCCAGGCTAAACTACCAGAGTTGTCATTCAATTAAATAGAGCAGTCGCTTTGATATTAGTCAAGTTTGTGAATGATTTCATGCTGGCTTGATACTTGGTTTAAAACTAAAATTGATTACACTCTTCATTATTTCATTACTCGATTGTGTTGCGCTGTCACATCGAGAGAGTTACTTTTGGGACCAGCAAACAGGCATAAACAATTAAACGTTTTTTTTTTAGCATTTCACACAAAAACCGGACTTCGTAAACTGACTAAATCATACCGTGCTTGGTGTAAAGACTTCAATCATCAATTTCATCACGCCCCTAAGGCTGGGGATGGCAAGTACGGCTCACGTGCGTTCATAACTTCATGGTGCTGATAAGGACCACGTTCCCAGCCAAGTAAATGATCCGTGGTTTCCTAGAATTACTGGTTTTTTTTTTCTCGTGAACAATGGAATCGCCATAAAAAAGGATAAAAATCAATTGAAAATAAAAAATTGTCATCAAAACCGAAGAATTTCGATACATATACTCACCGGGTCCAAGTGCACTATACTGTAGTATCGCAGGCAGCCTCGAGTCGCAGTTGATCAGAGGCATCATCAGCACACTCAGTCTCAAACACCACCCAAACTCCATCTATACCAACAAGAAATTTCACACAAACCAGGAAATTTCCCTGCTTTTTTTCAGATAATCAGGCCAGCCAGAGCATTTTGGATCCAAAAAACTCATCTCATCTCTCACAAAAATGCACCATGGACCGACGGCCGCCCAGTCCTGCCAGCCCCATCAGTGACGCCGAGCCAGCGCCAGAACGGGCTAATTTTTACAGATACCTCCCGCAAAACCTAGCCGCTGAGTTCTCACGGCGCGTGCTTGGATGGCTCTACTCGTTTTCGCTTGTCATTCTCATGTTGTTGACGCTTGCGTTTGTCGTGGTGACGCCCGCAGACGTGATCATGCAGACCAAGGGAACCTCCGCCATGGGGGTGAAACTATTTATTATCATCATATCGAACGCGTTTTTCTTGTTTGCTTCGGTCGTGTACTACTTCTCGAGACTCGTGCACAGCCGCGTGCTCCTCAACCAGATCCCATCCAAGTCCGTTTATCTCCCGTTGGAAACCCGCGATTTGCCCCGGAAATCCACTGATTATATCACCCAAAACTTGTGCAGATGCGTCGGGGACATTCAGGCGCGTGCGGGGCCGTTGCAAAACGAGCTGGAGCGGTTCGATTACCCGGGCATGTCGCCTCCCAACTATATCCAGCAGCGCAATCTACGCTTGGGGTTCCTGCATGCTTCACTGGCGCTCCCGGAGAATTGCGTGTTCGAGGACGTTGTCAATAGCATTGGGCTCAAGGTCAAAGTGGACGGCTTGTTTGCCGGCAACTTCACGATCCCGAAACATTACACTTTCCGCGAGGTTTTGTTGGCCATCGCCGAAGATTTGGATACAGAGGGCGCCTTGGACGCGGACTTGGCCACTGTGCTCCGAGTCGTTGTGGAGGACTACGAGAGGTTTAAATTTGGGCCGGATTTGATCAAACAAGCCGAGTTGGTTGCGTTTCTATCCAATTTGGAAAAAGTCATGACGAGATATATCAATTCGAATTCGGCCGAGTTCACGCGCATCGACCTGGCCTCACTTCGCAGACCCAGCTATGTCGATACATACAGCGTCGGGTCACGTGGCGAGCCTAGCGACGCAGAGAGTGCCAGGAGCGTGGTCATGACCCGACCCCTGAGTTTCCTCGATCCATTCGACTACCATGACGACGCCGCCAGTCTACGACGCCAGGCGCTGTTTTCAAACACCGGGTTTGGGCTATATCCACGGCGCCTGCTGCGCAGCAGGGACGGCTTCCGAAATAGCAGGGACAGCTCGCGGATCAGCCGCGAAAAGGCCAGGCTCAGTAGGGAAAAGTCGGGCAGTAGTGTTGGGACAGATCGGGCTTCAGGGCGCCGGAACTCGGCGTGGTCGGCGATCAAGAGCCGCCTTGGCAAAACCTGACCGGGTTCTTGGATTGGTTTTAAGGTTTGGAGATCCCACTAATGTAGCATTACTCAGCATCCTTGGCCCTGTTTCCAGTGCTTATACAGTGACAGGGCATGCATCTCTTTATTTAATTAAGCCTCGCTTCGCTTTACTCGAGCTCGTTTAGTGTACCAACAAGATTTCGTAAGGCTATAGGATTTCACAACTTTCAAGTTTAAACACATAAAAACCTAGTTCTGTCTGGGCTTGGTGACGCCATCGTGCACAAAGTAATACACCACCGTTCCATCGTCGTTAACTATGGCCAAAGTGATGCGCTTGGGCCGCAGGTCGATTTCTGCTACACGATCAAACCACAGCGAAATCTCTCCCATGGAACACTTGGCCTCGTGCATGGCTTTGGGAACGACCCATTCCTGCAAATTCTCGGGATCCAGGTCGGCTAGTTTACTGGGAGGCAGGCCTCGAAGAATGGCTAAACCATTGTTCCGGAAAACCTGTACATCCGTCCAAAGCGTGTAATGGACAAGATTGGTCTCGACCTGAGCTGCGAGGTCCATGTGCGACAATTTCAGTGTGTGGATCGAAACAGGGTCACAAGGGCTAGATACCTTGATTCCATGTGAATTTGGAAAATGTGGTTTGAGACTTCATAGTGATACTTGCATGCAGTGCTCCGCGATGCCAGGGCCTGAGACTCAATGTCGGAGAGTTTCGCGTACTCGGAGTTAGAGCATGGAGTGAGAGTGAGGCTGTGAATGGGGCTGTGGCAATGAGCCACTAGGCAATTTTAGTTGGAGCCTTTTTTTTCACTTCCAAGTGGAGAATGTCGTGGCTAACAAAAGAATTGACAGAGCTTTGTCGTAAGCTTTCCATGCGGATGGTCACTAGTTCTATATCTATATTATTCATTTTATTGGCTTGTATCGTTTCAATTTATTAGTGTAGGCATAATCTCGCTCTGTCGCGACTGTCACTGAAGCTTACGTGGATCTCCATGGGTATTGCCATGCTCCAGAAAGGAGTCTTCTGCGACACTTACATGCCCAAAAAGAGCAATAAGGTATGGCACCGCGCGGACCCCTATTGACTATTGAGCGTTCAAAAAGGGGCAAAAAAATGAATTCCGCAAATCGACTCGTAATTGCAAGTTTCCTGTGTGGCGGTGCACACTGCACCTGCGTATTTTTTTTCAGATCCACCGCGACGCTCATTGACTAGCCAATGAAGCGAGCGAGAATCACGAATACGAAAAGGGCTAGACCGGTCGCCTGATCGGGTCACACGCGTTCGAGACAAACGAAAATAACACGTCAACGAATTAACTACGCGTCTCGTGTCGCAAAAAAAAAAGAAAGAAAAGAAAAAATGCATTTTTTGTGGGATTCCGCGACACGAGACACGAGACGCGAAACGGGCCTCGGGTCTCGGGCCGCCGCAAGCAAGTGTCTAGACTCGAATTCCAGTGAAGAGGCGCCTAAGGCAACAAAGCCCCGAGAATGCAAATGGTGGAAGAAGCATATGTGCTTGGGAAATTCTTTATACTAGAAATGAAGTAGAATCTTGTTAAGTTTTTTTTTGCTTTTTTGCTGAGCCTGTTTCACCAAAACAGTGTGTCATTGCCAAAAGAAAATATAGGCTATCGCTTGTTTCTTAATTGCCCGTTTTCACCTTTCTTGTTTTTCGCCCGCCTTCTGAATGGGGCCATCGCGGCCCTGGAATAAGTGGCGCGCATGAACTCATCGGCCCAGCATGTGCGATTTCCAGATCCGGCAAATTAATATGTCAGATTCGGCCTGAGCTTGCCCTGGCCGCCACTCTGGATGGCGGATCAGGTGCACGGCGGCAGTGACACGCACACCACGGGGACTATCCGACCGGGCTAGACGCCAGGCCCGATTTCGGGTCTGTATCTAACCAGATCCTCGCTACATGTCGTGCCTCTGTGCAAAAGAAGAAAAGTCCAGACCGTTTGAAGTGCGGTTGAAACCGCCGCCAACGTCTAAACGGTGCAGCCGATGCAGCTGGGACTACACATTGAAAAGAAACTTACAGCCGACAACGCTAATGTCGAGGACCGTTTCTTGTGTGAAAAAAACTTCGTCTCCACAGCCTATATAAGACCTGGCGATTTCTCCAAGATCCATGTGCTTTTGTTTCGGTATCGAATAGATCAAGTTCATTTTCACATTCATTTCACACCTGTTCTAACCTTCGTTTCCGATCCCAGATCCACGTCGCTCATTTCAGTGAAACACATCAAAGTCCATCTTATAAAAAAAGATCACTTTGCCACAACAGTCAACACACAGCTATCAGCATACTTCACAACATCAGGAAACTTTTCATTTAGTCTTCTGAATACATCTTTCCAGTGAACAGAATTAGTGAAACTTTTGCAATGCTTTTTTTCGCACCCATCGCACTTCTCGCCGCCACTGCAGGCGCCGCACCCACCAAGAGATCCAATACATGTCTGATTCCTACAAACGCAGGATTGGTGCAAATCACACCCAAGTCGTCAAATGCCGGTTGGGCATTGTCGCCCGACCAGCAGTGTACTGCTGGCTCTTACTGCCCATATGCGTGCCCACCTGGCCAGCTCATGAATCAGTGGGACCTGCAGGCGACTGCATATACCACGTCGGAGTCCCAAAACGGCGGGTTATACTGTAACGCCGACGGCACGGTGCTGAAGCCGTTCCTGAACCGTGACTACTGTATTGATGGTACGGGCACTGTTTCGGTTGACAACACTGCCGGTTCCGAGGTGGCATTCTGCCAGACAGTGCTCCCTGGAAACGAGGCGATGCTCATTCCTAATAGTATTTCTGGTGGAGACACGCAGACATTGGCGGTGCCATCTGCCGACTATTGGGCTTCGACCGCGGCCCACTATTACGTGAACCCATTGGGCGTGTCGACTGATGACGCCTGTGTGTGGGGGACCAGCGACAAGCCTCAGGGCAACTGGTCGCCTTATGTCGCGGGCGCAAACACCGACAGCAGCGGCAACACCTATGTTAAGATCGGGTGGAACCCAAAGTACGTGGAGTCCTTTTCTGACGTTCCCAACTTCGGGCTCAGAATCACTTGTGACGACGAGTCTCAGTGCAATGGCTTGAAGTGTGAGATCAACCCTAGCCTGGGCTTCAACCAGGTTTCTGCTGAGGACGGTTCCATGGCTGACGGCGCCGCATACTGTGTGGTTACTGCCAAGGATAAGGCCAGCGCCAAGATCGAGGTTTTCGAGGCATAATTTATTTGACTTTTTTCTTTTCTGAAATTCGTGGTGGACTTGCGGGCCCGTTTGGGTTTCTTTCTTTGGCTTCTTTTTCTTTCTTTGTTTCTTTTGCCCGTGACATCCTCCAAGTATTCCCTTTGACTTTTCATTCTCTTATAGATATTTATAGATATTAACATTTTGCTTTTCATCGTTTCATCTCACACTGTACTTTAAATTCTTCTTGGCGTGAGACGCGTGCCCCGTAATTTTGGCTCCACGCTTCCGTTTTGACAGCGGACGATTCACTCTGAACCCGACATTCAAGTAGATATCAGTCCATTGCAGTTTGGGCTGTGAAGATCAGTTACTTGGCTCCAAAAGCTCATCCAGCCTAAAGCCGCTTATTTCTCGTCCCTGTTTTTAGTCCGCTTGGCCGAACGGACTAAAACTAAAACAGTGACACCGAATCTAACAATATGCTCGAAGGCTTATTCTACTACGCCGGACTATGGGATCGGGGGCATCACTATCATCGAACAAGAGGGGTTATTTGCGCAGCTCGGATCATTAGCGCCGTGCACTATTGTTTGCCGACGGCTCTGATTTGCCAATTATCCATGGCCAATGTACAAGTCCCTGAGGACAATGGCACGCTCTTGAAAAGAGACTTGTAATATGCATGCTATTGTATGAAACGCGGAAAGAGGTTATGAAGCCACGAGCGGAATTCGCTCCGTTTTGGGTGGGATGCAGACCAGTCTGTTCTTTCCTCAATGTTAGAGAATTCTTCCACAGTTCATGATTTCAGGTGATGCACAGTGATAGAGATTGATCGTAAACCTTAAGCGTTTTCTGGACTCAGAGGTCATTTAGAACAGTCTTGCTCACCAAAACTCACCGTTTTCATGGTCTTGAGCCATGCTTAAAGGAAATACCGAATGGAGCCAGGGACCACCGGAAAAACCCGGCTTGGCCGTATTACGCCCATTTCAAATGGCGTTTCACAAAGCCCATTGTTCTCTACCGCATGACACGCGAGAAGGGGGCCCAGACCGCATATCTCATAGTATCCCATGCCACCCTCCTACTAGTATGCGTGGGAAGGTGAGGCATGCTCACAACCCAGCCTATTTCTCCAAACCAACCGAGACAATGCACGTTGACACCCTGATTTGTCAGCATTATGTGCTACCATTCCCCTTTGATCCAGCTAAATTGCTCTCGCCAGGCGCATGGCGAAATTGCTGACTAACTCTCCTCAAAACACGTCTATTGTTGTTTGATGCAAACCCCAATCTGCCTGCTCCGCCTGCCCTGTGCGAGCAGCGAAATTCGCAGCTAGCGTGGTTGCAAGCTCTGCCACTCGCGGGCCAGGTGCACACCCAAGGCTAGGCTGAGCTCAGCAGCATTGATGGATATACAAATGACCAACTTCTTTGATCCTTTACTAGCCTAAGCGTTCAATTGCACCGCAATCCGACTTTGCAATCCAAACACCAGCAGCTTCAAAAACAAAACACCCGTGTATTTTCCTCTTGAGTCCGGCCAAGTTCTCGTCTCCGTCACATGACCTGAGCCCGAGGCCCGTTGATTTCCGCACCCTTTGTTCCATGCGCCTGGCGCCACATTGTCGATCGCCCAAGTCCGCTGAGATCGTCCGAGGAGTCTGTTTCTTGCACAAAAGTCCGTCATATCGCCTTAAGTGCCCATTAGCGGGACGGCCAACAGCTCGCCGGCATTCTGAGCCCCGCAAAACCTGCCGTTGCGTCTCGGGCTCACTACTAATTCTGGCACCTTTCCAACGCCTCTGCGCTGCCCGGCCGCTTATCTTCTTATCTGGTGTGAGCACGGTATTACCTTGAACAAAAAGCCACATCTGCTGCAACGATTTTCTTGCTAATTTCTATTGGATTAGTCGCTCATCACTGATTGCTAACTAGGACCTGACTATAGAAACATGGACGCGTTTGTGTCGGCGCCGACGCCGCTCAAGGTGTTTGGCCGCGGCCATTACGCATGCACGCGGTGCAAGGCCAGCAAGATCAAGTGTTCGGGCGAGAAGCCCGCGTGTGCCAACTGCAAGCTGGTCGACAAGGGTCACCTCTGTCATTACCCGCTGCGCGACCGCAAAATCGTGATCATGGAGTCCGACTTGAACAAGCTCCAGGCCCAATTGAAGCACATGGAAGAAATGCTCAAATTGCAAGGGCCAAGCGTGACCCCTGGCAGTCCTCCTGACCCCTGGCCCACGATCCAGAGCAGGGACCACGTGCCCGACCTTCCCGCAGACTCGTACCTTTTGGCCGATGCTGAAAACGACTTCGTTCCTTACAAATTGTTGATGTTATGTGCACACCATCTCCCGCCCCAGTTCTACAGCGTGAAATTGATCAATGCCGTGTGTCAGACGTACTCGCTGGAGTTCTACTTGGTCGATGGCGAGCAGATCGACGCGCTCGTGGCGGAAATCTATGGCTTTTTCGCCGCGTCAAACTTGCTTGAGAAATCGCATCCCGCAACATTGCCGCCCATGTCCCCCGTGCCGCTCTGTCACTTTTTCTCGTTGTTGGCTTTTGCGGAGCAGCTCCTTAATCTGTCACTGGACCCGCTCTCGCTCTCCGTACTCGTCCAGAGTCCAGCAAAGAAAGTTCCCGGCAAGGACTTCTTTTCAATCGCAACCAAATTGTTTCACTTGAGCTACGAGCAGCCCAGCATCCAGTTCATCCAAAGCCTGGTGATTTTGGGACTATTCGCGTGCAATTTGAACCGCTACAATACCGTGTACAACTTTTTTGGCGTGGCGCTCCGATCGGCTGTTGCCAATGGGTATCACCGGCGCATGGAGCCGCCAGTAAACCTTGGTGCTGAAGAATTGGAACGACACAAGGTGTACGAGGAGAAAACTAAGCGCTTATGGTGGTCCATCTTCGTGGTGGACAATATCTGGGCTGCACGCATGAACATGCCAGTGCATATAGATTATACGGACACGGATGTGGCGCTTCCGACTGAGGGGCCCGTGATCCGCTTGAAGGATACGTACGATGCCGAAAGCTTGGAGTGTAATGTACATTTGGTGAAGTACTTGGCAAAGTTCAATAAGTTGATATATGGGCCCAACGTGCGCACGATGTCGGTGAATTACATTACCACGGACTCCATGAACCAGAAGTTGTTGGTGAAGAACATTCTCTTGTGCATCGACGACATTGTGTTGCAGTACGAGGAGGTCACTCTTTCACCGCAAAAAAAGAAAAATATGCTTCTGCTGCCCGATCGCAACCTTGCAAACTTATTTTTGCGGTATAACCAGTTGATCATCTTGGTAGTGGAGCCGCTATTCTCATTAATATTCGACGAGTCGAGTGCGGCTAATATCGAAGATATTGATGCGGTGTTTCTGGCGATCTCGAGAGGCGTTGCGGCAGCCACCCGAACGGTGCTGATATTTTTGAAGTTGTACGAGTACAATAAACTTTTTGTACTCGGGTTTTGGGATAGTCGGCACTTGTTTTCCGCGTTGATGATCTTGATCCTTGCGTCTGTTGTGGGCTGTGATAGCGACAATTGTACGAAGGCTGTAGCCCTCTTGACTTATATGGCCGAGAACAACAACATCAACGCGAAGAACTACTTACACAAGGTCGAGGTGGTGCACGGGTACCTTAACGAAATGCCAGAACTCTCGCTAAATTTGGATTGGAGCTGCAGGATCTCTGACACTATTGCCCAAAAGGCTGAGACATTCAAGGCCGAGCAGCACGATGTGTTTTTCAACCCATTTGCTGAAATTGGGAACACTTTGCCTGCCCTCTTTAAGAATCTCTCGAGAAATCAATCCGTGACATTGTTGCATGATGAACTTGGTTTTCACAGCTTCTCGCGCCATACTCGAGAAAAACTTTTGATTATATCCAAGTCCATCCAGAGTTGGGACAATTACAGCGGGCTCCCGATCCATCTTTCTGGAACTGCTCGATGCCCTCCCATGCTGGCGCCAAATAGCATTCGTTCCGGAAATCAATCGATGTGATGCATTGAGTAATGATTAGACGTAGTTGTGACTGGATGCAACCCTCCAACATTGCAGTATCTACTTTTCGTGAAATTTATCATATTGTAATCAAACCTTCAAACATTGTTTCACTTGGAATTTCGTCTAATACGCTGCCTGTTTGGGAAGACGCATCTGTGCGCCCTGCCTTAAAATTTGTTTTCATCCAAAATTCAACTGTTGATCCATGTTGAGATTCTGTCCCTCAATCTGTTGCTCAATTAATTCTGTCCAAGGACCAACGAAATCCAAACCCACATTTCTATTGTTGATGAACCAGTCTATGACCTCGCTGTCTCCGGAAAATCCCACGTCACTGAAGTCTTTGAGTGTCTCGCCATATGTGCCCTTATCAGATGTAAGCTGCACTGACTCTAGCTCACTGTCATCATTAGGCGCCTGTTGTTGCGTGCCTTTCTCTCCAGCGTCATCGATATCATCACCGGTGGAGGAAAAGTTTTTTAGTGTGGCTTTCATCTCTGAATACAAGTACAACAAAACATTGGAGTACCGCGTGCACAAGTGAAGTTCATCGGGCAGGCAGTCTCTCAATGTTATAGCCGCTTTTTGTATGCTTTGTACGATTTCGTCCACTGAGATAAGCGATAAAGATAGGATTGTGGCATCGAAGTGATTTATGTTTGAGGAGGGATCGGCGGTGACTTCAGAGGTTTTATGAGCTGTAATTGTCAAATAGCATTTGACCATGAAAGCCACAGCCCTGACAATGCGAGTTACCCATCTTACAGGCATGAATCTGAGCATTTTGAGCTTGTGAACTCGATGAGCTACCTGCAAGATCTCATTCGCCGCGTTGAATGCCTGCTCGATGTATTTTGCGCTTTTTGAAATTTCGTCTAGTTTCAACGATGCTTTTCCGCTCTTCAGGTTTTCTCTAGCCTTGGGTGAAGGACTCAATGCAAGAGAGTAAATATACAACTTCGTATAGTTGAATTCGAAAATGAACGACTCGTTCTCTATGCCGGCAGCTAAACCCTGCGTGACTTTGGAGTCCGTGCTTCGTAATGTCTCCGCGTTCACGTTTCTGGCAAGCTTTGACTTGCTCGGCACTAGGAATTTTTTATACTTTCTGCTCCAGCTGTTGATCATCGGGTTCATGAAGTTTAAAATGGACAAATTTTGGCGCTGACTTAGTGAACCCAATTGCGCCTTATACCCATACAACGACTCGTGGCCCACTGAGGTAATCTGAAGCAACTCGATCTGTGCCTTCTGTGCCTCTGTGAATTGCAAAGTATTTTCTGGGAAGTTCATGTCCTCGGATAAGCCGAGAACTTTAATCTCGTTGTCCTCGCGCTTCTCCATCTCTGTCTCAGAAATCTCTTCAGTATCCATATCAAGCTCTGCCAAGGAATGGCTCAACATACTGCGCCGTTTCATATTCATTACCGAGTTAATTTCCGCCACATGCGTTGCTAAGAAAGTCTTGGCGCTAAGCTCCATGAATCCCGTGTCCTGGGCCAATCGTACTGCGGACCCTATAAGCATCCAAGCCATACGATATGACCGCCGCATAGCGCCCAAACCAGCGGGTTCTGAAGTGGCAGTCATTGGGTCTGGGTCTGGCTTATTTTCCGTGGCATCTTCGGCTCTATTAGCGTAATCTGACCAGCGCCAATGGATTGCGCGCGGATTCCATTCGGTAAATAAAAGAAACGCAAAAACAGTGCCAATCGAGCGCGTGCTTGCCTCGGCCCAAACGGTCTGTGAGATCAAACGTTGTACATATAGCCAAAGACGATCGTGAATCTCGATGTTTTTCGCTATCATTGCGTGGCCTTGGCTTTCAAGAGCATGATATCGCGACAGAATGGTGAGGATGGCACAGAGCAAAATGGGGTACCCACTCAACGCTTGTGTCAGGTGCAAGAACTTCGGGATATGCGGGAAGAATGGGTGCATAGTCAGGAAAAACATGTCAATTAAATACTCTGCTTCAGCCGCTGTAAGTATGCCCGTTTCACCGATATACTCAATCTCAGAGAGCACACTGGTGCTTTCAGGGCGCGCAGAGTAAGAGTTTTCCGCCGGTGGCATAGTAAACCGCTCGTTCTCGTTGGCTCGGGCAATATACGAGGGCACCAGTGTTTTGAGGTACGCTGGCGGGCGCTCGTCGTTGACTGGGGTGCCTGCCCCTGAAGACGCAATGCTTGAACGAGAGTCTGTAGCATTGCCCAGGGAAAGGCCTTGTAGACTTTGAAAGCTCTGGATGTTTTGGAAGTTTTGCGTTCGTAGAGCGTGACTCTGATTGTGATGTTGCAAGTTTTGGCCCTCATTATTTATATTCTGAACGTCACGTAGATTGTTTGGCCCGTTCGTACTCGGCCGTGGATCCAGCTGATAAAGGGTCGGACCCGCAGCCAATCCCAGATTGGCATTTATACCGTATGGCACATGCTCGGTGTTATCCCTTCTCAAAGACCCTTCCAATTGGCTGTGTTTCGCTCGAGCGTCAATGTGATCTCGCTCATCTGCCGTGGCTATCTTACCCGCCGCATTGGCCAAAAACACGAGCGCGCCCTCCATGGTGGAGAAATGCTTCGGGGCGGTCTCCTCCCGCAGATCTGCCTTTCCCGGCTCCAAGCCAGGTGACGGCGAGGGCCCGTTCGAGCCAGCCAGGTCGACGGATGCGGCCCTATTCTTCGCCAACTTGCGTTTCTTCAGATCAACAAACACACAGTCGCGGCGCTCGCGGGCGCACCGCACACAGCGGTCTCTCGGCGAATCCACACTGCCGAGGTCACATTTCACTTTCCGAACGCGGCAGTTGAGACACGCCACATATGTACGTTTGAACCTTTTATCATCATCGTCGTGGTCCGAGGGCGGCGCAGGCATGAGTCTTAGTAGATAATCCTGGGTCACGTGCTGCTATCGGGACCTGCCTCGCTTACAATAGCCGTGTATTGTCCTTGATGCCGCCTAGCGCGCACGTTTCGCCCGGGACCTTTTTGTTGGCTGCACAACCGTGTGGTTGGAAGCGCGCAATGAGTACTGAAGGAGGACGTGATGATGAAGTTTGCCCCAAGCAAACGATTTTGGAAAAACATAATTTTTCCCCCATGTTCATATAGAAGTTTGAAATGCAGCTTCTTCAGAATATAGATAGGAAATGAGTTTGTGGAATATGAGATCGGATAAATGTGTGGTACACACCTCCCTGCCTAAAATGCATCTGGCTCAAGAGATAAAAGTGTGGGTAGCAATCTACAGCGGGTCTTGTGGAACAAAACTCCAAGATACTGCTATTATAAGCGCGTATATGAGCATCTATTTTTAACATGACTTTACGGACTAGCGAAGTCTTTTACTACTGTGATCACGCGCGCAACAGGCGCAAATTGCAGCTGCAAAAAGTGCATGACTATGTGGAGAGTTCTTTCACAATTTCAATTTCGTTAGAAACTACCGTATTTTGGCTTTGGTTACATCTCGGATATTGACAATTAATCTCAATTGAGTGGCTAACATACAATGACAAGTTTGTTTCAGGAATTTATCCTTGCCAATACTACGCTGGGCGCTTAAGACTTTGAACGGGATTTTCGATCAAATCACGAGATGCTAGCACCGAAAAGAGGCGGAATTTGTGGGATTGACCTATTTCTAACTTTTACAAAACTACAGTACTCTGCCGTCATCGCTGGACTACCACTTTCTTGCAACAGACTACCATGGAAGGCTGATCAGCCCGCAAGTAAAGTTCTGAGTTGACTGCCACAGATCCAAGCCCCTGCACGCCCGTATCCAATAAAACCTTCATTTTCATCTTGTGGTATCTTTCTTGTGGTCGTACTTTTTGGTGAACCTTCAAAAGCTCTATTTTTTTTCTTTTCTTCTTCCTGAAATGTGTGCATGGCAAGTCGGTGCGTTTCGTGATAGGATAGCCTTCAACAATACGGTGGCAGTCTCACCAGATTGCCGGTTCATCTTCCTTCACAAACTTTATGCAAGATTGGAAAGGTATTTCCGAGAGGCTAAAAAATGGAAACCCTGATGTTTGCAATTGCTTCCCTGTCCAATTGTGTTATCGTTGTCTGAAGTAAACTAAGTTTTGGTCGTTTGCTAAGATTTGGTAGCCACAATATACAAATAAAGGGCTTGTGTTTGCCCAGCGCTTTACTTCATTCGTCTGTATTTCCTAAATTCAAATGCCGGCTTCTAAAAGCCCATTGCAACGTTTGGGAACCAAACGCTTCATGAACCATTCATCAAGAGATCTGGTAGATGGAAAGTATCTACATGCCCCTTAGTGTTTGCCGAAATTTGCTAGTTCGAGGCATCAGACCCAATCAAGTACCTCTCGACCAGCCTGCCATAAAGCCATCAAATAATCACCAATCTTTAGCCCAGACTTTGTTTATTCTACGCCTCACGTTACTTCAATCATTTTCCTTTTCATTCGAATTTTCGGTAGCTATTTTCAGTCTACCCTGTGCCCGCTCGCTCTACTTCTTATACAATTGCAATTTCTTAACCTGGTCCTCCAACGTCTTCAACTTTGCCTGCATGTCCTCCAAGTCCTGGTTCAAGCGGTTTCTCTCATTAACAATATTTGTTTCCCACTGTCTGAACCGCTGCTCCTCGGCCTTCACCTGCTCCGTGAAAAACTTCTTCAAAGCCTCTTCCTCTTCCTTGAACTTTGGATTGTGCAACCTCCTGGGCTTTTTCATACCGTTGGCGTCGTCGTTGTTTTCAGCACCATTCTCCTTATTCAACGTGCCCAACTTCAACGAGCGGAACGTCTCGAAGTGTATTTCGTTGGTTTGCAAGATCAAGTCCAACATGTTGGTTCTCAACAAGAGCGAACGCAACTTCTTGAAGTCGCAGTGCCTCTCGTTCTCCACCTCCACCACTCCCCATGGGTACTTTCTGCCCCTGACGAAATTGCCAGGCGAAAGCTCCACCTCCTCATCGGAGCCGATCACGGCAAACGGCATCGCCTCAATTAGCTGTTTCAGGTGCTCGGCAGATGCAGGATCATCCAAGTCCAATGGTGGGGTGTAAATGTTGATATCTTGCGCCTCAATCACGTCGCGAATACGGGCTTTGAATGCCTCTAACTCAGCAGGCGCCAACGTGTCTGCCTTGGCGATAACCGGAATCAAGTTGACACGTGTCGATAAACGCTTCATGATCTCGATATCCAATGGTTTCAACGAATGGCCCGTGGGCCTTATGAAGTATAGGCATGCGTGCACGCGCAAGTCCTTTTTGTCGGACCTGAGCGGCTGTTTTTCCTGCTTGACATACGAGTCATGCTGGTCGTCAATAAAGTCGATGATTGGTGCCCAAGAGTCGGCGTTGTTGACGTTGTTGCCGAATCCGGGCGTGTCTATCACGTTCAACCGGATCTGGAAATTCTTCTCCTCCAAAAGCGCCCGCACAATCGAGATATCGACGGTTTGATGCGCGGAAGTGAACCTGTTGTGTCTAGTTTCGGGATCTTCATGCTCCTTCAACGCGGTCTGGAAAAGCGTGTTGATGAATGTCGTTTTCCCCAACCCAGACTCGCCCGCGACCATCAACGTGAAGGTGGCTCCACGGTTGGACACGATTTTGTATCTCTGGTTGGGCAAATTGGCGATCCCGACGGGCTCTGGCATCTTTGTGAATTAGCAATACTTTCTAGCAACAATGGCGGCGATTCCGTTGTGAAACTCGGGTGTTTTTTTTTTCGTTAGCCGTGGCCTGGTTTGGTGCACGCAGTGTCTCTGGAACACTTTTTGTTGAATTAAGGTGCTCAGTGCTGTGTGTGCTGTGCAGGATTATCAGTGGGACTCGCGATCCACGCGTGTGCACCGCCCACATCAGGATGCAATGTTGTTGATTGAGAAGTAAGATTTTTAAAGAGAAAGAAAATCGCATTTATTGGAGACTAGACTTTTAGTTCTATAATTCTGGCTCGGGCCTCGATCATTCAGCTGAGAGGGGTCGTTCTTAGTCTTTTAATTTTCTCGAAGTTTTTCGCCTTTTTTGGCATAATTTACACGTGCGTGATTTTGATCACGGACCATAATAACTCAAACAATTTTTTGAATCTTGCAATAGATTTTCTTTTTCTTTCGTGGATACACCGGTAAAAGGGCATAAATACGGTGATTTGAAATTGCACACATGCGCTTCGCAAACCTTTAGGTCAATAGATTTCTCTAGCCAGCTTATGAGGTAGCTGATTAGCCTTCTTCCGCTCGCACCGCGCCTCACTATTGCTTAAGTTACATCGATGTAAGTACTCTTTTTTACAGGCCGGTCAATCCCAGGTAGCTTTTCCATACATATCATTTTATCGCAAGACATATTGGTTGGATAATTAAAATTCAAAAATGCTGGCTCGCCCAATTTCATCCAAAATGTTTTTCGGTGTGACGGCGTATCTCAATGATATATCCTAGAAATAGTTCGACCATGAAACCCCGAATATCATTGAGGCTTTGTGTGAAAAAAAGCACATGTATTGAGTTGAGTTCTTTTATTCTTCCCAACTAATACTCAATGTGAATCTTCGGTTCCGTCCGCTCCTCGTCATAGGTCTAATAATCAATGAGGCCAGGTGGAGAATGGACCAGATCGATGCGTGGATGGCAATGGGATTTAACAGCTGACAACCAAACTTTATCAACATCATTATAGTTTTCAATTTTTCAGCTTTAAATCTTGTTCCAAATTAAATCTGCTTTGGTGATTTACTCACGCAAAAAATCCCTAGATTCATCGATTTCAAATGGTGACCTAACGGGCTGCACCCTTCGGTTTGTTATGCAAGTTTTGAAGACTGTTATCACGGTAGATGTAAGTTGGCCGGAAAAGGCATGAGCTATACGGTGAGCTAAAATAGGCCTATATCTAATCTTTTCGAAGAGGACGAGGGATGAATCATGCAAGGCTAAGGCAAATCAAGAGTTCTGTGTGTTGCGATTTTTAATGTTACTCTATACGTGGCTTATGACAAGTTTGATTGTTAGCATAAAAAATTGTCCAAAAGTGTTTTGTTGTACAAAGGAAAGCTAGAGACGGTACTGCTGGAATGATGGTCACTTTCAACCGGTGACCGTTACAGAATTGCAGGTGAACAGATAAAAGAATACATTTTGACAATAAATCTCAGGGCTGACAGCTTCAAAGAGATGTACATATTTCAAATGGATTTGAAACTTAACACCTGACGCTCCAGAATCATTTCTCTAGTATTGCTATCGATTATCATAAAACAGAGGGGGGCGTGGAGTACCTCATGCTTTGTGTCTGACGATACGATATAAACTTTGGCGCATGCCCGCTGACAAAGGTCGATACACCGGATCTGGCGAAAACATTAAAGCAAGATCTTAATTGTATTTCTTACGGACTCGATCGCAAATTTGTATTTCATTTATTGGATAGCTAATCCTTTTCAATCTCATACACAAGTCTCGGGTACAAGTGAAACAGGGAGGAGATTCAAGATTGTGGTTACAGTAGACAAGTAGAAGTGAACAAAGACAAAGAGTCGGGCTTGAGGAATTTCTTCAATGGACCATGACAGATTAAAGATACATCATTATTCCAAGGCTATCTAATCCTCCTCAGGCTTCGACTCGCTGGTTTGTGGCTCTTGCTCCTCCTGCTGTGCTGGAGCCTCGGACAAGTCAGTCCACAAAGTCAAGTTATCCCTCAACAATTGCATAATCAATGTGGAGTCCTTGTAGGAGTCCTCAGACAAGGTCTCCAAGTCAGCAACGGCATCGTCGAAGGCCTGTTTGGCCAAATGACAAGCTCTGTCTGGAGAGTTCAAGATCTCGTAGTAGAAAACAGAGAAGTTCAACGCCAAGCCCAATCTGATTGGGTGAGTTGGTGGCAATTCAGTCACGGCCACATCAGAAGCGGCCTTGTAAGCCTCCAACGACAAGTCGGCGGCATCCTTTCTCTTCTCGGAAGTAGCAAACTCGGCCAAGTAACGGTGGTAGTCACCCTTCATCTTATAGTAAAAGACCTTGGACTCGCCGGTTTGAGCAGAGGTAATCAAGTGGTCGGTCAAGACGGACAAAATGTCCTCGCAGATCTTGGTCAATTCGGCCTCGATTTTGGAGCGGTAGTCTCTAATCAAGGAAACTTGCTGCTCATTACCCTTGACCTCCTCCTTCTGTTCGATAGAAGAGACAATTCTCCAAGAGGCACGACGGGCACCAATGACGTTCTTGTAGGCAACGGACAACAAATTACGCTCTTCGACAGACAATTCCTGTCCAGAGGAGGCAACAGCTTTCATGTTCTCGACCATTTCCTCGTAACGCTCGGCCTGTTCGGCCAATTTGGCGAGGTAAACGGAGTCTTCACGGGAGGCGGGCATTACTGATGATTGTTAGTACTTTGGGTGCGTGAGAATGCAAGTTGAGTTTGGATAAGAATTGATCAATCGTTTGGGTTCGATCAATGCAGAAGGTGTCGGCTAGGCAAGAAAAAAACTCGACAATCAACAGAGCAGGTCGTGTCCAACTTCCGCGAGTGTCGCGGTGCACGGGTGTCGCATGATGTCAGTGGGCTTTGCAAACACAATGCGGACTCACCCGCAAACTGACGTACAAGCAAAAGGGGCCCCGAAGATTCGCCGACAACAATTTTTGAGAACCGAAATCAACAAAGGCACCAGAATCTTTTTTCGGTGATAATAGTGTCATAAACAGGCTGGTCATTCGAATTAAATTGTAATGTTTTGGGAAAGTGGCAAAATCTGGGCGCGCGCATTAGTTGCGATTGCTCGGGAAAATGACGGCACAGTGGGGCCGAGAGCGCGAGGACAAAACGACAATCAAAACACCTGATCTTGACAGATCATTCTTTGATCACAAAAAGATTATTTCAAACATACATTTAGCTCTCTCGCTAAATTGAATAGTTTTCATAATGGCCTCGCACGCTCACGTAGTACATGCTCCGCAATTTTTTGCCCTGAATTATGTCGAGTGGATTCATAGAGCACTGAGAGTTGCCGACAACACAACCGGGCGCCAATTTTTTAAAAGGTCACTCACCAAATTTGGGCCATTGAAGAATTCCTGATTGGTCTATCCAGACTTCGAGATGCGATAAGTACGTACTTGGTGGTTAAGTAAGGTGTAAAGGTTCGTTGTAAGATACCAAGACGTAAGAAAGGAAGAGTCTGTCAGAAATCTAAGGGAGGCATTTGGGTGAAGGGGGCTCGCCGGCGGGTATCTGCAGGCGCGGCCCGCCTAGTTTGTAGCCAAGTCTGGTGCGACATTTATATGAGATGCGACATTTAAATCCAATCGTGCGCGATATTTACCTTAGTGAAGGACAAGGCGTTTTACGCGTGTGAGAGGTGCGGCCCCGGGATTTCACACAGCCCTAGCACCGTCACAACAGAAAACTAAGGCGAGTCGCTAAATACAATACATTTAAAAATCTGATGGGAGTATCATACTTACGTTGTTGATCATGCTTGATACTCGTTCCTCCGATATCGTGGTGATAACGTGGTGGCTTGTCTCCCTTATGAAGCGACTTGTCAGCTGCACTTCCCCTCTTTTCAGAGGCATACATATCACGTGATATAAGGCTCTTGTCGGGCATAAGATAACATTGGATTTTGATTGTTAAAGCTGTAATTTCTGCAATAAGGAAGAGTAGCGAACTTCTCTATCAGACTGTGATTTATTGTATATAGCTATTTCCAGATAATTTGGGACTTGGTGGTGGGTTTGTATGGTACTTGCCCATGCGTACGGCTCACTCGCCTAGATCAAGACAAGGCGACTTCATTCATTCGTTCGACTCACACATTTATGGATAAGCCGTGCCTTGAGGCGCGTTGACGTGTGGCATAAAGGTGACGTCACACTATATGTGGGAAAAATTACAAATCCACATGCATGATTGTTTTTCCTTTTTCTTGCTGGCTTTCCTTTCGGCCCGTTCACGCTCGGCAAGGCTCGCGCCGAGCCACCCAGCCTTATTGGTGAACGGCTTTGGCCGCTTTAGATGTCAATTCCGTGGTGCCTCCGGATCCATTTCTTAATAATACAATACGTTTCCGATGCTTCATACCCTCGATTGTTCTATTAATTGGATTGCCTTTTTTAATTGAAGTTGGTCGCTGATCTTTCTTAGTCTACGTAAGTTGTGGGGTCCCCCTCTAGGTTAGGGTGCCCCTCATAATTTTTAGCAGTCGGTGAATTTGAAAATAAAGTCATACACTGAAACTGTTCCAAATTCCAAAGAAAACGAGATAGGAAAAAAAAAACAATGAAAGAACAAACCAGCTTAATGAATGAACTGGTCACAGTGGCCGCTGCTTAGCCAACATATTATGAATCATCGCGCTTATGCAAGTTCTCTTACTAAAACCAACGAGGTATACAAGCCTTACATCCACTTTTTTTTCTTTCAGTTTTGTTTCTGAGTTATCTAATATGGTACATATTCTGCCTCTAATCGAGTTGCATGGTCTCCTCCAAGTGCAAGATGGTGGTGTTCAACTTGAGAGGCTGCACCTCCTTCACCACGTAATCGACATTGTTCAAAGAGTTAATCAAGCTCAGAACATCGTCTGCGACTTGGAATTGCGAGTGCACCCAAGATGGCCTTGCGGTGTGTTCGCCGCCGGTCAACCTCACAACATCCTTGCTGACGTCGTTTAACAAAATCGTGGTGGCCTCTCTGGCAACAGCCGTGGCCGCAGTGCCGAATTTCAAGAGCGTTTTCAACTTCAATGCGCTGATGCCCAACGCAGGAAGCGGGACCTCTTTTCCAGGCAAAGTCAACTTGTTGCTGTCAATGCCGTGTCTTCCAGTAGGGTTCAGGGTAGTCAAGATCTTCGAGAATGGCACGTGCTTCACAATCTGCACGGGTTTAGGCCGAGCCAAGTATCTGTTGGCCAACTCGTTCAAGCCAAGCTTGCGCCTGACAATCTCCTTTTTTATGGCACTGAGTTGTCCGACAATATCGCTCTGTTCGTAGTCGACTGGGAATGAGTCACACGTGTGCGACAACTTGAATGGATACACGGAAAAGTCCTTATCAACAAGAGCGAGCAATTCACGGGCGCTGGTCAACTTCAAGTGGTGGGTCACGGCGAAGTCACGCACATAGATCGTGGGCTTCTCCTCCACGTCCTGCAAGGTTATAAGGCCCTTCTCCAGGAACTCTGCCATGCCACAGAATCTCAAGTCCACGTTGTAAGCTTCACCGGCCTCAACGACAAAGTCGTCGGTAGGGATTGCGCTCGACACGTTTGTGGACGCGGCAGAGTTCTTGTCGTGGACAATCAAGTCAGTTCCAGCGGCTTTTTTCAAAAGTTCTTCCTCCTGATCAGACTCGTCCCACACGACACCTTTGAAGTCTCTTTCGGCCACTACACCCTCGGCCTGGCCAGCCAAGAAACGCCTGACACGTCTCACTTTGGAGCCTGGCACGACCACACATCCAAACGAAACGGCGATTCTGTCCACCACTTGTCTGATGAGCGTACCAGAAATGACACCATTGGAGTGTTGCAACTCCGGGATCCACGCGATTTTCTCCGGGTGCAACGCAAGCCCCAAAAGCGCCACCACAGTCTTCGTGGCGACATTGCACGCCACGATCGCATCGGCCTTGCTGCCGAGAAGTGGGCCTGCAGGCTTCAATTCATTGTCAATCATGACCCCAGGTGGGTAAATCACAAGTGTGTGCGACACAAGCGCGGTGTAACCATCAATTTGAGCACCAAGGCTAACGGTCACGATATCACCGGCCTGGAATATAAGCTGTTCGGCCCGCTGGCCCATTTCAGGCGCCACGTTGGCCACGTATTCGTTCACCTCGATCGTAACAGGGTGAGAGATACCCTTTTCCCTCACCTTTTCAGTGTTATTGTAGCAGTTCCCGAGTAATTTCGCCATCATTGAGTCGCCTAGAATACAGAGCTCCTCGCACGAGTACGGCCTTTCGGTCTTTTGCAAATGGTATGAGTCGTTGATGAGCTGGATCACATATTTGAGAGTGGTTTGTGCAATGCTGCCTGCGGTTCTGTACTTATCGACAACCAGCTGGTCGAGCTTATTTTTTTCTTTGAGTAAGATTTCTGCGTCGTCCTGATGGACTGCCAACTTAGCCACCTGCATTGTTTTTGAAAATGTGTATAAAAGTTTACGGCGTGCTGGAAAATTAGTTTTTCGGCTGGAGAAGAGCATCGTGAGATGGGCCCCCGCTGTATGCAGAACGCGCTGTATTTTTTCAGGTGGACCGGCACTGGCGATGGGCCGCACTGACCACAATAGAGAAGCACAACTATGGGTGAGGACTATGCTATCCGAATAAGTATTGAAATCAAAATCCTCAAGGGCTTGGCTTTTGAAAAAATTGATTAGCACTCGTTGTAAATAAAAACAAAAAATAACGACAACTGCAGGACTCGAACCTGCGCGGGCAAAGCCCAAAAGATTTCTAATCTTTCTCCTTAACCGCTCGGACAAGTTGCCTTTATGACGACTAGGTGCGCGTGGTTTTATAGACTCAAATATACAAACATAGCGTCTCAGAGTAAGCCAATTAGGCTAATTTTGCTCTTTTATTTTGATGTACATTTCGTGCTTCTCGAGCGTATAGTTTTTACAGACAATCGGTGAAAAATTACATATATTAGTGTCTTTTAGTTGACTAAACTGACAATCTCGTTAAGCAATTGCTTATTCTCCAAGAGCACTGCAGCGGCCCTCGAAATGGCATTTTTCTTCGAAGCGTCATATGCGACTGCGAGCACAGCTTCCTTCACCTTCAATTCGGCCTTGAATCGTTTGTTATCCTCCTCAAACACAACAATATACTCTGGTGTGAGGCCTAGATTCTTTCCGAAATATGCATACGCCTCGTTTTTGGCGAATTTGTTTGGAAGCGTGGACTTATCGGCCAACAAGGGAAATTTAGACGTGCTTGGCGCACTGTTGTCGGCCCCATCATTCGCAGGTTTCACCTCCGTTACCGAGCGGTCTGTTTCGAGCCGTTTCCGGCCGTATTTTTCGAGCATTTCTTTGTTTAGTAATGCCGACATGGCCGCCTTAAGCCCAGCCTCCTTTAAGCTGGGCGCCTCACCTTCACCGATCACCGTATCTTCCATCATACAATGGACTTTATATGGGGTGTTGATACCATTGCCATTCTCAACCACTTTATAGACGGGATGTAAGGACGCCGATCCAATCAAGGAATAAAGCTCTGTTTTCGCCTCTTTATCCACAGGCGTCAATTTGCGGAGCTCTTTCGACGCGATGGCAATTTTGTTGGCCAACAAGTCCTCGAGCCATTTCTCCACCTCTTTCAAGTCGTAGCCTCTCTCCATGGCAAGCGCGCCAATGTACGCCTCGAATACGTCAGCAAACACTTTTTGTTTGCCTAATTTCAACGCCTCCTCATCGATGTTGCACCGCAATTGCTTGTCAAACCCATACGCCACGGAGAACTCGCCCAACACCTTATTACTGACCAATAACGAGCGCATTTGCGACATTTGGCCCTCATTCGCCGTGGGGAACCGTCTGTACAAAATGAATGTCACCGCGGTGTTCAACACCGAATCACCCAAGAATTCCATGCGCTCGTTATGTGTTAATACGATTTCCAGGTCATTGAGATAGGTCTTATTGGCACAGGTTGACTTGTGCTGGAACACACGCAGGCGCAACTCGGGACTGCGGATCTTAGGCAATGGCGGCAACCCTTGAAAGATTTCTGGCTCGTCGTCCAGCTCGTCAAGCTCCCTTTTCGCAACTGGCTCGCTGGGGCTGGATTTAGTGGCCTTAACAATCACGTTATTCTCCAAAATCTGGTCGAAAATCGAAAGCTGTCGTGTTGAATAAAGTGTTTTGAGCTTGGAAACAAGCAGAAGGAGCGGGTTCGTCTTCGCCTCCTGCTTTGCAAACTTGTCTAGTGTATTATCTGTGAAATAGCTAGTGAGCTGCGTCATTGTTGGGGCCTCTTCCACGATTGTACGCACGTTTTTCTGGAGCGAGCGGGCACAGTGCTCGAATTTGTTTATTTCTGTATATCCGAAACTGGCAGAGTTACCGAGCCGTGCCGGGTCCAGTAAACTGCTGGTCATTTTCTGTTTTTTCACCGGCCTGTTCTCTTTTGACGACGGGACACCCGTGGCGGCTTCCTGAAGTGATTTGAGAAAATCGTTGAGTCCGTCTTGGCTCATGGGCAATTTGAATGGCACGAAGGCTTTCAATTTATAGCCTATTCCTGAAAAAATTGGCAACTTAATACTTGGACATGGAGGTTCCTAGGGCCAGTCCGATGAGCAGATATGGTGTGCGTGCGAATGCCATGCACAGGCCTCACAAGTTGGTTCAGCGACTGCAAAATATGATACTTTCTCAGCCACAACATACGCAAGTATAGAATTTTATATACTTTGTTCTGATTAGCCTTGAATGCTTTGAAATATTACCATGCTAGTGTTTTTTTTATATGGATTTGTTGCGTAATGTAATTCTTTCGGGCAATTTAGGTTACAGTAGCAAAGCATCAAAAAGCCTATCAAATGAGAAGCATTGCCCGACACGAGTAACCTAACAGATCCGGGGTTTTTTTTTTTTTTTTTGCTTGATACCTATAGGTTCAGCTCAATAAGTGTATGTCGGCTATGTGGTTCAAAGACATCAATTTAGGTTAATAAAACAAATTAAATTTATTTGTGAAGACTTGAATTTGGTTGAAAACCACCTTCTAACTAAAAGATTTTGAAAAAAAAGAGCCAGTTTTGCAAATACTAGAAATCGATACTTTTCGAGAAAAATCAAAATTTCCGTAGAAGCCGCCAAAACAGAAATACAAATGATGACTTAAGATTATTACAGTCGTGACAGACGGTTTCAGCCCGAAAAACCAAGGAATATGGTACAGGGGAAATCTGAATCCGTGGATGAGCAGTGAGCACCAAATACAGCCAGACCGAGCGTTCATTCCTCGGGCCTTGAAACAACACCGGGTATCAGCCGGACCGAAATGAAAAGCAAAACAAATCTCATTAATTCAGAATTTTCTCAATTGTTAGCTCAATTCAAATATTCGTAATGGCAATTTTAGAAAAAATCGAAGAATCTTTACACTTATTCAAATCTCTCTCACCTAGCGAACCCGGTCGTGCTCGCGCCAATACCTCACGTAGAACACCACGAAAAAAAAATATCACGTCTCCACGTCTGAGATCCACCACCGATGCGGATTCTTTTCAATAGCATACATACGGCGAGCCGCCTTGCCAGCGGGCCGCTCATCACAAGGCTCCGGGCCGCCCCATTTGTCTCGTCATGGCACGGGTTCTCTACGCATTCGAGTCTCTCTCAGCAATCACTGCCAGTGGTAGACACCAGCCGCAAAACCACCAAACACGTGCTTCTGAGAAAGACGTTTTTGGTCGACTACTACAAGCACTTGAACGACACCAACGAGATTGTTTTGTACGCGCACCATAACAACTTGTTGAAGAACGACACGTTGAGAGTGCGTGCCGACTTACAGAAGCTGGGTGCCAAGTTGACTTATGTGCGGAACAACCTTTACAACGTATATTTGCGCTCGGCCCACGAGGCGGACCCAGCATTGCACAAAAACACGTTGAAGAATAAGCTGAATGTTCACCCGTTGGCTCTGTTGCTTAACGGACCCACAGCAGTGATCACAATTCCCCTGTGCGACCCCACCGTAGTGGCACAGGTGATGAAGGTGTTGAAGCAAGCGGGTGAAAAACTATTCTTGATTGGCGCGCGCATAGAGTCTTCCGTGTACAATGTTTCACAGGTGGACGAATTTAAGACGTTACCTACTAAGGATCAGTTGCAGGGCCAATTGGCCGGCTTATTGACCGTCTTGGGTGGTGCCGGCTTGGTACGCACCTTGGAGTCCACGGGCTCGATGCTTTACTTGACCATGGGCCAGCGCGAGAAAGACCTTGGCGGCGGCGACGAAGACCAGGCAGAGCACTAAACTTGTATATACGCATGAGGGAGACTCAAGGTCCTCAATACATAATTGAGGTGGATTGAATTCGAGTAGAGGCAGTGACTTTCTCGGGTCGGGTACCATACAGTATCGCCTGTTGTTAGCGATGGCATTTGCTGATCATCATTGGGGATATAAATAAGGCTTTTCCTTCTAAACATGGCCAGCCCGAGAAGAAATTCCGAATCTCAAGTACTAGCCGATAGACGAACCCAAAATATGCCATAATCAGCTACCTCACTAGCATGTGAGGCTGTAGAATTCCGCCAGCCACAACTTTATGCGGTTGCTTTAGTTCGGGCGTGACTCGTCTTGGTCCACGGTTTACGGATAATCAAGACATTATGTGTCTGCTGTAGTGACCAGGTACCCGTTAAAAACTGCGGTTGATTTCGTGAAAGCTTAGTTAACAATTTATACAGACTACTTGAATCACTGGGAGCAAAGTCTGCAGAAAAAACTTCCTCCAGATTGCTTTTATAGGTCGCTTCACAACAGAGAGATTCCGTGGTCTGGGTGCGTGCACTGATTTGGTTACAATTATTATAGCCTCAGGTATTACTCACCACAGGTGCACATCCAGGCCAGATTTTCATAAAGAGTTTGAACAAATGATATCCCTGAACCCAAAATTCTCCTACTAATTGCTTACCAGGCTCTTTCAGAGCACTCATACTGTTTATGCATGAACTTGTAGAACTTATGCTGCTCTCCACCAAACGATGCTCATCTCGGTGCCGGATTTTCTCACGCATCGAATGGATCCTAACATAGACTTTCTGGAACCCAGTGAAAACATATACCCACGCCATAAAATCGGTATTTTTTTTTTCACTAATCTAGTCTATAACAAGCATAAACACTCTAGAAATGCCTCGCCCACCAGTGACAGCGCCGCAGGTGATCAAGGATAAGGATACGCAGATGCGCGAGATGAGAGAGGCCGAGTCAAAGAGAAAAGCGTATAGAGACAAGAAGGAGGAGGCACGGAAAGTGCTCAAACACGCACGGATCGAGACGCCGACGCCCGAACCGGACTCGGTGGATCTTCCCAGAAAGAGATTCTACCGTCAAAGAGCGCATCTGAACCCATTTTCTGACCATAGACTCGACTATCCGCAGGAACCAGGAATG
Organism: Metschnikowia aff. pulcherrima; assembly: GCA_004217705.1. Taxonomy (NCBI): domain Eukaryota; kingdom Fungi; phylum Ascomycota; class Pichiomycetes; order Serinales; family Metschnikowiaceae; genus Metschnikowia; species Metschnikowia pulcherrima. Next base: position 189,589 of record CP034460.1, on the reverse strand, counting down.
ATGGACTGGGGAAAGATGTATCCACACTACTATGACGAGAAGACCGGGAAAATGAAGAAAAACGTCGAAATCGCTGATATCGGCTGCGGGTACGGTGGCTTGCTCATTAACCTCGCCACGGCCTTTCCTGAAAAATTGAGTTTAGGCATGGAAATCAGAGTGCAGGTGACGCAATATGTTGAGGACAGAATTATTGCCTTGAGGGAGCAGCACAAGGAGTTGGAGCTGTATCAAAACATAGCGGTGTTGAGAGGTAACGCAATGAAATTCACACCCAATTTCTTCTTCAAAGGTCAGTTATCCAAGATGTTCTTCTGTTTCCCCGACCCGCACTTCAAGCAGCGGAAACACAAGGCGAGAATCATCACTAACACGCTTTTGTCCGAGTATGCTTATGTGTTGAGAGAGGGGGGAATCATATATACAATCACCGATGTCAAGGACCTCCATGAATGGATGGTGAAGCATTTGGAGGAGCACCCGTTGTTTGAACGCAAGAGCCAGGAGTGGGAACAGGGAGACAAATGCGTAGAGATTATGACCAACGCGACAGAGGAGGGTCAGAAGGTTGAGAGAAACAATGGTTCAAAATTCATCGCCTGCTTTGAGAGACTTCCTACACCTGAGGTATGTCAATGAGCACGTGATTTGGCATTATGAAGCTATCAATATATACTATAGAATGAAGTCAACGATGCCAATGTACTCGACTGAATTGGAACGGGCCCTAACTCGCCGCATGCTTGAACAGCTTACAAGTTGGGCTCGATCGTGGCGTCAACGGCCTCAGTCACAGATTGAGGCGCGGTCTGCGACACGTGCGATGGCACCTCAGGGAACTTGGTGGCGCCAGTGGTGACGCCCACAGAAGGCTCCTCAGAAGCTGGAGCGGCGCCGGAGTTAGGCTTGTAGTCAGATGAGTAAGCGTGCGAGCCAACGGTGGTGCCGGCCGTTCTGGTTGGGAGCTTTGATTGAATGAAAGAGCCAACAGGGCCAGTCTTCTTGGCGAACGCGTCCAAGTGAGGTGCAACCTTATCCTGGGCGAGCGCGGTGTACTCGGAAGACTTATCCTTGGCGAGTTTAGTGTATTGAGCCACGGCGGCGTCGACCTCCTTCTTGTTGCTTTGGTAGACGTAAGGCACAGAGAAAGCCAAGAGCACAGTGGCAAAGATCAAGGTGTAAAGAGAAAACCACGAGGTCAACTTGTACAAGATGTACGAGCTTCCGGCAGCCTTCAACGTGGCCTCAATATTCTGTGCATACACGACTCTGTGGACCTCAGTCTCGAGAGCTTCGGCGGCATCACCCACAGCGGGCAACACCGAGTTTCTGAACGTGTCAATTCTCAATTTTGGAGTGCCTGCGTACTTCTTCACAAAGCCCTCTCCGGTCAAGACACGCCCGGCGTACTCGGCGGCGGCGGCAGCCAAAAGCGCCAAGTAGGCCAAGTGAAACAAGTGGTTGAAGACGTTCACTTTGGTCAAGATCAATGCAGAGATAATGGCGCCAAAAACCTTGCCGGTGGCGGCAGGGTCTCTCCAGGTAAGCAAAGAGACCACGGCGGATTGCGAGGGCACGGGTACGCCGGCGGCAGATGATGAGGAATCAGACATGATTTGGGATAATTGAATATTCAAAGATAGATTCTGGAACTGGAAGGATATCTAAGAGTGAATAGGCAATTCTTGTGTTCTATTTCCGTATGTTGTTGAAACAATTGAATAAATAGTTTTTTGCCGGTAAGAAAAAAAGAGATCAAGGGGTAGCCGAATGTGAGTGGACGAGCGAAAAAATAACGCTATCTATAGCGGCAGGAACATGAGCGCAAGTGGAAACAGCCACCGCGCGGGATGATCCAGACAGCACAACTAGCAACCTTAATTGGCGGCTAGTGGAGATAAATTTTTGATTGAATATGGATAAATAATATCGGAAGAAACACAATTTATACAATCTATTAATTGAAGGACGTGTCTCATGTTGGTCTATCATAAGCGCTACCGCTGTGTGTTCCAGATTCCCTGGGGCGAGCGCCCGCCGTTATACTCGCACGCTCGCTCATGAGGTACCTAGGTCCCACTTTTCCCGCGCTGCATCGCAAGCATTGAAACTGTCACAAGACAGCAACTGGCCTGGTTGCTGCGGAATCGTGGCGCGCACTTGAACGCCACAGACCCTGAGGTGAGTGCTTGAACAGGATAGACCCAAATAGGCCGAGATCGAATTCAAGTTGATGCTGTGATTATCCAGCTGTGTATTTCAAACTCGCTTATTGCACGTATCAATGCGCGGGTTTCGCTTACGCCATTGCACTTGGTGCCCGCCCGCGGTCTTGCACCGATCTAGGCCATCACGCCACCTTATGTCTTCATAGGCATCCTGATTTTCGCAACCTAAAAATTTTCCAGATCAATGTACATCACTGTATTGTGCACATCGGATGTTTTTGTCGATGTTTCCCATCGAATTGTTTCTCTAACGATAGCTATCCCTATGCATTCCATCAATATGGGTTCCATTCTCCCCACGATCAGGGTTTCCACCTTTTCTTTTATTCGAAATCAAATCCTCTTGTTTTGAGCACGGCCAATGTCTGGGAAAAGGTCGTATTGTACCCCTCGATGATGTCCGGGTGACCCCAGTTGGCTGGCTTGATGATTCTCGAGGACGTTTTCTTATGTCCCAACTTTGCGCTCAATTTAAAAAGTTCTGCCATCTTGGTGACCCGAGATATACCGTGTTTTTCAGATGTTTGGCCAGAATCCAGGGATTTCAGTCTGCTATGAGACACGGCTTGAACTGCCTTAACCTTTCCTTCTAGACCGGATATCAAAACCAGTCTTAGTTGATCGTAATTGCGTAGATTGACTTCACCAATTAGTTGCTTGAACCTGTGTCCTACAGTATCAAGACACATTTTGACATACAAGGGCATCAAGTCCTTGAAAGACTGTTGTAAATCTTTGACATCTTCTGGAAAATTTGGCATGTGTGCTTTCGACTCAAGTGCCAAAAGCAAATTTTCCGCACACTGTAACTTCTTCCGTATGCTCAAAAAGAGGGACGGATTTTGTTTTGCTTGTTCGAGCTCTAGACTACACTTCTCGACGTATATCTCCACAGCATAACCGAAATTTTCGTTGGCTAGTGCTTCTTTCCAATAGGTTGCAAAATCAAGGTTTTTGCAAAGAAGCCCCACCAAACACGTCTCAAAACCATGTAAAACTGTCCTTAGTTGACGAAGTTCTGCCCTTAGATGCCTCAAAATTGTCAACTCTTGTATAACGGGGCGATTTGACTTGCGACTTTTGATGCTTGTCGCCACGCAATTCTCAATAGTTGTCTCACAGTTTTCCATGCTCTTTTCGACAGAAAAATCGCGATACAAATCGAGCTCCGAAGTTTTCAAATTCTTGAGTTGCAAAATCCGGTTTATCTTCATCAAGGAAATCGTGTTGCAAAATGTCTCATTTTTCAGAAGACTCAGATTAGACCTCTCTTCTTTGATGTAAAATGCAAGCGCTTCGATTATTTGACCGAGTAAGACGATTCGCGCGTCACTCTTGATTCCGCCAGCCGAATTGTAATAGCCATAGTACTGACTCATAATCTTATTGATCACATCCCGAAACTTTTTGTCGTTGAAAAGCATGGAATTCATTGTGGCGAAAACAGGCACGTTGCCATTGCGCATTAAATTAGGATCTTTGAGGACTCTCATCTCGAGGGCCTCAAAAAATAGTCGCAAAGTCGAAGCAGCCACTGATATGTCATGGTTGAGTGAGCTCAGATCAGGGGTTACGAATCGTTGAGTCTGCACGCTTCTTTCAGTGCCCACACATCGCTCGACTTCATCGAGCATGTGACGCAAAGTTGTGAACGTTTTGGTGTGATTTTTCGAAGCCATAATGATAGTTAGCGTTGCTGCAGAGCAAGAATTCTGTCATCTGCCTGAGACGAAAGCATCATCTTGATATAACCGTATCGTGGGATCATGAAACAAAACGCGTTTCAGAATGGTTGCAAATTCTGGTGTACGGGTGTGCGCGAAGTGAGTTCGGCCTCAGTCACTCTCAAACTCCATGACACCACGTCCTATATACTCAGTGATAACTTTGAATCTATCGTCAGACTCATCAAGCTTCATTTTGAAAGTATCATAGTCAAATTTCGTGCGAAGCTGACTTTCGCGTATGCTTTGAACGTTTTGTATTTCGCTTGCGCACAACGGGCACATTGGCTCGGCAGACGGTTTGGCCGTTTCAGGGATATAAGTGTTTTCGTTCAAGCAGCGTTGATGGTATGCATGTTTGCATTTGAAGAATATCGCAGGAAACTCGAGTTTCAACTGACAAGTTGAACATAAATTGCTCTGTAAAATGAAGGGCTGTGACGTGAGTTCCGTTAGTTTCAAACTGTCTTCGGTAGACTCTTTCTCGTACAACTCAATAAGTTTCTCATTGTTCGTGATTTCCTTGTTGACACTGCCAAAATAGTCAATCAAGAAGTCTTTCACAATACCAATGGAGCACTTCTCGTTGGAGCTGAGAATTTTGATTATTTCAATAGGCGCAGCCAATTTATGCTCGGAAACCTTCTCGAGAAGAAATTGGAGATCTTTGCGAGTGGCTTTCTCAATAAGGCTTGACGAGGAAACGATGAATTTGAGCATTTGCTTGTAGAGCGTGGGTTTTTCTTCGCCAAATTCACGAGTGATGTCGAAAGCTTTTTCAAAATTACCAGCCATCTGAGCCGATCTGAATGCATCCTCCACGGAATGCTCCACTTTGGCCTTTATGAACACATCGCTGACTTGCAAGCGGTAAATGAGGGCTATCAACTGGGCTTTCGATTTGTCGATTGAGTCCAAATGATCACCGAGAAAAGTCTTGGCTTTCTCAGCCCAGAGAGATTTCTCGTCTGAATTCTCAGCAGAAAGCGATGCGTACATCTCGTACAAAGTTGTGATCAATGTTTTTCTTTCCTGTGAACTACCCTGGTACTTGTCGAAAGCATCATGACATGCCTCTAAGAAGACCACAAATTCTTTGGAGTGGTTCACGAAACATGAGAATACTAGACTTGGGCGTGGCGGGAGGTATGTTGGCGTCTGATCGGCAGATTCGTCGGGCGTGGCCTCTTTCTCTTCTTGTTTTAAGGGATTAGACAAATAGCCAAGAATGGCATTGTATGAGGGAACGTAAGATTCCAGAGCGGGCTCTTCAACATCCTTTTCATCGGTGACTTCCTCGTCCTTTTCTTCGGCTCCAAATAAAGTGTGCGACGTCTCGGGCTTATATTTGCCAGTGAAAACATCCACCAAAAGCTTAGTAGTTTCTAAAGGCATCACATCAAGCAACTTTTTCAGAAAGTCAATGAGGATGTTGAGAAGCTCATTCACAGGTAAAGTTTTGATGTATGATAGACAAACCAGATAATCCTTGAGATCATTCAACTGAATGTCTGCTATCATGTGCGGGTGATTGAGCTTATACAAAAGTAAAATGGCTTGAGGGTAATAGCCACACTCTTTGAACAAGTTTATGATCAACGTAAAGTTCAACTTGCTCATGTCGAGCCTGTTCAGCGACAGCTGTGCATTTAAATCGACACCGGCGATAAAGGCATCCAACTCGTCTTTCATTTTCAATTTGCAGTAGCAACAAAGCAATAATGTCAAGTGGTCGCTATCAGCAAGGTGCATTTCGTGAAGGCTGGCCAAAAACTTAGTCATGATGTGGATATTTGACACTTCCTTGAGCTTCGTAATGACATCGATGATAAAGTCATCCAAGCTTTCCACCATGGGGTCGCTCGAGGCTGGCCGATCAACGAAAAATGGTAAGCAATCAATAAACTTTTGAGTCGAGTTCTCATAGTCTTTTTTGTTAAACAAGCTTTCAGCGTGGAGCTTGTTGATACGCATAGTAGTCTTGCTATCCAAATTGTGCTGTTTAGCGAGGTGAAGGGCCGTTGGAAAGAGTTCCCTCTGTATGATACTCTCGATCTGCTGATTGATTGGTTTCTCGAGAAGCTTGTACAACACCCCATCTGTTGAAAGCAAGTAAGCCTCGTGGCCAGCCGCGGCACTGAAAACGTGCGATACCGACAGATTCGGGATCGTCAAGCTGAACGATATGTGCATGTTGAACAAGTCCAACACTAGAAGCCTCGTCAACGTCGATCTGGTGGCGGTCGACGTGGTCTCTTCCATTGGGCAGACCACAAGCAAGTAGTTCCTTGTAAGGCGAAGAATTTTGCGTTTCGGCACGCTAAACCCAATCACCTGTGCCTTTCCCACAGTGTTATAGTAGGTGAATCCATCCAGGTTCGCCACCAAGAGCCTCGATGACCGGCCATCCATTTCCGAACAGCCAAGGTCCGCTCCTGCGTCTTTTGAAAGTATTCGCAAGGGTTTACCCCTATTCCGGCCAGTGGTCACAAGTGTAAACACCTTTGACGTGGTCACCACATACAAGATCTCTTCCGAGTGGTGGAATCTCGCGCCCGTGATCGGATCGGAACCCTCATAGACTAATCTTTGCTTCGAGCCCCTATCACGGAGCAAATCTCCGCGCACCAAGATGACTTTGCCGCTGGCGTAACCTAAGGCTATGCATGTGAGATTGGCGTTGAACAGGAAGCAACTTATCGGGTACAGATCGTCGCCGTCATGCACGCGCGCAGTAGTGATGTATTTGTGACACATTACATCGTCGTCGGCGGCTGTAGAATCGTCCAATTGCATGATTTTGTGGAGATCCCATACCTTGATGATCGCAGGCGAGCCTTGGTTTTCGCCTACAGTGACAAATATGTTCAGCTGCGGCAACGCCTCCATGTATGTGATACGATACTCGGATTCATATGCGCAAAATAGCCTCACCAATGATAGCAGCAGTTTTTCCAACACTTTCACGTGGCCATTCACGGCGTATATGATATGTGCTTGCACCGCGGAAATCGCCGAGAGCTGCGGGTCCAGAAAGAGGGGCAGCAGCAGCTGGTAGGCTGGGTCCCGAATCGGTAGGAAGTCAAAAAGTTGGAATTGCCGCCACGTGGCTGGGAGTGACATGACTTTTTTTTGGTGGACTTTGCTGAGTTTCAAGAATGTTTAGAAAGTTTGAGGCTGTTTCGTCGGTGGTCTATCTATTGTGTGGGCCGGTATATATGTTACCGTGGAGCTGCGACCGCGACGTTTTTCTCGAGTTTGCCTATGAGATCTGGTGGTAGCATGAAAAAATACAACACCTGTTTATTTTTTTGCGCCAAAATCACTCATAATTGGGGATTTCTTGCCTACTTTACGAGAATAAATTGTGTATCAACCTCATCAACCATATTGGCCTTTACCCACTCATAGACTCAGAAACAATACATATGTCTATATGCCGGACCAGGCCATGAAAACCTCGTCGCTGGCTGCAAATCAAAATTTTGGTGATAAATATTAAAAAAAAAAAGTGATCATAGATCAGCTTTCTATGCCTTATTACACAGCCAATCAGAATATCATTGTTAAATGCAGTCACCAGGATAATTAAAGGGATTTAAGGGATGGATCATTGTCCACGAGGCATCGAAAATTACAATACTTCTTTTATGTTACTTTTTAGATAGTTGTTCGATTAAACGACAAAGTATTTTTGAAAGTTTTGTAAATTTTATTCTTTTTTTCCTCTTTTTCCTCTCTCCAATCCCTCCCTTTTGGAGACCTAACTCAGTTGAACCTGAAGTGGTCGTCTCTGAGCATACAGCCATTAGCTTCCAAGTCTTCGATATAGCGTCTCCATAAATCGTTCCCTTGTTTCAAGCAGTAAGCATCTCCAATGAGAACCAATCCATACCTCGATCTGGTCAAAGCAACATTCAATCTCCGTCCATCGCTCAAGAACCCAATTTGACCCCGATCATTTGACCTTACACAGGAAATGATAATGAAATCCTTTTCTCTGCCCTGGAAAGCATCCACCGAAGCAATCATAATGCCAGAAACAGAGTGAATCGTGGTAGTCTTGGACTCGTCAAACTCATCCCAAAATGTCTCAACACGAGATTCTTCTTTTTCCGGGTTGATGGTCTTGTCAGCGACCAAAGCTTTCGAAATTAAGTCTCGCTGGCCTCTGTAAGGAGTAATCACCCCGATATTTGCCTTCTTCACATGCATCACTTGCGTAAGATGATGTAAAGCCTTCACAACAAACTTGACTTCCCCAACGTTACAAAATGTCCTAAAGTTCTTTTCACCATGTTGCAGCATAATTGCTTTTTCGGAACAAGAATCCGCCGTATCCCAGAAAACGTTGGGATTTGATAAGATCCCCTCGTGATGAAGTTCCTCTTCAGTAACACCATCTTTAAGAAGGCCATCATAAAATGTGTTCTTCGGGAACTTACTTATAGCTGGGTGCATGCGGTACTGCGTATCAAGCAAAATGTGGTTTTTGAAGGAGTCATTCGTCAACAACTTCTCAAAAAGGGAAAAGGATAGTTCGGGGACAGAAGAAACGCCATTCAATTGCTTTTGGTCACCAACAAATACAATCTTTTTGACCTCTGGAAGGGTAAGTGGGATCAAACTAGTTGTTTCCGTGGATTGAGTTGCTTCGTCCATGATAACAACAGGCATTTCCTCAAAGTCTTGAAAGTGTATCCCACCAGAAGCAACTGTAGTGGTCAAAATCACTTTACTGTCACGAACAATCAGATCCGAGCACTTGATCAGGTTGAACGACATTTTCTTATACTCTTGAGCAGTCAAATAACGGCTTTGATCTCTGAACTTTTCAATTAAGCACCGAATCTCGGCCGGCATCATATCATATATCTTGTTGTGCAAACAAACCGGTCCAATTGTATTCTTCAGCAGGTACTCTTTCTCTTTCTTCGTTGCCACAACTCTAAGTATTTGCCCTTCATGACGCTGCATCAACTTCTCAGCAATGTTGTCCACAGCCAAGTTGGAAGCGGCAACCACCAAGATCGGATAAACTCCTCTAAGCAAGAGCTGCGATATCATCTCACTGATTGTGGAAGTTTTACCCGTTCCTGGAGGACCCTGTATCACCGTGATCGGATTATTCAAAGCGGAACGAATTGAGTTTTTTTGCGACTCATTTAAGTTTGTATTGGACAATGGTAAAACAGCAGCTGGAACTGGACTTTTGTGAGTCACGCTTCTCCCAAGAATCAAATCAGTGAAATCCGAGTTTTCAAGTCTTGACATTGCTGTGAAGACCCTGCTTACAGGAATAGACACCGGTAAGAGTTGAAAGCGTCTCACATTTCTGGTGGTTGGCAACGGCCTGTTCCAAGAGTAGCTTCTTATTGTCATCTCCAAGATATTAGCAAGAGAATTGTATTCGTCACGTATCATTTTGAAACGTGTCACACCGCAGTACCAAGGAGATTCACCTTGCAACGTCAATATCATGCCTTGGCCCTTAAAAAAGGGACTTCTCTCCGCTACTTGCATTCTCTGGGACTGGTATTTCTTAGTGAGCGCAGGCGTCATCATGACGGTGACTGTGAATAAGTTAGGTCTCCTATCATTTTCGTCGGACCATTCCAACTCGCAATCAGAGTGTGTCAAAGCTAACTGCACATTATCTGGACAATTTGCCATTTCTTCGTCGTGTAGTTTCTGACACATTTCAGTACAATATTCCTTCAAAGTATCGTACTTGAGCTTGGGCACATGTATTCCGGAGAAACCCAGTGTTGCATACTCGCCATCATTGAGGTTGAGTTGACCAAAACCTTTGGAAAGGTCAGAAGTGAGCCCTTTAAAGTTAATGCTTGCTTTAGGAAAGTCCATGGTTTCTGTTACCGTTTTTGATGATGCAACCCTCTTCTGTTTGGTGATCGTGGACCAACCCTGCGAAGCCTCGGTCTCAAAGTAATTTCTGCGGTCTTCGACCAAAGAGAAAGGTTTTTCGAGCGGAAGCGTGCAATTACGACAGCGACCATTATTTCCATCCAGGCTTTCAGAATCGTTGTCATTTAAAGAAGTGAAGATGTTCTTTTGATCTTGCGAGCTGACTTTAGGCTTAGGATTGCATTGGCAGATTTGGACAAAAGAATTCTCTTGGATTATCGTTTTTATCACCCTTTCATCTTGTTGACTCGAACGATGCTTTTGCCTTAAGTCAAAGTACTCTGCCAATTGCAAAAACGCAAAAATCTGTATGACTTCGCGACCCGCCAAAACATCCACTAACTCAACACAGTTTCCGCAAAGCAAGCTCAGAGTCGAGAAGTTTTGCTTAGGCTCATGCGCCACATAAAGAAGATAAACATTGTTGTTTCCACAATACTCACATTTGACGCATTCGTTCAAGGCATCATAAATAATCGGGCCATGTCCGGTTTCAGAAAGGTGGTCGCCGAGATCAGGTGAAGAGAGTGAACATGTTTGGCAAGTGAAAGTCAGAACAGGTGATTCTGGGGACTCAACCGAGTGGTCACTGTCGGTATCCATGTCGAACCACGCGGTAATTTCCTTTGCTGGGGGCGAATCGATAGTCTCACATGACATTTGAGAAAAGTTGTCACAATCAGCTTGTGCTGCTCCATCGGGCTCGTCGCTTGGCATATTAGATGCGTGACTGAAAAAAAAAAAACAAATTAATGATTGAGAACTGGGGTCTTTATGAACAAGAATTGACGGGCAACATGATTTGCCCAGATTGTTCCGTAAACGGCTCTAGACAATATATTTGATAAACTGCCCAATTAGGTTTCATCCAATTGTGTTTGTTATGAGCAATAATGAATTCCTAATCCTTGCACATGATTAGTCCAATCGCATTGGCTAGCCAAATCTGGCAAGTTCTTCAGACTCGAGAACACCATTGTTCCATATGTAGTACAAGACAATTGAACATACTCAAAGACAACTCCATTATAGAAAAAGACACGGGGTCGTATGAGTCCCTTCAGCTTTGCACAAACAGTTCTGGTGGCTTGAAGTATCCACATCAGATGAAGAATATACCCAAATCACGCCATTAACGCCATAAACGCCGACAGGTCATGTGGCGAGAAAAAATAGCAACAAATACGTACATCGAACAGAACGGCGAAAGCTGTCCAGCATATTGTTTTAGGGAAAGGGCAGGCGGCTCCTGTGCAGCCTATACTATATGCCAGCCTTTACATGCATGAGCGTGCGCTATTGTGATGTCTTCAATGTCTTCCCCCTCTAAATCTTTGGCGTATATTGGTAGCGAAAAAAAGTCCAAAATGAGGCGACAGATAGTGTGCACGAGGCTAGGAAACTTACGAGCTGCATTTTTGTTGGGCGTCATTATATACAGTCTAGCTCCAATAGTCTTTATCAGTTTTGCCAGGCCAATAAATATGGCTGCATAAAGCTCTTGAGAGCCCAAACTTGGGATTTTTTCGCATATAAAGAGGGAAGGTGCAGCTGCAGCTACGGTGATTTCAAGATCCCATTGTCATGCATAGTCGAGTGGTGTAAGGATTAACAATCTGAAATGGGCTTGAACTAAACGAGCTGAGCTTTTATGTCGTGGCTTTTTCATTTGGTTTTGAAAGAGCCGAGTCTAGACTGCAAAAGAGTGATTTTGGCAAGAGGCAAGCAAGCAAATGAGGCGCCTTCAATGACCAGAGTTTGAGACGGTATTGACATAATTTGGAATGAATAGAGCAAAACGGGCTTGTTTCTTTTTGTGCAATCAGACAAAGCCATTAGACAAAGCCAGAATATTGACAATGAAAATCTGCTCCATATACTGTACGTGAGAGTATAATAAGATTAGCCCCGACAGTGAAATCGGGTAGAATGCATGCTTCCGCCACGATACTAGCGAAGCGTTCTTTTAAGTCAGCGACAAGTCTGGTTCGAGATAACTCAAAAGAAATAAATGTGATTGGTTACTTCAAGAATTTTCATTTGCTCATTATCAACACTTTCGAGGGGAGCTCAGAAGCAGACAATAGTGAGTCTTTGCATTTCAGAAGGCGGTATTGTTTTCGTATAACTTATACAAAAAAGGAGCATGCTGAATCTGGGCTTCACTAACGTAAACCCAGCATACAATGCTAAGGATTTCGAACAATGAAATCCTTAAAGGAATACGGCGGCAAAGATGAACATCAATACTTAGCAAGATCCCACAACCTAGCCCTCCCTGGCCAACATGCTATACCCTTATCCTCTCCAGAGAAAAGTTGGCATTGGAAAATGTATGCATCTGCAATGGTGTTATGTTGAGGGGTTTGCCTTACTCAAAAACAACGTCTTCGCGAAAAACAAGAAAAGACTTTACATCTATTTCCTCGAGCAGTTTTGCGCTTCAAACGATAAAGAAGAAGACATTCCTTGTTGGGTCTGAAGTGGAGACTTGGTACCTATCAACACAACAGTATCGATACTTCTATAGTCAGTTATTTTTTCCAACGAAGCACCAAAGAGCATTTCGGTGTCGTAGAACTGTAAATATGCCAGATTCAGACCACATGTCAATCCAGAGAAGGTAGAATGTAATATAATATCGATATTTACGAATGTGCTGCGAAATCCCGTATCAAGAGACGCACAGGTACAACTGATGCCGGGGATTTCTTCATACTCATTGAATTACACGTGGTGAATTGTCAAAATTGACTTTTAAGAGAGTTATGTGCAATTTATTCTCGTACCGACTGATACTCGGGATAAACAATAAAGCGTTTCGTGCCACTTGCATGCGAGCCTGGCCAGTCGCGCCCTCACACACATCCGTACACCAAACAGGCCGCATCGCGACATTTCCATTGATATTTTTTCAAAAGCCAGATGCACACCCTCATCAGACGCACTCGCAGGCTCATCTGAATCCAAGATTCTTACTAAAGATCAAACCCGGGTCACCCTAGCTCAACTACATACGAAAATGGCACCTACTGCTCCTGCTTTAGGAGACACTTACACTCTCATGGAGTTGCCCCGTACGCCGGACCTTGCTCTCTCACAGCGGGTCGTGGTGGCAGAGGCCCAGAAGGAAAAACGTTTTTCCGTGACAGATACGATCGACGTGGGCATCTCAAAACTGATTATTGCCAGCTACGTATTGAAACCTACGCCGAAGCTTGTATGGTCGTTCCCATTATCGCCCAATACCATTGTTGATAGTTTGGATGTGAAATCGGCCAGCACCCAAGTCTATGCTGTGGGGCTTACCGAGCGCAATAAGTCACGCCTTCTTTTGCTCCACAGAAACGGCAGCGAGACCACAGCAACCGCAGAGATGAAATTGCCCAAACCGGCCGTGGCCGTGAAGTTTTCTGGGAAAAACAGCATATACGTGCTTTTACAAGACGGCGACTTTCTCCTCGCGGAGTACGAAAATGAAGGCACGGAAGAGTTTGCCGTGGCGCTTGCCGCTAGCCAAGGAAACGTGCCTAGTCTCGCATCCAAAAACACTCATGTTGAATACCACACCTTCATCCAAAAGGGCCTGTTCAATCACAAAAACGATTTGTTGTTCTACGCGGTGCGCTCTGGTACACTGAAAAAGGTCATATTCAGGCTAGTTGCATTGAACAGTCTGCAATCTTTCGAGATCTACCAGATTTCTGCAGATAAAAACACACCCAGCTTGCAGAATACCTGTACTCATAGCCAAGGCGTGCTTTATGTATTCGACAAGGCCTCACAAAACATCACTTCTCGCTCTCTCATGACCCCTCAGGATACTGTTAGGCTGGTACTGGTAGCGGGTCTCATGAAATCCGCAGCACCTTCCGATTTGGTCATGCTCGTGGCGGTTTCCGCCGACAGACTCCTCCTCTCGCATAAGTCACTGGTTTTTTTGGTCAACTTCAAGTACGAGAGTTTGTTGAGTGAACACACCAACAAATCCGGAAACGATGTGTTTTTGAGCTTCGCGCTCCCTGTTGAAGGCACCTCTGCCGACTCCACTAGTTCGTTCGCGTTGTACTTGAACCTAGAAGACAAGACGAAACTTTGCAAGTTGAAGCTGATTCAGGTCGAGGTCGGAACAAACACTATGAGTGAATCTCTTGGAAAAGCCATCAAATCCAGATCAAACGACAAATGGCGCGGTGTGCCGCATCTTGCCGACTCGAACTTGGAAGAGGCAAACACGAAGAACCTAGCTGAATTAGACGCTGCATATAAAAAATTGGCGAAGTTGCAGGGAAAGAAAAACTCCACTGAGTTTGACAAAAGTCTTATTGAGTTCCTCAAACCAACCAAGAAGGCCAAATCTCCCAGATTCTCTTCCTCGTCAGACCGCATTGTTGATCATAAATTCATCGAACTGGTGATTGCGCTTGTCTTTTCCCTTGACGAAGAGAAAAACGTTCAGGTGGTCTCAGAGGACTTTTTGCCTCAGACCGCCTTGTCATACCTTTTAACACACCCATTATTCCCCGTTTGTTACACACGCGGCTTATTGGTTTTGCTTTCTGCGCTTGATCAGCCCGAATTGCTCAAACAGGCCATCCAGTATTGCCGCGCGCTTACACTTGACGAACTCATGACGGAATTTGTTAATCTCACAGAATTGAGCGAAGAGTTGGATGCAGAAAACACAGACGAAGTGGCTTTTGTATCTGAGTTTTTGCGCATTACAATTGACCGGATCTTGAAGGACTACCTGTTGGCGCAAATAACCCAAAAGCTTCAGGAAGTGTTGACTAACGAATACGAGACAGATAACAAGAAGTTGGAGCGCATGCTTAACGTGCTTATCAACGTGAACACCAACAGCTCGTGGGCATTTGTGCAGGCCGTGATCGATGTAGGCGGTCTTTTCAACTGGACAGTCCCAACGATCCTGGCGTTGAGTGACATAATCGACGCCAAGGTAGAGGCGTTGACTCAGAACAGCTACAACTTGACGTTGACAAACCAGGCGCTTGTTGCACTTGAACAGAAACACCAGAAGAAGGGCAAAAAGCCAGAGCCAAAGGTTGTGGACAACATCCACGAGATTGCAAACCAGCGAGCGCAGTTGGATGCACTCTTGACCATCAGCAACAACACCTCCAACCAAAAGTTATTGATGGACGAGGGTATCGAGTTGGCAAAGCAGATTCCTACGTACTCCAGAGAGAGATTGGTCATTTGATATATAGGCTTAATGGAGGGTTAGTATATACATTGGGCTCGACTATGACATGCATTCACTGCTTGATTCGGACAGTAGTATTCCACAAAAATTCAATCTTGCTACAAAATGGGGGATTTTGACTGGCTAGTGTGAAAGTTGAAATTGCCGTAACGGGATATGCGAATTCGTATGAAATTCAGCCTTTATAAGTGTTGTTCTGAGAAGATCAAAATGGTGCGATAAATTGTCATGTTATTTCAATAGACAAAGAACAAATCTAGGTGCGGCTACGCAAGGCGGTCACATTTTCATCAAAATGGGGTAAAGTAAACAATGAGATGAGACGATATCCTGAACTAGTAAGGGCAACTTTTATAGTCTGAAACACAGAAACTTTTCACGAATTCGGATTGACCCTCACATCACATGCGAATCACAATGGGATCCCAAGGCTCGCCAAGATATGTTTGCTGCAACGATCTTGCTGGGTCTATGCTTTGTATGAGCATCACTCGATCTATCATCCATGGACTTTTGCGGTTATCAGAATGTATCAGCTGGGCACTAACAGCCCCTGAGGCATATATATTGCTGGGTGGCTCTTTCAGAAAAAGGTCGAAAAAAATTAGAAATATCGAGTAGAAAACAAAAACAAAAGAGCAAAAAAACCGTTTTGCTGTGAATCCAGAAAGTACCCATTTACGCTTCGGTGCATATGAGGTGGGACTGCGCTGCTGGAATGCGCATAGCCCAACGGCTTTATCGAATTTCAACAGTATTTTCAGATCCCATTGTAACATTTTTGAGGGACAAAAATTGTTTACGTTTCTGATTTTACCTTGATTTAGAGCCAGAAATGTTTTAATTTTCACGCTTGAAAAAGTATTTGGGCCAGTATTGCTCAACATATTATTAGGCGGTCTCACCAATGAACGGATTTCGCATGTAGTAGTATGCGTGCAAGGTAAACACATTTTGAAAAGAGCAAGCAGACTTAAGTTTTTGTAAAAACGGTTTTCTTCAAAGAAACCGGAATCTGAAACGAGGCGAAGTGTCGGAAATCGACATTGTATCGCTTTTTTTGGGGAAACCATGCGTGCAATTGGGCCTTGTTTTCTTTGACTTCCCTGTCCAGAATGGTATAAAACAGCACCTGATAAAGAATCAATAAACGTAAAAAAAGAATATTAAATCATCTTAACTCTCAAGTACCTTTTTACGATATGAAATCTCTGATTGTTGCTGTTTTACTTGCTACTTCAGTAGCAGCCATGGCCCTCAATGATACTGTGGGCCGAGACTCTGCTACACCCAAAAACCCTAATGACAGAAAGTACTACAAATTGTTGAACCGTGTGTTCGAGAATTCTGCAAAGCAAGACGGGATCTGGGTCAGGGATCTCGAGTCTCAAAACGAAATTAAGATAGGGTCTGACTTGGAATTCGCAGCCACACCACCAGAGCCTATAGAAAGGAAAGTTTCAGAGAATAATACCAGTGCACCAGTTGCCGAATTGGGCGACAGCTTCAAAGAGAAAGCAAAAGTGCTCGACAGAAAGCGTAAGGATTCAGAGAACAAAACGAACCGTCCTGATCCTGCTGTTTCGGAAACACGGGGCTTGTGGGATTTCTTAGGGCCAGTATTTGCCAAGTTCAAACAATTGGCATGTCCAAATAAGAGAGAAAGCGTGTTACCACCTCTTTTGAGCAATTCTTCAAGTAATGCATCTTTTGGGTTGGCGGGCGAGCCGCTTTACGCTTCGAACGATGAATCTGAGCCGCTTCATGAAAGCTTGGCTAATCAAATAAGGGAGTTGAGCGAGAGTATGGGCAAGTTTGTCGAGACTGGTGAATTGGACCTTTTGCGTCTTTTGGATTTCAAGAGAAGAGTGAAAGATATTGCGAGCCAGTTTGAACGGTCAGACTTGAGCTTGAAAACCGCCAAAGACGTGCAAAAGCCATTGGAAGTGCTAAAGACTCATATGGGGATTTTGTACAAAGCGGCAGAGTGGCTGTGCAGCTCGACAAGCCAAAATCCACAGCTTTGTGCACACTTCTATTTTTCAACGTACCTGATCGAGGTGAATTATCTCAATATGAAGGCTGAGACACTTCTCTTGGAAGTGTTGTTCTCTTCAAGCCCTAACGAGGTCAATAGGGCCGGCGTTCGTGATTTGAAAACGATTTATGAGAATTTGGATAGTGTGGATACTCAAGCTTGGAGAGATATCAAGGAACTCAGCGGTCTCCACAAGCTACTCAAGGATATTCGGGAGATGCTTACTAACTCGGAGTTTCTTGTAAACAAAAAAGCTGCAGAGATCTCTGATGCTGATGACAGCGATTACGATAAAGTAATTTCGGACCCTGGAAACCCATGATCCTATGTATGTTTATGCAACTGTATATGAAATGTTTGTTTGATATTTTCCCGCTAGAATGTACTTCTTAAACCCCAGTTCCCGCTTTTAGAGGTTTCACGCACTTAACTCTAGTGGTCCTAAAGGTGGAGTAAGGAACCACGATAGGTTGATTCATGAATTTTATTTGAGCCCTTAGATCTGAATGACCGTGTGCGTCTCTCCCCCGCGATTTCCAAAACAGGATGAAACCACTATTGTTGCCTAATTTGCACCCTCCCAGGGGCCGCTATAAAGGTGCCACCTGTTATCAAACAAATACTAATTCGCGTCAACCACTAAAATCTCTCAAAAACTTCCAGATTGTACGACTTTGCAAACCCAAAAACCAAATTATTCCATTATCAGGAAACTTGAGAAATCCTTGCAAAAATGCATTTGCGTGGACTAGTCTTACTTGTTGTGACTGTGCGCTCATTATCGCTTGGACTATTAGTGAACGACGTGCATCCACCTGAAGATACCCTTCAACGTCAAATAATATCTGAAGATGAGTCTGAAATATTTGTATTGACTACGGTTAGTGCTCTGGAGAAAACTTCAAGCACTACAGAAATCGACGCCCTCCATGAAGTTTTCTTTACAAAGATGGAACAAATTCACTCGACGCTTGTGCTGGTGTTTGACACCACGGCTAATTCTCTGATCACCTCCGTTGGAGATTCCAGTCCTCTTTTAGTTGCTCAGTTTATATTGCAGAACCTCAAAATCAAACCACTTTTTGATAATTCAGAAAGTACAGAAGAGTTGGAAGTGACTGGCGCGGCAGAGACTTCGAGCTCGTCTGCTGATCATCAGGATGTACAATATCATTCTCTCACGAATAAAGACGAAAATGTTGGGCAATGGAAGATGATTGAAGTTTTGAACACCAATCCGTTGCCGAAAGATTACGAAAAAAAGAAGATATATTCACCTGAAGTTGGATATTGGTATAAGGCTATGAGAGACCTTGAAAGGTTGCAGCAGTCTTTGCAAATTTTGATACGGAAACAAGATTTTGACATCGTCTGGTTTTTGTCTCTCAAATCAATTGGAAGGGAGATAAGATCTAGAGTCAAACCACCCAAGTCAGATGAATATGACGCGGTACCCACTGAATTGGTTGATTTAGTTGAGAATACTGTTAAAGAAGTGACGCTGGTGTTGGATGGCATAGAAATGCGAGTGAAAGAAAAATGCCAGGATCCGAATTATTCTCCTGAAATCTGCATGCATATTTCTCAACAAACTTATCTGAATCTCGTGCAAAGTGTTTACCACCAGTCGCAAATTCTTTTGGCTAACGTATGGTACGACGAAGAAGATACTAGGAAATATGGCAAGAAAATTAAGATTTTACAGGAGCTCTTGGAAAACCTTTACCAGGTGGAGACTTCTCGGTGGAATGAAGGATGGAGAAAACACTACCGTGAGTGCATGATGGCGGACAGTAAGAAAATGCTTCTGCAAGCTCAAGAATCATTGGAAGGCAGACAAGATAAGGACCAAAGTGAAGGTTTCTGGAGTTTTCACAGGCTGCAGGTCTTGAGAGTAGGTCAGTCTGGTTGGATATGGCGTGGCATGACACACATTCGAGAGATGAATGTTGCAACCGTATTTGGGGTCTGTTTAATGGCAGCTGGGATTTTGACACTTTTACTAATCGCGATAGAGGCAAAGAGAAGCAGAAAATCGCAAGTTCTCTTGGATGAAAAAGAGTCTAAAATGGGTCTAGTTAAGGTGTGACCAGCAAGAAATTTTGTTTTACTTGGATATTGAAATTTTATAAAGTTTGCGGTTTTGGATAGTTTTGAATTTCAAAAGTAATTGCCTCATGCTTGTGCTGAAGCAGCTGAATTAAGTCTCAGCTCAACATTTAAGGAACGTAATTCCTTTGTTGCTTTGTATGATATTCCAAATCAGTGACGAAGATCTCCAAAAGTCTTTATTTATGTTTCTCACAAAATGCCAAAAATTGACACTCGAAGCTAATAATGCCTGTCTAAACTTCAATTATAGCCGGCGCATTTCGTTTGTCTAAACACTTCTAATTGCCTGCCGTTAAGAAACTACTCATGTCGTAGATACGCAAGTGAATTGTTGAAACAGCTATTTGAAATAAGGCTGAATTCCCTGAGACAGATGACGCAATCTTCATATTCAATGTCATTTTCAAGGTGTTCGATCGTAAATTCCAGGGCGCATGATGACTAATGAAATTCTCATGTGACGGTGAGAGTGACTGGTGTTGGTGGCTGGTCATTAAATCTACTACAGCCGTCAGTGACAATAAAGGTACTATTTTCCAGAAATCATGAATCTTGTGAGGCTATCATATTAGATGATCATACATTACCTGCACGTTTATGAATCGAGGCGTTTTTACGAAAGCCGGCTTCGACGACCCAAAATGTGTCTTTAAAATCTCCAAGTACATTAAAGGTATTTCAATCCAATTTTCAGGAGGTTTGAATAGGGGATTGATTTTATATAAACCCTCAAAAGAGCTACCGTCACTGGAATTACCAATCATTGACCATTGCATGCCCTGGTTTATTGATGAAGAATGCCTGACAGAGTGTTATTCGAGTCGTGTGGTCACAAATTGTTACACAGTCAAAGCAGACAATCAAATGCGTGATTCTAAAATTAGTCTATGAACATTGAAAAAAAGCAACAGTCAAATTGGGAAGTTATCATTGTCATCATTCACGAACAAATGACCATGTACAGAGCTGCACTCACCATCGGTCCAAAATGACACACTTTAGTGACCTATCAAAGCCGAAATTCAAAAATTGGTGAATAAGAGGTAATAAAATGATTTGTTTTGTTTTGAAATGTCTATATAGGCTCGTGCTTCGCTCATCATTTTTGACCCTCATACACATCACAAACTCATACCGAAAATGCGGTTTTTTTCGGGTTCAGCAACTGTTATTTTCATCCTTTCGATAAACCTCTCAAAAGCTGAAAATACCCCTATCGATGAAATTTCACACATGGAAAAAGCATTTGCTTCGGATGTGGGTTTTTCAAACATGACTGCAATGACGAATGTCAAAGCATTAAATGGGACTGTAATTGCTCAGGATGAAAAAGAGACCCGTGAGATCCCCTCAGGCATTCTTCCTTTGTTTGAATTGATGGAATATCAGTCATTTCCGAACATCTCTTTCAAGAATGACAGTGTATGGGAGGGAAACCACAATGAAATAGGTGCCATAGGAATCACTGCCGCTCGACATGCCCTTGTTCTTGAAGCGAAAGCAAAGCAGTTGAAAACGCTTCTCTCTAATTGTTTCATAGATGGAAAATTGAACCATGAAAAGTATCAGTTTGCTCGTGGATTATATGAACAGTTGACGGAAGAGCTACAGGATCTGGTCCTTTCGGAAACAGAGCGAATGGACTTAGACGAAACCATGTTGCGTATTCACATAAGCATTCTATTCTCGGATATGCATGCCAACAGGGTGGACAAACCGCATCATGGTCAGCACAGAAGTTGCATAGAGGCGAGTTAAAGAAAAAAATAGGAGTTCAGCTTTCTAAAAGTTTTTTTTTCTCGAAAAATTCTGATCAAATTTCTTCAAATCTGGTAGCAGTGAATTAGTGCAGTACAAGCCATGTGTGAAAGATTGATGATAACAAAAGGCTAGAGTATGGTATATGAAAGTCTTGTGAGGTTCACGAATTTGAAAACTCAAGTGGCATCTCATAAACGAAAACACCCTGTCTGGGCCTGTCTTATCTAGTAAGGTTCAGTTTCTCTGCCCTGGTTACCAGAAGATACCACTGCTCGCAAAGTCACAAAAATTTGTGGTCGATTCCATGTTCTAGCCCACGCCACCGTATGCATTTCTTGTAGGCTGTTTGAATAAGTCCCAAGAGGCCCAATTTGCCCAGATTATATTACAATTGAAGGATTTGCGGCAAAGTCTGCACGTATTACTCCTGAGTCTAAGAGACCGTACCACCAGACGGGCCGTATGTCTGGTATGAGACGACTGATCTCGAATGTTCAGTCGAAAGTGCTCGCTTTGAATAATTTCATCACTGGAAAAATCAGTTTCATATTTGGCTCATTTCAGGAGTCGTGATAGTTGAATCTCATGCTGACATAAGATTGCGACAGAGTGGGACTGGTAGGAACAACCACTGTTCAAGATTATCGAATCAACTTCGCTTGCGAGCCTAAACAAAAGCCACTGGTCGACTAAGTTCATAAGTGAATCAAAACCTTGCTTTTCAAGGCATAAACCCTGATGGTGAGACTAGATGAAATTCTTGTCAAATTATCACTTGCACGAGCATAGCCTCTTTCCTATTTTCGGCCCAATGAAGCCTTAACACTGGCTATAAAAACAAGCTTCCTCTCCACCAAAGTGACCATCAATTTATAATAAGCGACATGAATATGATTATTTCAATTGCCATCTTAGCTGCTGTGGTGGCCTGTATGAGTATCGAAAACCCATTTAACTCCGATAATTTGCTCACAAGCAAGCCTGTTCCGGCTCAACAAGAGTCACCAATTCACCAAGCGGCCGCTTCCAAGAAACACTGGTTTTTTGATGCCCCTTTGGGAGGCAGAGCCCCGGAGGACTGCGATTTCACCGGCATGTTGGTCACCAACCCCGAACATATGAGATTAGTGGAGGCACACCCACAATACATTGCTTGCCAATTGAAGCAATCAAAAGAAGCCGCCGATCACAAAAAGCAGAGACAAACTCAAGAATTGTCAGAGGCAGTGACTGGGAAAGCAGTCAGTTTTGATGGTGATGCAAATCGAATGGAAGAGGTGAAGAGCAATTCACAAGCAGCTGCAGATTGATAGTTGTCGGAAATTCAGTCTAAGCAATTGCTGATATCAGCTTGAGAAGTGGGGTTGCATTTGTATGAGCCAAAATAATCAAATATTTAGGATAATTTTGAACAAAAAAAGACGATTAATAATTCAGTGTAACTTTATCAGCGATTCGATGAGTGTTCGGAAAAGCGTAGCCGGGTGGAAAAGGTGATTTTTCTAGAACTTACTCACCTACGCCGCCATAGCAAAACTCAAGGTGACACCGAAAACTTGATAGTTCTTGGGAAGCAAAAATGGGATCCAAGAAAGTCCGTGAGTTCATGAAAGAAAAGCGCCCAACGAATCCTCAAATCTTCCTATCATTTCTTCTCCAAATTAGCAGGTTCAAAGCAAGAAATGAGAAAATGAAGTAGAAGATCTCCACATATTGCACACAGATATTATGCTTCCAGCCATTAGTGCGTTCGGCAGAAAACTCTTTGCAAGAATGAAATTTCGAACCCTTACAAAACACAGAAAGCTCAGCATGTCTGGAAAAATCGGGTTTTATGACTTTGTATTTCACCTTTAAAGGCGTGCACGTGACCCATCCCATAAAATAACCATATTGAGCTTGTAAAAGGCCAGATCTTTGCAGGAGTTTTCATGAAGACTTAGCACGCCTTGTGGCTTTGCGAGAATTCCACCTAGAGTAGCATGATCTGAGATTTTTATACAGAAGTCTTTCGAAGATTTCATTCAAGCCGCACTGGAGTATGGACTAATGTTTTGTGATGCGGTATTAACTCATGAAAAGTTGTGCCGTGAGACATGTCCTAGAACCTTTTTCCAGACTTTTAAGCATTTTGTATTCTTGAAATTCATTTCTCAGTGTGGTCTCAGGAATAGTTGCAGCGCAAAAAACCATCATTCGCTGGGGAGTCTCCAATGACAACCACACGAAGTGCGAATCATTAACACGAGTAACACAGGATATTTAATTCGAAAACGGGGCCACGCAGGTTTTTAATTTCCATTCAGATGAAGATTAATGACGCTAGGCGCCGTATCTTATTCAAATCTCGAGGATTCTCAGTGAAGGTCCCAATAAATGTAAGTTATGAGAAAACTGAGGTATGGTGTACCCACCTGGCAATGAGGTAATTTGTCGGACTTCGAATAGCATGGAAAAGAAAAGGCAATTCTTCGTATTACAAACGTTTTTTCGTTCTCGGTCTTGCTCTTCAATTATCGAGTCATTTTTTTCATTCAAACTCGTACTAGAGCGCTCTTCAATTCATGAACCAATAAGAAACGGGCTTGATCCTCTGGACATGTTGGCATTATCATGTGAAGAAACAACTCACGATATTTTATGAATTATCGAAAATAGGCTCGAATGGCCACAGAACCACAAAAAGAAAGAATAACAGTCGGTTCTTTCATTAGTGTTCAATAAGCTCTTTTCTACGCTTCCAGTCTCGTCCTTCACTCACTACGAAAAGCGCGCATGGGCTGAATCGTAGATGCTCAAACTAGAGAGAACAGAATCCTTCAAATAATTGAAAGAATCAATACACATGTCCGTTTCGTTACTACTGGCATACCGCCACGCTCTTCGTGCTACGCGCGTGGCTTTCAACGGCGACAACTTCATGTTGCTGTCTGCACGTGCCAAAGTGAAGGAGGGCATTTTGGAGAATAAACATCTCACGGGTGCCGAGGAGACAGAAAAAGCCGTGAAGCACCTCGATGAAGTTGCTGCGTTTTTGGTGAAGAACATTGTCCAGGGCGAAAAGCAAAAAAATGACCGTTATCATCTCAAATTCCATGAAAAGACAGAACTTGGTAGCAACGAAACGATAAGACAGAACAGTAAGGTGAACTTGGGCTCGTTAGCCGGAGTCAAGGTGAGGAAATGCTCCGACAAGTAAGGGCGGGGTACAATCAAAATATGGAGAAAAACACCTGTATATATAATGAATAACGGACAAATAATTTTATGTTTTTGCCATCTGAGTAAATGCTTGGTGTATTTCTTGATCGTCTCTGATATGTCATCGCATGCTCCCCTTGACTGAATCTTTCACATCTTCAAAGGTAGAAACAGCTATGCCTGGCTATACATGGATTCCCCGCTTCATATTCGTACTTAGTGAATCACAACAAGAACACACAATTCTCGATTTTATTTTTTGAAAAAACACGAATCAACGATATATGACCGGCCATCTTCGTGGGGACTGCATGGTCTTGAGATTTCACCATGCGAAGGACTGGATGATGATAATAGTCAAGTCTGACAGAATATTCCACACCTTTTGGGATCAAGATAACAGGTGAGAATTCATTATCATTTTCCCCATTTTGTTTACTTGCAGTCGCCTGGACTCATCAAGAATATTGCATTCCTGAGCAACCAACTATAAATTATCATTCAATCTTCTCATTGTCCACCATGTCTGTCCCAGACCCCAAGAGGAGAGACACATTGATATCTAAATCGCTCTCGTATCTCCTTCGGCACGGAGCAGAGAAGGAAAAGCTCCCCATAGACGCGCTGGGCTGGGTTCCCGTCAATGCTGTTCTACTGAATAATAAGCTCAAATCGCATAAGGCCACTTTTGAGGATTTACAGAGGATTGTTGAAAACAACGAAAAGCAGCGGTTTAGGCTCAAAAATGATCACAATGAATGGTTCATATGTGCCAATCAGGGCCATACTCTAAAGACAATTGTCCCTGAATTGGTGCTTTTGGATAAACAGTCCATGCCTTCACAAGTCTACCACGGCACATATGCACAGAAATTGCCTGAAATTCAGGAAAAGGGGCTCAGCCGCATGGCCCGCAATCACATACATCTAACTTCAAATGCAGCGTGGAGCAAACTGGGCATTCGTGCTTCTTGCAACACCCTCATATTCATAGACACGGAGAAGTGCATAGATGACGGGTTTGTATTCTGGCGCAGTGTAAACGGAGTTATTTTATGTGAGGGCAACGCCGAAGGTGTGATTCCACCGCAATATTTCTCAAGAATTGACACGGTCGAACGGAAGATTATGGTGAAAGGTGATTAGGAAGAATTTAGGATTTTGGTCTCAATACATGAAAAAGATTGAAATCCAAAGAAAAAAAAAAGGGGGCGGGAGAATCTCGATGATGTTCAGCTTTCCATAGCCTAAGTCATAGTCAGCTGAAATGTGGAGCAATAGTACGAACTGTTGCAATTGCCAATATGTGTGCTTCTCGATAGCAGTCACATACCTGGATCTGAGCCAAGAAGCGGCACGAGGTGAGATATACAGGCTGATACAGGCTGATACTCGTCAGACCGAGATTGGTGGTATCAATTTCCGATCTGGCAGTACAGTTTACTCGAAACCGAGAGTGTGGGTGCGTCTAAGACAACTCTGTTCCATGGGCAAGTTAATTTGTCCTTGATCATCACAATTCATAGTTCTTGAAGGTTCATGATAAATGGCTTCACTTACAAGTCAATTCACAGAAATTCTCTACAGGTTACTCGAGTCAGTAGATCCTCTTCAGTACTTGTTATAACTCTTGGACATGCCCCCAAATCACATGACAGTTTTGGAGCTCTCGAAAAAAGAACGCTGTGCCCGCCGGCTAATTTGGTGAAATAACTACATACAAAGTGTTGATCGGCACGTATCTCATTGAAAAAAAAACCCCCGATCCTTAATTTCACCTCAAAGAGAAAATTTGCGCCTTGAATTCACTTGGACCATAAATAAATGCAATAATTCAGGATTGTCATAAGGCCAATTCTTCCATGAGACTAGTTTGTTTCTCGGGCCCGCATGCGCATCGAATCTTGAAATTGGGGTGTGCAGAAAACTCTAGCCCATCTATGATGATGATGCAATTCATGAGTAGAAGTAATCCTCGTGGCCTTTCTTGCTTACCCGTATCAAGTAATTGAAAATCAAACGATCTCTATAGCAATTTCCCACAAATTTGACAATCTCAGTCTCGTTTTTTCCCAATCTATGTATCTCATCCAAATCTATCGAATCTGCCCTGCACTGGCATTGCCTCGGAACGTGCGCGGTGGTGCCTGCCTGCCTGCCAGCCTGGCTCTGCCCTGGGGAAACGCACCTGCCAAATGCGGTGGACGACAAGATTGGTATCGCATATATACACTAAATACAGACTACAATTTTCCAACGCACAAAGCTAGTCTTGCGTGCCATATATCCTGGATATTTACCTTTGTGATCAAAGCGAATTGTTTGGATTTTGGATCTATTTGGCTGCACATATCGTGATTTGCTTCGCCTCTTTATTCACGCTTGTTCTTTTGCTTTGGGTATCGACATTCTTTCGGCTAGACTAAACACCCAAGTGACAACAACATGAGGCTACTCCATTCGAAGCATCAAAAATTGATTCTACAATGCTACCCGCCGGGCAAGGGCGTCGACAAAAAACCGAACCCGCTGGAACTTTCATACTTGCTCTACTATGCGTCTACGCGAAGGGTCAAACTCGAAAAAGTGATAGAATTCTTGAAACGCAAAACACGCGCAGACGCCCGTAGCAGGAAGCTGGGCAATCTCCTGGTCACGCTAAGCATCGTGCTGGCGCTTATCGAGAAATGCTTCGAAAACTTGAATGCTTTCGCGCCCCAGGTGTGCCTGATCTTGCTGACGATTTTAGCGCTCAAGGAGTTGCCCCTTTGCAAGGCTTTAGCCGCCACATACTGCGTTTTTTGCGCAAAATTGGATAACGGTTTGTTCACCGGCGACAAAGAGTTTGTGGATGCGTTTCTGCGCTTGACGCTGGACTTGATAGCGTTGGCTGAGTCTCAACTGTCAGTGCAGGCGACTAATAAGCGGGAGTGGAAGATGATTTCGCTCCTTACGTGCCGCCACGTATTCTCGTGCTTGGGCTATAATGCACAGCTCAGCGGCAAATTTGTGCCCCTTACCGTGGCTATATTAGCCCCTACAGTGTCACGTGCCTTTCTGCTTGATAACTTGAACTCTCGCTTGAGAACTTCGCTTAATGTGGAGCTGGGCGGCGAGCGGCTCTTGGCAAAAATCGCCACGGCAAAGTCTGTTCCTGCTGAGAGCAACGCTGAAAGCCTCGATGAAGATTCCCTCACAGACCAGGATTTGGGCGAGGAAGCCTTGTCTGGGCTCAGAACACTATTCCATACACTGCTTTCTCACCAAATCAACAGGGCCACGAGACTGGTGGTCGAGCTCGACTTCACACGTGACCAGGGCAAAAACTCTGCCTCCGCCTGGGGGACGACCTTCCTCCAGGTTTGTGCTCTGTACATTCCAGTGCAATTAAGGTTTGAAACGCTTTTGACGCTTTTGGATACGCTTTCCAGTATTGCTTCCGGCGCTGATAGCTCCAAATTCTTGCACATGCGCCACTATGCCAAATATATTCGGAGCCTTGTATCTTCTGGATTTAACATGATTGGTCTCTCGATCTCGGACATCTTGGTACAGTTTCTTACCCTCAAGACTAACTTGTACGTAACATCTTCGGAGAAACTCACCGCCTCAGAAGTTGCCGAATTGAGCTCAATCTACTCCGAATGCATCTGCAACTTGTCGAGTCATATTTACTATTTTGACCAGGTTTCGGATTCGATTGAAGGGATCTTGATGCAAGTCGACAACGTATTGCTCACAGCAGAAACATCACTGGCGGAAAAAGTCGGGTCTTTGGTTCTAGATCTTCTTTCCTTGATCTCGAAAATTATGGAGCTACTCTCGCTGGATTCCAGTGCCATCTCATGGAACCATGCAACGTTGGAGAACTGGGAAATCAGTTTCCAGCTCCTAACGTTCTCAAAACTGTACCCCCGGTACGCGGAAATCGTGTCGCCGTTGACTGTTCGCCGCATACAGAGAGAATATTTACAAGTTGTTCAGTCCTTTCTTGATCGGGAACTTTATACAAAAAGTACTAAGCAAGACCAGAGCGAAAACATTGATGCTGCTGCCATGTACTTGGAGCCAAATTACCGAAACTATGTGGAAGATAAACACAATGCTTTGGACGCCTTGCTTGTGCAATGTGGCGGCTACTTTGAGGACAAATTCTTTGAACAAGTTAACACCAGAGCCTTGGCACGTATCATCAGTGTGATCGCTGGTATCACTGGCGTGAATTTTGCCCACAACTTCTTCTCGCACTTCACATCCTGGCAATTGCAAAGATCTACAGACTTACCTGCTTTAGTTGCCAGAGATTTGTGCGCCTACCATGTGTTGACAATGACACTTTCAGCGATTAATGAGAAATATCAAGATATGTTGGGTGAAGACATTGCAAATCTGCATTTGTGCTTGGCACTTCTCAAGGACATTCACATAAGGAGAAGCTCTATATGGGGCGTGGCAAATCACGGAATTACGCAAGGGCCCGAGGTCATACATTCCAAACAAATAAGTATTGGTCAGATCGAAAGTTTCTTTGCGCGCACCCCGCTCAAGCAGTGGCTCGTCTCGCCAAACACCATCCTTGTTGAATTTCAAAATGGGGACGGCCAAAAGTTTGCTAGTCCCGCCCCTGATACTGCCACAGATTTACGGCCTGACGACGCCTCTCTTGCATCTATTTTGCCTTATCCTGGTAGTGGCCTAGGCTTGGGTACTGCGAACGACATATCGTCAATCTATTCCGGTCTTCAAAACGGACATGCAAACGGTGCTTCGAATGGGAAGGCAGCAGAAGTTTACACGCCCGACACTAGCCAACTAACACACGTGACCAACGCCACACATAGAACTCAAAATGCAGATCCACGTAGCTTGCGGCGGTTGCTCTTGCCGCGCGTTGAAGACTTGAAGCACAGTGTGGAAGGCACGCATTTGGGCGACAAATTCTCCCTAAACGGTGGAGAGGTGAGCTCGGCACGTTCTATTTTCCAAAAGCAGCCGCGTGTCACCGATGTGGCCTCCATTCTCGCGGATCTCAATAGCGACGATGATCGGAACATTGTGGTGTGACGGTGAAAGCTGTCTACTTGAAGAGAGCGACTGGATTCGAAGATATTGAGAAAAGGGGATCATGAAATGGCCCAAGATACCTTCAATCACGATCTGAAGTGAAATTAGGCGGGAGCAATGAGGGAAGGTCTTGAAGACAAAACTACACTACGACTTTCATGGCACAGCGGCACGAAACCAAAATTCAACGCCTGTCTGGCGACTACAGGTAACGCTCTTCAACTTATTGAAAATAGCCATACGATCACGCATCTGGAAAAAAAAAGTACTAGTCATAACATTGGTATATACACTTACTCGTCGTCATCGTCTCCCAAAGCCTCAAACGCGTTGAAGGTGTTGGTGTGCTTATCAGCGATAGCGTCTCTCGGGTCCACGGCCTTTGACGAGCCCAAGTTCTTGTTGTTTGGCCTGACACGCACAGTGGTATCCTTACTCAGCTCGCGGAAGTTGGCGCGGTCATTTTCGTGGTCCTCGCCGCCAAACGACTTTCTGGGCTTAACAGTTGTCTCCCAGCCATCCTCATCCACAGTGGTCTCGGACTTTTTGCGCAAGTTTGGCTTGGGTCCGCTACCACGCGACAAGCGTCTCCGGTTGAAGTGGTTGTAAGAACGCTCGTGGCCGTGCTCGTCGATGTACGAATCACCGTTGGTGATCTTGACCCTTCTTTCGTTGGCCACGTGCTCGCGCACAGACTCTACCAACTTGCTGAACGCGTCCAACACATCTGGCTTGGGCGTGTATGCGTGCTCGCGGGCTTCGAACAATTGCTCTTCCGTGTACTTGGCCATCGTGTCTATGTTTTTGTGGGGTGTCAAAGGGATATATGTGGGTAAACTTGGCTTGGGCCGTGCACGTGTAAATTTTTCGCAGGCGAGTTTTTGGGTGCGAGACGACTCGCGCGAGGGCACCAGGCCTGGCCGTGATAGAGAAACGAGTCTTTTCTTACAGGTTTGTAAATAAAACACCAGAATTGGTATTATTTTTTCATTGAGGAGAATGCAATTTTCGAGATTGTGTGTCAATGCAAAATTATTGTTTTTGGAGATCGAATAAGATTATTGAAGCAGCGCATCAGTGGTCTTTACGCGCAAGCTTGGGTTGTCTTAGTAGCCAGAAGGTCGCTAGTAGGCTTTGAAATGACAAGTATTTCCTCGAACTCATGTGTATCCTCTGGAAATTGTATGTGGCCCTGTAGCGCCACGTTCGAACTCAAACACACGAAAAGCGGGTTATTTAGATACGTCGACATCGACAGCACACGGATAGCCAGTTGTCTTGTCGCCCAGTGTGGGGGCCTGAAGGAGATTCTGAGTGTGTTGGTCAGAAAAGCACTCGACGGATAGCTAGGAAAAATGACAGAATAAATTCAAACCACAGCGGGCCTCGTAATGTCATACTTGTGTGAAAAATATATCGGAGTACTAATCATAAATATATTGAATATTGCATGCGAACGCGTCTCTCTTTTTGGTCGATATCTGGCCATTGTCTGTCAAGACAAAATTACTGCAAGCGGTCACTTAGCATCATGTAGGATTAATTTTCGTACCTCGAAATCTTACATTTTTTTACAAGAACAAGTAGCTTTTTTTCGTTGACACTTGATTGAATCGAACTGGAACTCCACAAGATAGTATGCCAGGTATGTACGTGATTGGAATGGTCTATAAACGACTGCCGTTTTTTTTTTGGGTCATGGAATGCGGAGAAGATCCGGAATGTCCTGGGGATTTCGGAAGATTCAATATCTTTACTGAAGATAAAAAATATACGTATATTCACCGGCCCTGATCGAAGAAAAAGATTTATGACGAAAAAAAGAGATGGAAACTGCTACTTGGCTCGATATGATCAATTGAATATGATGAACTCCGAGAAAAAGAAAAAAAAAACGGCCATTTCAGGCTCAATATTCGCCAAATTTGGCACTTATCCATACCTCGATAATGTCATTAATGATGGTAGCGCATTATCTCAAAGTCTGGCAAATCAAGACTAAAAACCAACAAAGTAGCTTCAAACGTTGTTTTGCGCTGTTTGATACAAAGAGTATATCATATCGTCATTACTGACAGGTTTCGACCCATAAGTGTAGTATTATTTCCAATGCCCATCCATTGATCCCCAAATGGCCAAATAATTGATTGCTGATGCAAATTTTGCCTCGAGACTCTGGTTCAATCTGTTTTCGATTGATCATTTCGATGCTTTACGGTACTCATTGAATCTTTACACTTCTTAAAACCAGTTGGTGTTCTGGAATGCCACTTGAGACACATACTCTTGGTTAATCACCTTCCCCCGTGGTTGGTGGCCTTCAGTGCAAGGCCGGATCTAGTGACCAAAGGCGCTCCCTATTGCTCCAAGAAGACAATCTAATGAATGGCATTCAAATGTGTAACCTTTCGGAAAAATAGCAAAGCGGTAGCTTGATTCCGTCTTCTGTTTCATTGAAGCTTATTATGAAAAGCCAGCACAAGAATACGTTAAGATAACATCAACAGTCTTTCGAGAATAGCTACTAATCTGACCGGCCTTGATTGTGAGACCACGTGAGGCTCCAATGTGTCCGTGATGAAACCATTCATTTTGATTTGAAAATGCGTATTTATGATTAATAGATTTACTGCTTTTTCGATCAAATTTAATGTTCAAAGTACCCTTTTCTCAAGAAATCTTTACCCACTTTTGGCCTCGTATGGCATGTAGAAGAGTACCTTTTTGCTAGGACCATCGATCTTGGGTAGATACGAAAAAATCATTCAATTTAACTAAAAAAATAGCTGATTTTTGCTACTTTCAAAGCACTTTTCAAAAATAGAAAAAACAAACTTGAACCAGGTCATGCCGTAAATCGAAATTCATAAAAGAGCTTCATTAAAATCCAAAAAATAACCACGTCCGGCTTATCGCACCGCCGCAGCTGCGCAGCATTATCTTCAAATCTCATCTCGTCCCATCGCACTGCTCATCTCACCATAATAAAAACCACACTTTTACAAATTCAAGCCAAAACCCACACACAACAAAAAATGCCACTCATCAAGTCACTCAGTAAAGTGCTGAAAAAACTAGCAAAACAGTCGTCGGGCTCGCTCCACGTGAAAGGCAGAAAGTTCAAGCAGCTCAATAGGGCCACCGAGAGAGAATATAAGATCAAGGCGAGAAAAGCCCAATTTGCAGAACAGAAAAATCACGAGCTTCTTTACTACCTTCATTTGCAAGAGACGCTAAACGAGCAGCCCGAAAAGGCTAGCTATGATTTGTCGGAAATGAGAACCATTGTGGACGGATACATCCGCAGAAACGATGAAGAAATCACTCAAATGGAACAGGAAAGAAGGCCCGGCAGACCCATGACTAATAGACATCAAATCATGATAGAAAAGCGTAAACACGACAGACACTTGTTCAAGACTGGCTTTCGCACGCCCGACCTTGCCGATGTGGACACGGTGAGAAGACTCAAGAACTGGAACGGCACCAGTGGCTCTAGTTCTGCGTGGAAGTTCATTTTGGTCACAGAAGAAGAGGAGTCCAACCCGGACGCAATGAACTAAGTCATTTTTTTGAGGTAAGATAATTTAAGGCAATATACTTTTTTTCTTGTTTAAAATGGCTCGATAAGTTGCCGATCATGTAGAGTGCTTGAGAATTCAGCATGACCTTGACACACACCCTTTCTGATCTTGCCCTTTTTTGAGGATGTCCTTTCTCTAGTTCCAAAAAAACCCTTTCCGAGAAGACTCTTTGGCATTTGAATTTGCCACATCCGCTCTCTCGCTTTCGTCATCAAGTAAAGTACCCTCCTCCAGCACTTCCGAACTTTCAGCCTCCAGCTCGATCTCAGCTATCTCTGAAACATCAGCCAGTTCCTCCACCATCTTATCGTCAATAACCCAATTCAATAAGAGAAGTGTTATAAAGAATAGTCCAGAACTTGCGAGAAGAAACTTGATAAGCGTCTTGACCCTCAGGCGCCCTCTCTTTACGTCTCTGCTCAACACAAGCATGCCTTTCGTTCGCCCCGAGCCGATCAATCTCCATTCTTTTCTGCGCAATTTCTCGACGTTCTTCAGAAACTTCGCAAGATCGTCTTCAGATAGCGTTTGTAGAATAGCAAACATATCCTCAGGAACGTGGTTTAAACCCAAAGGATTCTTTTGTGACACAAATTTTTGCCCGTTGGAGCTAAGAATGAGGTATTCGTGCTCTTCGCCAGTGCCTGGGAACATGGGGAATCTAGCACTTTTTGTGTTTCCCAATATCGGGTTGAAAAAGTTACGATTTTCAAAAGAGCGGCAGTCCTTGTAAAGCGAGTTACTCCACTCAAAGGCAGTCTGCTCACGCCACTTGTTTTCGTCCGCCATTCTCTTTTTTTCCTTGCTTCTTTTGAGGTATGACTCAATTTCTTTCTTACCCACCTTCCTGTGGCCATCTTTCTCGGGCTTTGGACCGTAGTTGCTTCTGATTTGGTCCGGCGTTAAGCTAGCTATTGCTTCATACTCTGCTGGATCTTGCTCATGAACACTCTTTTCCTCTTTGCTCATGGCTTGAGCAAGAGCAGACTGTATCGATAACTCGTCTTCGCCCAAAGATCTGTTGCGGAGATTCTCAAAGCCCAGCTGACTATTGAGGAGAGCAATAACGTGATCGGCACCACGATATTTTGTGCTGCTTTGCAAACCTTGAACTTCTTCCGTTTTATCCTTTTGTGGCTGTAAGCGAGACTCGAGTTTCGCAAACGCATCTGAATTGAGTATTATATGATCCAAGACAGATGTTTCCGCGCCATTGTGTTTGAAGAGCATGGCAAGATTTCGGCAAAGCTTCATGAAAATGACTCCTCTTTCGCTATCAGTTTGTCTTTCGGATAACTTTGTTGCAGCATGCAACACGTCTGTTGCCGTAACCGATGCAAACGGCTTTCCGAGATCATCCCTGAGCTCCTTCAATTCCACGACATATTCCTCAAACCGCATATCATCGGGCACTTGCCTATATGGAATGGCATCATCCTCCAAGCCCGGTTTGGAAGCTTGCAAAGTATCTGCTTTCGTGGCAATGATGGTTTTGTCAACAACTTCATGACTGTCCTGAGAATCGAGTATCTTGTCTAGAAAAGAGGTGTTCCCTCCATTCACTGCCAAAATCCGCTTCAATCTTGAGAAGAGACTGTAGAATTTAGCGAGGTTTCCTTTGGATATACCCGGGTTTGGTGGCGCTTCGGAGTCTTTAATAAGAACACGCTCCAATCTTGTTTCCAAGATATCTAGCAATCCCCGCGCGGAAATGCTCCCAAAGTTTTTTCTTAGCTCGAAATCCCTCAAGATTCGCAATTCTGTGATGAGGCCACCAAGTTCCAGCGAGTCTGGGGTTTGCAAGTACGCTTCTTTGGTGTCTAAGTCCAGCTCACGCAGATTCAGCGCCACTTTTTCTTCTCTGGCGGCTTTCTTTGCAGCCAATTTCGCTTCAAATGCACTGAGCGCTGTTTGCGAGTGAAGCACCGCGTCAAGTACCTCGGTGTTGTCGCCATTTATAGCGAATAATTGCCTGAGGCGAGACATGAGTTTCATGAACCGAACAACATTGCCGTTGTTGAGCCTCGAAGCAGGATTTGAGTTTCCTGACTCGAGCCGGACCTCATTCGATCTGTGCTCGAGAAGTTGTAAGATGAATTTGCTCAGAAAAGTCTTGAACGGCGCCCGGAGCTCGTCGTGGCGGAGAATCTCCAATTCTGGCGTGAACATATGGATTTTTAGGTGTTCTGGGATCTGCTCATAGGTCGTGTTCGGAATCTTGTTTGCAAAAGGCGTGTATGTTGAAAATAGTTGAATTTGCGGGATTTGGGGGATTCTGGCGTAAAACCATAGCCCAGGCTGATCTGACGCAAGGGGTTTTATTGGAAGATACGGCATTTTGCGTATACGAATGTGTGGGCGAAACATAGTGATTTTCGTTGATCGAGTGAATAAATAGATAGCCATGAAAGTTGGATATAGTTCCTACCAAACTGTGTAGATTTCAGGATTATGATGGCCAGGATTTTTGAAGAAAGGGACACTTTGAGAATGTGGGTTCAGGGATATGGAAGGAGAATATGGGGTATCCCGTCTTATCGGGGGTGTGGCGCGCTGTGCAGGATGCTGGGGGCAGATTCACCCATAAAAGCCAGACTTTATCTTGTTGCGATATTTTTCAGAAATTATACTGCGCGAGGCTGGTCAGAAAAAACATCAATATCGTCTAGCTTTCTCTATTTCTTTTTTTTTGGCGAGCCGTATGGTCTGTTGAATATAGTTCCCGTGCGTTGATCTCCAAAATTAGCTCTGGTCCGATTCGGAGCGAGCATCCTACACCCAGGGCTCAGGCGCAAAGAGTGTGCTGTAGTTCAAAAATACGATTTTTTGGTATTTGTAAAAGGCATTTCGGTCATTTCGAATTAAAAGTACGTTCACAGCCATTATAGTAATGTACCGGTATCATAGCGTTCATTTGCATCCGGGAAATATTGCGAATACGATAGCAGATAATAACGACGAATGGGACGGAAAACATTCAGAAATAGGACGTCACCAAAACACTGCAATTAGGTGTTGACACCGAATCTTGACCAGTGGTCGTCAATGAAAATCCAGAACGGCTCTCCAAAGTAATTTTTGTTAGGTTGTGGACTTTCCGTGCACCAGTTTTTAGAGTCAAGTAGAAATTAGTCACGTGACATCGCCTCATGCGTGGGGGTCATTAGTCAAAAAGCCGATCTGCGCTGATGAGTTGCACGAGAGGCCGTGTTTTTTTTATAGCATTATGAATGGTACAGAACTGAAGTTTATGAAATCTCCTCAAAAAGATCATTTGATGAAGCAAATGACTCACGAGGCCACAAGGTCACTTTCGAGAAAAAAGACTATTGGGTGCCGAACAATGGCGTGCGACAATTCTCAGCAAGCGAAGATTCTTTTCGCAAGATAGAATCAACACATCACTCCGATCAAAACGGCAGCATCTTTCGCATTATGTTTCGAGGGCAATTGCCCAAACCTTATATTCGTATGCGCTGCAACCCCGCCCGCGCACGGCAAATTCAGTACCCACACAATCACACCTGATCCGAGTCACGTTTGATGAAACAAACCCCCAAGGCGGTTGTTTCGAGGGCTACGATTGCCAGGCATTTTTTTTATGTGTTCGGTGTTTTGCTGGTAAATTTATGTAGTTTTCTGAGTATACCATAGCACAGGTAGCAGATGAAACTTTAAACGGCGGTACAGAACATAATAAGCCTCTTGAGATAGTGTATACCATGAATCTCATCCATCTGGAATGAAGCACACTTGGGAGCCCCCACGCGCGGCGTAACGATGTACACTGCACGCAGCGCCGTTAACCGAGCGAGATGCGCCTGCCGAGCCTAGCACGCCTAAACCTACCCGTGCAACCAAGAGCCTTACGCATTTCGGCTAAATTCACTACAGCGAATAAACCCGATTCAAATTACCGCCCTCCAACATCATCCCCGCCCTAGCCTGCAGAGCGGGCATGTAATTTGGGTTCGTTTTTATTAAAAGTCTAGACCGGTAAAAGTAGGTACAGATTTTCTCCAACAAAAATCATCACTCACCACCAATAGGCTTTATTGGGGAAACTCGTGAAAATTTCCGGCCCGGATCATTTTGCGCGGACTAGCCCCGACGGGGTTTCCGCAGTTTTTCCGTGAAAATTTTGCCGTGCGCCGCGTCACGAGGTACCTGAAAACGAAACTTTAAGCGGGCATGCGCAGGATCTCTGACCTGATGCGAGTAATAAGCTATACGAAAGAGTGCCAAGGACAATTTATCTGAACACCACGTTACATTTTACTCTGATATTGCTTGCCGTTTTGATCAACAATCCAAGTGTGATACCAAAACGCCAATTTGTTTCCCCACCATTCCCGCCTTGGATCTGTATCGAAGCATTGCCGCGCATGAAGCGCGTGCTCGTGCGTCTTTCTAAGGGCGCAGTGCGAAAAAGCAATTGTGAAAGGCCCCATGCGACGACAGAAAACGGTGTAAACATGGCAAAAATGGGTGCTAATTATGAAGTTTTCTTGAATGGTATAGTCATTAGCCATGATTTTGTAGTTGAGAACAACCTGATTAAAAAATATCCATTGACACCTCAGAAGGGTGCCTTCATGTGGTAACCACAGTGTCAACCCCAGGGAGTGCATGTAAGACGCACCAGCGAAGGTTGCTTTACGAGCAGGACGTCGCATGATTTGGTTTTTCTTTTTTTCGCTGGCGTCTCTTCGCTACAACGGTTTTCGTATTTCTTTTTCCAAATCCCAACCATAGTAAAGGAGTCTACTTTTGTCGCTAAATATTCTCCAAACCAATTTTCATTCATTCAGAAAAACCTGCAAGCTCACAAGTGATCGTCAGTGCATCGTTTGTTTGACAGCTTCCATAATACGCTGCGTTTGCACTCGCTCTTCACTGACTCAGCCTCCCCAATCCGGAAATAAGCAGAGGGCCTCGCCGTGCAATACCACGCAACTAATGACCATACGAACAACACAACTATAACCAATTTCTCACCCCCACAAACTGACGGAATCAATAAATACATCACTGCTGGACGTTATGAGCCATCCAACCCCGGTCCACACCGGCGGTGTGATCACGTGCCCGCTACCTCTTCCTGGCCCAGTGCCACAGGCATCGCTAGACGGAAAACTCACGGAAAGTCCCGATTTGCCCCAGCTGGTAGAAGCTCTCGTGAATGACTGCTTCCAAGCGACGATGGACGCCCACGGCTTGACCGCCGAGCGGGCAGAGTACGCCCAGAAGTTTGAGAAATTCCTCACGGATTGTCATAGTCACGAAAACCTTGCATTTTTGATGGAAATATATCGCTACGAATACTTTTATGAGCGTCTAGCACCTTCTGTCGGCAGCCACGATCAAGTTGTGTCCGCCAGCCTTGTGGACAGGTCGCTAGAAAAGTTTATCGACACATTACCGGACCCTACGCGGTCCATGGGCCGTCACTTGCGCCGATCTTCGGTTAAAAGCCATAGCAACGTGTCGCTAGCACTGTCGTCAGGCGTTCCGTTTGCGCTTGATTTTGACGAGCCAGCGGACGCGTGGCAGCGGTTTTCGGACCAACAAATTAGTGCCGACTCGGACCTGGATGCGGCCTCAGAGTCATCAGTTCTCAGAATCGACGACGACGCTTCAGTATCGCCAACGGTATCTGAGGACAGCTCAAGGCTCCTCCAAGAGCAATGGCAGCACATTTTCGAGACTTTTATTGCCGAAAACGCGCCATGTCAGATCAACCTTCTGAACAAGACGTACCGTGCGCTTATGGAAACATATGCGCTAACAGGCCCCCATTGCCCCTCGGTATTGTTGCCGGCCAAGTCAGAAATCATCCGCTTGATCCATGAAAATACGTATCACCCGTTCACGAAAGCCATGCGCAACTGTCTGTGTGAAAACTCCGAGGCCAGCTCGCTCTTGGGCC
The DNA here is from genome assembly GCA_004217705.1 of Metschnikowia aff. pulcherrima. Lineage (NCBI taxonomy): Eukaryota > Fungi > Ascomycota > Pichiomycetes > Serinales > Metschnikowiaceae > Metschnikowia > Metschnikowia pulcherrima. Next base: position 150,796 of record CP034460.1, on the reverse strand, counting down.
TGCCGTTTTCCGCACGCGAAACACTGCCTTTCCCACGCAAAGCAAGGGACACGCCAGAGAGCTCAGTGCCAATCCCACAGTCTGTTCCGGTGGAAATCAACTTGCTCGAGTCATCCCACAAAACCAGCATTGCCGTCGCGCCCGTGCCGAAGAAGAGATCGAAGTTTTTGCTGTCGCTTCAAAGCACAAGCTCCAGTGATACTTCCAGTCCGTCGAATACCTTGAATAGCTTCCTCACACACTTGAAACCACAGTCAGGGCCCATTTCTAGATCTTACAGTTCCGCCCCGCAAAGCCCGGCACCTGCCACCGCACGCAACCTCTCGCCATTCTCGAATATGTTTGCTGAAGACGTGATTCCGCGGCCGCGCTCAAGCGCAGTCCCTGAAAGTCAGCCTAGCCCGTCCATATTCGGCAAATTGTGGAAGAAAAAGCGCTAAATTTGGTTTGGCGCCTCTCTATCAGCATCCAGCATACATTTACACTTGCATATTTATCCCAGCTCAACAGCTTTATAGACAACTTATCATGAATCAACGATCACATCATTGTAGTGAGTTTTGGAGGGTCATACGTGAAAACTAGGCGCCAAATGTTGCAGTCAGATCAGTCTCTTGGGCAGCGTGTACGTGCAACACAAGACATGCTGTTGGACTGACTACATCTTTGAATGTTGGGTTTTGATTACATTTCATGTTATGAAAACGCTTTCTTACAAGTAGGACGTATTTGATATCAGCTTGTACGCACTTTTCTACTGAGTCATCAGAAAGTGTTTTCATCACACTCATAAAGTTCCGCAGCTGGATTTGCGGAAACAAAATTTATTTCCCTGCTTTTTTTTTTTGTCTCTTTTTTAGAAATCGAAATGTACGATGTAATAGCATGCAATATCACGTGATGAACAAAAACCAGTCAGAACTGCGACCGCACATACTCTCATCGGCACAGCATCTGACTTCAATTGCAAAATCTTGCAGACGTATCGCGTGATGAGCCAACGTGCCCAAATCTATGAGTCATTCGTATACAATTTTGCCGTGGGTTTTAAGCCTTTCACTGGAGTGCATACAACTATACCCAAACTGATCTTGTACCGCGCTTAGCTCTGCGAGTTACTCTAATTGGCCGAGCTCGAGCATGCACCCGTACACCACTTCCAATCTGATAATGAAGAAAAAAACCCGATGAATCATTCCCTTCTAAGTCCGGCTATCAACTCTTTTTTTGCTTTTAGTTTTTCGAAGTTTGCAGCCACAGCTCAAATTGTGCAAAGTTTTTTACATATAATCATGTTGGCCAGGCACGCAGCGGTATCCCTTGCAAAAAGGGCCGCCAGAATGCCCAAATTGGCGATCACTCCCGGAGCCATGAGCACGGGAGCCGCCCGGATCGCTTCAAAGAAACACTTTAGTACCGTCACGCCTCGGAAATCAACCCGCTCGACTGTGGTTCAGCTTTTGAACAATATTGGATCCAAACGCGAGGTGGAGCAATACCTTAAATACTTCACTTCTGTGTCGTCCCAGCAGTTTGCCGTGATCAAGGTTGGCGGCGCTATTATCACGCACCAGCTCCCGGAGTTGGCATCGTGTTTGGCGTTTTTGTACCATGTTGGATTGTACCCAATCGTGTTACATGGCACGGGCCCGCAAATCAACGAGTTGTTGGAGGTTGAAGGCGTTGAGCCGGAATACATCGATGGTATTCGAGTCACGAACCCTAAGACCATGGAGGTGGTGAGAAAGTGCTTTTTGGAGCAAAACTTGCGTCTTGTCACGGCCTTGGAGGAAATGGGCGTGCACGCAAGACCCATCACCGCAGGCGTGTTTACCGCCGACTACTTGGACAAGGACAAATATCAATTAGTGGGCAAAATCAACGGCGTGAGCAAATCGCCCGTCGAGTCGGCAATCGATGCAGGATACTTGCCGATCTTGACCTCGTTGGCCGAGACGCCCTCTGGCCAGTTGTTGAATGTGAATGCGGACGTGGCGGCATCGGAATTGGCCCGTGAATTCGAGCCTTTGAAGATCGTGTACTTGAACGAAAAAGGTGGGCTTGTGCATGGCGAAACGGGCGAAATTATCAATGCCATCAACTTGGACGAGGAATACGAAGATTTGTTGAAACAGTCCTGGGTTAAGTACGGCACAAAGTTGAAGATCAAGGAGATCCATGACTTATTGCAGCACTTGCCTAGATCGTCGTCCGTGGCAATCATTGACGTGCACGACTTACAAAAAGAGTTGTTTACGGACTCGGGTGCTGGAACGTTGATCAGAAGGGGCTACAAGCTCATCAACAGAAACAAGTTGAGCGACTTCAGCAACCTGGACTTGTTGAGATCCGCGCTTTTGCGTGACCCGCAAATCAAAAGCGGCAAGTTGTCGGTGGCGCTGTACTTAAAGCAATTGGAGACTGCCACGTTCAAGTCGTACGGTGATGCTCCCCTTGAGGTGTTGGCGATTGTGGTTGAAAACGCGAAAGCCAATGTCTCCGTGCCAAAATTGGACAAATTCTTGTCCTCCAGAAACGGTTGGCTCAACAACGTCACGGACAACATTTTCAACGCCATCAAAAAAGACTACAAATCATTGTACTGGACGGTGAATGAGAACGATGCAAACTTGCCATGGTACTTCTCCAAGGCGGAGGGTTCCTTTGTTAAGAATGGCGAGGTGTTGTTCTGGTACGGCCTCGAGACCGCGGAAATCGGCAAATTGATCAAACAGTTCGATGCGGCGTCCGTAGGCGCGGCCTTGTCCTCAGCCACTGACAGTGGTGTATTTTCTGCCGCCACTCAGAAAAGGGGTTTCCACTCTTCTGCTGCTCGTCGCACGCCTGCTAATCCCCCAATCAAAAGCGGATCTTCAACCAAGAAGTCCAGAGTTGGTTTGATCGGTGCTAGAGGTTTCACGGGCCAAAACTTGATCCTGTTGATTGATCTGCACCCTCACTTTGAGTTGGCACTTGTTTCATCTCGTGAGCTTAATGGACAGAAGTTGCAAGGCTACAACAAGGCGAACATCGTCTACCTGAACTTGCAAACAGAGGATATTCTTGAGTTGGAGAAGAAAAACGACATCGACGTGTGGGTGATGGCGTTGCCCAACGGTGTGTGCAAGCCGTTTGTAGAGGCAATCGAGTCTGTTGAAAACTCGAAATCCAAAATCGTCGACTTGTCTGCAGACTTCAGATTCGACACCACGGGAGAGTGGGTCTACGGATTGCCTGAGTTGAACGACCGTCAGAAGATTGCCGGTGCCAAAAAAATCTCGAACCCTGGTTGTTACGCTACCGCAGCTCAGGTTGCCTTGGCCCCACTTAAAGAGTATATGAATGGCACTCCTACTGTTTTTGGGGTTTCTGGTTACTCGGGTGCCGGCACTAAGCCCTCCAGAAAGAACGACCTCGCTCACTTGACCAATAACTTGATTCCATACTCATTGACCGACCACATTCATGAAAAGGAGGTCAGCAGCCGCCTCGAACGCAACGTGGCGTTTATTCCGCACGTGGCACAGTGGTTCCAAGGAATCAGCGCAACTGTTTCCATTCCAATCAAGCCAAACTCTTTAACTGCCAGAGATGTGCGTGGGATTTACAGAGACTTGTACGAGGACGAGCGGTTGGTTGCCGTTAGTGGCGAGGCGCCTGAAGTGAAGGAGATCAGTGGCAAACACGGCGTCATTGTTGGCGGTTTTGCCGTGAACTCGGCCCAGGACAGAGTTGTGGTTGTGGCCACAATTGACAACTTGCTCAAGGGCGCGGCCACGCAATGTTTGCAGAACATGAACCTCGTTCTGGGCTACGGTGAGTACGACGGTATCCCTGACACGCTTGCTGCTAGCGGCTAGTTGTGTGTAGCTAGAGTAATATAACACTAGACTGAGTTGTTGTATGTTTTGTAGGGGACGGAAGAGAGATGACAGAGTGATTCGGTTCGGAGAAGACATGAAATACACAGAATGTATTTACCCAAAAATTAGCATCTGCACTAGGTTTGTCTAATTGACTCGCATGTATTCGTAGATTTATGTTCTGATGGTTTGGCTATCTTCGTGAGGGTTCCCTGACTAGTATGTGATGGTCCAATTTCACGGTAGCTATCATCTGGTGAATCGAACCTCCCCTGGAATTTTAACTTATCCCAATCTCGTTTAGAGAAACATCATCATCACTTTATGGGAATTCTGTTTTGAGACCTTTCAGGGCTACTAATCCAAACAGTCAATAGTCAGTGTTTACATGAGCAATGTAAATTACCGGCCACGGGCTGATATAGTACAAGGGCCCTGGCAGTGATGGAACCTTCCTTTGAAATAGACTTCCGTGGCACACATAAGTGCCTTTTTGAGATGAAACCAGAAGGAAATATCCAAAAGTTCATGACCAAATCAGCCAAAGTAAGTCTTCACAAAATGAAAGAGAAAAAAACGAAAAAAAAAAAAAGCATAGGTGCGGAAATTACAGCCATTATGGCTATTTATGAAAACCTACTTAACTTTCGCACGTTGCCAAGATGAGACATCAACTTCAGTGCATGGGAGCGAAGAAATCAGCCAGGATTTTATATATATATATATCTGTATACATATGTACACACAGTTTTGTGGAGAGCCACGAAAATAATTCTGCCTTCCGAGCTTCAACCAGATGTATCAAACAAAAAAAATAACAATAAAATTATGCACCAATATACAAGAAGCCAGGGCCCACTGCCAGGAGCACTTTATCCGTATTCCCTCACTCACACCAGTTTATCTCTGTCTCAACGCATATTCGCGCACGCATCCGATACAATATATCTGACATTGACAGCGTTCAAAACCTGCTAATCACATCAAGGTTTGGTCAACAACGCACAGAATATTGGAATATTCCATCATCACCCGAATTGAATAAAAAACATTCACAATAAAAATGCTTATTCCGCCGGATAATTTCGGCATGGTGGAACCCGGCTTTTACCGGTGCTCGAAACTCGAGGCTGATCACCTACCGTTTCTAGAAACACTTCAGCTCAAACTGTTGATCCTACTTGACGTGGCCAAGCCGCCGCGTACGCTCAAGCTGTTCCTACAAGAAAACCGCGTCGATCTATATAATTTGGGCGGCTTAAAGATATCTAACCATCAGAATACGGGCTCGCTGGGCCCGGAAGCTGGTGTGGAGAAAAAAGATGGTTTGGGTGCGTCGAACTCGCTCGAAATCGACTCAAACAAAATCGAGGTGGTTCTGTTGGAACGCAATAAGGCGGGCAAAAATGATCTGTGGATGATCATTGAAAAAAACTTGATTATGGCGGCGTTTGAGATCCTCTTGGATCGCACGAAACATAATGCTTTAGTGGTCGATTCTTCGCTGGCATTGGTGGGCATCTTGCGCAAGATCCAGAAATGGAACTTCAACTCGATTGTCAACGAGTACCGTATTTATACGGGGAACGCCAGCAAAATCAGCTATAACGTAGAGGTCTTCTTGGAGCTCATACAGGTTGAACTAGTGCCCTATGAACTAGACCATGCGATCCGCCGCAAGGAAGAGAATTCCGAGGAATTGCAATCAAAAGCCGCCAGCATGTCGCGCAAACCGCTGCTATCGTGTCCTTACCCTCAAAATCATTATGCCCAACTAAGGTCACAGCGCAATTCTTTCGATGATACGAACGCGGTTTGTGACGACAGCTATGACGATGGCGAGGATGACATGGATGACGAAATTCTTTCTGCTTCGCCGCAAATCCCTGCAAATCTATTGAAGCTAGTGGAACAGCGGAAAAACGACGGGATGTCGCCCAGCACGTCGCCTGATTTCAGAAGACCGCTGTTGATGTCTAGCCGCAGCAATAGTATCGATATTTTCCACAATTCCGCGTCCCGCCACCGCCGCAAGTCGTCTGTGGAGTCAAAGTTCATTTTGGCCAATAACAATCGATTCAGAGACCCGCAGTTCACGCCGCAGGCGTCGCCACGAAGAGCATCATTAGATGCAAATCTCCGTCACTTTAAGTTGGAGCATGAGAGACAGAGTAACGAAGAGATTCAGCGGCTAAAAGAACGGTTCAACTATATGTACTACCAGCCAAAGGACGCGGGCGCCGACCGCTTCAATGTGATCAAGATTCGGATTCCACAAGAAGAAAACCTAGCGCCGTGGTTCGTCGCGGCACGTGACTTTTGGGAAAATCAGTGTAGACACTAAGCAGTGAATGGCTAGGCTGATATGAATCCTGAGATAGCCTCGAATGTTTGAAGTGCACTTCAGGTTTTCGCTGACTTCAGAGTTTTGTCCACGAAGAAAAGATTAAGAAAAATTTGGGCGATGTACTTTGTGAAGAATGAGCAAGGCTGAACTCTGATGCCGCAAATGATGCGGGGTGTTACGGAATCCACTGGAAAATTTAACGGAACATGTGGTCCTACTGCAATTAAAGGAATACGTCAGCTTTGAGAATTAAGCGCCAAAAGCTGCGTTACAACACGAAAAAGAACACCCTTATAATATACTTGGACATGCATCCTTTTGCGTTAAAACACGAAAAAGAACACTCTTGAAAGATACTTGGACATGCATCCTTTGGTAAAAAAGCATATTGTTTCAGAGAAAGCAAACTCGACAGACATTCCCAAGGTAATAGCACGTCACGGTCAGACTCTAGAATGCGGTATTTTGCATTTATCTAGTCGTCAGTGCAAGAGCTGACATGATAATTACTTGGCAACACACATGATCGTTCATTGTCGACTAAAGTCGCATAGAGTGTGCTAAAAGGGCTCGCCTCACTAGCAAGGCTTCCAGGCCTTTTGGACAATGCTCGTTTCGCATAATCTTTTCCAGACGCGTTACATTCTCTATTCCGATAAGATATACTCGCGGCTTATTAAGTTCATTATCGATGAGGTTCATCACAAATGTTTTGATGCAAGCCAACGCGTATCAACAAGCGTAGCACTTCTTGATTCACTTACCCCACGTCGGTTTCGAGGATTCGCCACTATAAGAACCCCCATGCATGACTCTATCCCGTATACGCTGGCCCGAAGAATTGCTCCTCGAAGCCGCCTGTTGCCCCAGCGGTATTTGCTGGCTGATCTGCCCCAGCAGTGAATAGCCAGAGCCAGGAAGCGACTGTTGTCGAGACTTGTTGTAAAGTGCATGCAATCGAGAGTTTTGTCGGCGTGTATACGATTTTTCTTCGCCCTCAGAGTCTGTAACTGAATTCTGGCGCCCATGGATCGCTTGTGAAGGAGACGGGCTGCTTTGTGTCAATTCTGGCGAGTTGTATGAGGCTCTTACGGGCTGAAACTGAGAATTCCCATTCGCCGGCGAAAATCGGGACTCGAAGTTTCTTGTGGTGGCCAGATTCGAGCCACGCTTGGTGCGAGTGTTTTCCTTCACGCCAAGCCATTCAGGGAACGGTTCGCCTTTGGATTCAAAATAATTCACAAACGCCTTGTGTATCAAAGTGTCATCTTCAGACGACCCGTCTTTGTCTGTGTGGTGGTGTAAGGACGACGACACCGAAAGGCTAGAGAATTTCGAGTTGATTTTTTCAATAAAGGAGCGACCGGGCGCAGCATTCGGCTGATACTGACTCATTATCTGGATGTATGTTTAGTCTGTCGTGTGCTTAGTAGTCACTTTTGGATCGAGTAATTTACGGACATAACGTATGGCTTAATCTGGCCGGCCTGAGGCGTGATCGCGACTGCATAGGGGACATTCCAGTGTATGTTTCAGCCAGATCATTGGTAGACGAATGCTGATTTGATGGAGCCTGTAATTCTTTACAAACAAGTTTATGGCGGGAAATTCTTTGTAAAAATCTACTTCTCGCTATATTATTGTGTCTGGTCAAAGTTGTGTGTCTTACTTGAAATGTATCCTACTTCGCAGCCATGCGACACCCCAGAAACTTCATAATGCTTGAGAAAGTTTCATGAGGACAAATCAAAATGACAAGAGCAGTCGATGGGGTTATGAAAGAATTCAATTTGTTTTTTTCTCAATCTTCAGAAGTCTCGACTCCAAGATCTTTCCATGATTATCTCGAATAGGAGAGATCCTTATGCACTCCCGCCTCGCGTACAATATATGCTGTTTTCTCCACAAACAGCCTTTTTGATTTTCCCAGCCAGGGGTTTTTTTAATAATGCTACAAATTTCAAGGTATCACATGGTCGAATTCTCCCCTTTTTCCTTTAAAGTTACACACGACGGCGTGTTTTCCTCATAACACGAAGATGTCCTGTATGTAACTATCACATCCTTCGGGGCAGAATTAGAATTCGTGTTCAAATTATCCTTCCAAAAAGCCCATATTTGGTGTTCAAAAGCATACATCAATGCTCAGCCAGTTACTTACTAGAGAACACGATTGGGATTTTTCTCCACCTAAGAAATTCATAAACAGGTCTCGTCATACCATTCAACATACAACATTCTAAGGGGTCTGAGAAGCATATGGAATCTACACGACTCAGAAGAAGCCTCTAGGTAAACAATTCTGGCTCTCGCTCCTCAATTGTTTGTATCACGCAAATAAAAAAAGATAATAAGTTTTAGAGTAGAGGAAGTCATAAGCTCAAGATAATTAATGGTCTTATGTGAAACGCGCTGGGCGCGATCTTGATGCTAAGAGGAAGGAACTGGCCAGAATCGGAGAACACGTGAGCCCCACGCCACCGCCGCCGGAAGCCCGTCCGTCCAGTATCAAGCATCGTTTTTCGGCTTGACTACTTGATTAAATTATTAGTTAAGTAGGAAAAAATTTTGGGGAGTCTAGCAAAGTCTCTCTTTTTGAAGAGTCTTCAAGTTTTCATCTAACTCCTTCACTTTTTCAGATTCTTTTGACCTAATTGACTTGGCTCAAGCCTGGTCCGGACTCTGGTCTGTCTGCCCGCGACGCAGACCCGTACATCCCACGGTTTGGAGAGAAAAACAATCCATCGCATCGAGTATGGGTGCGAAAAATCTTCCTAGTAGATACATTAAGAGCTCCAGATACCTTTTGAAGTTACACTTTTCTTCTAACCAAAAAAAAGCATGTTGTTTCTCAGGGCCTTGCTGCGCTCGCAGCCACAGGCGGCATATTTCACCAAGCGGTGTCTTGTGTCAACGACGCCTGCTCCCGCCCACGCGCCACCTCACAAACCAGTGGCCAGACCAAATCTCTATGAGGTGTTGGGTAAAGAGGAAGTGACATTGGCCGAATTCAAGGAGCACCCGGCGTTTAACAGCTGGCTCAAGAAGGCCGTGCACTCCTTGAATTTCCCTGAATTCACAAGTGTGCAGCAAAAAACCATCCTTCCCTTTTTACAGGAGGAGGGCCTTGTATGCAGAGCCAAGACCGGTACTGGTAAAACTTTCAGTTTTGTGATTCCGTTGATGCAGCATGTGATGGACATCTTTGAGACGGCGCGTACCCGCCGCAGGAACGTTTCTTGCCTTGTTATTGCCCCCACCAGGGACTTGGCGCAGCAGATTCACGCCGACTTTAGACGCCTCAACATGCACTCCAGCCACCTCAGGCATAAGTGTGACGTGCGGCTCTGGACCGGCGGCTTGCCCACGGGGAAACGCCCCTGGGGATCCGATGTTCCCCAGATTATTGTGGGCACGCCCGGTCGTATCTTGGCTAACTTGGAGGATCGTCGCTGGGCTCAGCACTTTAACGAATTGGAATACCGTGTCTATGACGAGGCTGACCGTCTCTTGGACCAGGGATTTGAAGACCAATTGAACGCTATTGACAGTAAGCTTAAGAGCCTTCGTCGTGAATCTTTTGAGCCACCATTGCGCACGTTGTTGTTCAGTGCCACTACCAATGATCGGGTCACACGTTTCGCCGAGAAACAAATGGGCCCAGACTTCAAGTACATTGACTGTGTGGACTCCAGCGAGGCGGAGTCTCACGCGCATATTGAGCAGCGTTTGGTAAAGACCGCAGGCGTGTATGAGTCCCATGTTGCCGCGGTCACGGAGATTATGAATAACATCAAGAACGATAACTACAAGGCCATTTTCTTCCTCCCAACCGTGGTTGGCGCCGATTTCATGCACCGCTTGTTGTCCAAGATGCTTCCCGAAAGGTTTCCTTACACTTGGATGTTGCACGGTAAAATGACTCAGGGTGCCAGGAGATACACCACCGATCAGTTTAAGAAAACCAAACGTGGTGTCTTGATTTGCACGGACGTAGCCGCCAGGGGTCTCGACTTCAAGGGGGTACTGGACGTTCTTCAGATCGCGCCTTCTCAAAATATCGAGGACTACATCCACAAAATTGGCAGAACGGGCCGTGCCGGTCAACCCGGTAGAGCCACGATTTTCCTTTCGGAGCCGGAGCTCAATTTCTCGAAGCAGTTGTATACGAAGAAACACATTGAATTCTCGTCTGAAACTGAATTTGAATTGACTGACGCCGGTAAGGCACTCTTGCAGGATAAAGTTAACGACGAAGAGGTGCGTGATTACGTTACATCGCTCATGGGCTTTGAGTCTTCTGCTGCCGACACTTACAGATTGGATAAGTTCCAGCTTGTGCGCAGTCTTATTTTGCTCTACCGTGGCATCACGAATAGCGACGATTCCGTGACATTGCACCTCTCCACGAGAATGTTCAATAACATGGCTTTACCTGGCGCACTCGTGCCGGACTACATCGAGGTCGACAATCCAAATGCCATCAAGAGGAAGGGCAACGCCAGAGGACTGCTGAGAGACCTGTTCAACCGTCTGACTCGCTACGGCGGCAACGACCGTTTTTCGGGCAACAGGAGCAGTGAAAGAGGTGGCTATTCTGGAAACAGGGGCGGCAATCGTGATGGTGGTTACAGAAGCCGTGACAGCGGCTACGGTGGCGACCGTAATGGCGGCTACAAAAGCCGTGACAGTGGCTACGGCGGCAACCGCGATAGCGGCTATGGCGGCTACAAGGGTGGCCGTGACGGTGGCCGCGAAGGTGGAAACAGGAGTTACGGTGGCAACCGCGGCCAGTACTCCAACGACCGTAACAGCAGCAAGGGCGGCAGCGGCAAGAACTACGAGAGCCGTGGCGAGAACACCCGGGTAAGGGGTTTGGAGTAAGGAAGATTAGAGATTTTAGTTCCATTGGCGCCAACTAATTTCTGGACGGAAAGCAAAGACCTGCTTTCTTCGAGACGTTGGAAGCGCTTTATCCAATTCTAGGCACGTTCTCTTCGAGAACACGACTTATGTACATAGTTAAAAGAAAATTGTCAGAGAAAGTTCAAAGTATATTGTGAAACCCCCGTCACATGGCAACAATACCGGTGCAGATTGTGTCCAGACTCCCATTCCTTTTGATGCTGGTCTGCAAATGCTTGGAACAGAATTTGCCTGGAGGTCCCACGGGCCCTTCAATGTGTGAAGAAAGCATCTTCAAATACATGGAGCAATGAATGAGTTCTTGATTCGGCCTGCTAACTTGCTAAGTAGATCACTCCTTTACAAGCGATAATCTCTTTTATGCTGTTTATTCGAGGCACGCAATTCCATCATTTGAGTTATGCTTGCTCCAAGATCTTCGATCCGCGTGTTCCAGTGCATTTACCCGAAATCGACTACTCGTCATATTACTCCATACATATTTTGAAGGAGAACTCAAAGTTATAAAGGAGGCCTCATGAGCGAACACACTCGTCATGTCAAAAAACATGTTTTCTCTTCCTCGCCTTGCCTCTATTGTTGCGGCCGGAAAACGGCTTTATGACCTGGAGAGGCTCTTTTGTCGGCAGCGCCACCTCAACCACCTTCTGTTTGCTGGTCAATTCCTCCATTGTCACCGTTTCCCTCGTGATGATGACGTAAGCCAAGAGTGAAAGGATTATTAGCGTATCTGCAATCACGACTTTTTTCAAAAACGAAACTTCTCTAGCCACAGACTGGGCCTCCATTCGCAAGCCGCTAATTGAAGTTAGTGATTGTTGGCTTTGCGCCCGGAAAAGATTTCGAGAATCTGTCTTTATCTTCTCCACTGCATTCTCCAAATAAAGCACTTGCGTGTACATGGTCTCGTTAAGCTGGCTCAAAAGGTTTTCGAACTTTTTGACTTGTCTTTTCTCCAAGTTGTAAAAAGCGTCAGAAAGCAACTTGCTCTGTTCCTCCACATATAACAATGATAACGTGGCATTGGTTTCTAACAATGACAACCGTTTCACGATGTTTTGGAAAATCGATTCTTGTGTCGGCTTATTGTTAGATTCTCTAGTGGTCGTATGTGACACATTCACCAGCAAAGGCACGTCGCAGTAGTTTGAGCTTGAGTTCAAATCTTTGAGAAACTCATTGAGTGCCAAATAAGGCGTGACCACTTTACATTCCTCAAGACTCGTGTTCAAGTCAGATGTGGAATTTATGATCTCTGTCGTGGTAACAGGGGTTTTGGAGGCGACAGAAGCACCATTGTCGGTATCCTTGAACTCCTCCATCATCGTCTTTCCGTGTACCCTCACCAACGAGATGGGACAGTAGAATTCGTTTCCGTAATGGCTCACAATTTCGATCTTCAAGTAACGTGCCCAGATGAGCGGGTTTTCAATGGTGAAAGTTTGAACATCTCTAATATTTTGCGCCTCATGCAGTCCCAACTCGTGCCAGCCTTTAGTCACGGGAAACCGATCCGAAACAGAGAATTTCACCTGGCGAAACATCGAGCTGAAGAGCTCAAAGTTGCCCATCACAACAGACTCCACCAAGATATCCTGACAAAGCTCTATCACCACGTATTTGTTGGCGGTCGAGCATTTGTTTAGTAAGTATGAATCTTTGACCTCAGTGAGAATTGCAGACGCGCCTTTTGCATCGCTGTTTGTTTTCACAATCGTGGCAGCACAGTCCACGGATGCATAGTTGAACTTGTCTTTGTAAACACGGCCGTGTTCATCGGAAAATGCGGGCACTGTATCACTCGAGGGATCAATAAGCGCGGTGCTGGTATTGCTTGAGACACTCGAGTTTTTGATCGATTTTTCGTCTTCTTCGTTGGTTTGGGAAGACGCGTCCAGTCGGCTGACGGCTTCTTTCATTTTCTTCCATTCTTCAAACGATAAGAACCTGCAGTCGTTCGAAAAATTGCCCGTGAAACTCTCGCTATCCTCATAGTCAGAGAATTCTGAATTATTGGGACTAATTTGGTGGTGGCTCGACGCAGGATGAATAGTTGCTGAAGTAAACGAGATGGAAGAGTCCGGTGAGCTCGACCCAAGTGAAGTTGACTCAAAAACTGTTGCATACGGTACAGTGACATCGGAAATCCCGGAAATGATAACCAGAAAAGACTCAAAGTCTCGAAACTCATGGTGATTAGTAGACTCCATTTGACTTTCTCTCAGTTCGCTAATTGTGGCCTCAGGCGAGATGAATGATGAGTTTTTTGGCCCTTTTGGTTCAGGCGAACTGATGCTTTCAGCTGCAGTTTCGGTGGTGGATATCTCAGAATCTCCCAAGGCTTGCGCCTTCGTTTCAGACACAATCAATGGTTTTGAATTTGCGTGCGAGACCAGATGAAACACTGGTGCACTACCTGATTCGGACACAAACAATGGCACAATCGGACTTTGAATTTCAGTATTCAAATCTTCTGACAATGTCCCGTTTGGGAACACGATGGGATCGGCCAGATTTGTGGGTGTGGACTCACACCGATCAGATTGATCAAAAGCTGTATTTCCGCTTGTTTGAAAAGACTCTAATGTCCCTTTATTAGGCTCCAATATTGTTTCGGCCCCGATTTCCTGATCATATGTATGCATATGCCTTTTAAGGATATCGTGAAGCTCATGTTGATCTAGCAATTTCACGTCTGTTGGTGGTGGCTCGCTAGAATATGCATTCCCTAGTAAGCTCTCACCAACATCTGTGAGGAACACGCTTTCTGGATTTGGAGTGGTCTCATCAATGATTCCGACCCTAGCAGAGACATTTTTTGTTTCTGAAAAATGGTGGTTGGTGAGATCAAGTGTCTTTTCAGAGCTGGTTTCTCTGGCGATTTCGTCTATGCTGGCTGAGGTCTGGGCAGTCACTCGTAGCAAGATTAAAAACGCAACATATGCAGCAGGTTTCACCATGTATGAACAATGTTATATGATTTTTTATTTGAGATCAAATCCGTATGCTTCTGGATCCCTTAGTCAGTATTATTCTGGCTATCTCGTCATTTTTCATTTTCTTATCTTGAGCCTAGCAGTATAGCCGGGCGATGGTGCGCGTCGCAGACTGTGGCTCCCGGGCTGACTAGGAGTATAGATTTTTTGATCAACTCATTATAGCATGAAAGGAGTGATAAGGAAACAATTCTTTCGTGTGTGTCTTTTAAGTCTTTTTTTATTTATTTGTTTTTGATCAAGTCACCGGACTTCACTTTTTTCCGATGTAAATTGTAGATCGATCTGCTCTACTAGGTCATGTGCGATTGCAGAATACTCTGGTTTGATCAATTAGGGTCAACTAGAGCTGTTTCCATGCCCACGAGGGTCGCTTCATCGTTCTGTAAGGTTACATTTAGGTTTTCCATAGTCTTTAAATTGGTCCATAAGTCAATCAATTCGGTGACCCAGAAATCATATGCGCTAAAGGTAAATGTCGGCTGCGTCGGTCTTTCATTATGAAGGGAGTTCTGCTGATTGCACCTGAGTATAAGATTCTGAAAGCATCAGCGACGAAAGCAAAAAGGAAGGATAATCCAACTTTCCTGCGTTTTTGTAGCTGATTTTTTTCACTTTTTCCTTCAATTCATCTAGGAAAATGGCTCAATGGAAGCTCAGCAAATTTGACTTCTCTACATCTAATCACAGTTTTATATTGTCAGACAGCCTTCGACCCGCTTGGACTCACATGTGTGAAACTTTTCGCCATCGAGATTCTAGTTTTTTTTTCTTTTTTTTTTCTTTGGTCTTCACACCTTCCCCTGAAAATTCTCACTCATTCAACTACTTTCTTCATCATCAATCATCGATACAATATTGTTCTCAAACGTTAGGTAGATCTTTCGGTTGCGACCAGATCATGAGCAAAATACTGTTTCCCGTCCGATCAACGTTAGTCAATTCTCATAGAGCCATACTGAGTAGTGTAGTGGGAGACCATATGCGAAATTATGGTGTTGCAATCTTTTTAGTCTTTCGTTTTTTTTCGAATTATCCTTAGTTGAACAACATGATGAAATTATCTCTGCGTCTTTAGCCATGATTTTGCGGGCTCATTGTGGACTGCACAGAAGTATACTTTTTGCCTGTATATACCCACAGTTGAAGGCTTACTATCATTCAGTATTTTACAGTTTGCGCTAGCCATGATAAGTATAAGATAAGATGTAGAATGAGAGCATCTAGCATTACATGAGCTGTTTTTTGGTGGAAGTCTTTGGGTCTCCTCGCTACAATACTTCATGATGATATAAGCTTTTCTTGTAACGTTGTGAAGCTTTGAAAAGCATCAGTTACGAACGTGATTTATGATATTCACTGTGAGTGCGACTACAAGCTTTGAAATCTTACGTTAGATCTTGCAACGTGTCAAAATAGAGTTTCACTCAATGTCCACCCAAAAAGTCAATCTTGACTCAAAAACCAAATTATTAAATAAATCTTAGGACCTTGAGTATAGAAAACCAAGCCTCAGGAACTCTTTTCGAAAATTGTCTTTCTGCTTCTGTTCGGGCAACACCTCTCTAAATCTCTCCATTCGCAGCCAACGGCACCACCCGTGCTTGCACCTTTCCGCGAAGCCTACTTACTTACATGCTCATCACCATAAAGATTACACAAACTACATTTGCAACAGCCACATAATGCTCCACAGACTTCCTCTTGCAGCACGGGCGGAGACAACTGCACTTAAGCAGCCAAAGGAGCTTTTCAGTTACCTGAGAAATATCGATGGCGAGTGGCAAACCGACGAAAAAGTGTCTAAGCAAGAAGCACTAAACTATTTCTATTTTCCCGACTCGTATGTCGACAAACAATACGCGCTTCTGGGTGGAATCAAAACATATAAGAAGATTCCTGACGCAGAAAATGTCGCTGATTTCGCTCTGCTTTTGAAGAGCTTGCAAGCACACGAACAGGCCCTGGGCAAGAAAGTGAAGGCCGATATCATCACATTCCGCGGCGTGATGACCAAATTGCTTTCGTTGCCCTATTTCTTGAACAACGAGATCCACCTCTACGTGATTGCCTACGACGGGCAAATCTACATAAAAAATGACGACGAGCGAGACTTGAAAAAGCGGGCGTCTGAGCAAGAAAAGCTTAGCCGCGAGCCAGAAAAGGAAAAACACATGCAAACGTGTGAATACGGCGGGTACAAGTTTGAGACTTTGGCCACGCTTCCGAAACCGTGGGCGGAAACTTCGCGCAGTGTGATTGAAAAGAGACACAAGAAAGTGGTGAACAATTATGAACAATATATTAGTGTCGTGCGTACGGGAATCGGGAAAGTGAAGACGCTATTGGCAGGCGAAGTGGACTGCGTGTGGGACTATGTGCCCGAGTCTGGGGATATCCTTCCACACTACGCCGAGTTGAAGACCAGTAGGGTGGTCGAGACGCCACAACAGGCGTTCCAATTTGAGAAAAAGCTCTTCAGGACCTGGGCCCAGTGCTTTCTTTTGGGAATCACACGCATGGTGTATGGATTCAGAGACGATAACTACATCTTGCGCGATGTTGAAGTCTACAGGACCGAGGAGGTGCCTGTTCTCATCAAGTATAACGCAATTCCAGGCCGAAATGGGCCGAAAGTCATGTGTATGAATGCGTTGAAATGGTACGGTGCCGTGTTGGACTGGATTGTGAAGCATGTCGATGCAAATGATGAACTGAAAGCGTACAGAATCGACTATGATTCTGGCTCACGCACGTTTCTGATGAGTGAGTGTGTCGGTGATGAAAATAAGGCCTTGCGCAACGGCGGAATCTTAACTGAGGAGTTTAAAGCATGGCGTGAGACGTTGAATTCGAGGTGAGTCGAATTAGTTGACGGGACATTGGTCTGTTGACTGGTAAGGGACCGTAAGGACACTACTTGGGCTTTTACGGAAACGAGGTTGAATTGGCTAAAGCTTGTAGCGAGTTTGGCTGTTGGTCAGAAATAAGATCGCCGCGTTCCACCAAATCTTCCATTTGGAAACACCCAGCAGTCACATACGCGTCTTACGCTCGATCAAATATACACTCGGTTTTGCTGTGAAGATACATACGAGTTTGCCACAAGATGGACTTGTTGGATCGACGAGTGAGCCACCTTATGAAAAACACTGGCTTTGTTGTATCGTCCACTATATCATGAACAAAAAAAAAAAAAAAAAAAAATGAAAAAAGAACACAACTCACGCACAGCCACAATAATATGTTATCTGTAGAATGATATTTTTCTAAGCAAGTATGATTGACGTAGCGTGCATAGTCAGCATACAATCAAGCTTACACTGAATTCACAACCATTCAAGATCAGACGTAACGTTTATTATACCAAACAGTTCAAAGTTAATGGGCATGAATGAAACGAGGTGCCAAAAAAAAAATAAAAAAACAGAAAACAGAAAAAAATTGGTGATGCTACAATTGGCCGAGGTATCATATCGTGTACGCTAACAGCAGTCAACGCCGATAAAGGCGGCTTGAATTCTGCTTGAATCCTTGAGAGCTTTTGTTGCCCGAAATCGTGCCGTGGAGTTTTCGGCGGAACGTAACATGCCACTTAGTTTGTCACACAAAGGAATTAAAAATGAAAAAAAAGTGCTAGTTTAAACGGGCAAAGACAGTTCGAAGCCGGCCTAGGTAGTCGGCGTAGCTCAGCCTAGATCGGCCGAAAAGGGCTCATGAAACTTGACTTTCATGTGCCGCCCGCCAAATACAGCCCTAAGATATCTGTATAACAGTGCATGTGGCCATATATCGGAAGAAAATGCCAACAAAAACATCTGAATATTCCAAAGTTGAATTTTCCAGTAATTTGCTTCAAGATCATTCTCAGAAAGCTGTATCATGAGCGATAAACCAGTGACCCGCTTATCAATAGGCACGCAGTCCGACTCTGGGTCTGAACAGAACATGAAGCAGGATTTAGTCGTGGACGCTGATGAAGCCCTCAACAGGAAGATGTATCTCGTGAACAACGCACTTGACGAGATCGGATTCACGTGGTACCACGCCAAACTTTTCATGTTAGCCGGTTTTGGCTACTCGGTCGATTCGCAGCTTGACGCTATTCAAAGTTCTGTGAAAGTGGTGGTGGACCGCCAGTTCGGCATCGATTTCCCTGTGGCCACCCAAATTTTCTACGTGGGCTTACTTGTGGGAGCTGCCTTTTGGGGTTTCAGTGCCGACATAATCGGGCGCAAGTTAGCCTTTAATCTATCTTTACTCCTCGCTGCGGTTTTCGGCCTTATCACTGGTGGAATGAGCTCGTATCCCACCTACTGTCTTTTCATGGGATTGAGCGCATTCGGGGCTGGCGGCAACATTGCGACGGATGTCACCATCTTCTTAGAATTTTCCCCGGCTAAATACACCTGGCTCACCACCTTCATGGCTGCATTCTGGGGCGTGGGCCAAACGGTAGCTGTCTTGGTGGCATGGGCTTTTGTGCCTTCTCATCTGTGTCTCGCCGGAACCCCTTGCCCCTCCTCTGAAAACCGTGGCTGGAGGTACTGTTGGTACACCAATTCGGGGATTGTTTTGGGGCTCGCATTATTAAGGCTTTTCTGGTTTGACATGAATGAGAGCCCCAAATTCTTGGTCTCTAACGGTAGAGATGCCGAGGCGGTGGCCACTTTGCACGAAATCGCTAACAAATATGACAGGCTGTGCTCATTAACTTTAGAACAACTCTTAGATTGTGGAGAGGTGAAAGATGCCCATGACTTCAAGACCAACGGGTATACTGTGCAATCTGTATTCAGCGCCGCGGTGGCACACGTGAAAGTTTTGTTTTGCTCAAAGAAAATTGCCTACCTGTCAACACTCATCTTCTTATCTTGGACACTAATTGGACTATGCTACAGCACGTTTTTCAACTTTGTCTACATCTACATCCAGCTCCATGGCGGAAACACCTCAGGCTCAACATACATCACTTACCGTAACACATCGATCAGCCAGTTTGTGGGGATCTTTGGTCCTGTTTTGGCGGCATACATGGTCACATTCAAACGGTTGGGAAGAAGAGGCACAATGGCAATTGGGGCCATCATCACCATGGGTATCTTGTTTGGGTACACGACGGTGAGGACGCAGCTGCAAGATGCTGTTTTTGCATCGCTAACGTATTTCTTCATCAACATCTATTTTGCTTGTCTCTATGCATACACCCCAGAAGTGTTTCCCGCGATTGCAAGGGCTACTGGCGGTGCCTTGGGTGTTTTGTTTTCCCGAGTGGGTGGCATTTTCACGCCATTGATATACTATTACGGTCTGAAGTCTGGATCTTCGGTACCAATCTGGGTCTGTGGTGCGGTGATTGGGTTCTTGGGCTTTATTGCCCTACTTTTACCATTTGAGCCTACGAGATTCAGGTCAGTATAACCTCAAAATCGAATAAACATCGTATAGGTTTCCCAAGCGTTTTGGCAAAAAGTAAAAGAGTTGTTTAATTTGCCTCAGAAGACACTCAGTGAATCAGGACATGGATGAGTTTCCGCGTCCATATGAAACAAAGAAAGCTGACTGCTTTTAAAGAATTGCCCACTCACACTCTAAAGTTGCGAACGTTTTCCATCCGAAGAAAAACCAGTGAGGTTGCAACTGGCAAAATCATCTCGTTAAATCTGACTTCGCTAAATATCTCTCGATGATGTAGTCATTCCTTGAATATAGTAAAAATGCGGTCATAGAATCTCACGCTACACTCACCGGAAATCCATGAGTCTGGTAATCAACGCATTGCACTTGTGGACAATTACTGCCTGGTTCGAAAGTATCAAATCGAACATGCGAAGGCTCGGGATGCAAAAGTTGACACATGTGCATCATTAAACCCATTGATCGTGGCCTCTTTGGTAATTAATTACTCAAACAAATACTCATACAATTGCAAAGTGCTTTAAGTGCATAGCGATATTGGTCGTGCGCCAGCGGCATCGTTAGTAATGGAAGTTGTCTGGCCCAGGGTTTTCGAGACGCTCGGCTTGGACAGCGTGCAGCCATGACAGACAAAAAGATGCAGGCGCTCGTTTCCACCAGCCGCGGCCAAGCCGCATCAATCAACATGTTGCGGAAAAGACCCTTCCATGGTGCTTTAAGAGACGCTAGACAAGCAGTTCGCAACTGATCTATTCCACATACCATTATAAGTGAACATCGGTATGTACAATGCAAAACAAGAAAGTGACATGACTGCGGACGGCCATTAAGTGTGTAGCGGGGATCCCGCGGCACGGAGATATCGGTGTTTCCCACCGTGGTATCTCTGCGGAGTATGAGCCCCCAACGATGCAGGAATGCAGGAATGCGACAGGTGAAAAGGCAGATCGCGCGATTCTTTTTATGCGCCCTAGCAAGGTAAACCCAGCGACATAGCAAGCAAAATCTGGCGGAGTTCCATGAATGCTGAGACTGACGAATTAATTGAAACTGTGCTTGCGTTGATGAAAGTAAATTACGCGGGGCATGGAATTGAACTCGTCTGCTAGACAAGATCGTAAAAAAAGCGGTGGCAAATGGTACAGCCGTGTTGCGCTAGAGTAGGTCGCATCGGCCAAGAGCATGATGTGAATAACCACCTCATGCGTGGCTGCTCACGTCAGCACAATGCAAAGCTCATACTCATTGAAAAATGACTATTCGAATCGAGATCTAGATTTGGGTATCCTACGACAAATGGTCATACAAATTGTAAAAACGTAACTGTTATCGACCATCAATTCGCAGACAAAGACTGATCTGACAAATACACGTGGTCTCGGCCGGGGCGACGAAAGCGGAGTGTGGGCTTACTTACCCAAAAGCGCTCTTGTGGTGGCGTGCGAAACAAAGAAAACGCGCAGTGGATGCGGAAATCTCATGCATGTCTCAGCAGTCTGACGTGTCTGAGTAACTGCTGCGCTATTATTGGCCCGCACGCAGCTTACTAACTGCACGGGTCTGGATTTCTCCCCGCAATTGTCATTATCGCAAGCATGCTGCGTGAGCAAGCGGCAAACTAACCCCTAGCAGATATTTAAGCGTTGCAATTCCCACTTGAGTTAGGTTTTGTTTTTCGTATATCATTGATTTATATCTTTTAACCCCCATTTTATCACAATACTCAAAGATGGCTCCTGTTTACCAGAACACTAACGGTTGCCCCGTGCCCGACCCTCTCGCCTCCCAAAGAATTGGCAAGCATGGTCCTTTGTTGTTGCAGGATTTCAACTTGATTGACTCTCTTGCCCACTTTGACCGTGAAAGAATCCCAGAGCGTGTCGTGCACGCCAAGGGTTCCGGCGCTTACGGTGAGTTCGAGGTGACCGACGACATT
Organism: Metschnikowia aff. pulcherrima; assembly: GCA_004217705.1. Classification (NCBI taxonomy): domain Eukaryota; kingdom Fungi; phylum Ascomycota; class Pichiomycetes; order Serinales; family Metschnikowiaceae; genus Metschnikowia; species Metschnikowia pulcherrima. The sequence continues at coordinate 129,310 of CP034460.1, read as the reverse complement.
TCCGACATTTGCTCGTCCAAATTTTTGGACACTGTTGGCAAAAAGACCAAGTTGGTGGCGAGATTCTCCACTGTGGGCGGTGAGTCCGGCTTTCCAGATACCGCCAGAGACCCAAGAGGTTTCTCGCTCAAATTGTACACGGAGGAGGGTAACTTGGACCTTGTTTACAACAACACCCCCGTGTTTTTCCTCAGAGACCCAACTAAGTTCCCCCACTTCATTCACACGCAGAAGAGAAACCCACAGACGCACTTGAAAGACGCCAACATGTTCTGGGACTACTTGGTAAGCAACGAAGAATCTGCGCACCAGGTGATGATCTTGTTCTCTGACCGTGGTACCCCCAGATCTTACAGAGAGATGCACGGCTACTCGGGCCACACTTACAAGTGGTCTACCAAGAACGGCGACTGGCACTACGTCCAGGTGCACTTGAAGAGTGACCAGGGCTTCCACACTTTGACCAACGAGGAGGCTGGTGAGTTGGCTGGCTCGAACCCTGACCACGCACAGGAGGACTTGTTCAAGAACATTGCCAAGGGTAACTTCCCAACCTGGACGTGTTACATTCAAACAATGACTGCTGAGCAGGCTAAGCAGGCCGACTTCTCTGTGTTTGACTTGACCAAGGTCTGGCCTCAGAAGGAGTACCCTTTGAGAAGATTTGGTAAGTTCACTTTGAACGAGAACCCAAAGAACTACTTTGCTGAGGTTGAGCAGGTTGCATTCTCTCCTTCGCACTCTGTGCCATACATGGAGCCATCTGCTGACCCAGTTCTCCAGTCGAGATTGTTCTCTTACCCAGACACTCACAGACACCGCTTGGGAGTCAACTACCAACAGATCCCGGTCAACTGCCCTGTTGCTGGCCAGTTCCACCCACACATCCGTGACGGTGCCATGCAGGTCAACGGTAACTTGGGCTCCACACCAAACTACTTCTCTGCTGCCAACAACTTCGCCACCGAGAAGTTCAGCCTTCAGGAGGACCAGGAGGTCTGGGAAGGCGCTGCCTGTCCATTCCACTGGAAGGCCACCGATGCCGAGTTCAAGCAGGCTACTGACTTGTACCACGTGTTGGGCCGTACCCCAGGTCAGCAGGAGAACTTGGCTCACAACGTTGTGGCCCACGCCTCCGCTGCCGATGTCGAGGTGCAAGACAGAGTCATCAACTACTTCTCGAAGGTTCACCCAGACTTGGGCGAGGCCATCAAAAAGGGCCTTGTTGAGTCTCGCAAGTAAACAGATTACAGTTTGCTCTTCATTTCAATTTAACTAATTTTATAGCAATGCACAAAGAAAATAAGTATTCATTAGCGAAATTGTAAACTTCAAGTAATATAATGCAGGTGACCCACATGTGGTCGTACAAAACAATTCATTGAGCCAAATATTCATTTGCTTAGCTATTTAACCTACCCCAAATTTTCCAAATTCTCCATCCCGTGCTTTAGGGCACGTTCTTAAAGCTTCGTGGTGTTACAGGATGGACACTCACAGGCCGATCCACACTTGCAAAGCGACTCTTTGCCTCCACAACAATTCTGGCTCTTCAGAGATTTCGCGGACGTGGCGCTAGATGTAATTGGCGCTGAGGCGACAGGAATCTTTTTGGAACAACAAGACATGGTACTTTGAGCTTTTGTGTTGGATTTGAGCTTTTTTGAAAAAGTAGGTGAATTTTCCGATTGTGTCCTCTTTCAAGATAATATAGTGAGGGTTTTGCGGGCCGCGATAACAGACGGATCAGACTGCCGCATTTGGCGATTGTAAGCGTGAGTGTTCAGGTCACATGACTGGTCACGTGACTGTTAAACCTTAAACACTCCTGCACAAGACTTCACGTGACGTGCTCACTCATCGGGCTGGCCCGGTAAGTTAACAGACCACCTCGGGCTCGGAGGCACCGGAAATGGCGCAGCGCTTCAAGGCTGTGGTTTATTTTTGGCATGCCAGGGCCCCTCAAATTTGAAGCCTTGTTCTATCTAAACCGCAGCTGAGTGTTTCCAACTAAACCCGTATGACCAATTTCAAAGCTGATAAGTTAGAAGTCCTACCATAGTTTGTTGTCCAACATAGGTTGCTACCTGTCCATGTTGAGCTTGCTCCTGCCGGCGGCCCATTGCATCAAATTCGCGTTCCAGGCCAACTTGACATGCAGCCATAGACACGAAAAGCAGATATTATGAAACGGAAACATCCCTGCGAGTGGTAATATCGATCGTGGCGCAATTCTAAATTAAGACCATATCACACGTATTTCTCACACTTACGAGCATCACTTCACCGTATGCCTGTAACCAGCCAGGTGGTGGTCACACGTAAATACAGATCCCGGCTATCTGCAGTACACACATCAAATTGGCTCGGGCCGCCGCAGCCGTAATTCTGCGCTTGGCCTGTTTTGTCACGCCTAATTATGCCAAGCCTCAGGCCAGGTTAGAAATATAAAAGGCGACACTTTCGAAGACCATGGAGATTCTATCATCAGCAGATACCCCGCCTTTTTATAATCAACAACACATTCGGTGGTAACAAGACACACACAATTCCATAGGCCCATTTCGCAGTCGATTCCCCCGCAAAAACTCAATTTAGCCAATTACACTTTACCATGAACATTCTCTCTGACGTCGGCAACATCATTAACACGGTCACTTCAGCCGGAAACGCGATCGGCAACCAAATCACATCGGGCGCAGTTTCAGTTTTCGGCGACGTGACTTCGGGCGGCCAGGCCGCTGCCACGAAAGTCACGGCCGGCGCGGTTTCAGCATTTGACCAGGTCACTTCTGGGGCCGTTGCTGGAGCCCACACATTCACTTCCGTCTTCGAAAGCGGCGGTCAACGATTCACTTCCGAGGTAGTGAGTTATGCGACAAACGCGGCTTCGGACGCCCGTTCCGAGGTTACCGATGCCCAGTCTCGGTTCAATTCGGCCACGTCCGAATTTTCCAGACTAACTACGGGCAGCGCCGCTCTGGATGCACTTGCTGCGCTGGCATCTGACGCTGCTTCCTCTTTAGTAGGTGGTTCATCTATTACAACTAGCAGAAGAACATCATCTGGTGCGAGTTCCGGCACGAGTTCCGGGGCCAGTTCAAGTTCCGGGGCCTCGTCAAGCCTGGATTCCGGCGCCGCGGCCCAACAGACACCGGGGTCGTGGAAAAAGGGCGTATTGGCCGCGGGTATGATTGGCCTCGCGTGCATTGGCGCTCTTTAGATAAGTAGGCTTTATATTTGAATAAAACAGGCATTAGTAGACATTCGACAATGGTGGCAAAATATCAATAAAGCATGAGCGCCTTCCATGATATAACGCGTTATGGTGTCAATCATGCGTCACGATACGATGATATGATGGACCAACGCGTCACGATTTCTTGGCTCATTGCTTAAGTGCTCCTAGACAGTGCTTGATGGTGCCGAAAATGAATACTCACAAACGAGGCACGGAAATGCGTTCTAGTTCAATCAGCCGAGTTGAAGCCCCTATTCGTAAACCCACGCTTCCGCGGTTATGCGAAGCGAAGCGAGGCTTTCAGTTTGATCGATTTCACCAATTATTCAGTCATATGCCTAAAGACGTATTGATAATACTGTTCAGCACAAGATCACTTGAAATCGTCACTTACTTAAAAAAGCATGTTCACCTTTTATGAAAAGGAATCTATCCATCCTTTTCCATGCGAAAGAACCTACCTGCGAAGATAATTGGTATGAGCAATATAAATGAGCAAATTTGGGCTCAATTGTTGTCCCATGCCAAAAATCTTGGACATTTTTATTCTTAAAAACTGAGTTTTTTGAGCCCTAAATCTAGAATCCTATACCAAGATCTTCAAATATGGTCGCGAAGTTACCTCTCGATGCGTGACCCCAGGGTGGTGGAGCTTCAAGAAGGTAGCCGCCCTTATTGGGGAGTGGCCGATTCTACCTTTTATCTCCAAGCAATCAAATCGAAGAAGCTAATATTTGCCGATATCGAAAAGTTCAAACCCTAATTTGAGGCGTGGGCAATCTCGGGTCATTCCCGGAGCAATATGTTTTCGTTGCCTCGAGTGGGTAAAGATTACGAGCACGGACCGCAGTCTCACGCGTTCTCCCCCTTTCCTTATTGCTCTCGCCCCGCGCACCAAGCCGTCACCGCAGCAACAGCCACCAACCAGCACACTCTTTACCTTTCAAAAGCGCGCAAATGTGTCCCTCGCTCGTAACCACACATATTTCACCGCAGAGAATTAAGCTCCATTGGGCCATTTTCAGATCCTGACGCGCACTATATGCGCAATGATGCGACGCCCGGAAATGTCCATCAGCCGGGGAAGATAGGAGTCGTGATTGAAATCTCAGGCCGTATTTTTACCATTGAATAAAGGAAGTCTCGAAGTGACTTATTTTATTTGTTCGTGTCTACTTCCAGCTTGAGTAACAAGAGTAACACAAAGTATCGCCATAATTAAAATAAAAGGCACGATTGGTGTTTGCTGTAAGACTGTATCAAGGCCGCTTCACGCCCGAGGCCCACGCGGCAGACAAGAATGCTCTGGGCCAGTCATTTCTACTCTATGCCATTCGGGCCCTGCTTCTTTTTTGCTCAGATACATTTTTTGGCGAGGAGAATATGATATGAGGTAAGTAAACAAATTACAATTCCACATCAAAGCCTTGTCACTTATTACCCGACTTTTCTTGTACCTGCTTTGACACCTTTGTCCAAGAAAAATAGAGACTTTCCGGAACACCGCATTGCTAAAAATATCATAAGTGCAAAACGCGGTGTCGCACATTCCTACTCTACGCACGGCCGTATTGCTCTGATGGCTGTGCAAGAACGTTATTGCACATAGCTTAATCTAGACGAAGAGCAACCGGCGCCAGCCAGCCAGATCTGAAATATATAAGGTTCGGCCTGCTTCCACCAAACTTTCGATGTTTCCTTTTTCTCATAGACTTTTACTTGCTAACCGAAACCAAATTCGATTTCAATTTACAAAAGCCATTTTCATACAAACTTAAACAAACTAATATCACAATGGGTGTCAACGCTATCAACTTTGCTGTCTCCGACGCTATCAGCAGCGTCACTGGTGCCCTCGGCGGTGCCGCCAGCTCTGCTACTTCCGGGGCCGCTAACGCCATGAGCTCCGCGACTTCCGGTGCCGGTTCCCTCACTTCCGGGGCTGCCTCCGCCATGTCTGGCAGCTCCCACATGAGCTCCACCATGTCTGACATGATGTCCATGGCTTCATCCAAGACCTCCTCTGCCAAGGCTTCCGGCTCCTCGTCTGCTGCCTCTTCTGGCTCCAGCTCCTCCAGCTCGTCTTCGTCCTCCTCCTCATCCGGTGCCGAGGCCGTTGCCTTGAACGCTGCTGGTTGGAAGAAGGGCGCTGCCGTGGCTGCTTTGGTCGGCTTCTCCTTTGCCGTTAACATCTTGTAGACAGGTTCTACGCTGTTGCAGAGGTATGAGACACGCTAAATAGAATAAAACGAAATAAAAGACGATTATTATCAAATTTGTAGAACTCAAAACGATAAAAAAAAAACTTCAAATGTTCATAGTGGAATGGCTTAGGGCCATGAGGTGATACGAATGAATCCCGCGGATGGAAGTGAACACTATGTAACAACCACATAATTTTAGAAACGGCAAGTTTTCAAATTGCTTCAATACTATCATTATTGGCATAGCAAAAGGGAATAACTTTTGCACCGTTGTCTATCCGAAAATAAGAGATGTTAATCAATTTACCAGAGATTATGAAAATCATCGCTCATCCTTCAAGGGTGCGGGCCGCCCGCCAATTTCGCAGCAAGTGGACGGCCCCAGAGCGTCGCTTGGCAAGAGGTGCGAAATTCGAATCAGATCTGGGCTCGATGCATCGCTACCAGAATAATATTTGATTATGATTTACCTTGAAAAATAGTAATAATGTCTATGCGAAACTTCTCACTTTTCGAAAAATTACACATATCCCGTTCTTTGTGAGAATCTTATTTGGCACTGGAGTATATTCATGAATTAGAGCACCGACCCCAGGTTGGGGCCGCTCTCTGCAGGCCCACCACACCGCGATGGCCCATCAACCCGATACTGATACCGAAGAGAAAGACAATATTGACCCCAAACACACAGATTTGGCGCATTTAACTTTTTGATTTCACACAAAACCGTCATATAATACATTTGAAATGCCAGAAAAACGGTATGCGCGTCTACAGGTAGACGCAGATGCAATTCCAGACGATGACAAGCCGCCGCAGACCGGGCACACGTTTAATATCTGGTTCTTGAAATGGGCCGGCGGCGATTCCAGCTCGCGACATGCGGTATTGCTGAAGTTTCGTGTTCACATCAAAAGAGATTCAGGCGCTACTCGAGGCGTCGAAAATAAAAGCCCCATATGCCTTTTCTTTGCCCGTGGGTGCTGTTACAAAGGCCGCAAGTGTCCATTTCTCCATAGACTCCCTCAGATCACAGATCTGCGTGTAAAAACACAAGACTGTTTTGGCAGGGACAAGACGGCCGACTATAGGGATGATATGGGCGGTGTTGGGCTGCTACAGCGGGAAAATCGTACCTTATACATTACTGGTGCACATATGCACGATCTGGTTCAAGCAGAACTTCATAAGCAGTTTTCTGAGTTTGGAAGTATCAACAAAATTCGTGTTCTACATGCTAAGAACTGTGCTTTTGTGAGCTACCGGCTCGAAGCCGAGGCCCAGTTCGCAAAGGAGGCGATGGACGCACAGACATTGGATGGCAAAGATGTGCTCACAGTGAAATGGGCAAATGATGATCCAAATCCCCACGCACAACAGCTGGCAAAAAGAGAGTTGGAGGAACAGGCAATGGAAACAGTGAAACGGCTTTTGGGCGACGAACCCGTCCAGAAAAAGTCAAAGCTCGACCTGGCTAGCACTATTGGATTCGAGGCACAAGAAGCAGGCAATCTGTACGAACAACCTACATCGGGCAATCACTCTAAAGAGAAGAATAAAACGATTCATGATAAAAACTCGTCAAGTGTCAGCGCTGAGGCATCAAACGGCATTCTTGATCTATCCCGAATCAATGCGTTGAGGAAGATTCGCACTCAGACAAATTCTCATGCTAGGCCAGTTGAATCATCACGCGAAGGCAAGACTACGTCGACTGTGGGAGCAAAATCAAATTCGGAGCCTTTTCCACAAGTACCTCCCAAAAATACATTTCTAGCTGGGTACTCTAGCGAGGAAGATTCCGATTGAGAAGATATCTCTCTCTCATTAAAAGGCTTTCGGCTACTTTCTCGATATTGGTTCTGGAGTGTGTCAAACTTAAAAGTCAGCCTAGATCTTTTGAGTCCTTATCTGCATGTTCTCAAACACATGCCATTTTTGCCGGCATAGAAATGCATCTTTCTGCCACGCCCTTTATGAAAGGTGCTCAGTGTGACCCAGAAACCCAACAATCTTGAATAGTGGTCTCGAAGTTTTGCGACACGAAATCAGTCCACTTTCAAATATAAATGGAAGGCATATTCGACCTCGGCATTGTTTGAAGGTATCTACTGACGGTCCCCGAAAGCTCTCAGACGCTTCTTTCGGAGCATCAAGAGGCAGCTTCGTTACTGTCTTGATGAATTAGCATTTATTCCATACATATTATTCTCAGCAGGAGATCACCGCCGAAAAGAAGTCAAGTATCAGTCTTCGTGCTGGCTTTTTGATAGAATTGATATTCCATATGCATCCCAGGTGTCATGCTTTCTATTCTTTCTGTGTTAAAACGAGGTGATGTTTGTGAGATGTCTCAAACGAAAGACCAACATTTCTTCTGGCTTAAAGTAAATCAGGACTCGATTGCCATCCCCCGCTTTGAATCATTATGTCACGATATCGGTGCGTAGAGGAGTTCTATTCATCAATGATGGGTCAAAGAAAACTTCTCTCGACAAAAAAAAACCAAATCTGGTACAAATCCTTTCATATTGAAAGGTGGATCTGGAGCATACTGTCCAAATGTAAGCGGCGCTCAATTCTTCGAATCACCTGAGCGTAATTAAGCACTCCGGCAATGAGTGAGGCATTTATGTAAGTTTGTTGTTAAAATCAGAAATGTACATCAAGGGTTCACGTCCTCCTTTTACGGTTGGCTTGCACGTGTATTGAATACCTATCTTTGGAAGTAAACGACTACGACATTCTCTTCAAATTTGACATCTTTTACGACAGTTTGGAGCTAAGCGTTTTCATGAATACGAGGCTACAATTACATGGCAATGCTTTGCTCGCTCAAGAAACAAAAAGCATATCTTATAGTTTAATGGTTAAGATTTCACTCTTCCAAAGTAATCTTTTGGGTTCATACCCACTTAATCAGCCATTGTTATACGTTGGGTAGATCAAATTTGACGCGCAAAGAAGTTCTTGAAAGCGAATTCTTGCTGACGTAAGCTAATTCACAAACCGCGCAAACGCAGTTCTTGATATCCTCAACTCAATCCAGGGGCTATCTATAGTAAACGTCACTTTGTCATATATTGCCTCATACGCCTCACTGGGCAGAGTTGAATGATACGACTCAGGAACGGTAGAGCCAGTCTGGAATCCTATACCCGCCCTTTTTCAAAAACTTTTTCAAATCCGCGAATGTCTCGCGATCGCCGTCGTCAATATACGTATGACTCTCTCCCTGCTGTCCTGCTCTTCCTGTTCTGCCGATTCTGTGTATATATTCTTCGAACTTGTTGCTCATTTGGAAATTGACTACCATCGATACATGGGGAACATCGAGGCCCCTCGCGGCCACATCTGTAGCGATCAAAATCGACGCCTCTTTCGACCTGAAGGCTTCAATAGCGCGTTCACGCAGCTCTTGGCTTTTCGAGCCGTGGATCACAGCGATCGAATCGAACTTTTTGTTCTCGAGCAATTCGTCTGCCAACAGTTCCACCACGCGCTTGTAATTGGCAAAAATAATTACGGAAAATTCCCTGTGCTTCCTAAGCGATTCTAATAGTTTGATCAACTTCCCCACCCGTTTCATGTCAAGAACTTGTTTATCCGCAGGTGCGGGGCCAAGATACTCAAAGTTCTGTTTGATGTTATCAACCAGCTCATTTGCACCGCCAACAAAGAGAAATCCGGGCAGAACCAAGTAATTTTTCGTGATTTTTTCAATCGCAGGCAGGATTGTGGCGGTGAACATCAATGTGGCTCGTTTCTGTACACGGAAGATCCTGCCATCCAATGTTGACTGGAGATGCTCGCTTGTGGGCAAGAACAGGAGAATCTTCTGAAGCGATTTCTCAAAACCCATATCTATCATCTTGTCTGCCTCATCCATGGTGAGATGATAACATTTTTCAAGGCTTACAATTCCTCTTTCCAATGAGTCAACAAGACGCCCGGGAGTCGCCACGATAATATGCACGCCGTTTCTAAGAGAGTGCACTGATTCCTCATATTGATGTCCACCAATTATCGTAACAACACTGTACCCTAATAGAGAGGTGAACTTTTCTGCCTCCTTTGTGATTTGAAGGGCTAACTCTCTTGTGGGAGCAAGAATAAGAGCTAAAGTTTTATTGTGATTGGCTTCTAGTGGGTGTTCACGTTCCATGTACGCCTTTTCAATACCGAGTAGGTACGACAAGATGGGTAGGAGAAACGCAAGTGTTTTGCCCGAACCAGTCTCTGCAATACCAACCACGTCTCTATTTCGTAGTGCCAATGGAATTGCAGCCCGCTGGATTGGCGTGGGTTCTGTGTATTTTAGCTTGTTGCAGAGAATGTCCTGCAAGGATTGCGGTAAAAGTTCTTCCTCGGCCCACTTTCGGAGTGGTTGATTGATATCCTTTCCCTTTGAGGAAATGTTGAAGTCGTCTTTAAATATACGCCAGTCGCGTACCGTCATTTCATCGAGCCGTTTCTGCGACCAATGTACCTCCTTTGAGACCACATCCACGGTTCTCGTCTCGGATTCTACTACGACTAACGGCTGGTACGAGCCTGAAGTGTCGTCATCCAGATCCCACGAAAAAGCGCACTTACCGTTTTGAGTTTTTCTTCTTTTGGGCTCGGACAGTTGTTGCATCAGCTTGTGTTCAGGCTCATGGGATATTTCGTCAATCTCCTGGACTTTCTTGACGGTCTTCGGTATAATAAGAGACTCCTGTTTAGCTTCCTGTTTGAGCTGAGACCGTTTCTTACGCGAGAGAAATCTGGGCTTCCCGTTATTTAAGCCCAGCAGAATGAGTTCTTCTGCCGACACTGGACGCGACATATCAATCTGAATAATACCTATGATTCAATTATCTGATAGTGATAATTCCATGGCGTCATGATATTGATGTTATGAGATGGGCCCATATGCAGGCCATCCAAGCCGCGAGTGCGAGAGAGAGTATGGGGAAATCCAATATATCCTGATGTGTACTCAATAGCAATCAAAATGATAACTCATCGACTGAATATGAGTTTGGGTCAGACTTTCTTACTCTTTCACAAATAAGTCTCGTTGTTTTTTTTAGTTTTCTTTTACATTGATCAAAAATCGCCTGTCTAGCTAAGAACTTATATCTATGTTTGGTGTGCATACAAATGAAACAAATTGATATCAAGCCATTTCCAGAACCCCATCTTGAACTTGTAACAATCTGTATTAAAAATACACAGAATATTGGCACTAAAGTAGTAAGACCCTCCCTAACTCCTATAAGCTCCGCGGGGAAAGCGAGCGCTGCAAACCTTCATCCCTGCTAAGATCATCACGTGACCGAGCACTCATTAAAATATCAACTTGCCCCGGCTGAAGCAAAAGTCGTGCCGGCGCCAGAAAGCGTCGAGAAATTTTCCAACCGAGCGCACTCGCGAGTTTTGACGCTTAACATATAACTTTCCCAGGACATATATATAGAGAACCAGAAAAAATGCCAATTGACCAGGAAAAATTAGCTAAGTTGCAGAAGGCGGGCCCAAGAAAGGTCGGTGGTGCCAGAGTCAAGGCCAAGAAGGTCAAGACCGAGACCGATGACGTTAAGTTGATGGAGACCTTGGGTAAGTTCAAGGCGATCAAGGTTGAGAACGTTGAGGAGGCCAACTTCTTCAAGGACGACGGCAAGGTGTTGCACTTCCCTAGAGTTGGTGTCCAGGCTGCTTCTGCCTCCAACACTTTTGCCTTCTCGGGCTACCCACAGGAGAAGGACATCACGCAGTTGATTCCTAACATCTTGCCTCATTTGGGTTCCGAGAACTTGGACGTGTTGAAGAAATTGGCGGAGCAAATCCAGGCCGGCAAAGCCCCTACGGAGTTGAATGCTGGCCAGGGTGAGGAGGATATCCCAGACTTGGTTGCGGGCGAGAAGTTCGACGACGTCGAGTAGATTTGATCCACCCAAAAACTGTATGTAAATACCCTGACGAATGCATGCTGGAGAGATAATTGGACACTAAACAGGGTCTTTGGAAGCTTATGGCGGGGTTTGAAGTCACGTGATTCAACGTGGGCCGGCCTGCTTTGATCCGTTCATTGACGCCGTATTGTAGATTCGTGTATATTGCCCTGGTAGTGAGGGGTGCTAGAAAATGAGCTTTTTTTCTTCGAATTTTTATAATTCTTCGTGACGAATCTCATTCTCTGATTCGGTTGTTTTGATGAACGGCCCAAGACATTAGATTTCGATAGATCTGACGGTTTTGACTTGATTGAAGGTAGGCATTTAAGTATAGACCGCTTTGGGCAAGTAAGTTGCTTCAGAATGATACAAGCAGATACTTGTGCACGCAAAAGTGCACGTGGTGCATTCCAAAAGACTGGCTGTAACGAGTTTATTGCTTTGCCTTTTTTTTTTCTTATCATTCACTTTTTTCTCGATATAGTATCAAATGCTCTTCTGGGTGTACATCTAACCCACAACATTTACTGCGAGTTCCATTTTGTTGGCAGCGATATGGCTTCATTCTACATGCTGGAATATTACAACAATTTACTCTTCTTCGATTCTAGTTGAGATAATTTAGAAAATCAGGCTCGATATGACCCCCTGGGATTAGAACTATACATTACTGTGAGTGAATGGAAGGACGTCTCCGATCCGCCATTTGCACCCACGGCTGCCAAGCAGCTTTAGTAAGTGTGCATGAGAGTCAACAAAAACGTGTATTCCTTTGGGCCATAGTTGCAATCAGAATCGACAAATTTCGAACGAAGAACATCGCCAAATTCGATAAGCCAAGGAAATCTTTCAAGATCTGTGATACGGTTTTGAAAATTCACTCCGCGTATTTTTGACCATTGGCAGCAGCCCCGAGACTGTATTTGACTATGGAAGTTTGGAAAAACCCTTCTTGATAATCGACCAAAGGACTCTCGATCACTACTCTGTGACACCAGCTTACAATGAAATTCGGTTAAAGATATACCCTGGCTATATTTTGCACAATCTACATAAGATAGTGTTTCCCACACTGAAAAAGCGCTCTTCGTAAGGGCGATCTAAGCATTGTCTCTATTCTTTTCAGCGCCAAGTAATATTTGTGAGCAGATCTTGCTGTATCGTATGATCTTCCATTGTTTTTCACTCTTTTTTAAAAAACGCTCTTTCAAGAAACAATGAAATGACCCAGTTATGTGTCCTAAAGGCAAATGCTATTGTACACTGTCTGCAGGCTCACGTGCATAAGAACAGTCCGATTGTTTATTTCCCCCACACACTCATGTTATTAAATCCGTGTGCTTCACACCCAACTGAAATTCCTGTGCTTTACACTAAGCCGCCCCTGGCACTCCTTTGTTGTTACAAACGCGCCTAGTCTGTCAGGTATATCAGAAGTGGACACGGAAATTCCCACGTTTTGAAACGGAGAAAAAAACGAGGGCACCATTTCTTCCTATCGACCTCCTGAACCGGTATTTGGGAAAGGCTATTTTCATTTGCAGTAATAGATACAAGCTAGAGTGCTTTTGCTATTTGGCGAGTAAGAAGACAGGAATAGACGCGTTTTCTCCACGTGTCCGATATTGATGAATAGTGACTATTTGACCGATCAAGCATACTTCACAGTTCACACCACTGGTTCCAGAGACACATAAAATGTCCAAAAGGAAGAATTTGACGAGAAGGAAAAAGAGTATCGTGCGGGCACAGAAACAACGAGCGGAACTGCTATCGGAGGCTTCTTCTGGTGATGAACGCGATCATGGATCCAAGATCGCTCCTAAACAGGAAACCGGGCATGATACTGATACGAAGCCCAGCACACGTGTTGAAGCCCAGCCAGAGAGTGAGGCTGATCTGGGTACACAGCATGATCCTGATTCAAAAACCACGCCCGTACTGAAGAAAAAGGCACTGCGGGCTGCAAAAGACGTTCAAGTCAAGGAAGAACCTAGCCGCCAAACGCGGTCGAAATCCAAAAAGGGAAAGAGGGGGTTGGAGCCTGATCCAGATTCGAGTTCAAAGGGCCGTAAACGCGCGAAATCCAACGAAACCGTTTCCAGGCGGCTAAGGTCAAGTGACGTTCCTATCGCTGATCGTTCCGTTTACCGCCTAGAAGATAATGTGTGCGTGGTTCTCGATAGTCTGGATTTGAGCGACGCAGCTTTTTATGAAAGCAGATCGAATGTTTACGTGAAACCGGAAATGGAAACCGAGGATGAATTGTTGCCTAGGGTAGAAATCGAGATCTGTAGCCAATCCGTGTCCGATCTGGTAAGCAGTGCCGAAAATGGGTCTGAACTCGATAACTCTGATAATGGAAAAAAAGCAAAAAATAGTTCCAGCTATGAACCTGAATTCAACCTGCAAGAACCAGAGGATATTGAGGGAGGCCACGATGATGCTGTCGATGCCCGTGTTTTGCCTGAAGATGAGCCTGAAGATGAGCTTGAAGATGACCCCCATGATGGCTCTGAAAATGAGGCACAGCCCAATGTAATTGCACGAAAACTGGACTTCTCTCACGATGAAATCTCAGATGATGAGCCGGTGTTCAAGAATGAGCCGCATTTTCCAGCGTATCCACAGAATGGAACTGAACACCGAGAAGACAATCTTCCCGAAGCCCAGCTCGATACATCATTGGTAGATACTCACATCGAGGCGTCCCATGAAGAACTTGAAAACAATCAACAACCTGAAAATCACAAAGAAGCTGATACCGACTCCCAGAATGTGCACATTGGAGAAGCCATACGAGAATCAAGGAGTGGAGAGAACTCTGAGGCTAGTGATGGCGACGATGAGGATTCTGATGTTGACGGTACTACGCAAAATGGGCTTTTCGTGGGTGACAGCCCCGAGTCACGTTCACGGGGCAGTTTTGATCAAGAGCCCACAAGAAGCTCGCCTGCGCACTCCGATTCCGATGACGAGACACTTGGATTTGAGCCAAAAAGAATAAGAGACGAATCAGACAATTACGTCAAGACAATATCAACGTGCAAAAAGTGTCCCATGAAGTTTGAATGGCGCAGAGGGTTCCCGAAAAGTATACTCAAGCAAATGGAGATACATCATACAGGGCACCTGTCTCAGGGGAGGCTACCCTGTAAATTTTGCCTGTGGACGACAAACCGTCGTGACTTTTTGAACAAACACATGGATCTCCATGGCGAGTACCTCCAGGTGAAGGAAGAATATGCAAGAACGCTCTTTTTGGCAAACACGCCACTGGGTGAAAAGTCCTCTGATCCAAGCTTGAAGTATACTTGTGTCGAATGTGACTTGGCCTTCAGGCGTAGTGATCATTTACAGTCACACAAACTTAAACATTCAGATGAAAAGCAACATAAGTGTGACGAGTGCGGGGAAAGATTCAAACGCGTACAAGATCTACGCAGTCATCATGAAGCTGGCCACAGTCGCGCCGTGGACTGTGATAAGTGTAAGCTCACATTCAAGGACAAAAGCATACTTGAAGTCCACGTGAGACTGGTGCACTATACGCATAAGTGCAGATTTTGCCATAAGGGCTTTGCGAACGAGCAAGCGATGAAAGGACACATCTCTATGGTGCACAAGCATGATTTGTACACGCCTGAAAGTGACGTTCGTACATTGGTGACCAATGGGGACGCTGCAGAAAGAGAATCTGGGGGAAACCACGTGGGAGAAAACGAACGCGAATCGGGTAACGAACCAACAACAAAACACGAGGATGGCGGTGGTGGTCCGTGGTTCCCCACCAGGTTGATACGCATGTTTTCCTAAAGTTGGTGTGAGTGAATTGTGGGATACAATCATGACCTGTTGTCCCCATTCGGGCCATATATGATATTTGTTGCACGGCAGAAGGCGAATGTGTTGCGCGTCGGTAGAATCTATGCATAGTCATAAACTCACACAGGGTGGCACGCTGCTGCAGAGTGAGTTAGCCAAAAAGGGACTGAATTGAGGCCAATGAGGTTTTACTCATGCGTCGAGTTCAAAAAAGCACCCAACGCAACACATTTGCGTGAAGCATGCCCATTGCAAAAAGAAAAAAAAAAGCTTTGCGTTTTTACTGTGACATTTTCTTCCACATATAAGGCTGGATTCACACAATCTTTGCCTCTGTGCATCCGTGTTACTCTGATGAACTCCGAAAGTGCACTAGGCCTAAATTTACACGGACCCAAGGGCAATATGACAACGACTTTTTCTCAATATCGAACTGACATAGTGCTCGTGAAAGCCACTTGGGTTCCTCTCCTGATGGCTGAGTCGTCTCTCCTGGTGGTTGAGTGAAGACTCATTCTGACATAAATTTGTCATACCAGAGTCTAAACAGTCTATTCGGCACGCATAGTGAGAGTGGAGCATTGTAGTACTACCCTCGAAAAATGCTGAGGTTCACCGCAGAGGCAAGCAGCGCATGTACTACGTTCGATGTAGAGAACGATGAAAAAACCGCAGAGGATCTTCTCGGTCATATTTAGTGACACATATTCCCTCGGTGAATACAAACTTCGTCGCTGGAATCAAACTTACTCTTTTGGAAGGTACTATCATTCCTGGACCATGCTCTTTGGTGACTGGAATGAAATTCGACAGTATTACTGGAAAAACGCCTAGAATACGTGAATGAAAAGGTCTATAAAAACTGTCTATGCTCTAGGGGGCGTAGTCGCCCGTGTTGTAGATGGAAATGTCGCTCTCGGCCTTGACGTCGGCAAAGTCCAGCGCGTCGATGCACGCATCCACGCTCATTCCACGATTACTGTACTCCTTGATGCGCTGGTTCTGCGCCCTGATCTGCTCCAACTCTTGGAGATAGTTGTCCTCCACGCCCGTGACGTATTTACCCGTGAACACGCCAACCTCGAAGTTCAGCGTGCGCTCGCTGCGGCAGCAAGCGATCAAGTCGTCCAATTCCTGGAAAAACACCTCGTCGGCGCCGATCGCCTCGGCGATTTCCTTCTCGGAGCGGTTGAACCCCACAAGCGCCTTCGTGTCGGCCAAGTCGATACCGTAGATGTGATTGTAGCGGATTGGCGGGGCGCAAGAGGCAATAAAGACCTTCTTGGCGCCGGCCTCACGGGCCATGGCGACAATCTCTTTCGAGGTCGTGCCGCGCACAATCGAGTCGTCCACGATCAACACGTTACGGCCTTTGAATTCGGACTCCATCGCGTTCAACTTACGGCGCACGCTCAGCCGGCGCTCCTGCTGGTTGGGCATGATGAATGTGCGCCCAATGTACCGGTTTTTGACGAAGCCCTCTCTGTAAGGGACGTTCAATGACACAGAACATTGCAAAGCAGAGGTTCTGGCGGTGTCCGGCACGGGGATCACCACATCGATCTCGCCCAACACATCCTGGTTCGGGAACCCGCGGCGGATCTTGGCCGCCAAGCGGTTACCCATCTCGATCCGCGATCTGTACACGGAAACGCCGTCCATGACCGAATCTGGACGCGCAAAATACACGTACTCAAAGATATCAGGCGCGAAAATCTTAGGCTCAGCGACCTGCTTGAACTCCGGCTGCTCGCCCTCGGCAGGGTCCTTTCTGATGATCACAGCCTCGCCCGGGTTCACATCTCTGAACTTATGGAATCCGTGCGCTTTCAACACCACCGATTCCGAAGCAAGCATGTAATCTTTCAGACCGTCGGCGTTAACGCGCTCGCCATATAACAAAGGCCGCACGCCGTTTGGATCACGGAACCCGATCAAGCCGTAGCCCGCGATCATGGCCACCACGGCATACGCGCCTCTGATCTTTGCCATAGTCTGTTCCAACGCGCTAAACACGTCGCTGTTGTTGACACGTGACTTGTTGAACTTGTCCAACTCGCACGCAAACACATTGACCAAAAGCTCCGAGTCCAGGTCAGTGTTGATGTGGCGGTGCACGGTTTCGTCCAAGTATTTACGCAAATCCGCCAGGTTCACCAAATTGCCGTTATGACTCATGGTAATACCGTACGGCGAGTTCACGTAGAACGGCTGCGCCTCACTGCCGGCGCTCAGACCCGCAGTCGGGTACCGCAAATGCGTGATGCCCATGTTGCCAACAAGATTCAACATTCTCTGTTGCGTGAACACGTCACGTGCCATGCCGTTGCCCTTGCATTGGTAGAAACGGCCCCTGCTGCCACAAGTAACGATCCCCGCCGCATCCTGGCCACGGTGCTGCAAAAACATCGCGCCCTCAAAAAGCTCGGCCGCCACGTTTTTTTTCTGGTCGGCAAGCACAACTCCAAGAATTCCACACATTGTTGAAGATGAGATGAGTTACTGGAAATGGTTAAAACGGCTCGAATGACCAAGTATAAGAATGTACAACGTTTTTCCTGGTGTCAAGAAAACTGTGTTTGTTGAAAACGAACGGTCCAGGTGGGGTCCGTGGTGTTTTTGGTGAAGAAGATGAGTTCTTGAATCGTCTGGACTTTTTTTTTCCTCCGATTTGCACTTATTATCAGATGCAGTGGCTTCGCGGTCCGAGTCAGGCGCGATATTATCACACCAAGTCTAATAGTGTGGGGCACCACCGGCACTTGAAGGCCGCGCGCTCGGCACGGTAAGCTAGGCTGGAACTAGACTTGCAAGATTCTTGACCATAAAGTATGGAGACTGTTCGATGTGTGATTAGCAGAAGGTTTGTTTTTTTTTTTGGTTTCAATTGACCTTACTACTATTGATGATTCTAGTCATGATGTATTGATTTGATCTAATAGATCGCTTGTATAAGTAGTATTGCTTTGGGGCTAACGGTATTCTGTTAAGTCTCTCACGCAAGCCTACATGACTCTGCATTGCAAGTTTCGTGTTTGGTCCGGATGCTACTGCAAATGTGCACGGGTGGCAAAAATTGGTCAGAATGTTGGGCTATCAAATGCCTTCTTTTCTGGCCACCATTTTCGGAAATATATGGCAATTCTTGAGTTTCTATTGGAATTTCTCAACGCTTTTTCATTAGGTTTTGGACCGGAGCCTCTAATTGAGGCTCGGAAGGCGCTTAGCAGCAGACTGGCCTACATAACAGTGACTACAGTGAAATCTCGTTACTTGCATACCTCGTTAAATGCATACCCCGCCTAATATGCACAGAATCGCTGCAAAAAACTCTCACGTAATGCCAAAAGACTTTAAAAAAATTTCAATGGCCTAGTTATAGAGTGTGACTATCAAGCTACTCAAAATACCATTTTTTATACTTTTTCCATTTATGTTGGCTTCTTTAGAGCGAAATTTATAGCTTTGAGGCCTTTATTGACCAATCAGGTGACGAGGAGCATCCCTGATACGCGCTTTCTGTGTACGCGTCTTGCCATAACACGAGCAGATTGACATCAATAATAAACGGCCAGCACAGTATGATTTTCACTATTCTATAACGTACTGTGCTAAGTGGCCAATTTCAGCGTTATCTGGTTACTCAGATCGCGATAATACTGAATATTTGCTCGAGGCAACCAAGCATCTAGATGAGGAGATTCGTTTAGACCCTGAAAGACAGAGAAGAGAGAAAGATGTAGGTAATGGCCTCTGTGATTACGCTCAAGAGCAACAAAGCGAGTGTCAAGCACTCAAATTCGGCAACGGTCTGTCGCAGATTTGAGCATGGCTAACTGATCCAGACAAGAGTATTTTGCAATCGGCAATACACAATCTTATACAGGAGTATTATTAGGTCCATATCCCGAAATTAAACACAGCTCTGAAAATGCCCATCTTCAAGCAATGTTTATCGCTTTGCAATTTGTCAGTGACTCAGCCTTATAAACCAATTTCTTGCCGTCAATGAACTTCAGTAGCTCAAAGAAAGTCGTTTAAAACCTCAAAACTTTTTTCCTTGAACATTTATTAAAATCGATCCCTCGCAGACTTGTATCTTTTTAGAGTTGATGCGATCAATTTTTTTTGCCCAAAATTTGAAATTATATATTTTCAAGAGCCGCAAAAATTTATCCCCATTTTTTTTCTTTTCTATTTTGTTTATTCGTTGTGTTATGTTGCAAGATATTCTGATTTTCGGTCTACTTGCATACCCCGCTTATATGCACAAAAATCGTGCAAAAAAGTCATGCAAGTAACGAGATTTCACTGTACTCTTCACCGGGAGGTTTATTGGGAGATTGAATATAAATAAATAAAAATAGCCCTCTTGTGGTTTAGGTGTCACAGGGGTTGTTTATCTGATGTAAGCGAAGTCTGATGTAATTCGTTGGTGGTCAATGGCGGTGCACTCCAAATGTCGACCAGTTGGGCCTTCATGAAACAGATTGCTTGAATTCTGAGCATAAAGTGAATATACAATTCTTACTTCGCTATTCCAACACAAGTGCTTTATAGTAGGCGAATACGATTTTCGAAAACTATGGAGTATAAGAAGGCCAAAAAAAAAAAAAAAAAAAAAAAGATAATGCTGATGAATATGCGAGTGGAACCGTGATGTAGTCATGAATTAAGATGTGCCATAGCCCGATGGAGTTGAAAGTCGTTAATCATTGGAGGGAACGTGAAGCCTCGTACATACAGAGGGTTTGTGCTTGAGTCTTTGCATAAGTTAGCTTGCTGAAATGTGATCTCGGTATGAATGATCGCCTTTCTTTTCACCCGCTCGTGAGCAGTCTTGTAAAATCCCTAACTAGTGTACTTATCGCATAAGCTTCGTCTGGCATTTTCTTGATTATTGGGATTTGATTGTTGTGATTTTTTTTTTTTTTTTAGTTTGTTTTCTTCTTTTTTTTTGTGTTTTTTTTTAGATTTTTCATTAACTTGAGTGCCCCTTTCCGGCTATGAACCAGAGTGAAGGCGTTTGCCACGTGGGCTCACTGCTGTTGCTGGACAGGGTACTGGCCGGTAAACTGGGATGGGTAGCCGTTGTATTGTGGGGGAACTGGATACTGGTTTGGGTAGTTGAACAGTGGAGGAACTGCGCCAGGATATTGAGGATACTGGCCCACAGGCTGGCCCGGCACCGGACCTTGTCCTTGTTGGGATTGCTGCGGTGGAGATTGAGATCCCTGTTGTTGCTTCTGATATTGCTGTGCGGCTTGTTGCTGAAGCGCCTGCTGTTGGAGGGCTTGTTGTTGAAGGGCTTGCTGTTGAAGGGCCTGTTGTTGAAGAGCTTGCTGCTGCAAAGCCTGTTGCTGCCCACCTGGCTGAACCTGCGGTTGGCCTTGGTAGTCGTAGCCTCCTCTTCTCTCCTTCCCTCTGGGCAACTCTTCAAGCTTGAACGGTCTTGGAATTGATTCTTCGTTTTCGTTCACATACAATGATTTGTCGATAGTGGCTGGAATTGGCTTGATCTCAGTGCCCAACTCTTGTTCTATCTGGTACAAAGAATATCTGTCGTTCCAACTCATTAAGTTGATAGCCAAACCTAAGTGGCCGAATCTACCGGAACGACCGATTCTGTGCAAATAGGTCTCCGCAGACTTTGGGAAATCAAAGTTGATAACCACATTGACGGCTTGTACATCGATACCTCTAGTCAACAAGTCTGAGCAAACTAAGTTTCTAACTTTTCCTTGCCTAAACTCATGAAAGACCTTGTTTCTAGCTTGTTGAGGCATTTTAGCGTGCGAGTAGTAGCAGGAATAGCCGAGCTCAGTGATCTTCTTGGCCAATAATTCAACTCTGTTCGTAGAGTTGCAGAAAATGATCGACTGGTTAATTTGCAATTTGGAGAATAAAGTGTTCAAGCAGTGTAACTTTTGTTTTTCCTCGACGAAAGCATAGAATTGAGAGATACCTCTCAAGGTCAACTCATCCATCAAATTGATTTCGTAAGGTTTCGTCAAGTGTTTGTCCATGAAGGACTTGACAGCGTAAGGGAATGTGGCAGAAAATAACAACGACTGTCTCTTTTGTGGGAAGAAGGATAGGATTTGCTCAATAACGCTTTTAAACTCTCGAGATAACATTTTGTCTGCTTCGTCCATGACGAACAAAGGACATTCTGAGAAGTCGGCCACGGATCTAGCAGCCAAGTCTAAGACTCTACCAGGAGTGCCCACCAAGATGTGAACGGGCTCGTTCAATCGCAAGATATCGTCTTTTAAATTGGTGCCGCCGGTGGTCACCATACAATTTATACCCAAGTGTTTTCCCAAGGTTCTAACCACTTGCGACGTTTGCAACGCCAATTCTCTGGTAGGTACCAAAATCAACACTTGTGTTTTGTTGAGCTTGGGTTTCACCAGCTGTAAGGCTGGAATGACAAAAGAGGCAGTCTTGCCCGTACCGTTCTTGGCTCTAGCCAAGATATCTCTTCCTGCGAGCGCCATGGGTATCGACTCCTCTTGAATGGGGGAAGGCTTCTCGAACCCAGCCTCGAAAATGCCCATCAATAATTCTCTTTTCAAGTTGAGGTCCTCAAAACTCTTGCCTTTCGTGTTGAGCACATCCTCGGTCTGCACTCTGGTGTCCTTTTCGGGTATGTTCAATGAATCCTTCCAGTTTTGGTCAGACATTGTGAAAATTTGTAAATCTGTTTAGTGTGATATAAGTGACGTAGAAGTCTAGAATCAAACTGTCAAAGAAAAATCGTGACTTTGTATGTTCTTGGTTCTGTAATACCGGAAGGTCTGGCTTCTGTCTTATTCCGGGTCAATTTCAAAGTTTGACGACCGCGATAGGCAAAAAAAAAATAGCTAAAATTCGAAATTTTTGAAGCGCGTAGAACTAGCTTGGAAATATAGGTACAGTTACCAAAGGTAGAACTCAAGTCGAGACTGTTGTGAAGGTTTTATCTGAAACTTTTATGAAACTTAGAGTAGGGATAAGCGCTGGTAAGAAGGACGGCCAGGCGACAAATTGTAGTTGGATTCGCACGACCGCGCGGACAAAGTGTTACCCGGCCAGAACGCAAGCTGCCTCATGAGCAAGCCTTCAAGAATCGGCAAAAGACAGCAAGGGCCAGACCGTTGCGTCCCACCAATTCAGGTGTGGCCTTCGACGGGTCCGTGATTTCCTTTGTGGTCATTCCTCAGCTCATTTTCTTAAAACTCATGTATTTTGTCATTTGCATTACAGACCTGGAACGTGCCTACCATGCTCCGGTGCCTTATATGCAAGCTCTCTGAGGGCAGAATTGAGTGTTATAACACATCTACAGCATCTGGTTTTTTTTTTTTTTTTCTTCGAAAATCTTTTATTCTTTGCTTGAATCAAAAGAGATTCATCATTATTTGTTCATGATTTGCACGGCACTGCGCCTTTTGCAGGCTCAAATAAAAAATTCTGTGGTGAGAAATTGCGGTCTCTTGCCCGCGCAATAATCTGGCTCGGTGGATTTCAGCACAGCTGGCTCTAGCTGTAGTCAGGACTCATAGGAAGCACAAGATAATCAGCACTGCATTGAATTTTTGAAAGGATCGAGTTTTTTTTTTTTTTTGGGGCGTGAGCAAGAAAATATAAATAAATGACTAATATCATGCTCCTGCCTTCATGGCAGAATGTCTGTGTCTGGCTTTGTCATGAATTGGGCCGTGCGCAGGTCGATGTCCGCGCGGGCCAACTTTTCTTGCATCTGCGCCATGATCTCCAGCTCGTTGGTGCGGATTGTGAGGCCCTGGCTCCGGATTTCCTCCATCGAAAGGTTGAAAGGGTAGACGCATGATTCGTTCGGACAACTAATTATGGCCTGGGACAGCGAGAGGAGATGCTTTCGCAACTCAGCCGCGCATAACGGGCAGTTCATTGCGCCGAAATTTTCCTGTTTTAGTGGGAGATAAAGAAACAGTGGGTTTGAGTCTCGATGACCTTGAGCAAAATAATGTATGTTCGAATGGCGCGCCTGCTTCTGGAAAGATCTTGATTCAGGCCCGCTGAAACCACAGTCCCCACTACCGAATCAAAAGTTCGACATTTATCAGCTCGAGTTCAATCAAGACTTCTTGATTTATTATTCACCACCTGAAAAACATTTGCTGTGAAATCGTATTTTGAGGTTGGCTGTAGATCCGTATAAATTATTTGCTTCTATCATCCGGCCTTCGTCAAATCGCGCTTGCTGCCTGGCCCTGTTGCGTCTGCTCTTGCGATGGGGCCGCACCTCGAGCTGGAATCAGGCCAGAGAGACATACACCAGAACTGATCTGGCCCCATATAAAGCCAAGCAAACACACACAAATTTTTGAGAAATGAAGCTCTCGCCAGAAACAGTGGAAAAGCTTCAAGCGAATCAAGCAAATGTCCGCAACATATGTATTTTAGCACACGTGGACCATGGCAAAACGTCGCTCAGCGACTCTCTTTTGGCGACAAACGGTATCATTTCACAAAGGATGGCGGGCAAAGTACGATTTTTGGACTCACGAGAGGATGAACAGCTCAGAGGGATCACCATGGAATCATCAGCAATCTCGCTTTATTTCAAGATCTTACGGAGGAAGGAAAATGCCGAAGAAATCGAGACAAACGAGTATTTGATCAATTTGATCGATTCCCCAGGCCACATCGACTTTTCGTCCGAAGTTTCTTCTGCCTCAAGACTTTGTGATGGTGCAGTAGTGCTTGTGGACTCTGTAGAGGGTGTCAGCTCGCAGACAATCAACGTTTTGAGACAGTGCTGGGTCGACCGGATCAAGCCGCTATTAGTGATCAACAAAATTGACCGGTTGGTGACAGAATGGCGAATGACGCCCTTGGAGGCTTACCAACACATATCCAAAATCATTGAGCAGGTCAATGTGGTCATGGCGTCTTTCTTCTCGGGAGACAGAATGCAGGATGATTTGAATTGGAGAGAAGGCGGCTCGCTAGGCGATTATGTCGAGAGATCCGACCTGGAGCTATACTTTGCGCCGGAAAAAAACAACGTGATCTTTGCGTCTGCAATTGATGGCTGGGCTTTTTCCGTGAACACATTTGCCAAAATCTACCTGGCTAAATTGGGGTTCTCGCAGTCTGTGTTGGCAAAAACGCTTTGGGGCGATTTTTACTTGGACATGAAGAACAAAAAGATCATTCCTGGAGCGAAATTGAAACCTCTGCAAGCGCTGCTAAAACCACTATTTGTCACGTTAATTTTGGACCAAATTTGGAGCATTTACGACGCGTGTGTCATTGAGCGCGATGACGAAAAGCTAGAGAAAATTGTGTCGAAACTAAATGCCAAAATCTCACCCCGTGACATGCGTTCGAAAGATTACAAAAGCTTGCTCAATGTTATAATGTCGCAATGGATTCCCTTGAGTCATTCCTTGTTGAGTGCAGTGATTGAGTATTTGCCAGGGCCTCAAAAGGCGCAGCAAGACCGCATGGACAAAATCCTCGATGAAGTCTTGTACAGTGCCATCACGGACCCAAACATTGACAAAAGCACGCTCATTGATCCTGGATTCAAAGATGCAATGACAAATTGTAAGGTCTCTGTTCCTGAAGACCACACGTTGGCGTATGTATCGAAAATGATTTCTGTCCCAGAAAGCGAGCTTCCCAAAGAGGTTACACAGGAACTTAGTTCTGCCGAGGTGTTGGAACGTCAACGGAAAGTACGCGAGAAAGCCCGCCAGGCCGAGATTGCCTCGGCGACTGCAGCGTTGGAGGCCTCCAGATTGACTGATGGCGATGACATTTATTTGGAAACGCGCCCCGATCAGTTTCAATGGGAATTTGAAGATGACGAGGACGCTGAGCCCGAGGAAGAATTGGAAAAAGAGGTGCTAGTGGCGTTTACGAGAATCTTCGCAGGAGAGTTGTCCAAGGGTCAACGCGTGTGTGTTGTAGGGGCGAAATACGACCCTTCATTGCCGAAAACTCACCCAACAAATATCGAGCAGCTTCATGAAGATCTTGAAATCGAGGATCTTTTGCTTCTCATGGGCCGAGAATTTGTCAGAGTCGACTCTGTGCCTGCGGGAAATATTGTTGGTGTGGTTGGGCTTGGCGGCATTGTGTTGAAAAACGCAACCCTCATGTCGGAGGTGCCAGACGGATCACCATACTTGAACATGGCATCTACGTCCACATTGATCCACAACAAACCAATCGTGAGTGTCGCCATTGAGCCACAAGACCCGTTCAAATTGTTCAAGTTGGAGAAAGGCTTGGACTTGCTCTCAAAAGCCGACCCTGTGTTGGAGTGGTATGTCGATGACGACTCGGGGGAACTCATTGTGTGTGTTGCTGGCGAATTGCACCTCGAGCGGTGCCTCAAAGATTTGGAAAAGCGATTCGCGCCCGGCTGTGACGTGGTTATCAAGGAGCCTGTGATTCCTTTCAGAGAAGGTTTGGCCTATACCAACGAAAAAAGCGCACATGCAGACGACGTGGACTTAGATGCTGAGGATGCTGAGGTTTCGAAGGAGGAACTTGATTTGCTGCTTGAGGTACATCCCATGGCGCCTGAGCTCTGCAAATTTTTGACAGATCACGAATCCGAAATCAGAGAGATGGTTGCGTTCAAATTGAAGCACTCGGACAAACATGGGTCTGAGTATGCACTTGAGTTTCGTGAAAAATTGAAAAAGGCTATAGACGACACCGAGTTGGATGCTAAGCTTCTAGATGTGTTTGGAAATCTCGATGCTTTTTTGGACAGTATCATTAGCTTTGGGCCTAAGCGAATCGGGCCCAACCTCTTTGTTGAAGACCCAGCAAATGGCTGTCAGTTCAGGCGAGTGTTTGGTGCGGAAAAGGATGAAAAATTCGAGTTCGAGAGCAATGTTTTGAGTGGGTACCAATTAGCCATGAATGACGGGCCCTTAGCCTCCGAGCCTATCCAGGGCACTATCACTGTGTTGAAGCGCACTTTCCGGCCAGAAAGTGAGGAACTTTTGCTCAATCTTGGTGGCCGTGTTTTGAAAAGAACAAAGCAGCTTGTCCACTCATCGTTTTTGAAATGCTCGCCAAGGTTGTTTTTGGCCATGTACACGTGCGAGATTCAAACTTCGCCAGAAGTGTTGGGCAAAGTCTACGCTGTAGTACAAAAGAGAGGCGGGTCCATCATTTCCGAGGAGTTGAAAGAGGGGACCCCCTTTTTCACCGTCGGGGCCCGAATTCCTGTGGTGGAGGCTTTTGGGTTTTCCGAAGAAATCAGAAAAAGGACATCTGGCGCTGCCAGTCCTCAATTAGTGTTCGATGGGTTTGACATTTTGGATATCGACCCGTTCTGGATTCCGCACACAGAGGAAGAATTGGAGGAGCTAGGAAAGTTTGAGGAGAGAGAAAATGTTGGCCGTAGGTACATGAATGCCATCAGAAGACGCAAGGGCTTGTTTGTTGACGAAAAGGTGGTGAAGAATGCAGAGAAACAGCGTACTTTAAAGAAGGATTAAACGGTTTGTCTTGAAGCAGATCACCTTCATCTGTTCGTTGTGAGGAAACGGGAGAAAGAAACTGCTTTTCTAACCTATCACGAGCTTACATGCATATTCATCAGCGGCAAATTCACGACTCAAATTAGGAAATTTTCTGACAGACTTTGTTTTCTGCAAAATAATTCGAACGGCCTGATTTGCACTTTGGCAGCTGTCACGGCAGCCCAGGCATGGATGCGCGCACATGTCGCTCTGTGCAATCTTTAGAAAAAAGTCCCAAGTTAAGTATACCAACGTACCAAGCATCAATTGATCGTAAAGTCCAATAAATAAACAAAGCATGCTAAGAAGATGACAAAGGAAAACGCCAAGAAGCCTAAAGACACACATCCACAGCCCGAGCAGGAAGACGCCTCCCTAGATGCAGGCCCTGAACACGTACACCGGGCGTCTGCAATGCAACGTATGATTGACATAAAGAAAAGCTATGATTTCTGGCAGGATCTTGTGAGCAAGAACGTGCGCAAAAAGCTCCGCTCCGGAAGGTCTTCTGAGTCCGCCAGAGAAAAAGAGGCTGCTGCTGAGCGCCTGCGAGACGACGCTCTATCGGCAGAATATGCCGCAGTCTACAACGATATAGTGAGCCGAGGAACCGATTCTTTTTCCGAACAGGATTTGCACCTGCTTCGAAAGCGTCTCGATGAAATTGTTGCAAGGAATGGTTTCAAGGTGAAAGAAAGCGAGGTGGACCGGCTCGTGGAAACTTGTTTGGGGCAGGTGAAGAAAACCCAAGGATTTGACCCATACGGCAACGAGGACGAAGAGGGTCTCCACGACGATAACGCGGGGCCTGAGAATACAGAGGCCGAAGAGCTACATGCGCAAGATGACTACGATGTCGAGGAGGTGCGTGACGAGAACAAATTTCTGTATGAGTATCCATCGCGACACCACCATTTCGAGGTGGAGCTCAGTGACGGGCCGCCAGGTGCCGAGGCCGATGCCGACGAGCCTTCGTGCGAGTTCACGTTCGAGTATGACCGTGACGGGAAGTTGATACCGACGGCGAACAACATTGAGGAGAAACTCCGGCTCATGAACCTACAGTCTCAAATCAGCAGCGAGGCGCTATCACTGGCACAGGCACAGGCACTGGCGATAGCGCAAGCTTCCAGCAGCAAAAAGAAGAAAAAGACAAAGAAGAAGAAGAGCAAGGCCAAGGGCGAGGATGAGCACGGTGCGTGTGGGGACGCGGGTTTAAACGTATGCTTATTCTGTCAATACGAAGACTTTTATGGCGTGAAACCAGTTTATTCCAGACGCAGACAAGATTTCACTCACAAATGGGAGATGGAAAGGAGGATGAAGATCCGAGAGAAGCTTGAACTGGCGAAGCTGGGTGCCAGATTGAGGCATGAGCAGAGGCGACATGATGAACATGCGGCAGAATACGATCTGGAAGGAAGCCATGGGACAGTACAAGATGCATGATGTGTGTATGGTCAGCTTAAGCCTTGATTGTCGCAGAGGCATGTGACCAATGAAATTCAGCGATGAGATGAATGCGGCAAGTGGCCCTCTTTTTGGCCTCAAATGCAAAAACACCGGCCTTGCCCTCAATACATACACAATATACATTGGAAAAACGCTGCTTTTTTTACCAACATGCCATTTCTCTCTCTCCCTATCATGACGAAATCCCGATGCGACTGCACCTTCTGGCTACCAGCTCAAGCTGCTTTGAAGGGCATGCATTGTTGGAACAAAATACCACAGTGAGTGGCAATTCTCTCACAGACATGATTGTTATGTAAATTTACTTATCTAGCGTTCTGTGATTTAATAAAATTTCACTAATCGCATATGGTTGAGGGTGTTCTTTTGTCTTGCTGGCATCTTGAAATTGCCGTATTTGAAGTACAGTATACATAATGATCTCCCAATACACAATAGATGATTGTCTCAGCTGGAATCGCCAAAACAATTGCGCCGCCAAATATTATGAAACGCTTCTTGATGAGCAATGCCCCGTTCGTGATGCTGAAGTTTGTCTCTTGCCATTGCTCAAACAGGACAGGAACGTCAAATTTTTGCTTGAGCATATAAAAGACTCAGTTTGCATTATGACATATGTGTTCACTCAAGAATGAGACTCATCCCTACTTCACTCGCGCTTCTCACGCTTTGGTGCGTTTCTCCGGCCCTATGTAGTGACTCAGTTGAAGATCTCACTGGTAATGCGCCACAAGACTTGGAATCTAACTTATACCTAGAAACCGAGACCGAGCATCGCCCAAATGGCACGAGTATCCACATACCGCAAGAAACCGCTGGTGAGCGCCTAGATTGGTTCATCGGCCGTTTGAGAACGTTTGTTCATGGCAAGGACTTTGATGTCCGTGGATTCGACTGGCATTCTGATAGACTTCGGGGACAGTTGTTTGAAGTATATGGCCGTGTCATTCTCGCAGATGTTCATCACCGTGACATCTGGTACCAGTATTTGTACGCAAAAGAGATGTTTCAAACCATGCTTGATGCTTCGGAAATCATCAAGTTTTATGGCCATGTGAACACGTTGCCCCATGGCTTGATCAATATAGTGGCCCACCTCAACGTGCAGCTCATGACGCTTTTTACATTGCAAGGCCATCCCGATGTCACAAGACACAAATACAGTGACATAGTGTTAGATCTGATGAGCAGCCTAGACCACTGGATAAGCATGTTTGAAAGAGTGGCAAATGTCCCCATCCCGGTCCAGGTGGCTTTCCAAAACCAAGCGTCACACGCGAAAAGCGTTCTTCGTGTATTTCAAAAATGGGTTTGAAGGCTGTAAAGGGTGAAATAATTTCCAATTGACGGGGCAGACCCAAAGGATGTTTCGCTGAACATTTATGCGCTAAAAGCAGTGAGCAGCATCTAGAATTCATATTTCATCTGTTAGTTCGGCTAAGTTGATGAGCGTGATTTGGCAAAAAAAAAGTATGAATTTGAGGACACAGGACTTACATTAGGACAGTAAATCTTTCAGCCAATTTTTGTTTGCGGGAGTTCACAGGCTTTTCAAGCCATCTAAGCGTCTGAGAATTGTTTGCAATTGCATTTCACCTAACAAAAAGATGCTTATCCGCTTTACTTCTTGCGTCTCGAACAAAAAAGACAATTGGGCTTTTATATCATGTTTCTGTTTCAGCAATGTAGTCAGAAGCCGTTCTGCTAGTAGCCTCAAAGTCATAACAACCGATTTGTCACGACGTGAGCTAAGCCAGGGAGGACGATCAATGCCTAAGGTAAAAGCTGATTTTCTTCCAGATTAACATTCAGCACCAAACAATCACTTCGAGGAATCACGCACGGTCACTCTTTTCTCTTCTATAGCTGTCCTTCAACATGTTTCAGTTTTCGTGATTAGATTGCCCACTTTAATGCCTCAACATTGCATCAAGGTTAGCGTGCCCCAAACCTGCACCTGCACTAAGACTGCAAACCCTGTGGCTTGCGGTGACCTGATGGTAGTGTCGGACGATGTGCTGACAAGTAGGTCAGTCCTTGGTCTCAATTTTGCCCTTGGAAACCGTAAGACGTACCCTGTGCTCTTTGTTGTCTCTGAAAACCGTTTTGACCTTGCATGCGCGTGTGGTACCCAGAATCACTCGACAGCGGTCCGTTCGCAACAAACGACATTGGCCTTGAGAATGGAGTTCGCGACAGCATTTCTTGCTGCTTCTGTTGGCCAACGTGAGGTTTGTGTTCTGGACGAAAGCCTGCAAACGCTGATTTACGATTCCAGAGCCCCTGATGGTCTTGCACGGACGCACTGCCTAGGTCTTGATACATTTGCACATCAATTTTGGCATTACCATATTCGGAAAAAATGCCTTCTCTCACTAAACGTTCTGCTTCTGTCACAACCCCAGACGCTTCTTCCCCGTTCGCAATCTCCGCGCGTGAGAATCTGATCGTCCTCAAATGTCTTCGCAACGCGTAATTCTGAAGACCGCTGATGAAAGCCTCCTTGAGAACCTTATCGGAGACAGGAACTGGTGCGAACTCATTATACCCTTGGAGCTGCGTGTGCATGGCAATATACTCTTGTATAGACCCATTTTGTTTGACTTTCTGAAGTTTGTTGAGAATGCTCACGCCATGAGCGCTTCCGCAATAGCGGTCCTCAAAGAATTTCAAAAACATTTCGACTGTCATGTCTTGACGTTGAAAAAGGCTAAATGTGGCGGTTTTTGCACTACCTTGAAGCAACCTGTAGATGTACACCAATATCTGGTTTATCGGGATATCGTTCAAAGAAGCAAGATGCCTCTTCAAAGACTGCAACCAGTACATGGCAATTAAAGGACGATCATCGGAAGGAATGATGTCTGGGTTAAACTTTGCAGTGAATAGAGTCAAGATTTTATATCGGAACCGACTTGCATTGGTCGGCGGGTAGCCAAAGAACTCCTGGCGCGAAGGTCCGGCACGTGCCCTTGGGCGGGACACCTAAATGAGCGCTCTTTTCATGCAAGCTTCGCCAGAAGATTGCAACGCACGCTTTCGTATCTTGTTAGATGGGTATCTTAGCATCTTAGGGAGATGTCTTAGAATCTTAGGGAGATGTCTTAGCATCTTAGGAAGGTGTCTTAGCATCTTAGACTTATGTTTGTTTTTTTGGGTGTCTTAGGGAGGTACGGGTGTCTTGGAATTTGGCTGTAATGTGGGAGGTACGTTAACTGCACGCGCCCTTGGGTCGTAAATATTGGCATTTGATGGCCGAGTCGCGGCATTTACATATGATTGATTGATTGCGTTCGACATATCCTGGTGTGTTTTGATTGGTTATTTTCGTCTTTGAGTTGATAAGGTAAAGTGTCAAGGAATTTGTTATGAAAGCTGTGATAATTTGAAAGTGAGTCTGAAATCTTGTTTGATGAGATAATGGATACTTTCTGTTAGCGGCGCTACCAAGTAAAACGTATTTTCCCCGCTGTTACTAATGGGACTGCTAATCTGAAATTTTAATCTGGATCGTCAGAATGTATCTGGATGTTGGCTCGGGGTCTTCTCGGGAAGCCTGGCAATTAGCTTTAGGTACTTAGGTCTCAAGCCGATATAGGAGATCGGGATTGGCGTCCGACTCAGTGATAAGCTCGCTTGACAGATTTGATAAGAGTAACGTAAATTGGCTCTGGCGGAGCGAGCTCTATGACTGGCTCTGGATAAGCCAGTCGTGAAATTTAAAAGCTAGTTTCCGAAACGAGCTTGTAAAGAAGCTTGCTCCTTGCCTCGTTGCTTGCTTACTTAGTCATTTCCAAACCTCCTGGACTAGAATCTACAGATGCTATACTTAGTCCAAGAAGATCTCATTTAAATAAAGCAGGATGTTTATTTGTGAAAATGGCTTCTTCGAAAACTCGATTAAATCGTCACACATAGATTCTCAAAAACTGGTCAACGGATGCTTATATGTTGAGAAGGTTCCGTCTCGGCGAGCTAATCATGGTGGAGTGTTGATGTTGATTATGTAAGTGCATGTTTGGCACTTAGACCACAACAAAAGTTGTGAAAATTTCGGAATCGAGCCAAGTGATGAAGCTATGAAAAAAAAAAATACAGAAAAATGCTCTTTTCGAAGCCCAACCATCAACTTGGATATGGAGCAAAACGAGACACGTCTCATTCTCGGATGACTGGCCGCCTTAAAGCAAAGAGCATGCCGAATGTCAATCACCATCGGACATCCGTATTCTTGAGAATCTCGATGTAATCTTTGACAAAATGGATTTTAAACACAACGAGCTCTGCGATGTACCTGGCTTTGGCTTTGAAGTTTCTCCTGTGCTTAACAAAGAGAGGTGTCTCGAGTGTGCAAATGGTTTGGAATCTTTTCCGGGTTCCTGGCTAGCAGCCGCATTCAATGACCTCTTTAAAAATGGTATGCCCCCAATTTGCAAAGTCGAACTTTTCTTGCGCCGGAGGATATCAAAGCTTTCTTTTTCGATTTCATTGTTCTGTACGTATAGACCAAGCTCCGGCTTGTGCGTAGTTTATCGGCCTCATTGTGGCTGCAAAAAATAATTCGTAACGCTGGACCAGTCTGCCTGGTGCTTATTTGTATATGCATTAGTCCAAACAACATCCCAGACGGACCCACTTCTTCCCTTGACCGAATTTTGCTCGGTTTCCGGTCTTGCCGTTTCAGAGCAGGTGTTTTCTCCATAACAACGCGACCAAACGCCGTTTTTATTTTTTTTCTTTTTCTTTTTTCGTATTCATTTTCGCTTTATACATCTGGAGGTATGTGTAGTCATCTTGAATGACTCAATTTATCAGACTGTTGCCTATCAAGCTACTCAAAGATAGTTATACTTCAAACTGACCTGCAGTTTCAATAGCGCTCTTTACTCAGAGAAGCTTGATCACTTGTGAAATATTCGCGTGGCAGGGACGCTTTTTCAAAAATCGAAAAGCTCGAGCAAAAATCAGAAAAGGCACAAAACTTTGTTTCAAACAACAGAATACATATCCATCTTAACGAGAATCCATATGGGTGCAATTCACAAATAGGGCTAGCGACATGTGTCCCCTCGGCATCAATTTGCGATCGCATTACTGACCCTTCTGTTGCGAGAGTTGAAGCGACAGGTGGGGGAAGTACAGCCTCTAGGGCGATGACAACCGAATTAGTTCTCATACGCAGCCACGCCGCTAGGCATGGTAGCGAAGCTGGCTAAGGTTTTATATATATGCATATATAGTTTT
The DNA here is from genome assembly GCA_004217705.1 of Metschnikowia aff. pulcherrima. Classification (NCBI taxonomy): domain Eukaryota; kingdom Fungi; phylum Ascomycota; class Pichiomycetes; order Serinales; family Metschnikowiaceae; genus Metschnikowia; species Metschnikowia pulcherrima. The sequence goes on along the minus strand of CP034460.1, from coordinate 95,865 downwards.
TTGGAGAGCTAGGTAAGCAACTCTGGCTCCCAGTCCTTAATCAGATGTATCAAGCAAAAAAAAAAAATACAAGCGATCAGCAGCACAGCAGCATGCCCCTATCATACAATGGGCACGGAGTAAACTATATGAGAATGCAACAATACGATCGTATAACTCTTTTTTTTTGGTTTCATAAAATTGAACTTGCAACCTTTTCATTGAAAACAAGCACGAATTACAACAATTTCATTTGCAAAGCCTCAAATTCTCTGCCTTCGCCTTGAGAGTATCCCAATGCTGAATACGCGGTTGTTTCTTGTGCGCGAAGTCTTCATCGTTCCAGTCTTAGGCTGTGCGCCAACATTGTGAGAAATGAACGAACACTGAGAAGTATAACCCATTCGAGAAAAACAATACTGACTTTATCGTTTGCGATAACATCAATCAAGCCCTTATACCAACTATCTACACAAAATGCTTGCAAAGAGTGTCACGCCTGCCACGCCGGTCACGAGACCGAAATCTCATATTAACGACTCGTACACTTGGATTAAACAATGGTATACGCCGCTCGAAAACAGCCTGTCAGGGTCAACAGCAAACACCAAATTGAAGGGATGGGTAAAGGTCCAAACGCAGCCTGCGGATTCCGCAATCACCATCAGCACTGACGCGTTTGACTTGGACAAGTACATAATCTACAGAGAGCCAGTGGACGAGAAGCCAGCGGAGGAAGAGACGCCAGTGGAGCAGCCTGGAAATTCGGATTTGAAACTGGCTTTATCGATGGACAAACGCGAGGATCAAGTTTCGTCATTGTCTGGCTTGGGAATGTGATTTGCAGTACAGTCTATTAGTGCTTTGTTGAGTACTGCGGCGGTTGTATTGATAGAAGGGTGTCAATTCCATGAATCAGATTACGTTATGTGTATAAGTGAATCCCTTTTTTTCTTTCAAGTGTCCTCGTTTCGAGCATTTGAGCTATGAATGTATACTAATGCGATCTTTATATTATGACAAACCCCCCAGACCATTCATGTCCTAGAGACAAGCAAGAAGCTTATCATCACAGTTTCACAGCGAGGAGCGTGACACCTTGCCTAGCAGATTCAGTTGCCTCCAGTAGCTGTGTAGCCTTGTCGAAGTCCCACAATTCTTCTGCGGAAAAGTCTGCAATGTCCTTACCAGCTTTGATCTGTCTCTGAAACAGCCGCTTGACGTAGTTGAGGTAGTTCATTTTGGTGGGATCTCCACCGCCTGTATTGATGATCAATAGAGAACCAGCAGGCAACGCATTGTATAAACGCTCAAGTCTTTGGTCCAAGTCACGAAGTAGTTGGGTTTTGTCATCTTGAGAAACTGGGGGCTTCTTTCCGCCAGTCCTGCTATCTTCATCAAGCAATCGCCCTGTATATGACGGCGGGACCGTTTTTCTTCCGCAATTGTATTGTATCTCTCTGAGCCAAATTAGGTGGAACTTTTTGGACGCCAGTTGCTCGATCACTTTGTTCACAGCTTCGTCGTCGTTTGTGACCACAGATGTGGTCAATGTTGGTTCCTTCACGTCGTTGAGAAGAGACCCATACTCTTTCATCAGATAATCCACCAAAGAGCTCTCGAGCTTGGCATTAGCATCAAAAGCACTTCTGAATAGAGACAAACCAACTATTCTACCAAAGTCGGGACCCTCAATTAACTTGAGCTTGACCAAGTCTAAGCAAGCTCTCAGGTCTTCGATCGAAGAATGACCGGTACCATCTTTTTCACCATTTTGAATTGTTCTGGCCAAGTGCGTCTCGGCCAAATACTTCAAGGCATGCTTATAGGGATATCCTCGGTGATGCTCGAACAAGAGAGCCGTATCTATAATATTTGGGTGTCTGAGCTTCATGACATTTAGATCAGAATTGAGTGAGTGGCCGATCAAAATGTCGCTCGACGACACAAGCGAAAGCACTTTCTTCTGCACGTCCTCCAACGTAGTTGTTTCGTTCGCTAGCATCTCTTCGGTGATGCCCGAATATTTGGTCACGTAGTCAGTAATTTCCTCCTCGGGCTTGACAAGCTGATCATACACGACTTCATTCTGAAAGTTGATGATGGAGATTCTGGTGAGAGCTTTTCCAGAACTCGTCTGGCAAAACTCACAATCAAGAGCAAAAGTATGCGATCCCTCGTGCTCAAAATCGGCTGTCTCTACCCATCCTTCCTCGAGATTGTTATCGGATGAGGAGTCCAAAGAGCTGTGAATTGGATATTTGTTGCTCTCTAGCTCCAATTTGGTCAAGAGCAAATCATATAACACTAATTTCACCTGGCTCAATTCTGCAGCCCGTCTTTTCTTGCCGGCTTTGGTGAGAGGAAGCTGTAAAAAGACACTGATCGGCGACGGCATGGACTCAGGCATGAATGTCGGTACCACATACTCACACTTTTCAGTGAGAAACGAGAGAGGAGTACTTGCGGATTTCTCGAGAGCTCGGAGGCGGGGCTTGTTTTTGAGATTAGTTTCATCTTTCCGAACCTGGAAGTCGGATTCTTGCAAGTCCGGCACAAATGCAAACACGACATTCTTCAATTTCCACGGGGCCGCCAAGTCAAACAACGGTGTCGTGCACAAGGTTTTCGCCTTGAGCACGTTCAACACAAAAAAACGCAACTCGTTCATGGAAAGCCCCTGCTTCGCCTCTTTATGATAGCGGAGCTCAATCTGCTCCGTGACCCACTTGTTTTTCCTCTTGTGCACTTTTCCTTGCACAAGCGCGATGCTGTGGGCAGAGGACCGCCTACGTTTAGACGGTTGAGGCGTTGCCGTAGAAGCTTCAGACGCATGTGAAGCAACGCTGTCAGTATCGTCGTCAAACGCAGACAGCGAAATACCAGGGTCTTTTTTTGCGTCTTTCTGGGCCTCAGAAAGCATTTCGCGCACAGCTTTCAAGTCGTTTTGCGAGTCCGCCATCGAAATCGAAAGCCGCGCTGTGTTCCGAGAAAGCACCTCGGGGCAATTTGGCGAAGGCTGGTCTGAATCCGGAATCGTCATTTTGGTATCCGGACTTCAGATACTCAGAGGAATGGCATTAAAGCACATGAACGCGTGCGGAAGCATTGAGCGAGCAGGTCACGTGACATGGTTTCCGATGAGGGATGCGTTATTCATAGATCCGACAATTGTACTTGCGGACATATTTGGAATTAGGGAGCATATTAAAAGTATTCTTTGCTTTGTATTTTCCTTGTCTCACGAGTCTGCTTCCGAATTCGACATTCCTGCCGCAAGCTTTTGTAGAAAGTCAGCATACGATACACGCGTGTCTTTTTTCGGCGGAGGCGGCTGCAATGGAGGGTCAACTGCTAAAAGCTGAGAAAGCTGTTTCTTCCCTTCTTGATATATCTCATCAGTTCCGTAAATCTCGCCCTGACTTAGTCTCGACTCGGCTGTACTCTCGGATTTGGAATTCACATCTGGAGCTTGCGTCGAGGCTCGGAAATACTCATCGTATGCATCATTTAGCTCTTCGAGGTGTACGTCCATGGTGAGCAACTTCTTGTACTTGGAAAATTGAGGAATCGATTTGGCCACAAGAATGACCTTGCTCCACGAGTCCCATCCCACGGGAATATATTGGTGTATACTAGCAGTTTCAGTAAAGGGAATACCCTCTGCTTTATATACAACGAGCGTTGTACCATGCGAATTCTGAAAGAGTCGATTTGTGAGTGATATCATGGTCACTGCGTTTTGAATGAGATCCTGAAACCCGGAAACAGCAGCAAATCTGGCTCCATGTTTCAACGCCATGAACCGCAATGCCTGCTGCGTGAACACGTTTTTCTCGGAGATGTGATTGATATCGTCTATTTCTGCACAATCCTGAATGATTGCCAAATCAAATCCCAGGGTAACATCGGCGTGGCCCAGCGGCAACGTGACATGGAAATCCAGGCCCAAATCTGACGCAGTACCGCTCAGTTTAAGCATGTTTTCTTTGTAGCTCATAATGTATTTGTCTCTCTGCAGTTTAGTCAATTCCGTGGGGCTCTTGCGGGTAATAAGCCTGAGTACATCGACTAGCACATTCATATCATGATTAACCAAGATGAGCCGCGCTTTGGGAACATTGGTCATCTGCTCAACAAGTTTCTCTAGGTACGTGAAAAAGCTGTACACACGTGAAATAACATAAATGTCGTGATTTTCCTCAGAAACGTACTTGATCGAAGTATCATAAGCCGTTTGGGCCAGACATATGATGATCACTGTATACTCACGTGTGGGGGAAAGCCCTGGCAACAGGTCCATATTGGTCATAATAAAAGGGGGAGTAGGTCGTGATCCACAGTAGCTATGACTATTTGAAGTGCGCTTGGATGGTGCTTATTATGGCCTTTGAAAATTTGTCGCAATTGGGGTGGTGCTTGTGGAAGAAAGTCGGCAGATTCATGTCTACATTTCGTTTACGCCTGGTAGCGCGGGCGCGACACCAATTCAACTCGCATATTTACACTCAAGAGAATAAATGGATTTACGGCAAATGTTTTTTTTTCGCAGAAACGGAAATATTATTCGATCACTTATAAAGTATAATTCTTTCTTTCACAGCTCTGAATCTGGTTGAAGCTGAACTTTGTTTCCCTTTCAGTGCGAGCGGGTATGCCTGGCCCAACGGGTCTTGATATACTAATCAATAATGCAAAAATTGATAAAAAAGTATTCTATTGCTCGTGTCTACTCTGCTGCGGCGGTGTCGACGTTTTGTATGTACTCGTAGTACCACGCAGTCAACTGCAAGTGGCCATCAAACTCGATCTTCTCGTCGACACTATGGATATTATTCTGGAACATGTCCACAGTCATTGGCGAGTAGCGGAAAATGTTTCTCGTGAGGTTCCAGTAATAGCGCGTGTCGGTGTTTGCCGGCATCAAGCTGGGCGCTGTCACGAGCGGGTAGCCTAGAGTATTGTTGAACCACAAATCCTCAAACACGTGGCGTGTCGTGGCGGCCAAATACTCCCATACTTTGCCCGTGGCGGGTGTCACAGGCGCATACTCCAAGTTGTGGCCGAAAGTCTCCACACGGAACTGCCCGGCAGAATGTTTGGCCGAGTAAACGGGCTTGCCGAACGCCTCCACATCCATCCCATACTTTTCCGCCAAGGCTATCACCCGCGACAAAAAGTGCTCTTGCACAACCGCAACTTCTGTGCCAATGGCCACCCTGTGGTTCACAACAAGCGACACGTCTTCCGGAAGCGCATTCGCCTTCTCCCCGCCAGCAACTTTATCGATCGCCTGGGACGTTTTGATCAAGTATTTCGTCAATCTATTCTGCGAGAGAGCATTCACCACTTTGCCGTTGGCGACCTTATCGTACCCGGCGCGAAGAATCGTTTTCTTCTGCAACTTACCGAGCTTGTCGCCCGAGTTTACAGCCATGCACTGCATATAGTGAAGCAATGGGTTCTCCTTTGTGAGCAACGGCGAATATTGATCCTGTTCGATATTGTATGCCAACTCTCCCATGATGCCTATGGCGCCGTGGTCAGGCGGGATCGACGAATGGCCGCCCTTCATGAACAAGTCCACACGAATGTCGGTATATCCCTTTTCGCCCGTGGCTGGAGCGGCCACAAGCGATCCTGTCATGGCGTCTTTGAGTAACCCAGGGCCTTCATCGATGATAGCGTACACCGAGTCACGACCGAACTTCTCCTCCAAAAACTTCGAGATCTGGCTTGCGCCATGAATCCCCGAGGCCTCCTCGTCAAAGCCAAACGCGATAAGCACACCTCTTTCTGGTGTATACTTTTCTTTTATCAACAAGTCAACTGCCTCCATAACAGCCACGAGAGAGTTTTTGCAGTCAGAGGCACCGCGCCCGTAGACGAATTTGCCGTCATAGTGTCCTTCGAAGGGTGGATATGTCCAGTCCTTCAACGTGTCTTTTTGCACGGGCACGACGTCCTGGTGAGCCATGAGAAGCAACGGCTTCAACTTGTCATTACTACCCTTCCAATGAAATACAAGCCCCCAGGTATTCACTTTGTAAACCTTGCTGGCCTCGTAAATCCTTGGGAATTGTGTTTCCAAATACTCGTGGAATCCAGCGAATTGGGTCCATTTCTCGGGCGCTTCGTCCACATCGGGCAAATTATCGGTCACTTGAGTGTCCACCTGCACTGCAGCGGCAAGTCGGGCCACGGACTCCTGCCTGTAAGTTTCATCCCTCAAAATCTTGAGCACAGTCGAATTGTCTGTTGCAAACTTTGGCGGCGCCTTGGACTCGTAAACAGGGCAGAGCGAGTCATCAGACGTCGACTGCAAGAGAATTTTCACGTAACTGATAAAATTTGTGAAGAATAGAATCGCCACAACAGCGGTGGCCCCACTGATCACATACACTCTCATTGCCAGCCAATCGCTTTTCGTTTTCCGGCTACTTTCGTAAATAAAAAAATCGAGAAGCACTAGGTGCAATTTCGGTGAGGGTCGGTCGGTGCGGGTGCCGTATCTTAAATATCTCCCCACGCCCACCGAAGCACGCACGCTTTACGAACGGAATCTTTTCCGCGCGGGGCCGTGCGACGACATGACGAGAACAGGTGAGCAGTTATTGATAGCACATGTATTTTTTTTCTCCTGCACAATGAGAAGAGAGAAGAAACAAGACTTTTGCTGATTTTTCTGACCTTTGATTTAATAACTAAGATCGCGTACAGAAGTTAGCTTATTACTTCATCCCCAATATTGATAGGAGCTTAAGTCCCCTTAAGGAAGCGCGCGAGGTCCGATAAGGCCAATATAACCAAGTCACGTAACCGCGGTATGACCTTGGAATGACTTTGGCTTTAATAAGTTGACACCTGAATTCCACCCTTCACGCTTCATGGGGAGGCTCTTTTTTGATCTTTTTGCCTTTTTTCGAATCCACGAAAGAGATTGAGCAACTTTTATTGACTGCTATCAATAGTTGTACGCCTTTGAGGCGCCTGACTGAACAACAGGTTGTATACGGTCGATTCCTCATTCAATGTCTACATAGTACTTGTAAATTACACACTGTGGTTTACGGAGAACAGAGCGGCTTTGCTTGGAAATCTGGCAGATTTCTCTTTACAGCCAAAGCGGTAAAGATTTCTGTCCAAGAAGTCTATTACGAAAACTCAGCACAACTTTAGACAAAGCCCAGCACCAATAGCACAAAGAGCCACACCGGTAGCCATAACGCAGGCGTCTGACCTCTCTTCAAGCTCAAAACTAATTTTGGAATGACCAAGCGCCCGTTTGCTCAATGTGTCCTTCAGTACACTAAAAGTCTCGAGCGCAGATTGAACCACTCTCGTCTCATCGCTGCTCTCAGTAAATATCACCGCCTCGGCTTTTTCCAAAGCCTGCTGTTGCAAAACATCCAATAGAGTTGTAAGTGTATGGTTGTACGCAGGAACCCACTTCTCCACCAAAGAAACCAGTGCCTGTGGAGTCATGATCAAGAATCCCTTATGCTCAGCAAGATTGAAATCGCCAAAGTCCTCGCGTTTGATTGCACCGTAAATGCATAGTCCAACTCCCGCGACAATAAGTGCACCACCTATGGCGCAACCAACGTTTCTCTTATCCTCAGTGATGCCCTCGAGCAGAGACAAGCTAATTGCAAGAGTCATGTAAAAGCAAAGAAAAAACGCGATAATCTTCATTCTGAGTTCGTCTTCGATACAGATATGGAGGATGCAGTAAGGGACAATTGGTAGTGAGAACTGTTTCTTTTGTAGCCTTTGGAAGATGTTGGCCCTTTTTTATATAATTTTGTTAGGCACTCACATGCTTGTGAATGGTGTGATATCCCAATTCACCGGCCATCAGCAATACAACAAAATCAGGAAATGGGAATGCCACGGCGAGCTTTCTAGCGAATTACTCAAGATTACGCGCTCGAATCCGGTTGATTGCAATAAAGATCTCCCTTTTAGGAAAAGCTTACCCCGATCGGACAAGGAGGGTGTTACACTCACGCCATTCAGCGACACCTCGCCTTGTTGTAATCAAGGCTTTTTTCTTCCTTTTCACGGACTTAAGTTGCAATTATTGGGATACTGCTGCATAAAAAGTAGTCATTATTAAGTGATGTGATTCCAACCGAGGATTATGGCTCACAAAACAAAAAAAAACAAAAAAGAAAAATAAAAAAGTCTAGAGGTGCAATTTTGACAGGTATCCATGCATATTACAGTCCTGTCAAAACGCGAATTCTATATTTAGCTTTTTCGAAGCACAAGCACAAGAAGGTTGTGGCGTTCATGCGAGATAAGAATTTATGCAACGTAGGCATTCAGAAAGCGCAGAAGAATTGGTTCTCAGCCGGTATCAAGGAACAGGCAAAGTGGCACGATTTTTGCATTTACCCGCGGATGGAAAATCTGCCTGTGCTTCATGCTTCCGCGGAAGGCGCACAAGATTGTCTCGCGAAAGCCCCCAACGAATTGCAAGTCTCGAAGTCAATTGTTTGTCAGTGTGAGGATCGCAGTAAAGCTGAGGCTCTAACCTTGTATCTCGAATTCATCCATCGAGTTAGCTTTGTGCGCTTAAATTTATACCAGAAACCCGACTTTTCACACCTTTGCTGAGCAGAGGTTGTGCTCACTTCGCTTTTAGGCTCTGAGGCATTGATCGAAGCATTTCATGTCAGGATTTGAAAGAACGGATAGAATTTACAGGTGCTCTTGGCTGTAAGACTTCAAGACAAAGATGGAGTCGCGCTCGCCCGATTATGTCAGTAAACCGTATTCGCGCAAATAGGCATATTCGAGGAACTTCACAATTCAATTGATCAAAAAGTGAAAGGGTATTTAGTCGAATCTTAAATTTTAGATTCAAAATATCTCCACGCCTATGACTATTTGCATAGGAATTAGCCCAATGAATGTACACCATAGAAGCCACAGTCTCCGTGTACACCCGTGCACCAGAGCCGAACACTCGATTCTTATACATTTCATACTACTTTCCAAATCCTCAAGAAGGACCGCCAATCCACACTTTCCCTCAATCTAAAATGGCCAGCAACGGCAGGAATTTTGCGCTGGGAGATGAGCCGTTCTCGCTGGCACTCCCGGGGAACGTGGACGTGCCGGATGACAAGATGATTGACGATATCTTTGCCGAGCGCACCACGAAACACGCGGATGACGCTGTGGACTACGAGGATATCGATGAACTTGCGGATGACGATGAAGACCTACCCGAAGAGGAATTTACACATGCTGGTGAAGGCATGGGTGGCGCCGTGGGCTCGTTGCTGGCGTTTGACGAGCATGGGCTCCAAGACGATGCCGAAAACGAGTTTGACGCACTTTTTGGGGACGAAGATGGGGTAAACGCGGGTGCAGTGGACTTTGATGGCACTGGTATCGATCTCCCTGGCCCTGAGGGTCATACAGGGCTAGATATTTTACGCGATATGAGCAGCACGGCGGACGTAGATGACGATGGCTTAAACAATATGGGGCTCGGATTTGAAGACGATGTTAGCGACTCGCTAGGGCCCGAATTGGCATCATATAGCAACCATGAGTCTCTTATACCGCGCAAACGCAAATCACCCGAACTTGTGGCGGCAAAAACGGCAAAATTGCGCCGCATAGTGAGAAGTTTGGAGGCCCGCCAGAAGGCACGTACGGTACGCAAATATTTTCCTGCCTACTCGGCAGAAAAGCCGTTCAACTTTCATGATATGGTGCTGCCGGATCCAAGATACTACGCTTACAAACGGCCGGCAATCGCGTTCAAGTCTCACCCGAAACCACTTGTTCCCTTGAAAATCACGTTGGATGTCGAGCCTGACCAGAAAAAGGCGTTCAAATCGCGCAAGGGTTTAGTCGTCGAGTCGACAGCGAAAAGGGGCATAACACAAATCACGCAGCAGGACCTTGACTTCATCGAAAACTTGCACCTGAGCGGCGACCAGCTTCTTCAGGTGAAAGTACTACCTATAATGGAGCAGGATGGCGTTGAACACGATAAATTCGCCGATTATGGCAAAGATTTAGTGCTCGCGACAGCCGACTGGGATGACGACGCCATAATTAGTGCCGGTGGATCTGATCTCGACAACGATGACGGCATGCAAAAACCACACTCGGACAAATTCGAATTCGACGAAATCTCTTATGACGATGAGAACATTTTGAATGCACAGATCAGCACAGACAAGCTAGAATTGAACATGAACGACCCGCGCCTTTTGTTTGTGCCCGACGTGCGCAAAATTGAGCAAACTAGACTGAAGGCCGTGGTGCCGACAGACAATAAACTTCTACATCTGAAGTTTAACATCTCCAACGATAAGGAATACGAGATTCTTTCGAATAATTACAACACCAAGGTGCGCAGTCAATTGAGTAACCTCAACATCGAACACCTGATCCCTGCGTTGCGGCTTCAGACGCCTTACTATAAAATTAAGCTCAGCAAGGATGAATCCCGCGCGTTCCACCGGCAAAAATTTCCCGTCATACAAGGTTCACTCATTTGCTTTTCGAAGCCTCGGCTCAGAAAGAAAAAGAAGGACAGGGGCAAAACGCCGCAGGAGGTGTTTGCGCGTACGAGCGACTTGTCCGTGGCGGATTCAGCGTCCCTTATCGCTATGGAGTATTCCGAGGAGTACCCAGGCATTTTGTCGAATTTTGGCATGGGCAGCAAAATGATCAATTACTATCGCAAAGAAAAGGAAGATGACAACACACGGCCAAAAGCGCTTTTGGGCGAAACGCATGTTCTCGGCGTCGAGGACCGGTCGCCTTTTTGGAATTTCGGCCACGTGGCCAAGGGCGATTTCGTACCTACACTCTACAATAACATGATCCGCGCGCCAATATTCAAGCAGGAACCGAAATCAACCGACTTCTTATTGATACGCTCGCAGGGCTGTGGCAATCACCAGCGGTATTTTCTCCGGCGCATGGATCATCTTTTTGCAGTGGGTAATATCTTCCCCGCGGTGGAAGTGCCTGCTCCACATTCACGTAAGGTCACGAATACATCGAAAAACCGGCTCAAGATGATTGTGTTCCGTACGATGAATCAAAACGGTACGGCTCGATTGTCCGTAAAAGACATTTCGCTGCATTTTCCTGATCAGAACGATATGCAGAACAGACAGCGCTTGAAGGAGTTCATGGAGTATCAGCGGCAGGGAGACGACCAAGGCTTCTGGAAGATCAGGGGCGCGGAAGCCGTGCCCACAGAGGAGGAGATCAAGTCTATGATTCTGCCCGAAGATGCGGCCCTTTTGGACTGCATGCAGCACGGTCAGCAAATTTTAGATGACATTGACTCGCTCTACAACGATGAGGCACGCAAGCTAGATTTTCAAAAGGACAACAAGGAAACAGACGAGGCCGAAGATGAGAAAAGAGAGCTTGAGCGCAAGAAGAGAGACAAGGACACTGATATTGATGAAACAATCGATGAAGGGCTTGCTCCATGGAGCTCGTCGCGAAGCTTTATAATCGCCAATCAGACGAAGGCAATGCTACAGCTCAATGGCGAAGGAGATCCTACCGGAATCGGGCTTGGTTTTTCTTTCCTCCGTGCCACGCAAAAGCATGGCTTCAAACCGTTGTTCCCACCGCCTAAGGACACTGTTCCAAAAAATACCACGGCACTGTACCAGCAGAAACTTTATGAGAATGAGATCTCGCGTATCTGGTACGGACAGCGCAGCTCGCTCACGGTAGACAATTCCGAAGGCCACTCTCTTGACGATATTTACCGGGAATATAAGCCAGTGGACCACACGGAATACATAAAGGGAAAGATTGCCAAGGAACGCGAAGAAATCGTGAAAAACGAGGGCCAAAAAGCTGCAAATCAGAACGTGTTGCGCATCACACGACTTGTGCGTGACGAAAACAATATCGTGCAGCGAAAAGTTGAGTACTTGCACGATCCTAGGTTAATCAAAGCATACATCAAGCGGAAGAAGCAGATTGAGGGAGATAGGATGTCGATGGCAGATGTGAACGAAATCATTCCAACCAATGATGCGGAGATGAATAAGATTCGGCGCAAGGCCTTGGAGGAAAAGATCGCAAATCTTCAAAAACGGGCAAAACTTAGCAAGGGCCGTAAACCGAATAAAGACCCCTTGCATCTCGCAGCTGCTGCGGGCGGCACCATTATCGACGCTAACACCGTCATGTTGCCCGACGGTTCGATCGCATTTGGAGGAAAAGGTATTGGAAAAGGGAAAAGCACGACTAGAAGATGCAAACTGTGTGGCGCGTTTGGTCACATTCGCACGAACAAAGCGTGTCCGCTTTATCATGCCACGCAAGGTGGCACTATACAAATTCCGCAAGAGCAGAAGGACATTTTACTTGCGTCGGCAAAGGATAGGCCGGATGGCGTGGAGCCACAGAATTCTGCGAATGAAACACCAGCGGTAGGTGGCTCCACCGCAGGCAGTCCCGCCGCAACGTATTAGCGCTTAGGGTCTCGGATTCACAACAAGCCAGAATTGAAAAAGAAAATAGAATATACAAGCTGGATCATAGTTGTATAAATGTTGTATGAGATGTAGATGATCGGCAAGCTAAACTGACCCATGAACTTTGATTTTCGAAGTGACTATATTATCATACAACGATGGTTTGAATTTCTCCAGAGTGAACTCATGATTCGAGTAAAACAAAACTTTATTAGGCGACTTTCTTGCTCCGCTAAACGACTCAATCGAATTGACTTCAGAATTGTTGAGTCAATCAGCGTTGTGATTTTTTCCCGAAGTGAAAAAAAAAAAAAAAACGCCGATGACATCAAGATCTTTTGGACCAATAGCTTACGCCCAAAAAAACACTCAAGACAAATGACTAACTTAAGTTCAACGAGCAGTGGAACCACTTCAAGTCAAGGCATTTCGAAACCAGTGTCTGTATTTGTGGATGCCGTTACGCAGCCATTACGCAACCCGGTAACAAGGCGATGATGATACGAGCCCCATTCTTGACGATCAATACTTCGTGGCGAAGTTTTGACTTATCAAAGTTTTGTTTCGTGACTGAGTAAGTACATACCACGACCAAGGTAAGTTTTTTTCGAGCGATGCGGCACCTGATCGACTCATTGAACTTATCTTTGGCCAAATTTTATCTTGCACTAGACTCACAAACTTTCATAAACTTTTGCGTCGAGAAACTCCGCCGTCAAGGTGGGAACATCACCAGGTGCGACACTCATTAATGTTCTATAATGTATCATTAGTATAAAAGAAGGTATATAGCCCACACAGTTGGGCGGTTTTTGAGTCTATAACAACTGTTGAAGTGTTTGAAAGTCTGTGATGAAAATTGTTTTTGTTGAATCAGCACCACATTCGGTAAATGCGGTACCAGAGCGGCCGTGAGCGGATGTAGGCTTTTTCCTCGGCGATTTCTTGCTTGATGACTTCTATGTCCAACTCGCGGCGACCGGTGTCCAAATCCACGTCCTCGAGATTCACCATTAGCATGTTCCACGAGCGCGTGTATGTCTTATAGCCGGCCCATAACAAGATCATGAGTGGCAACGAGAGACAACTTTGCCAGAACCCTTCATTGGAAGCACCATCATTGCCAATGGGCCAGATGGCGACCCAGATTTCGCCCACCACGATCAACGATAAGATGACGAGGCCAGAAAGCGAGCCGTAGATGCCAGTGGGCGACACGAAAAGCACCTCATCGGTCGAACGGCCTTGTTTTGCGAGAGCCCATCTGAAGCGAATGTGTGTGAAGCAAATCGCGATCCAGGTGAAGAACGCGGCCAACGAGCAGATGGAGAAAAACCATGTGAACACGGTGTCCTGTTTGTCGGTGGCAGCCAAGAAGCCGAGCAATCCAAACACGTTAGTGATCATGATTGCCACAAGCGGGCGCCCCGCACGGTCAACATACGCAATGGATCTGGGGAGCAAGCCTTGCACGGCCAACGAGGCCAACGAACGCGAACATCCATAAACGGACGAATTACCCACAGAAACTACTGCAACGAGAATCACCGCGTTCATGATGTCGGGTAACACCTTTATGCCACCGTTATTGATGGCAATGACAAAAGGTGACGACGTGATATCTTCTGAAGAGCTTCCTGAGAGCAAGCGGTCGTCCGTGTACGGCACCAAGCAACCAATGACGACTGCGGTCAAAATGTAGAAGATTGTGATACGCCAAAACACCTGTTTTGTGGCCCGAGGCAATGATTTGCGCGGGTTGGCCGTTTCGGAGGCCGCCAACGCCACAAGCTCCACACCACCAAACGAAAACGCTGCGGAAATAAAGCACGAGCACACACCTTTGAAACCGTTGTTAAATGCACCCGGATTGTGCCAGTATCGCGCTCCAATGTACCCGCCGTTGCCGGCGCCGCATACCAAGCAGATACCCAAGATAATGAACCCAATAACGGCCAAGACCTTGATAATCGAGAGCGAGAATTCAACCTCACCATACCCCTTCACGCCAAATAAGTTGATCGAGCAAATCACCACGTAAAATATTGCTATCCACACCGCCGGGTTGATGCTGGAGTTCCAGTACTGGATCGTGATCGAGCATGCAATCAATTCGGACGGGAATGAGATCAACCATGACAACGCGTAAAGAAGACCTAACGTGAAACCCCACGCCGGGTCCACAAACCGTGAAAAGAACGCATTAAAGGAACCAGAGACTGGGAATTGCACCGACATTTCTCCCAACGCATTCACCACGCAGTAGAGCGAATATCCCACCAAGAGATACGAAATAAGTTGGCCTGCTGGCCCGCCAAGCCAAAGCGCGTACCCAGATCCAACGAAAAGGCCTGTACCGATGGATCCACCGATGGCAATCATCTGCAAATGGCGGCCTTTCAAGCTGCGCGCCAAAGGGTGTCTACTAGTGGCGTAAATCGACTTTTCCATCTCGGTCATTTGCGAGGTGTCGACTCCATCATCTTCCAAGCTGATGGGCTTGAATGAGTCAATCACACGCGTGAAAAGGGGTTGTTTCTCGTAGCTGGATTGGGTATAAACGTCGGAGGCGTCGTGCGAGAATTCCGACGACGGGCCGGCCCTGGTTTCGCTAGCGCCCATCGTGTATTCGGGGCTAATATCCTGTTTTTTCTCCAGCGACATTGGCTAAGTTAAGGTTTGTGCTGATAAATATCGGCCGGCTTCTAGCGTTCCTCTAAATCTCTCTATCTAATCAATGCGTGATAACGATGCACGGCTGGGAAAGGCCTGATTTTTTGCAATTTCTGGCTAGAAAATCAAGGGGTACTATGTTTGGAAACGACTTTCGGATCTCACACAAGCCAGAATTTTATTTATATCGTCTGCCAGATTGCTGTTCCAGATCGCCAGAGGTTATTCCGAACGGCCACTTTTTTGAGTTTCTTTTTTTTCGGTGTTTGCGAAGCGCCTCGCATAATAAGCGACCTATTTGGGCGAGAGATAGTGCCGCACGGTGCATTGGGAGATTGCGAAATGTGGCCGGCATCCTCATACACAGGCCGTGATGAGCTGCTGCGGTGAACTCAAGGCGAGATCCGGCCAAGATATCGAGATCTCCTATAATTCCTAGATTTACGGATCTGGAATTCATAACACATGCTTTACAGCGCGGAATTCATTCCATTGTTTCACTATCAGGCGGCGTATGAATTCGAGAATGTGCCCATTGTCATGGTTCGCCGCATTGCCATGTGCACAACCCCGTGGACTTTCGCGCTGTGGCTCGGCGTGCCAATCTCCAATCAAATGAGACACACGGCATCGGCATCTTACCTCCTGCGATCATGCCGGCAATTATCACATGCTCGAACTGTCTCACAATCTTTTTTGGGCACATTGCAGATATATCGCCTAGAATTGTTTCGTTTGCAATCCAGAATGATTTAATGAGAGATACGTGATTTTATTAATTTCAGAAATATGAGGTTCTGGTGAGACATGATACGGGCGTCTCTTTGCATGGCCAAAAGAGGGGGAGCGCATACAAAAAGACCGCCACTTGAACAAATGGGGTTATCAAGCTTTGCACGGCTTTTTGCCGCGATTCTTCTTTCGTAATTTTTTCACGGTCACATGTATGATGGTCGCTTAATTAGAGAGGCTGCTTTTACGCTGCTCGAAATAAAAATTTAGCCGGTCATGATGTGAGCGCACGTGACCTTGAGGCTCAGCCGGGCCGAGAGTGTCTCACTGATAGATAATATTAGGTCACGTGATGCATGCAAAATACCCAAAAATAAACATTCCACGCCCCACCAATACTGCGAGTTTATCAGGAGCCGCAGGCCTAGATCAATCGGGAATGACCTCCCCAATTCGGCGACTACCTATCTGATCTGCTTGATACACAGTTCATGCGTAATCTTCCTAATCTACAAAACACTCTAACATAAGTCGTGTATTCATTATTGGTCATATATTCTCAAGCGTGGTGTAAGATCTTGACGTCCCTGTACTCAGGGTCGCTGCCTTCGAAAATCTTTCTGAAGGACGATTTCTGGTAGTAGTATTTCGTCATTAGGACGGCACCGCAGGCGTATAGGCATCCGCCTGCAAGAAGTGCGCGCTGTGGTGTGATCATTGTGAGAATGTGGAATGTGGAGATTTAATTCGGTGGAAGAATAAAAAAGCTTGATAATTGTTTGAATAGTTGAAATTGTTTTTCTTGAGGTGGCTGTTTTTCCCGGCTTGACATGAATTCACTCCCCAGCTATATATCACTTGAGAGGTCACACCACGCAGGGGTTGGTGGGGTGACTTTTTTTTCGCAGTCCGTAAATCCCCGCCCCACGGGGCCTGGCGCAGCGAACTTAATCGCAGAACTGACCTTCCCAATACGGGCACCAATTTCACACCCATTTCGAGGAACGAAATGGGTACACGCTTCAAACTCACGTATATTATTAGGGGGGTGTCTAGGCATCTTAGGGAGTTCTTAGGGAGTTGTCTTAGCATCTTAGGGAGGGTGTCTTAGCATCTTAGCCTTGTGTGTGTTTTCCCAAAGAGGTAATTTAGTACCCTAGATTCATGCCGTGCGGCCTGGCGTCAGTCCATTTCGGACGCATATTCGCGTGTCACACCATTATAGGCAACAGTTGCCAATTTGTAGTCACACAGAGCGGCCAATCCCGGGTAAAGCCGTTTGTGCCGGTTGAAGCCGAGCGTTCTATGTATCGCTTTTCCCCACAGCGCCGTATCGAGTTAGCGGAATCCATTTTACTGGCCACTGATTAAACATAAATTAGGCACTGGTTTTATGAGGTAGTTTGAACCGAATGCTCGATACTTGACTTAGAGCCAAACGCTAGTCGAGAGCAGTGGTATGATCCTCGCGCGAATGTTTTTTTTTCACCAAGAACTTGCACTGTCTTGCGAAGTCGTGGAAGCACATGCGCTAAGTCAAAAGACTTCGGTTTAAGGGAGAAATGGCCAACACTATACGATCGAGGATCGCCAAGTAGCCCACGAATATTCGAAAACTGGGATTAGCTCGAACACTTTCAACACTTCCGAGTCGTTAGTACGAACGAATTGCGTCGTTGTTTGGAAGGCTTGGAAGAAAGTGGCCGACAATCATCATGGGTAAATCAAACAAGTCACGCTTCACCGTCCAAACAGAGCAAAACTCTATGTAATCATCTGCGAGCCGCGCATTTGTCTTTGATGTGAAAAGCCTGTTTTCTGAAGGTTTCTTTATTAGTTTGCACTTAGTGAAGATCGTCAGATGAAGACTTCCAATGGCCACTGATTTGAATAGACGAAAGTATTCAATAATGGACTCGTCGTCATACATAAGTTCGATGATGAATGTTCGTTTCGATAGCACGTCGGAAATGTTGAGGCCCAATATGTCGGCTAAATGTGCAGACATCGACACGATCTCTCCCGTGCGACGCCAAATGATCATGGGAGACGCGTTGAGCCGTGAAAGATTTTCAAAATCTAAAAGACACCGCTGAAACGACATTTCCAAGAACTGAAAGTCAAACGGCTGGAAGAGCGACTTGTGTGCGCTGATAAAAGTGGGTCGATACGACGCTATGAGCTTGAGTATCATCAATAAGTTGCTGCGCTTGCGAGCCTTTTCCTCGGCAGAATACTTACCCGCCACCGAGAACCTATTTTTGAGAAAATGCGTGAGCGAGTGGTACAGCAGCGGGTAGTCAAAGTTGATGATCCTGTTCGAGTATATGTCCTGCACGGTTTGATAGATATGATGTGATAGCAAGGGCAGAACGTACTCATGATCATCGCCCTTAAGATCAAAGTTGAAGCCGTTTTCATGCGTGCCGTCACCCAATGCAATATAAGGCCGCGTATCGGGCAAATCGTTATCAAGACTCAAGAGATCGGGCGTCACCACCGGCTCTGAGATGGGCGCAAAGTTGAGCGACGGCAGCAGAGGTTTCAGAATGAGATCCCCCAACATCATATACTCCTGATTCAAAAACATGGAGCGAAAGTTCAGGGCAGGCGTTGACCCAGGTGTTGTGTCTTGGAACGTATCAATGGACGGTCCGGACTCCATCGTTTCGTATGCAATTTCGGGCGTGTACTCGATCGCCGGTTTCAGTAAGCCAGGAAAGATGGCACTGTTCAGACCATCGCTAGCCGAGGATGGCTCCTGATCATCGCTAACCGCTGCTATGTTTGCTTTGACCGCCATCTCCCCACTTTGATCTTTCTTCAATATTTTTTTCTCCTTTTTCTCTCCCTCCCTTGGTAATAAATACAGCGCACGCTTGCGCACCACGTCGCGACACTCGTGCTCGATCTTCCGCTTGACGCAATTCACACATGGGCGTGTGTTCAGACACTGGAGGTGTTTTGAATGGCAGAAGGTGCATGCCCGCAGCGCTGATTTCCGCTGCAATTTTTCTCGCGGCGTCAATCTTCTCGTCATTTCGCTGGCCTGGGTTCACACTTGGTGTAGGGCCTTGTGTTTCATTCGCTGCGAATTTGCGGCGGTTTATTGTGTGTTGCGTGCCCTTCTTTGTGGGGCTTGTTGAGATTGGCGATGGTGTATCTCGCTTAGGTGGAAAATCTGGGGTATCCCGGCGAAAGCAGGAAGAATTTTTCTGCCGATGGGGCACAAGGTAGGAGCTTAATATGTGCGCGCCCCGGCCGTTCACGGCACCCCCGCACATCACCAGTCGCCTCGGCCTAGGCCTTGGGGTATTCGCTTATCCGAGCAAGCACCCACAAATAAACTTTTAGGATTGCACGGAAAGAAAGCCTCTTGTTTCAGAATGATTGAGCTTAAGCGTTGTCACGATCAATATTCAGCTTCAATGCAAATTATTTGTCTAAGCAGGGCTAAAGCATCATTTAGTCTCTACATAGCAGGAGTTCTCGCCCAACATTTGCAAATCCGCAAGAATTCGATATATTTGTGGGCTGCTTTTCAGTTAACCGATTTCAGTACACCAAAATCGCTATATAAATCCACTCAAAACATGTCATCAAGAATAAACCTTCTTGATCAATTGCATCATTATGAGGGTGTGACATTTCTAAGTCCGGCACCTCGCATTGACAACTCTGATTAAGGTTAGCATGCATTTATATGCTGGCTATTTGAGATAACCGCTTTATTTTCCAAAAGTGTCTCGACAACTTTTCGCCTGACCGTCAAGTTACAATTGCAATCGTGACCGGTCTTGCGATGAAAGTCAAAAGACCCAAATGCGCTGACAATTTCTCACCAGCCCGTCGCGTTTCACTCTTCCGCAAGCCCTAAATAAGCGGAATTGGCCATCTTTCCCGCCCCACACATTTGAAGACTATAAGTTTTTGTGTGATCTGAACTCTTATTGTCTCAGAGCATGGAATCAACAATTCAAATTTTATTTTCAAATCGTTTTCTATTTTTGCGAGCTTTTTTCCTATTTCTTATATTTGCATGGTAAACAATTCTGATGTGCGCATCAAGTTAATAAAACTGACTTTGACATGAACTGGATTTTCTTTTGCTTTGGAAAATTGAGCAAAATAGCTCTTTTTGACTTACATACAAGGGGACTATTGGGTGATATAGGTAATGAGAAATCTAACACATCTTCTAAAAGCAGCAAAAGGCCGGTCTGTGACTTTTTACAATGTGAGATGACCAAAAAGACAAGTTTGAGGTCTGCGTTGGTATTTGTGCCCTTTTGTCTAACAAAGTGTATCAATTTTGTGACTCTCATCAACCATATTGTCCGGGAAGTCCTCTTATGCCGGCTATGACAGTTATGTCGTAGACAATCCATACACCTTTAGGTTGTCTGTTCGGAGTCCCCATAGCGTACCCGAAAGTGTTGTCACATGCAGTTTTTCATTCAGAAAGTGAAAACTGGAATAAGCTTTTAAATGAGAAGCCGCAAGGCCACAGAAAACAACACGGTGAGAGAGAGTCTGGACAGGAAATAGATAATGCGGCGCTGCTTCTCTTCAGAAAGTCACGAGCTTCACTCAAAAATCTTGCCAAAAGCGAGAAAACCAGAGTTGATTTCAGAAGAGAGCTAAGCGTCACTTGGCAAGGGCTACTGTAAAAGAATCAGAATGTGAATGATGCTCTTGACAGTCTTTCGCACGTGACGTTTGCCACCTGATGAAATTTTCGGACCCAGGCCTCAACCGGGGCCACACCCATATGGTATTTATTTCACGGACTATTTTTCAAATCGACTTTTTATGAATTTAACATCATTTAATTCTTTCTCGCGAAGATTTTGGTTGCTCTTTGTGAATCAAAAGAGAAAACTACTTTTAGTGTCTTATCTGCAGTACACATTAACTTTGACTACCAAATACGGCAAAAGGCTCGGCTTTTTTTCCTGGCCGCATCGGGTAATTCCATTTTCGCCATGACTGCTTTCGGAACAGATCTAAGTTGCAAATCTGTCATATGCCCGCCCAATACTTAAATTGTTTTTGATATATAATGCAAGCGAGAAATTGGTTTTTTTGCGGATTTAATGAAGCTGCTGTCATTAATCAAGACGTGAGATCGAGCAATTTGCCATTTAAAAAATGAGGTTCTCAATCAAGCCGATAATTCTAATTATTTCCATTTTTACATTCACGCTGGCAGTACCTGTGAGGTTCAAAAATGTTAGAGCTGGAGAAAACTTTCATATTGCAGAGGTGAAGCGAGAAGCATCAGTCGAAACCTTCGATGTTGACAAGCGAGACATCGCTGCTCTCACTCTTCTTTTTCGATCCCTAAACAACTCGGCTACAATTGCCTTGGCAAAAACAGCGCTACAGCTCTCCGTCACTAGACAGCAGGTAAACAATTTTGTTGGGAGCTTCATTGAAACAAAAGGGCTCGAATCCATTTTGGAGGCCGCTGACCAATCGGGGTTGGCATTAGACTTGGTGTTGATGATATTGACGCACTACGAGACAGTTGATGGCTTAATTGATGTCATAGAATATGGAAAGAAGAACGATAACTCTAGCAGCTCCAGCTCAAGTAGCTCATGTGGATCCACGGGGTTGCTAGGTGGACTTTTGAACGGTGTCACTTCAATTATTGGGTTGGGTACAGGAAATACATCCGATAATTGTGCTCTGTCGCTGAGTTCAGCCACCAGTTCGAGAAACAGTACCGCTACCAATACAGCAAGTGCGTCGACCACTACTAGCGCCTCTGAAAGCTCCAGTGGGCTTCTAGGCGGAATTTTGGGAGGGATCGGCTCGATTTTTGGCCTTGGCTCGGGAAGTTCCAGCAGCTCCTCTAGTTCTGTTACAACCACAGCAATTAGCTCGACAACAACTTTGGGGGGAGTGACGGCAAGCACTAATACTGCTATCTTATCTTTCGCGACATTGTCAGCCTCAACCACGACGACAGACATTCCTTTTGCAATCACGACAGGGTCTACCACATCAAGCGTTGCGGCCAGCGTGACCACTGCTTCGAGTTCCGCTACGGCAACAAGCACTTCCGGGGGTCTTGTGTCTGGAATTGGTAGCGTGATCTCCAGCATTTTGGGTCGTGAAGATCTTGGTGAGATGGCTGCGAAGGAGGGCTTGATGGAAATCATTAAGAGAGATGATGTGGACGCCAATGAATTGATGTATCAGCTTTTGAAACGTGCATTGGGCGAAGATCTCACCCCACTTGAAAAAAGAGACGCCTTGGGAGACATTTACTCGCAGATCATTGCTATCATTGGCACAGACTCAAATATTGAGGAAATCTTTGAGTCGTTAGCTAAGCTGGGCTTGGCAAGAAATGTCGTGTATAACGCGCTCATTGATTCAGGCTTTTACCAGTTTGACGTGGAGCTTTTCCGGTACCTTGTTGATAACAACTACCTTTCGCTATCGTCCGTGATAAGTGCAGGCATTTCTTCCGGATTAGTTGTCCACATCGTGGCGGATTTTATTGCTAACTCTACGTACCTCCGGATCTTTATCAATTTTGTGCTCGCTATATTTACTGGGAAAGTGAATGTTCTCGGGTTGATTGCCGCTATCTTTTGATACAACCGAAGAAGTTGATTTCTGTATGATCTTTCCATACTTCTTAAATTTACCAAATATTGATTTGCATGATGATTACAAGAGCAAACACATGGTCATTCTGTGTGCTTGAGTAGAAGAAGACACAGAGGTGTCTTACCATAGTTGGTAAAATCGTGCGTGACCAATCTTTCACTTTGCCATCTTTTTAATCCCACCAAAAGCTAGACTAAATTTGTGGGACCGCAGCACCGTCTCCTCTCAAATCAGATCCCCCAGCCCACGCAAGTTTGCCTTTCTGTGTAATATTTTGAATACATTGACCGCGCCCAAAAACTTCTCGTGCATGGCCACTAACAATATTCACATCGTGGCCTTTTATGGCAAGCTCGCGTGCCACCAGTTCGCTTATACCTTCTTCCAACCTGACTAGAGTCGCTGCGGTAGAAACGGGCCCGGAAGAACCTTTACCCAAATCGAGATGGCGCGAATCCTCGTTTGGCTCGAGACAAAACCTGGGCGCATCCAACGCCTCCTGTGCATTGAAACCAAAAAGCACAAGGTTCAAGAATATCTGGACATGCGCCTGCGGCTGCTCCCAGCCACCCATACAAGCGACTGACGCGAAAAGCTCGTTTGTTTCGGCGTCTGTAATTAATGATGGGATGATTGTGTGGTAGGGCCTTTTCCCGCCCTCTAGTGAATTGATGGCTTGATGACTGAGGCTAAAATTGGCCCCTCGGCTCTGCAACGCGAAACCATAATCGTCGGGAATGATACATGAGCCGAATGAGGAAAAAACCAGGTTTATGAATGAACATGCGTTACCCAAGTCGTCAGTGACAGTGAAGTATACAGTATCACACTTGTACATTGGATCGGGCACAATGTCGATATCGTCTCGTGTCAAGACTCGTTTCTGAAGAAGTAGTTGAGCACGCTCAGCCAAACGTTTCTCACTGAGTGCTTCTTGCACGTCTATCTCAGGGTGGAAATCCAAGTCGGCCACGAAATGCTCAGAATCGTAGAAAGCAAGTTTGAGTGACTCAATAAGGAGGTCCAAGTACTCCACCGAGTTGTGTTTTAACTTTGTAAGATCAATTCTCTTACTTTTTGCTAGCTCTTTGATGTACCCCAAGGCAAATAAAGCAACAATGCCCTGACCGTTTGGCGGAATTTCCCAGAGTCGCTTGCCCAAAAAGTCCAACGATATTGGATCCACCCATTTAGAAGTGTGTTCTGCCAAATCATCTAGCTCCAAATATCCACCTTTTTCCATGACCTTTGCCACAATCTTCTCGGCAACATCACCCTTGTAAAACCCGTCTTTTCCTTCTGTCACAACCTTCCTGAATAACTTTGCCAATGGCTTGTTGAAGAACATCTGCCCTGCCTCACAGAAGGAGCCATCATCATTGAAAAACATTTTGGCATTATTTCCGCTTTGGTCAATCAAGTCTTGCGACGCCTTGCGCCAGATATAAGCAGCAATTACTGAAACAACAAACCCATTTTCGGCCAAGTCGATTGCCGGTCTTATGATCTCGTCTAGGGTAACTTTTCCCGAGCCCCATTTATCAAGTGAGTCAATCCACCCAGCAACAGCGCCAGGAACTGTCACAGAATGTACATTCAATAACGGAATCCGGGGCCCCGTCACGTCTGGATGCATTTTCACCTTTTCGATCGAGGTTCTTTTTGCGGCTTTCCCACACCCATTTAGGCCGTGTATTTCTTTCGTCTTATGGTCATGAAAAAGCACAAAACAGTCTCCACCGACACCCGTTGATGGAGGTTCAACAACACACAAGGCTGCAGCCACTGCCACCGCTGCGTCCACGCAATTTCCGCCTTTTTCCAAAATTCGGACTCCGGCGGCATTCGCGAGTGGCTGCGAAGATGCAACCATGCCTTTTGTCGAATGCACCACCGATCTTCTCGAATTAAAACGATCGAACATATCAGTTAATAAAAACTTGTGAATAGCACTGACCTTTTTTGAATAAAAATCGGGAATGGGGTCAGCGACGAAAATCACGGAGCGCCAGGGCTCTTGACCATAAGGGGTAATATTTGTGTGGGGCCGAGCGGTATGACGGAATTGCGAACATAAATTCCGTGCGGGACCAGCGAAGAAGACCGAGGCGTTGGATAAGATCACGTGACGGGGAATCCGTAGAACCGGATGATTTTGCTTCCTAATGTTGAACCAGATTAGAAGATGATAAAGTTGGCAGTCTCCGCCTGTGTTTACCATTCTTATAACGAGAATTACTTTGAGAATTTGCAGAACTACCTTTTGCTAGAATTTTCATGATTTAGAGTTGAACATTTGCTGGTGAGTGCGCTGAAGCGGGCTGTATCGATTTCGTGGAACATATCTCTATCAGTTGCATCAATTGATGATTGTAGATCTGAGATTCTGAAGCTGTTTCCGTACGTTCAGGTGAGTTCTCTAAATCACCGAATTTGCTCTGAGAAAACTGCGTAACTTCCGTTCCGGGCCTGATGGGTCCTCGTGATCGCGAGATGAATTCCGGAATAGCTGCGCCGGAGATACCGCATCGACAACCGGGGATAGTCAGCGATAGCTCCGACGAGTAGCACGTCACGTGACCATCATAAATGGCTCAATTGCCGCTAGCTACGGCGATATAGGATACTGCCCGCCCCACACATGTGCCCGTGTGTGAGGCCAGGCGTTTATGCGTATTCTAAGCCACTGTCTGTTATATCGGTTGCCCACTTTTTGGGCCTATTGGTGCTTTCAACGCAACTGAGTCGGAGACATAGTGGCTCCAGTCGTGCTGAGATTGGCTCGGAACTCGAATTTCTTAGGAGCTCCCCTGTTCTTGACCTCCAAGACCGAAATCGCTGAAATCGTATATTGGGAAATAGAAGTAAAAAAAAAAAAGAGAAAAAAAAATCGCTTGGGGCTGAAACTTCGCGAGGACGGTGCGTGAAAAAGTTCTTGGCATTTAACGCCGTTGTCAACGTATACAGCTTGAGTGATTGTGAGAGATCTGGTATTTTGAGAAAATGGCTTACTCTTGAATTGAAAAAATTTCGGTCTTCAATAAATTATTGAAATCGGTTGAAGCATGTATTATCCTCTTTTCGTGACTGATGAACCTAGCTATTGGCCGGCTCGGCCGCGGATGTCGCGAAAAAAAAAAACGCAAACCCAATCGGGACTCGCTTTAAGCAAACATACATACATGCATGGCGCCGGCGACCGAGCCCGGGTACGCCCTCGTACTTGAATTATCTTTTTCATCAATGTCGCGCGGGATGCGTTTATGCAACACGGCTTTTGCATCAAGCCGAAAAATTGTAAACACTGGCGGAAACAGCGATTCGTCTCCAGATCGGACATCTTTCGGAGAAGCTGATGTCGGTCTCGTTTATAAATGAGACGACTGTCCCCCAGAAACCAGTAGAGTCTATTATTTAGATCGGTATAAAAATTATGCGTCCCCACATTCTTTCACTCGCTACAATCTTGGCCACGGCAGCCACGGCCAACGCCGCCTACACTGCCACAATCAACGGATTTGCCGATGCCGTGTATGACTATATTCCCGAATGCGCAAAGAGCTGTGTTGCGCAGGACACGTCCACTACAGTATGCCCCTATTGGGAAATGGGATGCCTTTGTGTATGGACCCCATGGAGCTCTTCTGTGAGTGAGTGCGTGGTTGAAAATTGCGCTGGCTCGGATGTGGCACTGTTCACTAGTGCGGCCGTTTCCGCATGCTCCTCGTACGGCGTGTCGTCTCCTTACTGGAAAGTGAATGCCGCTGCATCTTCGGACTTGGCCGCTGCGGCCGCGGAAACAACCACCGCCTCTTCGTCTGTGGCCTCATCATCGTCTGCAGCCTCGTCTGTGGCTTCTTCTGTGGAAGTTGTTGTTTCAGAAACGTCTTCTGCATCATCCGCCGCCTCTGAGAATGCGTCTTCGTCATTGCCTTACTCGCCAGCTATTACCGGTGGTTCCAGTTCATCATCAACACAAACCACTGCCACCACCACAGCTGTAGCACGCACCGCCACCATTAACGGTTTTGCTGACGCCGTGTACGACTACATTCCTGAATGCGCCAAGGCATGCGTGGCCCAGGACACTTCGTCGACTCGCTGTCCATACTGGGAAATGGGCTGTCTTTGCGTGTGGACTCCATGGAGCTCGCTTGTCGGTGAATGTGTGGCCGAGTCCTGTAAGGGTGCCGACGTGGCCCAGTTTACCAGTGCAGCAACATCTGCGTGCCGCTCGTACACCGTTCCTGCGCCATACTGGGTCATTGACGCCACTGCGTCATCAATGTTGGCCTCTGCCGCGGCAGAAACAGGCCTGGTGGCCTCAAGCGCGGTCTCGTCTTCTGCTACAAGCGTGACTATCACGGCAGCTTCCGAAAGCTCCTCTGACCCTGCTTCCGGGTACTCATCGACCGTTTCTGAGCCTGTATCAACTCTCTCCGAGAGCTCAGCTTCTACTTCTGAAGGTGCATCAGCCGTTTCCGAGGGCTCTGCTAGCACGTCTGCCGTGGCATCGACTTCCGCCATAGCCTCGTCTGTCGTCTTGTCCACCTCATCCGTGGTCTCATTTGCTTCCTCTGTGGCTTCCTCTGTGGATTCTTCTTTGGTATCTTCGGGTGTGTCGTCTGCTGGAAGCATTGAACTCGCATCGTCGTCAGATTCTGTGACATTTGTGAGCTCGAGTATCTCTCAAGGGCCACAAGCGTCCTCTGATGTGTCCATTAGCTTTGATGCAACCTCATCAGCAGCTGTCACCGAAGCTTCGGCCTCTGCAGTTGCCTCAGCTGTATCTTCCTACGCATCGATGCAGTATTCTAACTCTTCTGTGGTCCTTGTGGATGACGTTACCGTCTACGTGACAAACTCTGCCACAGTCACCAGCACCGTGTGCGTGAAATGCAAGACATTAACAGGCGCCGTCACCACGTACACTACGGTTTCCGAGGGCCTCACGTTGACGATCACAGCTGAGTGTTCGACTGCACCTTCCATGACTACGTATACCACTGTGATCAAGGGTGTGACAAAGACCATCACCGAAGAATGCTCTACCACAGAGGCATCTAGTGAAAATGTGGCCACGACTGCTATTGCTTCGAGCGCGGCGGCTCAATCGAAGTCCGCTTCTTTCAGCCAGATTACTTCCACATCTGCGGCCCCTTCTGTGATTCTTGCCAACGCCGCTGGAACTAATGGCGCTGTTGGCTGGGCCATGTCTTTGATCGCTATCTTCGTTGGAGCTGTTCTCAACTAGACCTTTTCGACTATATCCCCTTCTCTGTTTCCTTCACAATTGTGATACTATAGAATATGCCAACCTTTTGCTAAATTGCTTGTAGATGTTTCTTGGTTCTTTGTTGACAAGTTTTTCAAGCCATAGGAGCAGACAACAGATATCACTGGGGAATTGTGCATTTCTTCGGACTTCTTATAAATTTTTGATTCGTGTACAATCCACGAGAGTACGGTCGTCAAAAACTGTGTTGGACTCGATCTAGGCATTTTCATGGGATTCTTTGACGAGCAGAACACATCCTACTGTCTCGCTATTTGCCTAACTGGCCCACCACTCGGTATGGCATGTAGAAGCACAATACAATGGCTGTGGTGATGGACTATACATATATCAGCTCTCCCTCATATGTGATCGGCAAAGATAGATTGATTACATCAAGACTCTCATGCCAGATACAACTTTTTTTTTGCCACACCATCAAATCCTCTCAAGAGATTCTGGTCAAACAATATTAGTTATGCGGCGCTTTTTGTTGATGCGGCATAGAGTACGTTTCCCCATGATTCGCGAGCTATTGATTGCGAGAGTAATATTCCCACAAGAAATGAGTCTGAAATTGCCTTGTGTACCCGGCAACGGTGTCACGCACAATGAACGTGATTGAGTCCCGGAAAATACCGGCTCTTGCATCCAATTCGCGTTCCGGAAACCTCTCACGACAGCCAATCGCAATCGTGGTGATTGCTATGTGGGTGTTCCTAGCGTAAGCTGACAAGAGTATGAGCCATTGTTACGCCTTTTTGACGATCGGGACATATTTGGGGTAGTCCATAACACCTTTGTCAAAAGACCAATATGATCAGACCATCACCAGACGAAACTCCCGAAATATCTCGAGAGGGGTGAGAGTTTGCGCGCAACGCGGATAGAACACCCATTCATCCCATACTTGGGCGGTCCTAGCTACTACAAAGACACGTAATCAAATATGACAAGTTCTTCGTCCTTAGTCCGATGCATAATGCAAAAAGATAGGAAGAAGAAAATGAAACTAGCCTCGTGGGTAAAGAGGTGACTGAAATACGCGTCAGGCTACGCATTGCGGCACTAGTAAGCTGGCAGGTTGGCCAAAACGCGCGAACCTCCTGCTAGTCATGAAAATGGGTACGCGCGAATGTAGATCATTGTTTTTTTTGGCAATTGTATTCATCTCATCATTGGCTAATATCACCATTGTCTTATGGCACACGTGGTGGGTAAAACTTTACTCGCATGGACTGCTATTCATTTTCTTTTTTTTGTTTTTCTCTTGGTATGAGAGCTTTGCTGCTTTCAATTAAATACATGGCCTAGACTCACTGCAGTCACAATTGCCAGGCTTCTTCAGCAATAGGATCTCGGGGAATACGAACGACGGGGAATTCATACCGTCTTTTGATGATTTAAGCCTCAGCTCAAACAAGCGAAATTGAATACTTTGGATCAATGCTGAATTGCAGAGTCAAGATTGGGGCGGAAAGCATTGGCGGGCCTGGCGCTAACAGTCATGCAGACGTCTCCGTCTCAGGGGAGTCTCGAGGAGTACCAAATGTTTTTGCGGATGGCTCGGCGGCTGGAGCGAATCCACTTGTCCGTGATGACTCATATAACGACAAAAACACTAGCGCTCATGAAAATGTTGAAGACTGTGATATTCTCATCACAAAAGCCAAGTTAATTCTACACATGGTGAAGGTGAAGAAAATTATGACTCCGTATTCAACAGTGATTCTGCTTCTTGTAACAAGCGGGGAACCAATGACACCAATGTGGGCACAAGAGAAAGAAAAACCGGCCGGTCCCATAGAGTGAATGATATACCAGAAAGCCCATTGGAAGAAGGCTATTCATGCGCTGATACTTTCAGACATGACTTTCCGCATGGTCATTTGTCTCCTGGCGACCATTCTATTGTTTCTATGAGAAATGAAGTGAGCAATACAAATGAAGAAGCATCCAGCTCTTTCAAAACGCCCGACTCGGATGACCTGCTGGAGGAAACTTCTGACGAGGAGCAAGTTGTATCTAAAGGATTGGATCGATTCTGTTTGGAGCGAGATTTTCAAATACTCAATTCTGGCGAGCCGTCACTTGAGGAGCACGTTGTGCGGTCAAAAATTTCCATGCTCGAGTTGATGCGCAAAAGGGATACGTCCGAGTTCGATCCAGGGTTAATTTGCCTACCCCTCTCGTTGTTTCAACCCCACCAGGAAGATCGCCTGCCTGGCCACAACCCCGCATACATCAAGGATGGGAGCACTCAAGGTTTGGAATTACAAAGTTTGAAAAATACTATCGTGACAGGCAGAGCCGCTCGAAAAGTTTTGCTGATAAGCGAATTTTTGAATCCGAGCACCCTTGATCATAGACTGACACAAGACTTGAGCAATTGCGCGGCCACTCTTCAGCTGCAACGTGGTCACCGAGGGGACGGTGAGGTCGGAGCCCAACGTAGAAAAGACGATTTGGACCTTCTCAGCGGACTATGCGCCGATAGAACGGCGCAGTGGAAGCAGTTCATCAAGGCGAATGCAGTTGTTCATCCTTCCAAGGTTTCAAATCACGAGAGATTCTCGCAGACTGTGACTGATAGACATTTTGTCGTCGAGCCTAAGTGTGACAGCAGTGCTCTTTTTGCTAGGCCTGTAAATCCAAGAGTCGATCTCCTATGCCCAGCATGCTCAAAGACATGTGTATCTAACAGTTATTTGATATTACACGTGAGATCTCACACTGATGAAAAGCCCTTTGCGTGTGCGGAATGTGACAAGAAATTTTCACACAGTGGTAATTTGACTCTTCACATGGGATATCACACTGGTGAAAAGCCCTTCGCGTGTGTGAATTGTGATAAGAGATTTTCACAGAGAGGTAAATTGACTATTCACATAAGATCTCGCACTGGAGCAAAAGGCATACGAAGCCACCGGCTGTCTGGTATGAGCGCAGACTAGCCTCGGCAGACGTGAAGGCTGTTGGGAAGGCAGGAAGCCCGCCCGTGTGGTGAATATAGAATCACCAGCATTGAGTTCACAAATAGAGCACTGAGACACTGAAAAACACACACTCACGAATGATTTTGCGCGTGCTTAGATTGCCAAAGTCTATGCTCGAAAGACAGTTTGGTGGACGGGGAGGGTGCTTTCATTAGCAATACGGGAAAAATCACCCCATGCCCGCATTGGTCCTGAGATGACGGCCAGAAAAAACAACCTGCCTTCAAAGCCTAGTTGCATCAATTTTCAGGTGAGAACCAAAGCTTTTGCCACTTATTGTCAGATTATTACAACGCCATTCCGACTTGTGTTCAGGAAAACGAGGTTAACTGCGGTAGTCTTTTGGTCGGACTGTCACAAACTCTCAGCATGTTTTGGCTGCCTCACAGGACAACATTCATTACACTACAACATTATTGCCATCGATGGAATTAGCCTCATGTTGGTATAACGTTCGCAATTGCAGCATAATGTTGGAATGATAGATTCTGAGACTGGTGAAATATAGCCTACCGCAAAACCTATATCGTGGTGGCTCATTTTACGAGACTTCTTACGAATACTATGGACCGGTGCATTTGGGATTTCAAGGGACGTGAAATATGCTTTTCGATAACGCAGCATACGTCTCTGGCATTGTATAATGATCGCCTTGGCGTCGCTTGGGGAACACTGAAAGAAAGCTGGAGCGGGGACCGTGGACAATAAAAAGGTCGCTTTAACAAGCTTCACCTTGCATATACGAATGTACCATACCCGTGATGTGCTCAGATAACTTGTCTCTCAATGTGAGCTTTGACTCTCGTCCATTTGTGTGCCAATTGCATTGGAGCTTCCAGCGGAAACTTGACAGCAGACTGATACAATCACTCTCCAGGTCGCTAGTGAGCCCCTCGGTACTTGAAAACTCACCGTTGAATTCACGATAGTCGAAAAATGCATGTCATATAAATATAGAATACTTACTCGAAGGACTCTTCATAGCAGTATACGTCCGGGGCTTTGGAAAGCAACCTACCCTTTTCACACGCTTCCAGTATCTTGTGATTAAAAGCCCCCGGGCCACAAGAAACACTGGCAAAAGCCTTTCTGTAAGTAGGAGAGCACAAATCGTGCACCGAGGAAGTGATGATGGCCTCCAAATCGGGACGTCCATATGTGACCGAAACCCCTTTGCTTTTATTGCTAAAGCTAGATTGTGAAGAGGAACTAGCCTCTTGCACACTTGTTGATACCTCGTGCACATCATCAAGCTTCTCCTTTGTTTCGCTACCATCGTCTTCGACTGCATCAGGAACCTCCTGAGTGATGTGAAGTGCTAGATGTGCTTTTCCCGCATTGAAAAAAGGAACAAATTCTTTCCAAAGATGATCATACCACTGTAAATTGCTCTTTTGTTTCATAGCCAATACAATTGTAATTTGCGCATTGTGCGGGCGGTATAAGTAATCCTCTGCCTGATCTCTTTCTTGTAGGGTTTTCAACAAATCCAACGCAACGGGTAGAGTGAAGGATGCACCTGATCCAGCTGAAAAGAAAACTACTGAATCAAATCTCGTGAGCGGCTGATAATTTGCCCCAAATGGCCCGTTGATTCCAGCCTTGAGGTTGAACACGCGTGGCAGCTTGAATCCTGAGATCATCGACTGGAAATCTTCAACATCTTTGGTAAAGATTTCAATATCCTGTTCGTGTTTTGCATCTGTGAGCTTGTCTGACGAATGAACGGATTCTGAGGAGTAATGCGATAGTTCTACCACTGAATCGGAACATGAGCCAGCAGCTTCTTCATCCTCCTCACAGGCCATTTTGCATAACCGTTTGTGCAAAAGTCGGGTGAATCCTGTCTGAACTTTTATCACCAAAACCATTTTCCCCGAATCTGGCAAAGACGCGATAGTGAAGGGGTGGTAAGCCAAGAGCTGAACTTTGTTGCAGTTGAAAAGGACGTGCTGTCCCGCTCTCCAGGTTTTATACCGAGGCACAAAAAACCAATACCATTTTGGGCTATATTTTTTCACGGATATAGGAATCGACACTCTGACTGTGGTTTCGTCTAATATCTCGAAATCGCACAAACCCTTTGTGGGGCCTCTGAACTTATGAAGTAATCCCAATACTCTCGCCACAATACGGTCCAACACTAAGAGATGCACGCCCAAAATGACTGCTGCGTGATTCCCGCCATTGTGAAAGTATGCTAGTAAAAGCATGATGAAATTAAAGATTCTGTGCTGAGCCAAGAAAAACTCAAAAGCCATATTACGCACAAATTTGAGGGATGCAATGTTCAACATTCCAAGACACGAGAAGGCAATAAAACCAAAGATCTGAGGCGGTATCTTCACCATGATTTGAAAGTCCATACCAAGCCAGTACTTAAGGGACAAGACCATGTGAATTATGGTGGTAATGAACATGGATCTGCCGTACCACTTGTGGAAAAACACAGCTTTATCCAATGTGAGTCCAGACGCCGCTGCCACAAGGTTGTTTTTGGCCACAAGAATAAGAATAATAGGTACATGTGCAATAGAGAGTCTTCCAACACGCTTGGATACAATGTAGTACCAGCTCTCGTACGTGATGTCTTTAGTCTCGGCCACCGCAAATAGCCAGTTGATACCCACGTGGAATATGGCAACAAGTAACAAACTGGGTTGAAAGTAAAGTAGCTTACCACATATGCTGATGCTAAAAGTACGCGTCAATGCCTCGTAGTATTTGAGGAAAGTGAAAAACGGCTTGTAGGTGAGCGATTCGGCCTTTCGACGCCCTCTTAGCGCCCATGGCAACCACAAGAATATCAACCCGTGGAAAACAGGAAGAAGAACGGTCACCATCACGGAAAGAAAGAGGTACTTGAAGTTTCTGTCCCTCTCGACATAAAACTGTTCAGCGAATGGGATAGCCATGTCTATTATGCAAAACGGTATTTGTGCCTGCTATAAGCGTATTGTACTATTGTGCTGGCTATAGCAATGCAGGATTAGATGTTGTATTATAGTAAAAGTGCACAGACAAATGTTACCCTCAAGTAAAATTTGTAGGAGTAGAGATGATGGCGCATGACCCAGTATGATCCCATTAGCGATATCTCCACGTTCCAGATTCACAAACCATTCGATGAATGCCCGATCCAATGAAGATTGAGAAGCGGCGACATTTCATGCGGCGCATGCATTTTTGCCGCCAATCTCGCCCATCTCGTGTGGAGAGCAAAGTTTGCTTGGCATCGCGGACTTTTCGGCACTTGGTCGAATGCAACCCAGACTGTGCCGGAGGGGCGCAATTATCTGCTCCATCAGACGCAACTCCCAGCGATGTGCACTCCTCAGTGGGGGCCAAGCCGAAAAAGAAAGTGGATTTTTTGATTCATATTATTTATCTTGATTATTTTTTTGAAATAAAGGGAGCTCATAATTGATGTATGGAACTAAAGTCAAAACGTTTTTAAAGGCCCGAGTTCAAAGGTCTTGAGGGGCAAGCCCTGGTGGGCTGATCTTTCAGATAAAACGGGAGTAACTGCATATTGCTAAGCTCGCGTTCATAACCAGTTTTGGTACGAAGCTCCGAGACGGCGTGCCGCGAAATTAAGAAAAAAAGAGTTCCGAGTGTTTCCGTGTATTTGCAAGCAGGTGCCTCTCCATATATAGTTTTGTGTGTCTTGACAAAATCGCAATCACTACTAGCGTTACATTTTACATTTTCCAAATATGTTCAGACTCACACCGTTCGCCTTATTTGCCTCCGTCTTGGCATCGCAATGGGATACCTACCCATCGGTTGCAAAAACCGCCTCCATCAACGGGTTTGCTGACCCTATTATGAGCAATTTGCCCACATGCGCTCAAGATTGTGTGAGCTTTTCTGTGAGCAATACACCCTGTCCATACTGGGACACAGGCTGTTTGTGTGTGATGCCACAATGGTCTGGTGAAGTGGCCGAATGCATCATTTCCAAATGCTCCGAGGCTAGCGACGTCGCCAGCGCCACTTCTGCGGCCTACTCATTATGCTCATCGGTTGGCGCCAATGTTTGGATGATGCCAGCTTCACTTTCTACCGAACTTGAGAAAGCAGCTCTGGTCACGGGAAACACTGTATCTACAACAGAAGCTAGCGATTCCGCGAGTGTAACAGGATCGCAGTCGGCCACGACCACCACTAGCGGCAATTCCACAGTTAGCGCTACTTCATCTCAAGACTCTCTCTCCAGCACATCATCTTCAGCAAGCTCTCTGCAGAGTTCCACAGCAAACAACGGAATCACACTTCATCAGACTGGTTTCCTCACCTTTTTTTCTGTGATCTTAGTGTCCCTTTTGGCTTGAACTCAGTAAATAAAATCGAATACAGTTGTGTTTTCCCTTGCTTCAGACGTAGAACCCCTTATTCTTGGCAATCTCTTCTGCCAAGCTCGCGCGTCGCGGGGACGAGTGCCGTTGCCTGATTTATTTGATAAAGCGGCGCATTTGCCCGCACCTGCACACCCGCGGTAATAGTTTTAAGAAGGCTTTCGGACGCGCACTGCTTCAGAAAAAAAATTCTGCTTATAAGCCTTGGGGCGTAAATTGGCAATGAGCCATTGCGACCGAACGCCCACAAATTCGTGAGATCGCATTTGGGAATTGAATGCATGTGGACGTATCTTATCGCTCCTCAATTCCTATTTCCCTAGGCTTACCATTCTAGCCATAGTGAGGTTAGCCAAAGAATCTGAGCACAGTCTAGCTGAAACGGCCTCCTTGTGACCCCGCCGCGGGAATATCGGGAAGGCGGGTCACTGCAGGTGAAATGCATGTCGCGCATACGCATCCCCGTAAGAGGCATGCAACCGACTCGGAGATGGCGAAAGATATGCCGTTAGTGAACTCTGTACCATTTTCGGACGCAATGATTACAAGAAAAGAAAAACGGCGCCGGGGTAATTCCGCCTGAACCCGAGAGCAAAAAAAATTTCGGCCGCGAGATATAAATGCTCGAGGTTTCCGCTCATGTTCTTCCCAGTCATTAAAACAAACCCTCATCTTTACCACTCGCTATGTTGTCTGCTCTCATCCCACTCGCTTCTCTTTTGGCTCTTGCCCAGGCTGCTTACGACACATACCCTTCTGTGGCTAAGACCGCGTCTATCAACGGTTTTGCCGATAAGATATACGACCAATTGCCTTCTTGTGCGCAATCCTGTGTCAGGGAATCTACGTCGTCTACCCCTTGTCCATACTGGGACACAGGTTGTCTTTGCGTGATCAGCACGTTCGCATCGAACGTGGCCGAATGTATCGCCGAGAATTGTCAGGGCTCCGATGTGCAGTCCGCCGAGTCTTTGGCCACCCTGATCTGTTCGAGTGCCGGAGTCGACGCGCCATACTGGTACATTGACGCATCTGCCTCTTCCGCGTTGGCTGCTGCTGGAGCCGTCGTAGCAGAGACCACCGCTGAGACCACTGCTGCTGAGACCACTGCTGCTGAGACCACTGCTGCTGAGGCCACTGCCGCTGAGACTACTGCGGCTGAGACCACTGCCGCTGAGACTACTGCGGCTGAGACTACTGCGGCTGAGACCACCGCTGCCGAGACCACTGCTGCCGCTACCACTGAAGCTGAGATTCCAGCAGAGACCACCTCCGCTGCCGTAACGGCTGCTGCCACCTCCGAGGTCGCCGCTACCGCCGTGTCTTCTGTTTCCACTTCTGCTATCTCTTCTAGCGTGATCTCCTCCAACTCCTCCACATGGTCCTCGGCCTCGGTGCCATCTGTGTCCTCTGCATTTAATGCTGCTGCCGGTGTTGCCCCAGCTGCTGCTGCAGGCTTGGTCGCTGGTTTCGCCATGCTTTTCTAGACGTATTGTTGATGACATTCTGTCAGTAAATCGAAAGATTTGCAGCTGCAATCGCCTAGGTTGCTCGATATGACTTTCTTAATTTTATGCTTTTGTTTCCATGCTTTGTAGTGCTCGTCCCACCATAGTCTTGACATGTACCTCGCAACCTTCTGATAACGGGTTAAATGCCACAACGACTCGATCATCACACATAAATTTGTGGAAACTCCATAGAAAAAATATGCCATTCCATTTTAGCTTTCGGATAAATTGAGAAGAATGCGCCAAAGTATAAGGTGTTCTTGCTCAAATAGCTGCCTTGAAATGGTTCGGTGTTGTCATGACTTCATTCAGCACGTCCTCACAGTAAGCCATGGAGTTGAATGCTGACTGAACTTGGCTCAACTTATTGTTTACTCAGCCACTTAAAATGAACAGTCATTCAGGTAAAATCATATCACTCATCACTCAAAGATAAATTTTGCTATTTTGCTGTGTAGGGATTCACAGCTTGAGGGCGCTTATTTTGATCTCACCCTCGGGCGGCATGAGGTAAATCACGTGATCACACTCCTTCTTGCTGCCAAACTTCCGCTGCTCAAGCGCGGATCACATGTAATTTTGGCAAGGGGTTTTTCTCCGCAAATTGAATTGAGCAAAAGATTATTGGAGATGGTTCCAGCACGTGATGGGTTATTCACCGTGTGCACAGTACCAAGCGGGGTGTTCAGCTTTATGAATTAGCGCATTTCGGCTCATATCTATTCCGAAGATAGCACCTTGGGACATGCACGTGATTGTAAAACTTACTCGGAGTCTCCTCCAGGCGGAGATATTCCCCAAGATTTTCAACTATCTAGAGTGTGAGGTATTTGCTATGTGCTTGAAATCCCACAAATAACTATCTGCTCATCATAATTCATTCACCTGCCCGAGCTCGCATAACCTCAAATTGTCTCCTTGTGGCAGGACTTCACCCCATTAGTAGCTTCATACATCATATCAGTGTCTTCGAGATTTGTGCTGGTGTCTTATCTGCGAGAAACGGGAATCATGACGCAATTTAGTAGTTGGCAACTAATCTGTGTTCTCGTTCTTATTTATCTCACTCATCAGTGTTTCAAAGCCATCAAGTACAATGGGTTACGTCGCAAATGGTATACGAAGCCTTGTCGAAAGTCAGGTCAATCAAGTTTGCAAAGAACAAGGGCGATGAAAGAAGCCTCCAAGAAAGGACACTTATTCGAATATCACGAACAACAGTTCATCAGGGAAAATGCACATACGCTAGAAATGCGAGTTTTTACCCAGACCATTTTTATGACCAAAAGTGCCGAAAATGTAAAATGCATGCTCTCTCAAAACTTCCGGGATTGGAGTTTAGGGCCGCGACTGAGAGCATTTCGCCCACTCTTGGGCCATGGCATTTTTGTTTCGGACGGCGCTCGATGGGAATCGTCAAGAAAACTACTAAAACCGCAATTTTCGCGTGAGCAAATCAGCCATGTACGCATGCTTGAGCCGCATGTACAGAACTTGTTCAAACAGATCAAGGCTCACAGTGGTGCTAGATTCGATATCCAGCCCCTTTTTCACCTGTTGACACTAGACGCGGCTACTGAGTTTCTTTTTGGTGAGAGTATTGGCACACTTAACTTTGACAAGAACGGGTCAGTGGATGAGATAGAGCGGAAGAAAAAGTTTAGTCACGCAATCGGTTTCATTCAGGAGTACTTGATAAAGCGAGCCAATCTTCTAGACTATTGCTGGCTATTAAACTCAGCTGAGTTTAGAAGAAATGTGAAATTCGTGCATGACTTTACAACGGACTTCATCAAGAAAGCTCAGATTGCTAGCGGGACCAGTGATGCCTCGAGCAATTACGTGTTTTTGCGCGAGCTTCTCAAACAAACGTCGGACCCGATTATTTTGCGTGACGAGACGCTCAATATCATGTTGGCTGGCCGCAGCACTACTGCGAGTCTCCTCTCTTCTCTTATATATGAATTGGCTCGGAATCCATCAGTTTGGCTAAAATTGAGGGAAGTGGTTTCGATTAATTTTGGCAAAGGGGAGTGTGGGGCTGAGCTTGACTCGATCACATTTGAGACCTTAGCGAAATGCATGTACCTCAGGTATGTCATGAATGAAACGCTCCGTCTTCACCCTCCTGTCTCGCAAAATGCGAGGCAAGCAACCAAAATTACCACGCTTCCTGTTGGCGGGGGCCCAGACGGCCAATCGCCCGTTTTCATAAAAAAAAGGTGACATTGTGGTCTTTCAAATCTACTCGATGCACCGGCAACGAGACTTATTTGGTGATGATGCAGATTGTTTTCGACCTGAGCGCTGGGATGCATTAAATCATATTGGATCAGCTTTTTTGCCCTTCGGAACGGGGTCGCGCGTGTGCCTAGGCCAAAAATATGCCTTGACCGAGGCGTCCTATATTCTTGTGCGATTGGCACAAACATTCCCGACTCTAGAGCATGATAACAGTGCATATCCGCCACGCAAAAGAAGCACCGCGACGACTGTTTACATGGACGGTGTGAACGTGCACATGTCATAGGCTTACGTGAAAACTACTTGAGGCAATTTAGAATCGAATGAAGAACGCGTAGCTATTCATTAAATGTGGACCTTCAGCGAAACCGCATGACGGTCTCTCAAGCTTATTGACAATGCACGCTCCTCGGATGCGGAAGTATGTTGATCTGACGGGTCGCCAAACTAAGAGCGCCGCCCTGTTTAAGTCAAGATCACTTCAAACATCTTAGTCTTCGAACGTAAAGCTTTTACCCTCGTAATACTTCATTCAGAAATTGAAGGTCGAAAGTTTGTTCTTTTTTGATCTTTTTTGCCTTCGCTCGCCGTATGATACTACCTTGTCGATCTCCAGGTGGTTCCTCCAACAAATCAATCTCAACACGACTGCCACTGCTTCAACGTAATCTCGACGTCTGAGACGCGATACTCTGGTTTTGATGACTATATGCTCGGTCCGAGCTTTGCAATCACATGATCTGAACTCAAAATTAGTCTCCGCAATCTAGATTACCATATTCGGTAAAGTCGCGTGAGGCGGGTGGTCGTGCCAAGGCCAAAGTTATCGACGACGTCATTGAAATCGCGAAATATCAGACTTTTGGTAGCTGCAAGATTCGGACTTTTTTCGCTTATGCTTAGCAGCGCATTTGATTTTGATTCAATGCGGGGCATCGAAAAGAAACCCTTATATAGATTCCAAAAACCATTCAATTTCAAATCCATTCCATTTATCACGTTGAATTAAATCATTGAGGGCGCCTGAAATAGCCATCGAACCACCGGCCACTATTCACTTTGATCTGCAACGAGTATAATAATTTTTCACCAAAATGCCAGTGCTAGCAAACCGGATATGGTCGCTCACTGAAGACAACGAAATCGCGACTAAGCAAGTCTGGGCTATTCTTTTGAAACAATTTGGATACGATTTGGACAACTTTACGTTTGGA
This sequence comes from Metschnikowia aff. pulcherrima, assembly GCA_004217705.1. Classification (NCBI taxonomy): domain Eukaryota; kingdom Fungi; phylum Ascomycota; class Pichiomycetes; order Serinales; family Metschnikowiaceae; genus Metschnikowia; species Metschnikowia pulcherrima. The sequence continues at coordinate 55,771 of CP034460.1, read as the reverse complement.
GATCTTGAAAAAGATGTCAATTTTGTGGCCTCGAATTCCCCCATTACGCTCCCAGATTTATCTCCGAGTTCAATCCTTTCAAGTTTACCACCAGTTTCCGCTAGAACATTAGACGTTTTTCTGGCATTGAATGGGAATGCCGACGTTCTTACCGGTGGCTTAGATGATACGGTGAGAGTGACTCAGAAGGAGAGCCACCCTACTCTCAGCAAGTTCAAATCTCCGCAGTTGCATCAATCTTTCTGGGGTTCCATGAGAAACGATAGCCCCGACAACGAGCTTCTTCGTTTCGTGCGTGCGAGGAAGTTCAAGCCTGTGCCGGCTGTAGACATGGCCGCCGCGTGTATGCAGTGGAAAAGCGAGTCTCATCGGGTGAACAAATGGGTGATGGAAGGCGACGCGCCATTGGCGTTTTCAAAAGAGTATCCCGAGCTCATGAAGGCGTTCGAGATGGGAAAAGTGTTTTTCCGGGGTCAAGACAGGCACGGTGGCCAAATTTGTGTCATCCATGTGAAAGATCATTTTGGCAGTGACTGTCCCGAAAAAGATTTCGAGATCTTCATATGTCTCGTGATAGAGTATGCTAAATTGACCATGAGAAGCTACAGCAAGGATATTGATGGCGCCAACATTCTTTTTGACATGTCCGGGTTTTCCTTGAAAAACGCCGACTTGAACGCTGTTCGTTTCTTGGCGAAAGCTTTCGAAGCTAATTATCCTGAAAGTCTTTCTTGTATCTGGGTACATAAAGCACCATGGATCTTCAACGCCGTATGGAAAATCATCAAGGGCTGGTTAGACCCGGTGGTAGCATCGAAAATCCACTTCACGAAGAACACTGCAGATTTGGAGAAATTTGTTGAAGCGAAAAATATTCCAAAAGATTTAGGCGGACTTGATTTTTACGTGCCCCAGTACGTGCAGCCCACGGCGGAGAATACTGCCGTTTTACCTGCCGATGAGAATTCCGCTAAGCTTCTAGCGGAAAGAAAGCATTTGGTGGGGGCGTTCATTGATGCCACGATCGCATGGATAAATGCCAAGACAAAGGAGGAATCCACGAAACTTCTCAAAGCAAAGATTCAGTTAGGCGGGGAACTCGCTAACAATTATGTGTTGTTGGACCCTTACATCCGAAGCAGAGGGCCATACGACAGAGATGGCACTCTCCCCAAGATTTCTATATAGAAATTCTTACTGTAGACGCCAGGAGCCTCACATAGTAAAGAGTTCAACTAGACATCAATATAGGTGCGCGGATTGGGAAATAGACATGGTTTCCATGAATCTTCATTTTATAGGCAAATTGAGACGCATAATTAAAGTGAGACACTATATCGATTCGGTATAAATCGCACTAGCTGCTCGGGCCGAGTTTTAATGCATTCCTGTAATTTAAGCTAATCGCCACTAGTTCTTGTGCGGGTAACGCCGCTCAGAGCCTGTGTATATTATGAGTAGCCTCCCCACGCCGCACGTGCTGTCCCAAATCTATACTCAATATTTGTAGCTATGATTCGATCAAATCATAACTTTTGTCAAGACGCGTGGTTCAAATTTGAAAAGGTGAACTTTAATGTGAAGTCGACGGATTGATACGGATTTAAATTCTCCATGTATAAAGCTGTGTGGTACCTTTCCTGTATTGTCGGGAAAGGGCGGGTCGGGCGATGACCGCCGCAAGAAAAGTTTTCCCGATTGGGCCGATTCCCGACGCCGCCCGACGCACACCGCCCGGCATCAATTTTTTTATACAAAAGCCGCCGAACTCTTCTCTGATTCCTATTTTTTTCCAAATTTATCGTATCTCTAAAGACTGATTATTTCGAAAAATCAATCAACGTCTATTTTCAATTATGTCGGGGATCTTAGTGTGGGAAAATGTCTCTGTCTCCTCGGGTGCAAAAAACCTTCTTGACAATGTGAGCGGCCGTGCAGTGCCTGGCACAGTGACCGCCCTCATGGGCCCATCCGGTTCAGGAAAAACGACCTTGCTCTCGGTTTTATCTCAAAGAACGACTAATTTGCACAAGTTCAATATTTCGGGAAAAATTAGCTTGGGAAATGATGTGGTAACAAGTACCCTTCTTCGCGAGGATTCCAGGTATGTGGAGCAAGAAGACCATCTTTTGGGATGCCTAAGTGTCAAAGAGCTGGTGCGATTTTCCGTCCAAATGCTGAACATCATGTCTTCCGAAGATAGAAATAATGTGGCCGAAAACACCGTCAGTTTTTTTGGGCTCAGCGGGCAGAAAGACACCATTGTGGGCACACCCATTCAAAAGGGTCTTTCTGGCGGTCAAAAACGGCGGCTTTCAGTTGCTTGCCAGGTCGTCACTAAGCCCAAAGTATTATTTCTTGACGAGCCCACGTCGGGTTTGGACTCCAAAGCCTCTTTTGAAGTGATGCAGACATTGAAAGCCTTTGCTCAAAAGGAAAACGTGATCGTTATTGCCTCGATTCACCAACCTTCAACACTGACATTCGATTTGTTCGACAGTGTAACATTCTTGACCGAAGGAAAAGTAGTCTACTCGGGTAGTCGCATCCGCTTGCATGCCTATTTCGAGGCGGCAGGGTTTCCGTTTCCCATTCACTACAACCCAGCTGAATACGTCTTGGAGTTGACCAATACAGACTTTGCCGGGAATGATGAGACCCAGCGAGGGAACGTTGATCTACTCATCGCGTATGCTGAAGAGCAAAGGCGGGAAGTCAACACTGTTTTGCAAGAAAGTCCTTTCGAAGAAGACAAGACTGAAATGGGTGAAGTGATGCATCCAAGTGTACTCTCCAAAACTATGGCTTTACTTCAGCGGGGGATGATTAAGGCGCGCAGAGACTACTTGGCATACTATGTCAGGATGGCGATGTATTTAGGATTGGCAATCTTGATGGGAACCGTGTGGTTACGTTTGTCTTACACTCAGGAAAATATTCAGCTTTTCACCAACGCTATTTTCTTTTCTGGTGCTTTCATGTCATTCATGTCAGTGGCTTATATTCCAGCGTACCTCGAAGATTACTTTGCTTACCGCAAAGAAAGTGCTAATGGGCTCTATGGGCCTTTTGCGTTCATGATAGCGAACTTTGTTATTGGCGTTCCTTTTCTCTTCGCGATCGTGATGTTGTTTCTGGTGATCACTTATTTTATGTGCAACTTCACGTTGTCGGTAGACGGGTTCTTTTTGTACGTGCTATACCTTTTTGTGAATTTGTTGGCGGCTGAATCTCTCACCATATTGATTGCAACAATTTTTCCAGTCTTCGTCGTTGCTTTGGCCCTCACGGCATTTGCAAACGGCCTCTGGATGGCCGTTGGTGGCTTCTTGGTCTCTGCCTCAGTATTGAACGACTTTTGGTATTACACATTCTACTGGATTGACTACCAGCGCTACGCCTTTCAAGGAATGATGTTCAACCAGTTCGAGAACACAATCTACAAGTGCGGAGCTGGATGCCAGTGCATGTACGCGTCAGACTTGGCTGACCAATGTTTGATCGATGGAGCGGCAGTGCTCAAAACTTTGGGTTATAGGTCTGTCAATCACGGTCTCTGGGTGGGCTTGATGCTAGCTCTAACATTTCTGCTCAGGATTGGAACATATCTCGTATTGAAATTCCGTGAGTAAGACTTGTCTACTTCGAGAGCGCAAAACTTGAGTGGTCCCTGCTTTTTGTATGCACCTGCGTCGCTGTGAATCTATGCAACTCTCGATGGTGACAATTCTAGGAGAGCTAGGTAGACCGGCGACTTGTCCGCAATTGGTCTCAGAGGTATGGAAAACCCACACGCCCTATGAAAAGCTTATGTGGTCTTTGTTTGGTGACTTTTGAAGCTGAACTTTGACATAGTGTATATTTACGAAAAACTTGAAAACACAAACTAAAAGAGTGAAAGACAAGCGGGTTCAGATGGTGTAACGGAAAAGCGGGTTCTGTTTATCAGTCAAATCTGCGAACTCGTGGTTTTCGAGCATTTCAAATTCTCTCACCAACTCGCTGTTCATGTTGGCGTCTCTTCTCTTATTGTCGAAATGATAGTCAATCCAAAGAAGGGCCATTAACACAATCACTAAACAATGGCAAGCCACCATTGCAGTCACCGCGCCAGTGTAAGTAGGCGCCTGCTTGGGAATAAATGTCTGGGGTCCGATCAAATTTCCGACACAATAGCCGATCAAAAAAATGGCATTGGTGGTGATCTTCTTTGTGTGACCCGCACAGTTGGATGCTACCAACGCCAAGACAAAGATTGTGCCTATCGCCGAGAGCGATGTCATTGTATAACCAGCATACTGCAACAGTGTGCTTTTCGCGAAGGCTAGAAAACACGTGGCAACAACAACTATGGAAAATGTTGAGATTGCCCAAAACAAGCGGTAAGGAACAAACTTGTAACAGTAGCAAATTAAAGCTAGCCCACCTATTTCGACAGCACCGGCGGGCATGCCCATCAACAAGGTTTTCCCGACAGAAAAGCCCAATTTCTCCGTGAACAAAATCGCACTGAAATTAGTGAGGCCACCATTGGGAATATTGCATGCTATGCCCATTGAAAAAAGAAGCCAGGTGCGGCGGTCGAGCAACGTCTCAACAAACTGCTCTTTTTTGAAATGCTTATTTCCAAAACCTTGCTGGTTCGCACGAACCCTTTCGACCACCATCTGCTTTTCCCTTTCAGTCAAGAACCACGCGTCTGTGGGCTTACTAGGGATGTGGAAATAGGTAACGATCCCCAACACAATCGTCATGGCTCCTGTGACAAGGAATATCACTTTCCAGGCCTCTATGCTGTAAGTGTCTGCATCGCGGTACACATTGTACGCTATCGCACCAGACCCCAATATGATGCCGATCCCGTTCGAGGCAAACCAGAGCGCTGTTCTGAAAAAGACTTCTTCTTTGCGGTACCATTGTGAGGTAATGATCACGTAAGCTGGTGTAATGGACGATTCCAAGGCACCCAAGAGTACTCTCAACACCACAAACCCGGCGTATTGGGGCACAGAGTGCAAGCACAAAAGGATGCCCCAAAGGATGATGTACGCAGACAAGACGGTGGAAAGGTCGAACCTTTGAAGTGTGTATGACCCGATGAATTCATAAAAGAGGTAGCCAAAGTAAAACGCGGACCCAGCCCACGAGTATCTTTCGCCCGTCATTTTCAAGTCGTGTCTCAAGCCAAGGATCGCACCCACCGATATGGTCTGCTTGTCGATGTATTGAACACAGTAAGTCGTACATATCAACGGCAACAAGTAGAGGTCAATTTTTCTGAGTAACCTTCTATCTTCCGCGGGATCTATATCCAAAGCCTCGTCAATGTTGGCATATTTGCCCGCTTCGTCACCATCGCCATCAATTTTGACCGGCTTTCCAGTATTTGGTGATACAAAAGTGGTGATGCCGTCTTCTTGAGAAAACACATGTTGAATCTTAGGTTCACTGTGGCCCATTTTTTCAGCGCTCATCTTTGGATAAGCAAATATAACATGTAATGCTAGGCCCTTTGCCAAACTTTATAGTCCCTCCAAAGCTATGCATCGCAGTCAAGTCATCCTCTCGTGAATAAGATAAGCATAATGCGTCATGTAAAGCGGAATAGAGATTTCGGATATGCGAGATAGTCGGCCGCGAATCTGACAGATAAGAAACTAAGAGATCGTCCTAGACTTCTATGTTGCTTTACACACAGCTCATGAAATGTGCTATGAATTGTAATTTCTAGATACCAATTACGTATCAGACTTCCTTGGTCAAAGCTGAGAACATATAAAAATAAATTGAAAACCGTTTGGAACACAAATTCCCATGGCCCTTGTTTTTGAACCCGGGCCGCGCTGTTCATTTCGGAAGTTACTTAAGTTCCGTTCCGCGAGGCGAATTTGATGTTGTGAGCGCTGCTCGGCTGGACCTCAACCGGGTCTACACACACAAGACGATCTAGTTCCAGTCGCTCACAGCACCTCACAGCAGTGATGTGAAATAACTCGTAAAAACGGGTAATGGCACTAAATACGCGCGCCACTTCGCCTGGAGGCTTAACAATTTCGCGCCCATGGGAGAAGTAATTGCGTAATCGTAAGTGTGCTGTTAAGAGTTCTTCGTATTTACTAATGAACGAAGTACATGGAAAATGCAACTCAAAGTGGAAAAAAGTGGGGTTTTCCTCTTTTTTGTATCAAAAGGAACATAAATATATATCTACAGACAACAAAACCGGCAGGAGTCCGCTCCAAGCAATCAAAAACTAGCTAGTTTCACGAAGTCAGCTTGTCGTCTTCGGTGGTTACACCTTCATTGGATGCATCATTGATCCCCTCACCTGGAATCTCCTCCCCTCCTAAAAATTACTTTTTCGAACCGAAAGAGCGTTTTCAAAATCCGAGCGGACCGCAAAAAGAGTGACTAAGTGAGTAAAATTATTCTTTGAACAATTGAAAAGCCTCTGGAAAGATTCACAGTCGACAATTTCGAAAAAGGAGTTTTGCAATGATGGATTTGAGCAAGTGAGGTTCAATCGTGTATGATGCGAAAAGGAAAACGATGCCGTAACAATCGTGAGGATAAATTTTTACGCTATTGATTACAAATTACGTCGTGCGCATGACAAATAAAAGTACGAAAAAGCGGAAAATATTTTCTTGCACGATTACGCGCCTACGCGCAACACCACAAAAAAAACCGATTCTCACAACACTGCCTCACAGGAACAGCTCGCAGACGTTCCAACTCGACCCATTTTATTTACAAGTAAATAAAGTAGACCTGTTTGAGTAGATACTGTAAAACAGAACACAGTAAATACATCTATATTTCAGCAAAAAGGCGATCAATATTCTTCCACAGCAGAGCTGATTGTTCGAAAGGTACCTGATTTAGGGATTCAACATAACGCGGTGAAGCGAACTTTTTCGCAATTGAACTTTGACCCGGATTGCCGAAGTTTTTGACTCGCCTCATTTCGCGGTCGCCTAACATAATGAGGTCCAAGTTTGGCTTCATCTTATCTATGCCTTTCATCTTATCTATGGATTTTCTTGTGCATCTCTGACTCGGTGAGATGTTTCCAGCAACAATTATGTATTTGGTTGAGCAAGTGCCACCCCTCGTCTATGGAAATAAAAACATCAACCTTCTTTGATGCCAAAACAAGCATTTAGTCTGAGGAGGTTGAGCTTGGGCATATCCTTAGATTCATGTGACTAATTCCTTGTTAAGCGATTGTTGTTTAGCCGCAACTTGACTCACAATCATGTCTTTGTGACTTGACATACCTTGTTTCCAGAGTGCAGTTCTCGTATCCGCGCAGAATCCATGCCGCCTTGCCCTCGTATTATCGGTAAAAAGCCGAGTTTTTGTGTGACTTTTTCTTTCTCAATCCCATTATTTTCCGGCGAGACTGTATCGAACGTTGCGATTCTTCCGATGAAACCTAATGGCAATTTCCTGTCACAGAATTCACATCTGGCTCTCCCATGTTAGCCGCGGACTGATTGAAACTAACAGGTGTGTGATCATTCGTTACTGAGACTGAAAGATGGCTCGTTTAGGTATCACACTAGCTGTTCATTCCGAGTGTGCCATTTGAAGGTGGAACCACTTCAGCGCGACTGACTTCTCGGATGAAAATGATAGAACCTGCAGTAGCGAGAACACAACAGAGCCCTATAAATGCCGTGATCGAAATACTCTGTGAGCAAGATGCGCCCCGCGATGGAATCCAACGGTTCACAATCGGCAAATGGATCACTGGGTGGATCACACATAAGCATAGTCTTCTCAGTAGCTTTTTGCCAACTTCCTAAAAGCTGATGTCTGGGTGTTCAGACTGCATTGCGCTCCCAACTTGTAGTACACAAGTGCTGATTGAGTGGTTTGGCGGAAATATCCAGGGCACGAATGCAGCGCTACATCCAACTGAGGGTTTTAACGAGTTTTAGGCAAAAACTCCCTCAAAGATGGAATATCCATCAAGTCTCTCTAGTCTCCTAATGATATCCGTACCATCTGGCTCACAGAAATCAAGATGCAATCTCCTTCACGTGGCCAATTTGGATTTTCTACAATTATCTCTTGACTACCTGCGCGTTTTGCCATCAGTTGCTCGATACACGACCATTTGTTCTCACAGTTCCACCGACTTCCCGAGTATGTTCAAGTCTCATGATTCTCAATGAACAGTGCTGCGGAGTGTATGCGACTGTCTGCACCAAGGTCTAGCTTGTCGAGTGATCAATTATATTTGGAACGACTCCGGAGTTAGTAACCCCAGCGCGGTAAATTGTTTCGCAATAACGTGATAGGCTGCTTTGGCGCGGCGGATTTGGCATTTTACGCGTGAACTTACGAACTGTGTGCGAAAAGGGAGTTTTTCACGAAAAGAGGTTCCCAGGCTTTTCCACACACATTTTCTACGATATGTGCAAGTGGAATGAAAGTTCAAAATCGCCACGCTGCCCACGCGATCGACACTGAGCAGATATTTTGCCCCATTGCAGCGAGCATCGCGCCTCAAACGGAACTCGGCGCTTCACTCAAAGCCATTGTCGATCTGCCCCTGTGTTTTACGGCGTGACTTGGTAAATATAGATTTTCCATGGTACGCCCGCACGCAGGAGCAGCGGCGCTTAATACGAGCCATATGCGGCGTGTTTACGGCTTTTTCAATCCGGATCTTGCAATTGGCCAGCGTATCCGTCGATCCCTGGCCCAAAACGCGCTCGTGTTTGTCCATTCATTGTTTAGCACAATGGGGCCGTGCGCGGGGGAAAGTCCGGATAAGCAGGTTAGGGTCGCTGATAAGGCGAGTTTTGAACTTATATAAAACTCCGGCTTTCCGGCTTAAATGTCTTTCCTCTATATACCGCGAAAAATGAAAAAAGTGATTGCCATTGTTGTTACGATTTTGACTAGTGTTTCCTGCGCCAGCAGTGAGGTTCCAGGCCTTCGTGCGAAGCTTTACAATATACCTTACGACTTCGAATTCAGAAATAACCCAAAGTTTCATGAGAGTCTTTCCACCAAATTTGCCCTCTCAACAGAGACCGCTGCCTTGACGAATATTGATTTTGATCTCCTGCACAAAATGGATTCTAATGTATTTGTGGAAGAGCACTCCGGTTATTTTGTTGCTCCTATCGACGGCATATATGAGTTTTCGTTGGATGCCCAGATCGAAGCCCGTTTTCAGATCGGAGCGGGAGACACCTGTCATTCGGACGCTTACAATAGCGTGTCTACTGAAAATGCTCTCAAGTCTCCTGGCAGTAAAAACCTTGCAGTCGATCTTAAGAAGGGCAATGTGTACCCAATCAGAGTTGCGCAATACTTATCGAAAGATGCAGAGTCCGGCAAGCCTTTCATATCATTGCTGTATATGAATCCGAAAGGCGAGTACGTGAATGATATCTCACCATATATTTACCAAGCTGAAGCTGGCGTCGCGCCGTACTCAAGTACCGGTACTCTCAAGACTTCTGTGCGATCATGTGGTGGGATTGAACTAACTGGGCAGACCATTCTCAGAAGAGTTGCAGATTTCGACAAAAAAAAATACGATATTGTGAGAGATGCCAAAACATCCGCTTTCAAAAGTACGGGCTATGTTCAAAGACTCGAGCCGCAAGCCAAAATTTATGAAAGCATTGTAAATCTGCGCAAGTTTGCAGTTGAAATCACTGGTTTCATGAAGGTCCAGAATTCGGGCACATACAAATTTGAGGTAAATTTGCAAGGTGCTGTCGCTCTACAAGTCGGCCAAGCAGGTCAGGATATGGCAAACAATCAACCCCTATTGGCCCTCAACGCGAAAGCCAAGCCTGAGATCAGGTCACAGAAAAAAACTTTGCTGGCCGAGGAAGTTTATCCAATCAGGATTGTTTTTATCAACAAAAGAGCCAAAGCACAATTTGCGCTCAAAGTTTATCACGAAAAGGAAGCCCTCGATTTGCAAACAATCTTTTATACTGACTCGTTTCTGAGCCTCTCAAATTTTGCTGTTGAAGGCTCCGAAAACACTTCTGGGGCGCTGAGTTTGGAAGTTTCACGTTCCTTAGATACGACAGGTGAGCAAGAACTGGGTATAAGTGATGTTTCCGGGGATTCGATCGATCTGCATTATTTGAGCGCTCTCCAAGACTCTTTTGAAGAAGGCCCCTCCACTTTTACGAGTGGGAACGACAGTCTGCATCTCGACTCTGGTACAGACTCCTTTGTAAGCCTTTCAGAATTTTCAAGTTCGTGGCCGTCGAAGGCTCCGCCGAAAGGGGCGAGGTCTAGAAAGCCAAGATCGCCTTCGAGGAATCAGGATCAAATTCACCCATCACAAATCGAAATGCCGTCGACTGGTCTACTCCTTCAGACCCCTGAGGACCGAGCAAATCCATATGAGCCTCTGACCAATCTTGACAGTTCGTATAAGGAGCCCCTTGGGACTGTCGACGCTCCGATGTTTAATATCTCTTCAATTCCATCGGGTATCGTTGCGCCGGTGTCAGGGTTCGAACAGCCGCTTCCTGTGCCTGATGCCTCTATTTTAAGTGTGGAGGATGACGTTGACTCTCGCACCTTGAAAGCGTTAACGGGCCATATTGATATACCTTCGATCAACTCCTCTGAAGTACTGTCTCGTCCTGATGAAGCTTTAGCCAGCTACTATGACCTTTCGAGTGAAGTTGATGAGGGCTTAGCCCTTCTTAATCATTCAGCAAGTCGTAATGACTTCTTAGTTGATTCGGATGACACATTCGTTTCTGTGAATGACTCTCTGCTGAAGGACCAAGATCTTGCGATGCGCGCCGCTATCGACTTGAAAACATTGGAGCCTGAGACACCGTTCTCGGAAAGTCTCGCTACAAAGGGCGAAGAGGACTATCTGATCTTGAAGGGAGAGGTGGAAGGAATATCGACAGTAGGTGACTCGGGAACCTTTGAGGCATTGCAAGGGGCATTTCCTGTTCTGAATGACGATCACTCGACACTTTCGGTGGAACAATTTAAGTACCCGAGCCCGAGCAAGACTGTAGTCCAGTTGCTCGGCACGGAGTCTAATGCGTCTGTTTCAGAACCCTGTGTTATGGCTTTGCAACCCTCGAAGCAAGCCTTGTCGGCAGTTCAAGTACAATTTGCTCCGGAGAGTAACGTTCCGTTCTTAGTGACGAGTCTGAGTGGCTGTGAATTGCAAATCGGTGAGTTGAAAGCACAAGATCACATCAAAATCGCAAAAGGCCAAGTGGTCACGAACACTCTGATCTTCGGAGCCTGTCTTGAGGACAACGGGCATACTTTGTTGGAAGAAAAAGGAGCCCTTTCCTCTAGCGGCGATTTGAGAGTTGAATTTATCGATGGCGTCGCCAATTCCACAAGAGTCAACATTGCAAGCAATTTTCTGCAACAGCTCGGTGGTCTGATGCTTTGCGGGAACCGGAGCATAGAAGTCGGTGAGAGACCCTTCTCGTGTGGGACCGTTCAACGGTCATTTAACCTCACAAGGAGCTCGGAGTTGAGTTTGTGTGGGACGTGCGAAGTTATGTGTCCAGTGAGAAAGATTGAGGTGGGACTATCAGAAAGCAGTGAAGCGGACCCAGCGGACAAAAAATTGCATGATTCGTTGCATTCAGCTGCAAATACCTTGAATTTTTCGAAATCCCTACCCTACGCGGACTCGCAAGTGTCGATATTATCGCAAATTGCAACTTCACTGAAGATTTCGGGCTCAGGCTTACCACTCTCGCTGACGTGTATTGAGAATTGCGGGGCATTGACTGTGGGCTCTGACGCGGAGGCGTCAATTTCGACTATAGGAAACGACCTCAGCATTCTGACATCGTTGAGGCGAGGAAATACTAATGGTAGTGTAGAGACACTACCTGCCGCTGTCGGGAATATTTACGACGCTGGAGCCGTAAGCAAGCGTCTCAGAAAGATATTTTTGCTTGCCGCCTATGTGACACTCCTCTGGTAGCGCAAATGACTGGAAGTGCTCACCTCTTCCGTGAGCCCGAGCTCGGGAGGTCAACCGACGTACTTAAATTTATAACTTAAAATAGTTTGCTTCGTATCGAAATGTTTTCTTACAACTATAGGCCACTCTTATCGTTTGGTTTTTGATGGCAACTCGTACAACCATTACTCTACATTCGCGAAGAGCTTTCTGCGAGAGTCTGGGAACTCCTCATTCCCAAACCCTCGATGACACAGTGCAAATGGGCGTCTTTTTGTATAAATTATTATTTTGAACGTTTTTAACGTCTCCATCAGTCCGAAATAGTCGACCACTCAACATGTGAATCAAATCCGGTTTGGCTTGATTTTCTCGATTCTTAGCCAATGGGGCGCGACTCCAGTGGTTGATTCCGGGCTGGCCAAGCCGCACCTTGGAAATTGATGTAATACACGCACATAAAAGCTATCATGTTGCTTTTGAAAACGATCAATAAGTGTCAGTGATTTTCTGTCGTCTTCTCGAAGAGAAAATTGTCTTGCCGAAGATTCTGATTTTTTGTGGCATTTTTTGCGTTTATTACTTTGCGAGATTGAGGGAAAACGCGACTGTAAATCAGTTGTCCTTTTCGAGCTCCAATCAAATAAATATTTTCGATAAATAGATACTTGGTCAGAACTTTTACTAAGTCAAGACTACCACTTACGAAAACACGATAATATGTATGTGATGGCAGTTCTTTGGGGAAAAGGGTAAGCCATCAAAACTTGAGTGTATTACATTCGGTCAACCCCCGTGATATACTCATTTAGTGGACGCTGTCGGTCGCGATACAACCGAGCCCTCCGATTTGTTGCATATATGCCTCAAATGTGTTTTCGGTCTAGGAATATCTACCAAGCATATGTCGTGCTTTCATGAGGTTGGAACGGGGACAGATTATCTATGAAAGCCTCTGAGTACTTAGAAAAGAGGGCAAGTCCGATAACTCACACGGCTGAACAAGAATAACTAATTCGATGCGCTTACCCTGGTGTTGCAAAATGAAGGTGAGGTCTTTTACTCGAGAGCGTTTCCCGAATGGACCAAATGACCGCTGTCACTGAACATTGATCGCACGTGCTAATGCTGCCTCATCCAGATGTCACACGCCTACTTTTTGTTTTAGAGACTCATCGCAATGTTGCCTGAGGCAGAATCGCTCGTCTTTAAGCGTGCCCAACAGTCTCGCATGGCGTGAAATAGCGGGTTCGTCCCCAGATCACAAAAGTTTGAATACGCGCGTCGTTTGCGCTATGAATACATTTCATACAGCAGGTCGAAGTCTGAAATTATTTGAGTCGAGCTCCACTTGGGCACGATTCAGATCGAGATGGCTCAGTAAATACACAGGCGACATTGACTGCTGCTGCCTAGTAGCCAACTCAAGACATTCCACGTGCTTTTTGACGTATGGCTCCAGCTTTCATGTGGCTACATCCATATGAGATAGCGATGTCAGCGAGTATACTCATCCGCAGAGATGTTTATCTAATCATGATGCAAAATGAGCCGCTAGTAGCATTATGACAAGGTACGGTAGCTTGCCGAAATCGTAATCGCTGTGATATTTTCTGGGCTAATTTTCTAATCAACACCTCGTCAGTCTCTATGATGAGAGTAAAAGATGTAAAAACTCGGGGCGGCAAACATGAAAGATGGATTACTTAATTATAGACACTAGTCTGGAGAATCTTGTTTTCGTGACACGCGGGCACCCTCACGCGTCGAAAAAAAATTGCGAGGCGCGTGTGCGCATGCGGGTCAAGCCAGACGCCTGGATATCCGATAAGGAATGAGTCAACCTCCTTATTGGACAGTATTGCATATTATCCCGCATCGCATCTCTTGTGCAAAATCTATGCTCTCTTCAGGATGAGCATTGCATGCTCTGGGCGTTACTATACATAGGCAAGCTGTGGTTTAACGTGGTTTAGGTATGGCCAAATGAGGATAGATGAGAATTTTCGTTCGAGTCGGTCTCGTATTCCTAAGCTTAAAGCCAAGAGTGAAGTGACCCGCAAAGCTCATGCGCGAAGCGAGAAAACATACCCATGGCGGCAATCGGAAGTAACCGAGGATTCCACCGTACTTTTGCCACTCGCACACATGAGGAAAGTGTATTCGGAACTCCAATTCGCGGTCACATCGGTGAAAACGAGATTGCGCACGATGCATATTCTCATGTGCATCCCTCGAAGCTTGCTGTTTATTATGTGCACACGGATATTTACCAACATCTGCAAACGCGGTTTGCGCGACTCTAGAGCCAGCACAGTTTCGATAAGCCGCGTAAGCACGGCCTTGAAGCTTTTAAAAAGCTACAGTGTGGCTACTTTTTTTCTGAAGCCGGCCTCGACATACTTATTAGTCTAATCTGTTAATTGTGTATGATGACAAGATTAAAAGAATAGTAGGTAGGGAGGGAGAAGGGCAAGCGAATAAGGTTTGCTCGGCCAAGAGACGCGCGGATGCGCGAAAAGATAATGTCCTGTAAGACTGCCTCCGAGTGACATGTGTGAGCTATCTAGTCGCCCTAGTGTTGGAAGGGGCTATAATTAGCAATTGTTAACGATACGAATTCACGAGGGCGCTCTACTGAATCCATATTTAACACTACAAACTTCGAATTGGTGCTTTGTGAACACATTCCTTCACATTGCTTACTGCATATATGAAAAGGAAGGGGTGGTTAACATTCACCCGTGCGCCATTTTTCACAGAGGGCGAGTTGCGTGATAACACCCACACCTTCATAGAAGCCTGCATGATGCGATACAAGGTTGGCTGGTTGCAGAAGGCGCGCAAGACTTTGAGCAATCAACAACACACGATTTTCGAGCTGTGAATGAGCCCGCAAGTTAGATTGTTGCTTTCATTGATGTGTATTTCGGCACATCAGGGGATTTTTCCAGGCTGGAGGCCGAATTTGTACCGTTGAAGTGTAAGTTGCGGTTCTTAACTGGCCAAAAAGTGATTTGCTCAAAGAAGTAAGACCGCTTTCGTGTGGTCACTAGCGAAGGACACTGTCGCGATGCAGGTTCGGCTCAGAGAAAATTGATCCTTGGGTCCCCTTTGAGTCAAGCAAGCGTTGTAAAAATGGCCCCATTCCTGCAAGCCTCACGCAGCCAGGTTGCCAGCATGAAGTACATATGTGGCCGGCGATGCCGGTGACCGCTCCGCAAAATGGCCCTGCTCGTACCTTTCCGTGGATGGAAAGAGGTGTCATATACCACACAGCACATCCCTGTTGAAGTATAAATTGATCAGAACGCTATAAAAAGAAGCCTGCTCTGCAAAATTCATAATAAGAGCTCGGTCACGTGTCTAGCATAAGGCAGCACGCGCGGGAAGAAACCTTTGAGAATCTTTCCGAAAGTATGAAGACTTCGCGCATTCTTGCATGGTTAGCACCTTTCGGCCCATTCGCTCGTATACGAAAGGAAATGCATACGATTGTGTGACCTCGGGGGAGAATGGTATACTTGTTATTTACCATGAATTAGTCATAATCCATTCGTGTACATAAATGCTGAAACTACCTGAGTTTCATGGAGGCACTTATAGCGAGAGGTGGGCAGAGAATTTGCGTGGTTCAAATTTTTCCGACTTGTTTGCTCACGCTTAGGATAACCATGCAAGCCAAACGTGCAGGCAAAGTGAGTGACACCACATCGGCTAGAGATTCTCTCACCCAGATACAAGTGGGACTGCGTATACCTCCAGATCTTTATGTAGCCTCCTCAAATCGAAAGCCGGAAATTTAGATATTGGCAAATCTTTTTTGCAATTGATATACATACTTCAGACCTCTGTATAGTCTATCAATAGGGCTCTTTGGTTGCAAAGGCACATATCCTTGATCTGGCCATATCGGTGATGCGCGAAGTTTACCCCCTTCGACGCGGTCGACTCAGAAATTACTTCGCATAATGCATCGTCATGAATCCGGACTCCCGTCATTCTGTATCCCACATCTGTAAAGCTAAAATCTTCATTATTTTTTGAATTGGACTTCTTTGATTTTACCTTTTTCTGTGGCTTCTTTTCTTACTCCCTTCGACGCGCCCCATCTCGTGCCCCTATATCTAGCTCTGTGCTTTTATAATAAACCATTCTCCCTATAATCCTCGTATATCGTGGTCATTTTTGCTTTGGGCCGAGCCTATGAAAGTAGTCGGCTAATCGCTTTTTTTTTTTTTTTTTTCCTTTCGCGCGAGACAATCCTCGATTTTGGCTTATAATGCAGTTCTAAGAGTTGGGATGCATTGACCAACGCTTCAAACCGCACATGTCTCGTAAGTACAATTCTTGCTTGACCCGTGGCTGCAGGGAGGCTGCAGAAGCCCCCAATAAATCCGAAAAAGTCTAGGTTACGGGAGGCGGCTAACTTGCCGTGGTATATATTAGATACGTCCCTCGAACCCGTTTACTCACAAAACATTTCACCCAAAATCGCTTGATGTTTCGCTTGATAGTGGCTTTTGCCGCATTTTTGAGCGTCACTCTAGCAGCGCTTAGAGGATGCGACCCATCAACTATAACCAATCAAGGCTTCACCGTGGATTTCTACAAATATCCTCGGCTTGGAACCACGTTCAAAACCGATCCAGACTATTACACCACCGGTTACAAGCAGTATGGATTTTTGAAAACTGTGACTGGCGTGACAAAGCTTAATTACGCCACTAATTCTTATTCTGACAAAGCCTATTATGGTCAGATTTATGGCTATGATCTCACAATTTCGAACTTTACAATGAGTATTGGAGGCTATTTTTTGGCACAGCAAACGGGTAACTATGTGTTTACTATGTACGCTGATGATGGCGGCTTTTTGCAATTTGGAGCAGGTACCTCCTGCTGTGGAGATGCGCTTGATGATGTCAGCGGAGACTCTTTTAAAGCCCAGTGGCCCGATACCGCGACCGCGACTTTCAATCTTCAGAAGGGCGTGTACTACCCAATAAAAATTGTGTTTGTGAACTGGAGTGGACCGGGCGGGCTCAACCTCAAGTATGTCGCGCCCGATGGAACTACAACCACGGAAGTTGGAAGTCAGGTTTACCAGGTCCAACAAGTTTGCACCAGGACCACAACTAGAACATGGACAGGATCTCAGACTTCTACCATCACAACTGGAAATTCGTTCTACGAGAATGTGATTGTTGAAGTGCCAACGCCAACACTGACAGTGACAACTTACTGGACTGGCAGCGGCACAACATCAACCACCATTTCAGGTAGCTCTGGCCAAAGCAACACTGTGATTGTTGAGTTGCCTCAAGCTACCACGACTTCTTACTGGACGAACACTTACACTAGCACCACGACTGTGACGCCAAGCAGTGGCGGCCAACCAACCGTGATTGTGGAAGTTCCACCACAGACCACCACGAGCTACTGGACAAACTCTTTTACTAGCACAACAACAGTGACGCCTAGTGGTGGAGGACAACCCACTGTGATCGTCGAAGTGCCGCAGGCTACGACCACGAGTTACTGGACGGAGTCTTACACCAGCACGTTGACTGTGACCCCTAGCGACGGCGGCAAGCCCACTGTGGTTGTCGAGATTCCTCAAGCGACAACTACCACATATTGGACCGAGTCTTACACTAGCACAACCACCGTGACGCCCACCAGCGGAGGTCAGCCGACTGTGATCGTTGAAATCCCGCCAGCCACATCAACTTCCTACTGGACCCAGTCATACACAAGTACAACCACAGTAACTCCAACTGCTGGTGGCAAGCCAACTGTGATTGTCGAAGTCCCGCAAGCAACATCAACCACTTATTGGACCGGGACTTATACTAGTACTACTACCATGACGCCTAGTGGCGGAGGACAACCCACTGTGATTGTTGAGTTGCCACCAAAGACTTCTACGACTTACTGGACCAACGACTTCACTAGTACCACGACTGTGACTCCTAGCGACGGCGGCGAGCCCACTGTGATTGTTGAATTGCCACCAAAGACTTCTACGACTTACTGGACCAACGACTTCACTAGTACCACGACTGTGACTCCTAGCGACGGCGGCGAGCCCACTGTGATTGTTGAGTTGCCACCAAAGACTTCTACGACTTACTGGACCAACGACTTCACTAGTACCACGACTGTGACTCCTAGCGACGGCGGCGAGCCCACTGTGATTGTTGAATTGCCACCAAAGACGTCTACGACTTATTGGACCAACGACTACACTAGTACCACGACTGTGACACCTAGCGATGGCGGCGAGCCCACTGTGATTGTTGAATTGCCACCAAAGACGTCTACGACTTATTGGACCAACGACTTCACTAGTACCACGACTGTGACTCCTAGCGACGGCGGCGAGCCCACTGTGATTGTTGAATTGCCACCAAAGACTTCTACGACTTACTGGACCAACGACTTCACTAGTACCACGACTGTGACTCCTAGCGACGGCGGCGAGCCCACTGTGATTGTTGAGTTGCCACCAAAGACGTCTACGACTTACTGGACCAACGACTTCACTAGTACCACGACTGTGACTCCTAGCGACGGCGGCGAGCCCACTGTGATTGTTGAATTGCCACCAAAGACGTCTACGACTTACTGGACCAACGACTTCACTAGTACCACGACTGTGACTCCTAGCGACGGCGGCGAGCCCACTGTGATTGTTGAATTGCCACCAAAGACTTCTACGACTTATTGGACCAACGACTTCACTAGTACCACGACTGTGACTCCTAGCGACGGCGGCGAGCCCACTGTGATTGTTGAATTGCCACCAAAGACTTCTACGACTTACTGGACCAACGACTTCACTAGTACCACGACTGTGACTCCTAGCGACGGCGGCGAGCCCACTGTGATTGTTGAATTGCCACCAAAGACTTCTACGACTTACTGGACCAACGACTACACTAGTACCACGACTGTGACTCCTAGCGACGGCGGCGAGCCCACTGTGATTGTTGAATTGCCACCAAAGACGTCTACGACTTATTGGACCAACGACTACACTAGTACCACGACTGTGACACCTAGCGATGGCGGCGAGCCCACTGTGATTGTTGAATTGCCACCAAAGACTTCTACGACTTACTGGACCAACGACTTCACTAGTACCACGACTGTGACTCCTAGCGACGGCGGCGAGCCCACTGTGATTGTGGAGTTGCCACCAAAGACGTCTACGACTTATTGGACCAACGACTTCACTAGTACCACGACTGTGACTCCTAGCGACGGCGGCGAGCCCACTGTGATTGTTGAATTGCCACCAAAGACTTCTACGACTTACTGGACCAACGACTTCACTAGTACCACGACTGTGACTCCTAGCGACGGCGGCGAGCCCACTGTGATTGTTGAATTGCCACCAAAGACTTCTACGACTTACTGGACCAACGACTTCACTAGTACCACGACTGTGACTCCTAGCGACGGCGGCGAGCCCACTGTGATTGTTGAATTGCCACCAAAGACGTCTACGACTTATTGGACCAACGACTACACTAGTACCACGACTGTGACTCCTAGCGATGGCGGCGAGCCTACTGTGATTGTTGAAGTCCCCAATGTACGTACTTCCACTTCTACTTGGACTGGCTCTTACACTACTTTGACTACTGTGACTGGTACTAACGGCGTCGAGACTCCTGTTGTTGAAGTTCCAGGTGTTGCCACGTCCACTTCTACTTGGACTGGATCTTACACTACTTTGACTACCGTGACTGGCACTGATGGCATCGAGACTCCTGTTGTTGAGGTTCCTGGTGTGAAGACCTCTACCTCCACTTGGACTGGATCTTACACTACTTTGACTACTGTGACTGGTACTGACGGCGTCGAGACTCCTGTTGTTGAAGTTCCAGGTGTTGCCACCTCCACTTCTACTTGGACTGGATCTTACACTACTTTGACTACCGTGACTGGCACTGATGGCATCGAGACTCCTGTTGTTGAGGTTCCTGGTGTGAAGACCTCTACCTCCACTTGGACTGGCTCTTACACTACTTTGACTACTGTGACTGGTACTAACGGCGTCGAGACTCCTGTTGTTGAAGTTCCAGGTGTTGCCACGTCCACTTCTACTTGGACTGGATCTTACACTACTTTGACTACCGTGACTGGCACTGATGGCATCGAGACTCCTGTTGTTGAGGTTCCTGGTGTGAAGACCTCTACCTCCACTTGGACTGGATCTTACACTACTTTGACTACTGTGACTGGTACTGACGGCGTCGAGACTCCTGTTGTTGAAGTTCCAGGTGTTGCCACCTCCACTTCTACTTGGACTGGATCTTACACTACTTTGACTACCGTGACTGGCACTGATGGCATCGAGACTCCTGTTGTTGAGGTTCCTGGTGTGAAGACCTCTACCTCCACTTGGACTGGATCTTACACTACTTTGACTACTGTGACTGGTACTGACGGCGTCGAGACTCCTGTTGTTGAAGTTCCAGGTGTTGCCACGTCCACTTCTACTTGGACTGGATCTTACACTACTTTGACTACCGTGACTGGCACTGATGGCATCGAGACTCCTGTTGTTGAGGTTCCTGGTGTGAAGACCTCTACCTCTACCTGGACTGGCTCTTACACAACCACTGTGACTGTGACTGGTACTGATGGCGGCGAAACTCCTGTTGTTGAGGTTCCAGGTGTTGCTACGTCGACCTCTACCTGGACTGGCTCTTACACAACCACTGTGACTGTGACCGGTACTGACGGCGTCGAAACTCCTGTTGTTGAGGTTCCAGGTGTGAAGACCTCTACTTCTACTTGGACTGGCTCTTACACTACTTTGACTACCGTGACCGGCACTGATGGCGTCGAAACTCCTGTTGTTGAGGTTCCAGGTGTTGCTACGTCGACCTCTACCTGGACTGGCTCTTACACAACCACTGTGACTGTGACTGGTACTGACGGCATCGAGACTCCTGTTGTTGAGGTTCCTGCCGCCAAGACTTTGACGTCTACCTGGACTGGTTCTTACACAACCACTGTGACTGTGACTGGTACTGACGGCATCGAGACTCCTGTTGTTGAGGTTCCTGCCGCCAAGACTTTGACGTCTACCTGGACTGGTTCTTACACAACTACTGTGACTGTGACTGGTACTGATGGCATCGAGACTCCTGTTGTTGAAGTTCCGGGTGTTGCCACCTCCACCTCTACTTGGACTGGCTCATACACTACTTTGACTACCGTGACTGGCACTGATGGCGTCGAGACTCCTGTTGTTGAAGTTCCGGGTGTTGCCACCTCCACCTCTACTTGGACTGGCTCTTACACAACCACTGTGACTGTGACTGGTACTGATGGCGTCGAAACTCCTGTTGTTGAGGTTCCAGGTGTTGCTACGTCGACCTCTACCTGGACTGGCTCTTACACAACCACTGTGACTGTGACTGGTACTGATGGCATCGAGACTCCTGTTGTTGAAGTTCCGGGTGTTGCCACCTCCACCTCTACTTGGACTGGCTCTTACACAACCACTGTGACTGTGACTGGCACTGATGGCGTCGAGACCCCTGTTGTTGAAGTTCCGGGTGTTGCCACTTCCACCTCTACTTGGACTGGCTCATACACTACTTTGACCACTGTGACCGGCACTGACGGCGTCGAAACTCCTGTTGTTGAGGTTCCAGGTGTGAAGACCTCTACTTCTACTTGGACTGGCTCTTACACTACTTTGACTACCGTGACCGGCACTGATGGCGTCGAAACTCCTGTTGTTGAGGTTCCAGGTGTGAAGACCTCTACTTCTACTTGGACTGGCTCTTACACTACTTTGACTACCGTGACCGGCACTGATGGCGTCGAGACTCCTGTTGTTGAAGTTCCGGGTGTTGCCACCTCCACCTCTACTTGGACTGGCTCTTACACAACCACTGTGACTGTGACTGGCACTGATGGCGTCGAAACTCCTGTTGTTGAGGTTCCAGGTGTTGCTACGTCGACCTCTACCTGGACTGGCTCTTACACAACCACTGTGACTGTGACTGGTACTGATGGCATCGAGACTCCTGTTGTTGAAGTTCCGGGTGTTGCCACCTCCACCTCTACTTGGACTGGCTCTTACACAACCACTGTGACTGTGACTGGCACTGATGGCGTCGAGACCCCTGTTGTTGAAGTTCCGGGTGTTGCCACTTCCACCTCTACTTGGACTGGCTCATACACTACTTTGACCACTGTGACCGGCACTGACGGCGTCGAAACTCCTGTTGTTGAGGTTCCAGGTGTGAAGACCTCTACTTCTACTTGGACTGGCTCTTACACTACTTTGACTACCGTGACCGGCACTGATGGCGTCGAGACTCCTGTTGTTGAAGTTCCGGGTGTTGCCACCTCCACCTCTACTTGGACTGGCTCTTACACAACCACTGTGACTGTGACTGGCACTGACGGCATCGAGACTCCTGTTGTTGAGGTTCCTGCCGCCAAGACTTTGACGTCTACCTGGACTGGTTCTTACACAACTACTGTGACTGTGACTGGTACTGATGGCGTCGAGACTCCTGTTGTTGAAGTTCCGGGTGTTGCCACCTCCACCTCTACTTGGACTGGCTCTTACACAACCACTGTGACTGTGACTGGTACTGACGGCGTCGAAACTCCTGTTGTTGAGGTTCCAGGTGTGAAGACCTCTACTTCTACTTGGACTGGCTCTTACACTACTTTGACTACCGTGACCGGCACTGATGGCGTCGAGACTCCTGTTGTTGAAGTTCCGGGTGTTGCCACCTCCACCTCTACTTGGACTGGTTCTTACACAACCACTGTGACTGTGACTGGTACTGATGGCATCGAGACTCCTGTTGTTGAAGTTCCTGCCGCCAAGACTTTGACCTCTACCTGGACTGGCTCTTACACAACCACTGTGACTGTGACTGGTACTGATGGCATCGAGACTCCTGTTGTTGAGGTTCCTGCCGCCAAGACTTTGACGTCTACCTGGACTGGTTCTTACACAACTACTGTGACTGTGACTGGTACTGATGGCATCGAGACTCCTGTTGTTGAAGTTCCGGGTGTTGCCACCTCCACCTCTACTTGGACTGGCTCTTACACAACCACTGTGACTGTGACTGGCACTGATGGCGTCGAGACCCCTGTTGTTGAAGTTCCGGGTGTTGCCACTTCCACCTCTACTTGGACTGGCTCATACACTACTTTGACCACTGTGACCGGCACTGACGGCGTCGAAACTCCTGTTGTTGAGGTTCCAGGTGTGAAGACCTCTTCTTCTACTTGGACTGGCTCTTACACTACTTTGACTACCGTGACCGGCACTGATGGCGTCGAAACTCCTGTTGTTGAGGTTCCAGGTGTTGCTACGTCGACCTCTACCTGGACTGGCTCTTACACAACCACTGTGACTGTGACTGGTACTGATGGCATCGAGACTCCTGTTGTTGAAGTTCCGGGTGTTGCCACCTCCACCTCTACTTGGACTGGCTCTTACACAACCACTGTGACTGTGACTGGTACTGATGGCGTCGAGACCCCTGTTGTTGAAGTTCCGGGTGTTGCCACTTCCACCTCTACTTGGACTGGCTCATACACTACTTTGACCACTGTGACCGGCACTGACGGCGTCGAAACTCCTGTTGTTGAGGTTCCAGGTGTGAAGACCTCTACTTCTACTTGGACTGGCTCTTACACTACTTTGACTACCGTGACCGGCACTGATGGCATCGAGACTCCTGTTGTTGAAGTTCCGGGTGTTGCCACCTCCACCTCTACTTGGACTGGTTCTTACACAACCACTGTGACTGTGACTGGTACTGATGGCATCGAGACTCCTGTTGTTGAAGTTCCTGCCGCCAAGACTTTGACCTCTACCTGGACTGGCTCTTACACAACCACTGTGACTGTGACTGGTACTGATGGCATCGAGACTCCTGTTGTTGAGGTTCCTGCCGCCAAGACTTTGACGTCTACCTGGACTGGTTCTTACACAACCACTGTGACTGTGACCGGTACGGACGGTCTTCCAACGCCGCTCGTGGAATTGCCTTCCAGTTTGGCCGGTGCGTCTACCTCTACCTGGGCTGGTTCTTATACTACCACTGTGACTGTGACTGGTACTGACGGCATCGAGACTCCTGTTGTTGAGGTTCCTGCCGCCAAGACTTTGACGTCTACCTGGACTGGTTCTTACACAACCACTGTGACTGTGACTGGTACTGATGGCATCGAGACTCCTGTTGTTGAGGTTCCTGCCGCCAAGACTTTGACGTCTACCTGGACTGGTTCTTACACAACCACTGTGACTGTGACTGGTACTGATGGCATCGAGACTCCTGTTGTTGAAGTTCCTGCCGCCAAGACTTTGACGTCTACCTGGACTGGCTCTTACACAACCACTGTGACTGTGACTGGTACTGATGGCATCGAGACTCCTGTTGTTGAAGTTCCTGCCGCCAAGACTTTGACGTCTACCTGGACTGGTTCTTACACAACTACTGTGACTGTGACTGGTACTGACGGCATCGAGACTCCTGTTGTTGAGGTTCCTGCCGCCAAGACTTTGACGTCTACCTGGACTGGTTCTTACACAACCACTGTGACTGTGACTGGTACTGATGGCATCGAGACTCCTGTTGTTGAGGTTCCTGCCGCCAAGACTTTGACGTCTACCTGGACTGGTTCTTACACAACCACTGTGACTGTGACTGGTACTGATGGCATCGAGACTCCTGTTGTTGAAGTTCCTGCCGCCAAGACTTTGACGTCTACCTGGACTGGCTCTTACACAACCACTGTGACTGTGACTGGTACTGATGGCATCGAGACTCCTGTTGTTGAAGTTCCTGCCGCCAAGACTTTGACGTCTACCTGGACTGGTTCTTACACAACTACTGTGACTGTGACTGGTACTGACGGCATCGAGACGCCTGTTGTTGAGGTTCCTGCCGCCAAGACTTTGACGTCTACCTGGACTGGCTCTTACACAACCACTGTGACTGTGACTGGTACTGACGGCATCGAGACTCCTGTTGTTGAGGTTCCTGCCGCCAAGACTTTGACGTCTACCTGGACTGGTTCTTACACAACCACTGTGACTGTGACCGGTACGGACGGTCTTCCAACGCCGCTCGTGGAATTGCCTTCCAGTTTGGCCGGTGCGTCTACCTCTACCTGGACTGGTTCTTATACTACCACTGTGACTGTGACTGGTACTGACGGCATCGAGACTCCTGTTGTTGAGGTTCCTGCCGCCAAGACTTTGACGTCTACCTGGACTGGCTCTTACACAACCACTGTGACTGTGACTGGTACTGACGGCATCGAGACTCCTGTTGTTGAGGTTCCTGCCGCCAAGACTTTGACGTCTACCTGGACTGGTTCTTACACAACTACTGTGACTGTGACTGGTACTGATGGCATCGAGACTCCTGTTGTTGAAGTTCCGGGTGTTGCCACCTCCACCTCTACTTGGACTGGCTCTTACACAACTACTGTGACTGTGACTGGTACTGATGGCATCGAGACTCCTGTTGTCGAAGTTCCTGCTTCCAAGACATCTTCGTCTATCCAGGTCACTACCAGCATGCCGTCGGGAAGTGTGATCATTCCGTCGTCGGTTTTGACTCCAGTATCGTCTCGTTATATTTCATCGCTGTCGTCTTTGCCTTACAACTCAGGGGGTTGGAATCTGTCTTATGTCCAATCTCTGACATCCAAGTCGACGGTCGGTAGTTCAGGCCTGAGCACGATAACAGGTGCCACAAGCGTCACCATAACGTCTGCCGGGAACTCCGTGTCCATTCATTCGTCGCCGGAGATGTCTACGTTAACCGGAAGCTCTATTGTCTTCTCTTCGTTTGGCAGTCTGTCCGCAACTCTGCTGCTGTATGTGTCTATGGGATCAGCAACAAGCTTACCTACAACTTCATCGGAAGCGACTGGACTGACCGACGATTCGTCCAGAATTGCGACGGAGACCCGCACTGTCGTGATTACGACAACGAACGATTCGGGTGCGACAGAGATCGTTACATCCACATTGACCACGACATATTGCCCAGTGACTTCCCTGAGCGAGCCCAATTACACAACCGAAACTTACACTACCGTTGCAACCTTGAGTCTTGGTCCCGAATCATCAGAAATCACTACCTTGACTCTCACGCTGACTTATTGCCCTGAGAATGAGCAAAGTTCCTCATCTTCACAAAAAGTGACCGGTGTGCCTCCTTCGGTGCATATTTCGAACACTGAGACTGTCGCAGTAACCGACACGGCTAGTAAGGATGGCCAGGATGATGGTGCATCGACTGCTTCGCCTTGGATCACTGTATCAATTGAAACTGGCGCCCCAGCCTCTCAAAGCGAGGGCGACGTGACTTCTGGTGCGATTGTCACCCTGAAACCTGCGATGAGCGTGAACTCTGCGAGTCTAACTGCAAGCCCAATGCAGAGCTATTCTGATATAGTCACTGATGGCAGTTCCGCGACGACTCGGCCTGCCTCAGAAGCTCAAAAAGTGGGCTCGTCTGTTGCATCACTGATGTCGACTGTCTCTAAGAGTTCGATCACATCTTCAAGTACAACTACCGCAGCCATCCCCTCATCAGTCCCAACGTATGAGGGAAGTGCGTCTGTCGTTTCGGCTAAATCAGTCATATTCTTCGTGCCTATCATATTTTTGCTTTTCTAAGCTTTCATTCTCGTTGACTTGAGTCAACATTTCGGGATTTTCTTGATTTGATTATCCAGCGTTCATCCGCCTTTCGTCCCACATATTTTCGAGCTTACGAGCTAACTTTTCGATAATAAACAATTTTTTATACACTTCTTTTGTAATTTCTGCGTGTGCACTTGTGCAACTGGAAGGTGAAGCGCAACCATCAAGGCTGGAAACGATTCATGAACCGTACACTGCCACGCCGGAAAGCAAGCTTCAGTAAATGATGGCAAAAAAAAACTTGTTCTCGCTATTTGCAGAGCTGAGTAAGCAATTCTGGGTCCCTATCCTCGATCAGATGAGCCAAGCAAACAAAAAAGAAGCTCTATGTTGATTTAGAATATTTCTCCATTAATATGTCTTTCTGTCAGGCGAAACTGGAGGAAGATAAATACGTCGTATCATAAATGTGTTTCTCCGAGCTGAAGGCATTTACCACAAGAAATTTTGTCGAGTTTGAGAATTCGAGGTAAAGAACTTACTGGAGCCTGGGTAAGACCCTACAAGCCAGCAGTCGCATGGAATAGATCTTCACCGCCCACCCAGTAACATTGGCAGAGCTCTTCTCCTCATTATTCGCTACATGACGTGTCCTTTGCAATTTTTTGGAACGTAAAAAATTTTTTCAGGCGGGAGAGATAATCCGTAGTTATCACTTTTCTCATCTTTCTCTCTGGTAGATCAGCTCTCCTTGTCCACTTTCTGTTAACTCCGGCGCGTCGCTTCGGTTTCTTTTTTTTCGTTTGGGGAGCGATTTTTCTACCCGAAGGCGCACCTGCTCGTCATACGACCGCAGTTTTTGATCCTATCATAGGACAGGGGCCAATGCACCTCCAAGAGATAGCAAAATCTCATTCATAACGATATACCCCATATTGGAGAAACCGAAAATGCTGAGTTTTACTTATGAGGAGCCAAGATTTTGGCCCTCAAATTATCGTTGTAACGCGATTTATCGTAATAACGGAGATCGTAATAACGGAGATCGCTATAACGGAGATCGTTATAACGCGCACAACTTGGGCCCCTGAGCTAGGCATAACAAACAAGCGACTCTTATTTGCTGACTCTGGAATACTTTATTTTGACAGCCTCAAATGACGTGTGACGAGCTGTGGTGCTAAGACTACTTTCAAAATGAGCCGTCGCCTTATCTGAGTTACAATTGCGATTGAACGTTATGTTACATGTTTTTGCGTCTATCAGAGACGTATGCGGACAACGCCTGCTTGATGGAGGCAGCTGATGAGACATCTCTGAATGACGTGTCCGTAGTACCGAAACGGCACCGATGCATCCACCTTCTTTCTGAGATCAATAAAGTTCCCGAAAGCTACTTGAAAATCTGTCTATCGCAATGTACACTGATTGGGAGACGCGATGCCTCACAAAAATCTGCTTAACCCGATTTGGGTGAGTGTTTGAAGAAAACGATGTTCGCCAGTGATGTGGAGTGTGGAAACAGTCCTGAAATCTCCGGTATTAGCCAGCCAGTGTTCAATTAATCGCCCATACGTCCGTCAAAGGAGTGCGACACTTCCTCGCAAACCCACCCGCCGAACGATTCAATTCGACCCTGAGGCAACAAGACCCAATCTTAGACTGATGAGAAATGACACTCCTGCTCTCCGGGTACGATTACTTGAAAGTCAAGTTTTGTACCGTTCCAGCAACCGCACGCAAAGTGACCTGGCTTACGGCGGTTATGACCATGCCTGCTGTGGCCAAAGACAACCAATCAAAACGTTCTGTATGGCCAAGGTGCTCGAATTAAACTATAAGATATTCAAAAGGGCTGTTTTTTGAGCGCTGCATTTTACTGGGAAAAGGAGTCCGTTGTTTTTGACACTTGCGTCAGAATTCTAATTTGCAAGTCGCCCTCATCTTAATGGCATCTGTCTGCGGCCAATGTAACTGGTTTGACCGCGTAATTTGGATTGGAGAAGATAGCCTTGTTGAAGAAGGGACAAATGGTGCTTCCTGCTGCCTTTTGGTGCCGCCGGATGGATCATTGCTCAACTCGGCAGGAAATCTTTCCAGACGTCGATAAATGTTGATGTTGCTTGAGAAGTACAAATCGATCGGATCTTTGAGTGCTGATTCATCTGTGAAGTCTAGGGATGTCAGCTACCGACATAAAGTGGAGAGTCCAGTCGGATTGTGTCCCTTTGAAGCTTACTGTGACAAGTTTGGAGGCGACACCACGAAGTAGGTCTTTAAGCATATCAGAAAATAGGCTGGATCGTCGTGTGGGATATTTTGGTAGGATTTAACAATTAGCTGGTGGTTGTCGCTGGAGCTAAAAACCTTAGCAACCATCTGACCGTCCAAGGCTTCTATGTTTTTGGCCACATTGTTCAAGATCCCAAGAGGCGTGTCCAAATTATAGTGGTTTTTGCCTCTTGGAACAACGAGTTCTATGTTGAGGACTTCTTCAAGAATTGTATAACCTTTTGAGAGGGTTTCTTAGACGTGGTACATCATGTTTGCTGATAATAGCCAGGAGGCAGATTGATCACCAATTTTGTGTAAGTTGCGTAGGTGTGTATTACAATCAAGCATACATATATTCGAAAATCCCAACGCATGAACTCAGAGACCAACACAAGTAGCCAAGTCTGCCCAATTCTGCCTGCAAGTTATTGACGTTTGCGACTCATTGACACCTACCGGGCTACGAAAGCAAAACTCGCCAAATTGTATCATTTGAAAAGGAAACGCAAGAAGCTACGAGGCATTTCAAGCAGGGCATGTCCAGCTTCGGTCGGCCTTTTATTGTCACAAAAGACCAATCCATTGAGAATGTTGCCTTCAAGCCTCGCTTATAATGGCACACTTATCGTTGTAGCCTTCTGTTTGCAAGATCCTTCCTTCGCTGGACCTGAGAGGTAATGAAAACAAAAGCGTCTCGTTTCACATGACCCCTTATGGAGCTTCCATACCAACGTGTGGCGAAGGCATGACATCACCAGGGGATAGAAATTCAGACGCTCCGGTAGATGCGTTTTATGTATTGCAATCAGCAAAAAGAACGCGGCCTAGCGATGATGCGCAAGTTCTTACACTAGTGGACGTATTATCATAATTGCGGCTCTAATGAGCTGGGTGGAACTGGATGTCATGGAAATGTGATCGGCATTTTCTGAGCCATCGAGCTGACCATGAAAACGCCCGATTGGGGATTTAAGCGGATTGTTCGCGCCCGCCTCAGGCATCACGTGACCTGTCTTTTCGAGTGTTTTGTTTTTTCCTTCCAACGCTGATGCGTTGTTGGTTATATTGAAACGCCTCATTTGTCTCATACTCGAGGATTGAACCAGAATGAATCAAACGAAATAATGCCTTAGGGATCGAGCTTTGGAGACCGAGCGTTCGATAAGACCGCCCGAAAGTGACCCTTGAAAGCGGCTTTGGACTCTATGCAAAACACATATATTCTTGAATCGCTGCAACCATCAGGTACCCTCGGTGTCTCATTACTCCACACTGCTGGCCACAACTGCTGAGTCTATTTGTTTCCCATTCCACAGGAAACCTTGAGAAATTTGTTTTTCCAGAAAACCGTCGCTACCCAAAACTTCCTTGACCACTAAGATGCGGCAAAATCTTCAAATGGCGCCGACAGCAAAGATGGCCCACGGGAGGACAGGTTGAATCCAATACGGCAAGCTGTTGTGAACGCTTTGGCCATCCATTGGAGGGAGATAAGGCGCCACGATCAAGTACAAAGACTGAGCCCGAAGGAAACAACCACAAGAAATCACGTGAGGATTCCAGGCTTTCGAGAGCTCCTTCTTTCTCATTTCGAATGGATGGCCTTGTTGTATATCCTGCTCATTTCTAGAGAATGTCTACCAAGATACTACATGCTCAAGTGAAATTCGTGAAGACCATTGTCTGCGTGCCAGTTCAAGGCGTGGCCTCGCACAAAGGACTCTACATGAGCTTGCTGGCGTGATTAATTGAAGCAAAGTTACTATGAAGAGGTTTTTGGGTCCAACGGCTTTCTGTCGTATCGAACGTGCGCTTTGTGGTGTGTTGCATCGCTGGTTGCTTCTTTTGCTGCTGTGTTTTGATGGCTGAGTTGAGTGAGAACGCCGACAAGCGCAGATATGAGTTTGTCAACGGCCGCGGCTTCGTGAAAGCATGGGATTTCAAAAGCGATTGGCGACTGGCTAGGACAAGTTGTACTCCTGCGCACCTTGATATTCATGAGCACCTGCAACGACTCATTGCTTGCTGAAAAAGATTTTGCATGTAACGTCACTGATAGGGTTCCCGCGCACGCGCAGTTCCCGCGCACGCGAAACGGAACGCGTCTCCCAAAACTTTATAAACTTTTTAAACACGCGTCATGAATTGACTTTTGCCGGCACCCCCTCCAATTTTGGATGTAAAGGGGGAGAGGGTCCGAATTGCTGCTGAAGCCTATAAAAAAAGAAAATTTCCCTCTGTGCGTGCTGCTGCGGTTAGGTTTGGGGTCGCTGAGACGACTCTTCGCGGTCGGCTTAAGGGTGTTTTAGATCGCTCTCAAGCACGCTTAGAATTGACAAAATTGAAACAGCCAGAGGAGGCATCGTTAGTTAAATGGGCCCTCTCCATGATTTCTAGAGGGTTGCCGCCTCGGCCCGCTAGTGTACGAAAAATGGCCGATTTTTTACTCGCGTTGCGCGATTCGGGTGAGGAACTTTCTGTTGGACAAAAGTGGGCAGCAAGATTTGTGTCGAGACATCCAACCATTAAAACTTGTCGTTCTAGACGCTATGATTATAAGAGAGCTTTGTGTGAATCGCCAGCTGTTTTCAATTCGTGGTTTGACGTCGTAAATGATGTCAAAATCAAGTATGGCATTTGTGAGGATGACACGTACAATGTTGATGAAACGGGCTTTATGATGGGACTTACTGGGTCAGAAATAGTCATCACAGGTACTGATATACGTGGTCGAAAGAAGGTTGTGCAGGCTGGGAACAAAGAGTTCGTGACGGCTATTGAATGTATCAATGCTTCGGGGTGGGTCTTGGATCCCTTCATTGTGTTCAAGGGGAAGCAACTCGGAAAATCTTGGTTTAATGCACTCGAAGACAACTGGCGTTTGGGTGTTAGCCCAAACGGATGGACTTCAAACGATATAGCTGTCGCTTGGCTAAAAAAAGTCTTTATTCCACAAACGAGAGGGCGCGCAAAAGGCGAGTATCAACTTTTGATTCTTGACGGTCACGGAAGTCATTTAACGGTTGAATTTGACCAAATTTGTACCGCTAACAAAATAATTCCGATTTATATGCCACCACACACGTCACATTATTTACAACCCCTTGATGTTGGGTGTTTTGGGCCTTTGAAGCGGATCTATCAGCAGCTTGTGCAAGAACAGAACGAGCGCGACGTACAAGCGGAGACGCGCGTTCACATTCTGAAAGAAGACTTCCTTGAATTATACAGAAAAGCCAGAATTTCTTCATTTACTGCATCAAATATCCGAAGCAGCTTCCGGTCCACGGGCTTAGTACCTTTTTGCAGACAAAAAGTAATTGACATGCTCGAGATACAAGTCCATCCCGAAACACCTCCTCAAACTCCATCGCGAGACATACCGTCGTGCTCAACCCCCAATACCCCTTCTTTTTTCAAAAAAATTTGTGAATTAGAAAAGACCCTTTACAAAATTGTCCCAAGGCCCCCTCCAATTGAATTTAGAGACGCTTTGAATAGCTTGTTGATGTTGACTCATGGCGCGCATCATTCAGCGGCTTTTGCGCAGAAACAATGCTCGGATATTCTCGCTGAGCATAGAAAAGAAAAGGCTAAAAAGAATAAATCTAGAAAGCGCATAACCGGAATAGCAGATTTGTCGCTCGAGGAATATAAAGAGAGAGAATTGGCTGTGTCACAAGCTCAAACGTCCAAAAGTACGCAAATTCGCAACCGCGCCAACGACGATTCACCGCTACGCAAGCGAAACACTAAAAGGTGTGGGAGTTGTGGAAGGATAGGTCACAATAGAGTGACCTGCAAAGAATCTGGTTCATAAATTAAATTTTAAAATTTATGGCATTTTAACAATTATTTTGGCAACTGTAAATTTCGCACCCAAATGCGTGCGCGGGAACCCTATCAGTGACGTTACCAGGCGTTCTCTGGCATCTGAACTTGGATGGCTCGTTCAACTGATATTCGGAATTCCAGAAATGCATCTAGTTGCAATGATTAATTCTCGAGATGTTTCATCCAGATACTTCGATCTGTCGTCAGAAAATCGAATGGTACAGCTGTATCTGTAAAAGCGTGTGCATGTTTCGAGAATCTTGCTCACGAAATCGACTACGCAATTGATAGCTACATCTCGAGAGAACTCATGATGCTTTGGAGAGGTGTTGAAAGTTATATTTTTTTCTTTTTTTTGATATTCTGAGCCTGGAACTTGTTATCGTTCATGGCTCTATCACAAAGAAGCTCAAGGAGAGTCTCTCCAAGCCATTGCCGCCCAATCGCTGAAATGACCTAGTGGCTCAGTTTTACGTCACTTCATTGGACGTCGCCTAAATTCAGTCATTCAAGAGGTACTGAACAATCATTCATATTCGCGCAATCGAGCATTCACTGTAGGATCGAACAAGTCTTGAATTATGCTCTTCGATTTAATGCATGGGTTCGCTTATCCGAGCATTCAGCCCTCTTTGTGCTGAGCGCTTCGCGTAAAAAGTAAAAAGAAGAAATTTATCAGTGTATGACTTTAATTTAACAGCCAAATGGCGTGTAAAATTGATCGCTTTCTTTTTGATATCGTCATCAAGGCTAATCCACGTTGAGATCTCTAATTTGACGAAGTCACGTGATGGCCGCCCCTGAGTGTTTTGATTGCCAGCGTCAAGGTGTTGAACAAGCCAAACAGAAACACCGAAAACTCAACATCATGCCCAGAAAATTTAGCCAATCATTGTTCTATATGTGAAAACTCAATCACCGCAACCAGATGAAGTAAGAAATTCTCATTTCGTCTACGCTCCCGAAGAAATTTTACAATTTGGCCTCAACAAGCGCACTTTAACAAACAATCAACTTTGCTCAATGGAACACAAAAAAAGTCCATCATTCGAGCTCTCATGATGATTCAAGAGCTGTTATGAATACTCTACGCGTGTTTTTCCTCGAAAGTAGCATTGCTGAGTCCTGCTACGCTGTATCAGGTGAGGCAAGATCAAGCCCTCGAGAAATCAATGATCAGATTACTTTTCGTTGGCCTCTATTGCTACCATATCCCTACTTCAATGTGTCTGGAACTGAACTTCAAGCCATGCAATCTATTTCCAGATATTTTCAGCTGCTATTCCGTGCTTTCGAAGCTGTGTTCACAGTGGATTCGCGTTTGAACAACATGATCTTACGACAGGCCTCTAACGCCTAGAACTGACTGAATTTGATTTCAAAAAGGTTATTTTCACTAAACTAATATAACGGGGGTCGATTATATCAGCTTTGAAGCATTTTTCGCCGAAGTATCAGTGTTTTTGTCCTGAACTTGTGCTGGGAACAGATAAGGAGAGACCTGGCGATAAGTGATTTGAATTCAGGCAAGAATCGCTGGAAGATTTAGCACATCACCGTATGAGCCCAATGCTTTCCAAATTTTGGCCCTCGTGGTGTCTAGCGTCTATTAGAGCGATCTTTTCTTAGGTCGGATTTGCATAAGCTGGCATTGGGCTCACAGTTCAACCGCGGCAAAGCTACAATTGAGTCTTGGGATATCTTGTGTGACTTGTGAGGAGCGTTATGAAGCTACTTTTGTTTGTCGAATTGATAATTGGTCCTCTAAGATTGGATGGAATGTTTACGTGAGACAAAGTCGATACTGATCCCTCTTCGCAATTTGAGCCTGCTTCGAATTATCCTCGATTCTAGAGCGCTACAAGCTTGAGGGTTCTCGGAGTTCATGACCCATTTTCACGAGAAGAAGGTTTCTTTTCTCTGTGATCGCTCGCGTAAAGCCGAACTCGTGATTTATCGTTGTTCATCTTAGAAAATGGAGCGTCATTCTTTATGAAGTATAAGCTGCATAATTAGTGATCGGGATAGCGATGTGGGTCTGTCTTGATCGTCAACTGCCAGCACATGTTTTGCGAGATACTCCCACACTTTGCGTCCAAAAACATCCAAAGTGCTTTGTGATGTGGGTCAAGAGGGGCGAAGGAGTGTCGAATATACACTGTGGAGAATTCAGATCCGTTGCACGCTTCTTTTTACACGGGTCGATCGTCCTGTCAGCCTCAAAGTCGATCGTTTTTCCAGAACAATTTGGATGAAAAACAATGGCAATACATGCATTACTTGCAAGCTGCTTTACACTGGGTGAAGAAGTTGCTTGCTGGTGAAAATTGGGTTTTTCTGGTCAGTCTGAAATCCAGACATCGGGCATGAGTCATTGAATCAGGCGGGCTTTTGAAGACTTCCTCATTTGGGTAACGTCCTCTACTGATGGGTCTTTGACACATCGGGTCATGTGAGGGCTTCTGAGCATCCTGATGTGAAGTTGGGGTGTCAAAAAAAGAAAAAGATTGCAACACCATAATTTCGTATATGGTCTCCCAATACACTGCTCAATATGGCTCTGTGAAACTTAACTTTCGCTGATGGGACGGGAAACGGTGTTTTTTTCATGATATGGCCGCAACCGAGGGCCCCTATTCTTGCAACTCTCCGAAAAATCTCTTCAGAAGTGAATGGCTAGGCTTCTAAAACGCTACAGAATTTCAAGAACAACTCGGGCAATGTGGCTAGAGGACTTTGAAGCAACCAAACATGAACTTGTTGATACTCTTTCATTTGTTGTTAGCCCTTACGTGTTCAGTTCAGCCAAGCCCGTCCTGCTCCTACCTTGAAGAATTTGCTTACTTTCATATAGGTCTTGCGCAACCTGGTGGCGAAGGAAGCCCCACTTTAAGGCGTCGATGACAGTTGCTTACAGAATCAGAGGCACCGCCTGGTAACGACAATTACAAATCTGCAAACCGCGATGGGCTTCCTTGATCATATGCTCCCATGCTATCGCCAAGCATTCTGGTTGATCCTTGATCGTGGAATGTCAGGTGATTTACATTTCGATGTCCGCCATGCTTTGGAAGATGTTGGCACTTCTTTGGGTTTGACCTTCCATGAAGCCGTGCCCCAGGTCAAGGGCGTCAAGCGTCTCCATCAAGCATTATAAAACACAGCAAATATGACTAAGTATAGGTTCTGGTGGTGATTCTGAGTGTGAAGATTGGGCATCGCGAGAGTCTGAAGCCAATGGCACCGTTTATAGAGCGAATATGTCGGGATCGTGTCAGCTATCAGCATACCGTACTTGATGATCAATTGTTTGATTTTAAATCAGCCTGTTCTGGACATCGCGCACGAATCTATAGCCCTTTGAGTACCCGCAAGCTCTGCCGATGGTAGTTTCCACCGTGCACCACCTTCGACCCTCTATGATCAAATGACAACTTGACAAAGAGCTAGATAATCGTGTGTTTCAAGGCATGAGAGAATGAACATGTTGTCGATGAATGATTATACAGGTGGCGCTAAGAGAGGCAAGCAACCTTTGACACTAGATATATAATTACACGGTTTCTGTAATTTTCCAAACATACAGAGATCTTAGTTTCCCGTTTATTTCTACGGACAGTGTAATGTTTCCATGATTGATAGTGTCTGACAGAGCCACGTAAGCTCCGAAACCTTTCGATGAGGTTTAGAGTTTTAAGTGGCATAAATTTTCGGGTTTTTGAGCAACGAACATGAATGAAAACTCACGCAACTTAGATCAATGGCTCACGGTGACATACATTTCGAGAATGCAAATCTCGTCAAAATTGTCGGTGAAATAAGCATTCTGTTTATAGACACCACTGTCCGAGGCGCCGGTGAGCGCACACGCAGAGATATAATTTGCCTAATCTCGATTTTTCTGCGCAATCACCGGTAAATCTGTGATATAATACTTTCCATAACATGATATCAAATGTATTCTATACTAAAATATGTATATTTACTAGAAATTCCTTTGTTGAGTATTTATTCTGGATCTTTTTAGATCTTTTGATTTCGCACTTTACACAAATCTCTATCTCCTATCTCAATAATTTGACCACATTTCGAAAAAGACCAAGGTTATAGAAAAAAAAAGTGCAATGGCTTGAACTACGAGATTGTGTAGAATAACAAATTTGATCAAGGCATTGAGCTCTCACAAGAGCCTACAAGACACTTCAGTCTTTCTTCGGTCGCTCCTCATGTGCATACGAATGCGGTCGTAAAAATCGCGTTTGAAATTGTCTTGAAAATGTCCACAAGGTGACTTGATGGGGAGTGAAAGATCTAATATATATATGCCATATACGATTCAAGCAGACTCTACTCTCATGCATGCTACCAAAGACGTGAAGCTGCTTATGGAAATCAGACAATTAATAGTACGCCTTCATGTTGAGAACAAATTCAGTCTCAGCAGAGCTGTTCAGGGACACAGATATCTCAAGGAATACAATTTTCAGATGAGCAATCCACTATTGAATCTAATAGGACATCGATATAGGGTAAGCCACGTAACATACACATACCCATGTTATGTAAGGACGTCCGGGTGTAGCTGCGGGAACGGGCTCGCGCAATGAACAACGCATGTCTCTGATTGAGGCGGCAATACGATTGAAACGAGTCAGATACCAAATACCAGGAGGTATTACAGAATTGAAGGGTTTGATTTTCGAACTGATCAAACATCGAGCCTTAGTGAGTTGGACTTGCGCCCGTGCTAATCCACTTTGAGTTCTCAGCTCCGAAGAGGCTCAACGGATATGTGGGAGCCTCCTTGACATCATTACCGTGTTTCATTATTCACTGCTAACTTCTTGGGCTTCTTTTTAGAAGCGATGGCTAATTAAAACGATAACGAAGTAGACAAGGTAGAGAGCGCTGTCATTGGCATTTCCACAAATGATACTCACAGAGCTTTCAAAGCCTATAAACGGATTTGCGAGAGATGACTCTGGGATCAGTGCTGACCAAAATCCACATTATACAACCAGATTTGAACATGATTGGTGAGAAGATTTGGAAATGCTTACTAATCCACAAAAGAGGCTTTAATGTCTGATTCCATCAGCTGCATACCTCGCTGACAAGTATCTCGCGTCATAAGGTGACTTTACACAAATTGATACGCGATCAAATAAAGGAGCTGTGGGGAGCACCGCGTGTTTCTTCAAAGGCAAGGAAATAAAACCCACTTCCTACCATCCCGAAGAATTCAGCATGTGGTCGAAAGAAGTGTACTAAAACAAATTAGTCTTACCCGATGTTTGTGGAAAGAGTCTCTGGTGATAGATTGGTTGGCTCGATTCGATTGCTGATGGTGCAATTGGGCACACCATGATCTGGCGGGGGGAATCTGGCTGGGAGAAAAAGCGCCAGCGTCAATCAAATGGTCAAACATGGTCTTGAACTAGTGCCTGTCAAAGGAGGCCTGTGCCTGAGATTTTGTGGTGCTTTATGGCTTATTTAAAACTAAGGGTCAGCTCGGCGCTTTTTTTTTGTGATAGATGTAGCTTTGAAGTGGGGAGACAAACTTTTATAGCTTGATTGG
This sequence comes from Metschnikowia aff. pulcherrima, assembly GCA_004217705.1. Classification (NCBI taxonomy): domain Eukaryota; kingdom Fungi; phylum Ascomycota; class Pichiomycetes; order Serinales; family Metschnikowiaceae; genus Metschnikowia; species Metschnikowia pulcherrima. The sequence goes on along the minus strand of CP034460.1, from coordinate 17,470 downwards.
TATGAAGTGACTGAATTTCGATGACTGTGGCTCATACGTGTATCACTGAGATTTTTGGCATTCATTGGAATGTGTTTTTTATCATGTGCGTCTATACAAAGTATGAGGTGAGTGGAGGCCGGCTGCTCATATCTCATGTCTTGCGCATACCGAATACAGAGAACTGCCGAGGCTCAGTGATGTGAGCATGGCCTATATCCGAATAGATTCTCACAGCATGAAACTACGTTCGAATTTCAAGATAGCAGCAAACATGCACCTGAATTGTGGCACCCCTTGAAAATGGTCTCTTTATGTACGAAGTAAGGCAGTGTGATTTGCAAATCCATTCTGGAGCTACGTAGCATCAAAGCAGCAGTCTCCACTAACGGTACACCTCACATATCGACAACTCAGTCAATATGTGACAAGTGAGCATGTTTGAATTGAAAGATTGCTACTGGGAGAAAAAGTAAAATGCAACACTTCTAGTTGCCGCCGACAGCATGTGACGGTGCGCGATGAACAAGCCCCTTCTCTCAAACAAAGCATACAGATGCGTTTCGACGACTTGAACACAAAGCGGTACCCGCCCGCATGACATCTAGCACTTTTGTTGTCAGATCTCAATACACCCGTGTTTCTCCTTACATCATATACTGTCACGTGCCCTCTGACCCGTACCTACGATTCAATTGGACAAATGGTGACTGTCTCATCACAAGATGACGGCAAGATTCACCTATAATGAAGACACATAATAGCACAACCGATGAATTAGACAGTCATATAGATGGATCGTTTATGTCAAGCGCCTTTGTGTTCGCCGTGGTTGTCTTAGTGAAGATGCGTGTTTTTTTTTCCACAGGCACGGGGTAACTGCTCTGCACACAATCGACGAGCCAAAACAAAACGAGCGCGACGCGTTTCTCTCGAACGTGTCCTCTCAAACCCGCGCCCAGCTTAAAGAATTTTCCACATCACTTTTTTTCACTACCATGAAGCACAAACAACATGTTTTCCACAACAGACACCAAGACTTGATAATCTGAGTGAGAATCTACTTACTATGATCAAGCACCGAGCCCACCCAAGATCTGCTAGATACAAATGAGACGAAGTTGTTTACTTCACCCGTTGGGACCCCTTCAAGAGCTTTCAAAAACGCCCACCGCAATGATCAAATCTAAGCGTCTTTGACTTTAAACTAGAGGGGTAGATACCTTCAGAGACACCGTTGCCTTCGGCTTCTGCCAAATGAAGTCCAGTATTGATATTGACCACAAATCCCAAAGACACGCTTGCCAATGTCGCAGGCCTGATCGTTCGATGCCAGAAAACAAACACGAAATTAAGCAGCATAGTCCAGAAGGATTCTAGCTGCCACTGATAGAAAGGAAGTGCCAGCAGTATATGACAATGTGTGAGGTCTGCCACTGCTATATTCAGTGCTGTTGCTGGCGAGAGTTCGCGTTTCGATTGATACTTTGATGCCGATTATGAATACTTGTGCTCAGTAAGGCAAGGCTTTCGAGGTCGAGTGCGCCGGGCCTGTGTCGGCTATTCTGAAAACAGGGAAAGGGGTTTGGGGCAAGGTGATTGATCATGTTATGCTTCAGAGTCATAGCATGATATGTGAAGTTACAGGACACAATTGTTTAAACTTCTGTCGTCCGTGTCGCTGAGAAGCGATCGACCTCTGCTGAGACTATTGATAGACGCGGGCGTAAGGCAAAGAACTGCCCTGGAAGAGCCAACCAGATCGCGTCAATGAAGACAAGCGTGATGAGGTAAACTTGGTCTGGCAAGGAACTATATCGGTCTTTGCGGTTGCATTGGTGCTTGATGCGAGTGTGCTTCTCGTCGAATGACAATCGTTGAGGCTAGTCAAGTCCATGCGAACACGCGAACAAGAGGTACCTCTCGACGCGCCATTTTCAGATACATCAAGCTGTTTTTGTTGCCTTCTATGTTTATTCTGTTTGAAGTGGACCCTTCGAGAGACGGGACGCGGAGATTTTTGCCAGAAATCACCCAGGCTACTCTTGCCGAGAGAATATCATACTGATAAGGCTGATCTGCGACACAAAACACACGGATGTCATCATGCATGTGTTGGCCAGTGCTTCACGATGACGACATGATTCTGTGATGTCCCAGTTTACTGAATGTGCCTGCCTAGACGAATCGGCCTTTTGTGATCTGCTACTGCCCTTTAATGAGATGATGTCGCCTGGAGGCAATCGGGTTCGGTCTGAGACACATTAAAGCCGGAGTATGTGTGGCCTTGTGGCATGATCTGCCGTTGCTGCTCATGACGAGAAAAGGTTTATTACCCAAGATGATGACGATGCGGTGCATCTTCTTGTGCTCGCAAGATGCTACAATTTCTTCGTTGAAGCCGTGAGCATCTCTTTCAAACCAGAGCTGTCGACCACGTCTGATGGCTGGATGCTTCGCAGCGCATGAAAATAATGTGTTTAACTAGAGCATGGACATTGGACGACGAAATTGGAATCAAGGTTGAAAAGGTCTGCAAGATTCTAAAGGCAGATACTCTGTGGCTGCACTCTGCGTCAACCTAGCGATGGCTTATCGGTGATACATGTTATACCGCCCTTCGATTAAAGGCCTCATTGAGAATTCTTGAGCCGTCCGTCTGCGCAACATGGTACTGACATCGACGTGGTCTGGTACGTGTCAAGCTACGCATGCGCTGCAAACGGAGCATTGGGTACTCCACAATGTGACACACGATCCAGGAAATACTTCAGAGTCCATACATTGGTGCGGCTTGGACTCTTTGATAAGCCTTATCCTCGCAATTGTGCTGGTGTGAGGGAATTAATGTCAGTTGCTCAACGGGTGTTGACCGAGCTTGACGATGCTGTCGGGTGTTAGATGAGTTTGTCAGAAGGGCGCTCCAAGGTGACACGTTGAGTTCTACACTCATCATGCGCGAAGCTAGTTTTGGGCGTCCACCAGCATAATTGCGCTATGGCCTCTGGAGTGCAACTGTTGGCTGCGTCGGCGTACTTGTCGGGTGCGCTTCTCGAGCGAGGCCTGCTAAGTCGACTTGCCAGGCGGTTGCTTCGTTTGGCCATCGGATGTTTCGACAAAGTTTCAAGCCGCAATGCGTAATGCATCCGGTTGCCTCATCTTCATGTCAACCAAGCAAGCTCAGAACCTCTCACAGGTTGCCAGCGTCACGTTTCTCCTTGAGATTGACCGCACGAGAGAAAATGATCGCATCTTCGAAGGCTTGCCAGGGTGGTACGACAAGGTGTATAATGCTTCTTGTTATCGAAGCTGTCGATGTGCTTGATGCCTATGAACAAGTCATTTTGAGGAAGAGACAAACAGACAAGCCACTGACGACACATGTCTCCTGCTCATTGAACAAATGCATGAGACAGCAACCTTCCTATGTGAGAGCGTGTGTTTGCGTGTCAGTTCTGTGATACCAGGTTACATCAATTTGAATGAACACAAGGCTTGTGAAGCGAAGTTGCAACAATCACGCTGGCGGATACCGATGATGGCAGTGCCGTGTGTGGGGTTGAGCTATGAGTGTGTCGAATGCTCAGTTGGTAGTCAATCGACTTGGCTTTCCGTCGCGTGTGTGCAAGAAGCGATTCTTCGAGTGGACAATTGAGGCTTTGTTCGGAACACAGGTCACGTTGCTGGCACGAACTCGATTAACCCCCTTACGTGGTGATCCTAGGGAAAGGTGTGTACACACTCATCAGATGGTGAAATCTGGTGTCGCAGTTGTGACGTGATACACATGGGTAAGCTATCGGATGTGATGTTGAGGGCATAACGTCGGCCAATTAGACTGTCTGTCGCAGACGTCGAGCTGGGTAGATGGCTGAATCTGCCTGAGAAATGTTTGCACGTCGCGGTTGCACTAAACTACCGAGTTACTCGTTGACAAGTACGCTGGTGGCACGACGAGTGCTCAATTGTAACTGCTGGCCTGGCCGTTGGATGAGTGTCATCGGCCTGAGGTTCCTCACACCTAGCTGCCTAGTGCGTTGGGTTGTTTGGTCGTCGTTTTATTCCTACAAAGTGCCATGGTACACTGCGTTCTGTTCTTGTTGCCTCATCTTTCTGTCCTTCGCGATCTATCTTGAACTCCCAAAGTGTTGCCATCGGCGCATACCACATCCTGATGAACTACAATGAAACGATGTGGCGCGCTGCCGAATGTATGTGAAAGAAGGATGTCTGCTGGTGTTAGATCTCGAAGCATGTGTGCTTGCTATCGAAGCGAACCGATGTGCTCGTTGTCTAAGAAGGTGCCATGTCGAAGAGAAGACAAGCCAACAACAACAAATGCGTCATGCTCAACAAAAGAGCCGTTGAGACCTCGGCTGTGAGTGAAGACTGTCGACATGGCATATGTTTATCAATCAGTGCTATAATTCGAGATTACATCAAGAAGGAACAAGGATGTTCGCGCACTGAAGTTGCTACAATGACGCTGGCAGGTGCTGATGACGACGCTACCATGGCTAGGGCTGAGCTGTTGATTGCCAGTTGCGTAGAGCGATGTCTCGTCCGTCAATTGCTTCTGTTAGAGTGTTAGGCGACTGAGCTGAGGGCTAACTCGCTTCTCTTTTCAGGTTGCTGAAACTGCTTCTTTGTGACATGGCCCATACCAGCTCGTTCCCATTGTGATCCTACAGCATGTCGTTCAAGCGTCTATCATTTGACGATGGCTTGTCCGTGAATTGGTTGTTGGGGGCCTCGCCAAGAATAGTGAGTCAGATGATACCATGGAGGTGAAGACATAAGGTTGAGCAGACCTGAAGCATTTAATAGAAGCCATGCATGGTTTAAAGGGTTCTATGGTGCATCAAGACGGCCCGCGATCAAGACGTATTGCGAGAATGTCCTTAGTGAGGCCCATTGACCAGTGGCGTTGGCAGAGATGTGACGACTGATGTCGACGGTGCCGTGGTGCGATTCGATACTCAAGATGCTGA